>CP136898.1:13950000-15150000 GCA_034359265.1 Canna indica
AGGCTTTAGGCTTTTAGGATTTTTAGGGGTTTTAGGGTTTAGGATTTTAGTGTTTTAGGATTTTATGGGTTTAGGTGGGTTTTAGAATTTAGGGTTTAGAGTTTAGGGTTTACCCCACATAAAATTTACTGGATTATGGTTATGGTGGTCTTGTCTTCATCTCTGCTAGGAACATCTATGATATAAGAGGTCGAATTAGGAGAAAATGAATGGAGTTATCTTATTCGGACTTGAAAGTTTAGGCAGCCCCTTTACTCTTTGGTTGAGCTCCCTGATCTTCTATATTTATTTAGATCATTATGATTATATTTGATGATTAAAATTATGTTGATTGGATTTACTTAGAGATGGCTCTAGGACGAGCCACTCATTGAGTTACGAACTCACACTTTATTTTGTTTGTGTTTTTCTTACAATTGCAAATCAGTACGATGTACCTACGTGGTGCGGCTGGGGGTCACGAGCTCAAGCAACAGGTCTCGTGACGAGTGGTCGTAGTCGAGTCCCAAGAATTATTTATGCATTATCTTTCATTCTGGTTGTAGACTTGGAGTTGTACTCATCATCATGATATTTTGTCATAATTATACATTCATTTGTTTTATTTCTATTTCGCATTGGTGTATGAGTTGGTAGACTTCGGAGTACGAACATCTACTCTAGCTGATCACATGATCCTGAATTTTGGGACGTGATAAAGTGCAAGCAGTTAGTGAAGTCTTAAATCAAACCTTATATATATAAAATAGGAAAGTAAAAGAGAAATGCCTCTACAGTAGGTAGCACTTATAGCATTTGCTAGGTCCATTCTTGAATCACTTAGAGGCATTACATTCCAACATGCAACTTCTCTCCCAAAGAAATTATGAGGTGAAGTTAAGAAATAAGAAATAAATAAATGATAATAATAAAAGCTCAAGCAGTGAGAAAAAAAAGAGTTGGTCGAAGAAGAGAAGAAGATGGTTCTAGGATAAATAGAACATTTATTATTGGGATCAAAAGATTGAATTGTGATTGCCATTTTCCTTGGCATCTAATTCTACTAAAATGTTTCTTAAATATCACTGTCTTTGGGCCAATGTCAAACCCAGCCCAATATTTAAATTCTGGAAATAATAAATAAATAAATAATAATTGTTTTAATTGGATTGGGAATTTGGGATCAAGTTAATAGATCATTCTGCTTTGAAGAAAGTAAATGTCAACTTAGATGAAACATATGAGCTCATTTCATTAATTTATGTTCAAATATTGTAGACATTTAAGAAAATAAGTTGAAACAGATTAAGTTGACATTCTTAGTTTATTCTTAACTTGATGCATATATTTGTAAGTAAAATGAAGATGTATAAGTCACTTGGATCTTATAATAAAAACAAAAGGTAATATTAATTATCACTTCAAAGCCTATTTTATTTTTGGGAGTAAAAATAAAAAGAGCATCAAAATCGGTAAAAGCATGCACTATGGATATTTGCATGGATGATATTCCACCAAATCTCACTTGGTTACATATAATAAATATATTATTCCAATACAAGTTTACCATTAATTACTTTGCAAGATTCCATACTTTGATGTGACACCTTATGTGAATCTACTCGTGCTAAAGTGGTAGTAGTATTCAATATGTTGCTTAGATCTTGGATTTAATATCTAATTATAATATTTTGTGCATTTTTTTTATGTCTTTGTACGTTTTGTAATACGTTTTGTGCGTATATTGTAGCATTTACGCTTTATAATTATTGTGTTATAAAATTATTTAAATAAAAAAAATATGACACCTTATTTAATTCTAAATATGTTATACCTTATCTCAAATTTCTTTGAAAATTCAAATATAAGTGCTAATCACCCTATGTCTTTTATTAGAATATTCTTTTTCTTAGAATATTTATTAATCTTTTTGAAAATTTTAAATCTAATCCTAACTAGTTAATAAAAAAATTTAAAAATTAAATTAATCATTAAAGCTTCTCTCTAACTCCAATGGAGACTATGGACAAATTAAGCTTCTTTTTCCCGGTGGCCAAGTCTACTCCACGCATTAAACCTATGGAAGCACTCTTTGGGCCAACTTATGTGATGAAGACGGTGGTGATTGTGATGGCAATAACAACGACGATGACAATGATAGACAACTCTATATAATATTAAACATTACACATCTAACATTCAATCATGTCCTCCTCCTCAACCACGTCACACCACAATTCTAACGTGTCAGAAAAATAAGTTTATTAATTGATTTTTTTAAATAAAGATAATGTGCACTGAAGTTTGAATCTTAACAATATGTTTGATTAGCGAAATCAAATTTATTTTCATGATTTCGATTTTATTGAAATTAAAATTGCTTACGAAAACGTGTTTGGTTCAATATTTTCATAAAATTGAATCGAAACTAGAATGAAAACGAAACCAATTTTATGTGATTTCGAGATTGTCGATTTCGTTATAAAAAATACAATGATAATTTTGTAATTATAAATATTTTTTATAAAATTAATTAATTTAAAAATAAATTAAACTATATCTAATTGTTTAAAAATAAAAATAAAAATCATATTTTTCAACTCAAACTATTATCTTAAATTTATAAATTAATTAAATCAATTTATATCTAATTGACTCCAACCCAAATTTTAAATAACTCAATTTTCTTAAAGTTGATCTATTTATAATTTAATCAAAATTAATTTTAGACCATTTAACTTTTTTTTTTGAAATTTTATAATAACTATTAATTAATTTTTATATCTATTTGAATAAAAAAAATTTAAATTATTAATAACTTAATTAATTAAATCATATACATATTTTATAACAATATTACCAAACATTGAATTTTGTAAACTAACTAAATATTTAATTACTAGTAAAATTGTTCAAGAAAATTAATGAAAATTAAAAACCAAAATCAAATTTTCGAAACTAAGTTTTCAGTTTCACTGAAACTAAATCAGAAAATAATTTTCGCTAATTAAACAACACCTAAATCTTTAGGAAACATCTAAGATGATAAATATAAGATAAAAATATTGGATTTTTAAAAAAAAAACAAAGATTGAAAGTCACAATAGGTGATCATACTAGGATTCGAATCCTAGATCTATAGGCAATGTTCAACATGTTGCTACCAACTGTACTACTCATAATTTAAATAATAAAAAAAATTAGACTTGAACTAAGTATTGATGACGAATTAATAATAATTTTGATTAAAGAACGAGAAGAAAGATTTGCATGTCCGGTAACATTGATGATGAACAATAGGGGTGTTCACGGGTCGGGTCGGGTTTAGGAGAAAAATCGATCCGACCCGACCAAATATAATCGGGTCGGGTCGGGTCGGGTTGAATATTTTTCATCTCTCAAATCCGACCCGACCCGACCCGACCTAGGTCGGGTCGGGTAGTCGGGTTTACCCGTTTAGGTAAAAAATAATTTTTTTAATAATAATTTTTATTTTTAAAAAAAAATAAAAAAAAAATATTTTTAAATATAAATATTTTAAAAATAATTAAAAATTATATAAAATCCGGGTAATCGGGTCGGGTCTCGGGTCATCGGGTTTAAAGATTGAAACCCGAACCCGACCCGACCCGATTGGTTCGGGTCGGATTGGTTTCTCGGGTTCATTGGGTCGGGTTTTACCCATGAACAGCCCTAATGAACAATGATTGTGTCGGCCCCAAAATGATCTGATCTTAATACGTTGGATTTAGGTTGCACTACTTAATTAATTAATTAAATTATCATTGCTATAATTAAGGGCCATCTCTTCAGGAATCAAATCTATAGTGCACAATCTTCTTTAGTGCTTGCTATATTAGCATTTAGGAGGCATTTCAAATTTCTATAATTAGTTTATATATTTTTGTTCATGTAATTATATAAATTTTTAGAAATTCATTTTTATGAGTAAATTTTGAAATGAAGTGTTGGAAAAAAAAAGTGATGAGTGATAATGATATGATGCGTCCAATAAATTGGCAATGCACATGTTGATGGATTGTGGCCTCCTATTGCAAAGGTTTTGGTCCTTTTGGATTCGAACCCGAATTATTGTGGTGCATGTTTTGGATTCGTTATTCACAGTGGATGTGACTCCACTGTTCATCCATTTGAAAAACTTCTTCGTCTCTCCGTTGACTTGGAAAAGGATCGATGGAGAAGCGAAATGGTTTCTTCATCTCCCAAGAATTAGCAAAAAATATTTTTTTGATTTTTAGTTTCTTAAAAAACGAAATGGATTTTTAAATTTCAAATTTTAATTTCGATTTTTTTATTTTGCGAAAACACGTTTGTTTGATATGTTCAAATTTCATATTTCACAAAATGAAACTAGGAAAAACTTATTTATTTTGTGTTGATTTCGTTGATAATTTTCGGGACGAAAATTAAAACTGTGTTTGTTTATCAAACATAATTTTAATTTCAATTTATTAAGTCAAATTTATTTAATTTAATTTAATATCATTAACTTAAATTTAAAAAATATATGAATAATATTAATTAGTTAATAAAAATATTATGAATATTATTAAATTACAGTATAAAAATCATTAAAATATATTTTATTATATTTTTTAATTTATAAATAATTCAAAATAAAAAAATTTATAAACTTTGCAATAATTAATTAATAAAAATATAAGCTAGGTATTAATTTAGCGATAATTAATTATCAATTAAATATCAACTAAGTATGAGCTACATATCAACTGAGTATGAACTCGTATTTTTTTACTTCTTCAATAGCTAACCTAACTTAATAATGGTTGAAATTATTAATTTTTACAAATATATTTAAATTATATTATAAATATTTTTTTTCGGTTTGATAATTTGTGCTACGTGAAAGATTGTGAAGTAAAAACACTAGCTTGTTCAATACAATAGATATTAGCAATTATTATTTTTTATGAAAACAATTCATTAAATCAAATAATGAATTATGAGTAATGGGTTTAGTAATTTATTTAAGGAGGTGCCATCTCAAGTGGCTTTAGTTGAGGGTTTTAAGTGATGACTTTAAAATCAAAATTTTACTTAGCTTTGTTTAAGGATGAGCCCTATCAAATGACTTTAAGAGATGATTTTAAGTGATGACTTTAAAGCACAAAATTTTACTTAACCTCACTTTACACTTAGTTAATAGTTATACATAGTTGAGCACATGATATAATCTAGAGAAGTTTATGTGATTAAAATGAAATATCAACACTGATCAATGGCATACAAATGAAGTTTATACATAGTTGTGATTAAAAGGAGAGCAAAACTGCTATGAGCGCTAAACTGCTATAATACTGATCAATGGCATACAAGTGATGAGGTTTTTTAAGTATCAAAGACAATGATATAAGTATCAATTCACACAAATATGCAGTTATAGTCGGTTACTGCATCCGCCTGTTGATGAGCCAATGGAAGTTGCCAATCGGAAAAGGTCAGCCGACATCAAGCATTGCTACGATTTTTTTTTTCATACACTCACCGATAAGCATTGCATAATAATTACAACCCAACAGCCAAGCACCATCAACAACTGTTGTCAGTGAGGATCATTGATGGAATATAATGAAAAAATCAATCATGTTTGATTTTTTACTTTATCCATCAACAATCCTCACGACATCAATTATGACAGTAAAAAATGTAGGACAATGAAGGAAAATACGTATCACCATTAGTTGGTGATCGCCTCCAATTTATAGTCCATCAAAATAAAGTTTATCCATTATCTTAAAACAACTAAAGTATAAAATCAACCACACATTTATATAAGCACAACCAAACAATGAAATATAAGTACAACCACATATTTATATAAGCACAACCAAACAATGAAATATAAGCACAACCACACATTTATATAAACACAACCAAACAACGAAATATAAGCACAACCACGCATTTATATAAAACCATAACTGATAATGGGCAACTTTACGACCTTAATTAGGAGGAAAGTGCGCATAACCATTGATTGGTTATCGCCTCCAATTCCCCGCCGATATAAAACTAAAGTTAATCAAATAATAAGATAAAATAGTCAAATTATATTAGTAGTCCAATAAAGTATTTATGTTTACATCATTATTATTATCTAACATATTTAAACAAAAAAATAATTACAATGAAAATAAGTACTATCAACCCTTGCAACCCATGTCAAGGAGCTTATCCATTTTTGCCTCAAGTGAAAAGAGGTTCATATTTCTTTGGTTCACTTCTTCCTCATAGCGTATTGTCGTTGCAATGGGAGTGATCCATCGGAAGTATTGACAACTGGGAATGTCAATTTTGCCTCTATTTATGCAAGCCGCATTTAATCGGCCGGGATTTTTCTCACTTTCACTTATCTTTATCGCGGCTCGCAAATCGCAAAAACATTCTCTGTTTTGATATCTCAAATACGTTTCGCTTATTCGGGATGAATAAGCTACCATACTATTTAATGAAACTAAAATTAGTATATTGTTGGTAACATACACTATCAAAAATAAATCTAAGTAGCAATTAAGTCTATTACAAGTCCAAGACATAGAATTCTATTTACATGTTTAAACCTAATTAAAATATGGAAGGACAATCAGCGTCGATGTGCCCAAAGCTAATTTGCAATCCCTTTTCGAATGTCATGCATAACATTTTGAGTTGAAGAAGATTCGCATAATGATTCAATAGGGGTGAAGATTATTCTTCATCATCAATAATAACTTCTTCATTGTCCAAATATCGATTAATTCATCCGGATTACGATATTTAATAATGAAGTTATGAATTGTATAACACGCCAATACGATATTGTTTTGTCTTGCTAGCGAGTAATTCAAGATCATCTTTAATATCGAAAAACATGCTTTCAATATTTCAAAGCATCGTTCGATTACGTTCCGAACGGAGGAATGCTGTTGATTGAACAATTCTCTTTTTGTTGAGGGGTCTCGCCTACGATAATCTGATCTATGGTACCTTTTACCACGATAAGGTGCCAAAAATCCAGATACGTTTGGATATCCCGCATCAACCACATAGAATTCATCTAACAAAAGGTAAGAAAAATTTCTATTAAAACCAAATCAACACTAAGAAAGTGATCACATTGAGTTAAATTTACCTCCTATTTGCATAGGAAAATCTAAGTTGAGAGAATAAATAGTGTGGCTGAAAATACGCGAGTCATTTGCGCTTCCCTCCCAACCACTCTTTATGTAGGTGAATAGCATGTTGTGAGTGCATGCTGTCATTACATTTTGTGTAATGGTTCCCTTACGGTCCCGATATAAATATGTCTAATTTGCGGAAACGAATGTCGAGATATGTGTCCCGTTTATCACCCTTATGCAATTCTATAAAAGGATTGTTCAAATGTTAGACAAACCCTATGAAATTATACATAAGGACTAGGAAAGGATTTTATCTTAAAATAAGGGAACCACCTAGGATGCCCTTCAATTTCAGGTTGAACGGTTCGAGGTTCTCAGGGTTTGATAATAGGGATGGCACTGGGGCGGGTTTGGGACGGCGAAGTCAATCCTATCCCAAACCCATTAAGAAAATTCAATCCTAAACCCGTCCCAAACCCGTTAGTATTTTGAAGGGTGATTCCCAAACCCATCCCACTAATTTAACGGGTACCCACTGGGAACCCACTTTTCGCCCGTTAACAAATTATATATATATATATATATACAATTTACATATCACAACATTTAAACATAAATCATATAAACAGTAAGCTAATTTAAACAATGAAATCAATTATCTGAGCTAGTATCAATGACTATCTAGAGCTAGTAAAGACTCAATTATCTGAAGAAAAAATGACTTATTTCATGCAAAGAATCAATAGGAGCAGGCGGTAGGTAACAATTAGAAAACAAGTAAGAAAAATAGCTTCTTTCATGCAAAAATCAACAGTAAATAATTGCAGGCGGCAGGTAAGAAAAAAGTAAAAAAAAATAGAAAAAAACTTAAGAATCAGATCAAGGGGCGTCCGGCGTCTGCGTCGCAGCGTCATGAGAAGCATATCGCGGCGTCGGGTCCGTCAGGAGAAGCAATCATCAGAGCAAATCACGACATTGGGTTCGTCGGGAGAAGTAGATCGAGGCGGTCGACTGCTGTTGAGAGGCGTCGGGAGAAGCAATCGTCGGAGCAGATCGCGGCGTCGGGTCCGTCGGGAGAAGTAGATCGAGGCGACCGGTTGCTGTTGAGAGGTGTCGGGAGAAGCAATCGTCGGAGAAGTACATCGATTGGCGGCCGGCTCTGTTGAGAGGCGATCGGCTATTGTTGAGAGGCGATTGACTGTTGTTGAGAGGCGTCGAGATTGAGCGGCGGTCACGAGAGAAGCGGTCGTGTGATTGAGGAGCGGCGAGAGGGCGATCTAGTGAAAGGAGGGGCAGCGAGGCGGCGAGCGGGCGTGAGGGCAATCGGGCAGATGGCTGAGGCAGTGAGGCATCGGGTGACTGGGTGAATCAGGTGAATTAAAATAATGTATTATTAATTTATTTATATTATATAATGTGTTAGGAATTAGGGTATAAGTAAAAAGATATAATTATCCCTATATAAGTATATATTAGATAATATGAAGGGTATTAAAGTAATTTTACCCTTAACGGGTTTGGGACGAGTTTTAGACTAAAATCCTGGACCCGTCCCAAACCCTACAGGGTTTTTACCTCAAAATCCTATACCCGTCCCACGACCCAATGGGCAAAACCCGCTAATGACCTATCAGGGTCTGGGATGGGTAAATACCCATTTATACAAACCCATTGCCATCCCTATTTGATAATTTCTATCCCTAATCTAAGAACCGCTGTAAGTGTCAACTTGAACCACTTGTGACACATTTGAGTGGAGTGTTATTAGCGCTCCGCAACCACTCTCACTCGTTCATTATGACAAAGTGTATATAAGAACATTGCAACTGCATCATCCACAAATATATTTTGGTCTTCTAAGCCAAGTCTCCTAAGATCGATGCATAATCTAAGGAATAGACTTGGCTCCATACGTAAGTTCTCGTAGCATCGTATAGGACTATGTATTAACTCCAGCACATAGTCCGCACCTCTCAAAATTGAAGTGTGCACTGTTATTCTTGGAGTTGGATTTTCTAATTCATCCAACTTATCCAATATATCCAACATGAGTAATAATACTAAGTCATCAAAAATTTCTTCATCGCTATGAAATGTACGTGGAGGTTGATGACTCATTCTACGATAATTAAAAAATAAGTAAAACATAATGCATGAAAACATAACGCATGAAAGTAAACAAACTAAAAATAAATTATTCAGTTTAGTTTATAAACCAAAGCATGAAAAAAATAAAATAAAGTATTCTTACACACATTTGTTCAATCCAACATCATAAAAATTAAAATAAAGTGTCACTCATGCAAACTTTGCATCCATTTCTTGAGTTGTTCGTCATTCAATGACATAACAAGTGGTCGAGCATCTGGGTGCTCAACCAAGTAAGTCATTGTCTTAAACAAGTGAGCTTCAGGTAGCCCTTTCACACTAGTAATGCATCCAACATAATTTGGGACACTATATGGATCCGGGGGTGATGTGTACACTGAAGATGCATCACTTCGACGGGCTGCATAGTGATTTGAAATAAATTCATACAACATTTTCTTCTCCTGTTCTAGAGTTGATCTCACTGATGATTTACCTCTTTTATTGCCGCGTGAGGAAATAGATGGACGTCTATCTACCTCCTCAACACTATCATCATCTTCCTCCACTAGGAGTTGTGTTGATGATCGGACCATCCCACCAGTTGCGGATTGATTTTGAAATATCAATTTCATCAAATTATAGTGTGGTGGTGGCTCGTTCTTAAAGAGTTTGAAATAACTTTTTGTTGTTCCTTTTTGCACACGAATTTTTTTTCTAAAACCAACTAACTTAACTACATTGATTAAATATAAAACAACATACCGATGAGTTCCACACTGTTTCATCGGCATCAATCTTCTCAGTGTTAGGATTCCATGTGACCCCAGTGTGGTTAATCAACTCTTGGAAATGCTTATATAAACGAAGAAGCCATATTTTTTTGGACTTACATTTCTCCACACCGTAATTAGTCCCACACTTCTCCTCTAGTTTTTTACTAATATTTTCTCATACAATCTTATCAAAATTGAGATTGCTTAATTCAGCTTGTCTATTATGCAAGAGGTACAAAAAGTCTTCTGTGATATTCTTTGACCAGGACTCCGACTTTTCCCTCGGATTCTGATGGCTACCTATATGTTCAACTTATTATATCTACTTGAAAATATATTTGTAAGCTAACCATAAGCAATATATAAACAGTTACATAAATATATTATCCATAAACAACATTATGCAGGATATCAAACAATAAGCAATATAAATGAAGTATACTAACAGCATATACTAAAAATAAAGCAATCCATTAGAATATCAAGCAACAAAAGTATACTAACAACATATACTAAACCGTCAAGCAATACATATAAAGCATGATTAATAGTGAAGCAACAATAAACAGTCAAGCAATCCATTAATAGTAGCAAATATTGACATGAAACAGATCATGAAATAGAACATGAACATGAAACAGAACCGAAACAGAACCTGAATCAAATTAATAGTGAAATAGAACCTGAAGCATAGAGCATAAATATACTAAACCATGTAGCAGAACATGAAACAGAACCGAACATAATAGAGCATAGAGCATAATGTATACTAATAACATATAAAGCATGATTAATAGTGAAGCAATAATAAACAGTCAAGCAATCCATTAACAATGAAATAAAAATGAAGCAGATATTACTATAACAAATATTAAACAAATCATGAAACAGAACATGAACCACAAATATATGAAAACATAACATAGATACAAGTAACAAACAATATAGATAATGTCATACTAATAAACTGATAAACTAACAAACATACTAATAAACTGATAAACAATATGTAATATTTCAGTAGAGTGGAAACCTTTGCAAAATGAAGCATATATGATTTTAAAAAAAATACTAATATCATGAATAAAAAGATTAGTAGCAGATATTAACAAATACTATTCGGGGGAATGAATGAAGTACATAATGAACTCATAAAAGCATACTAACAGTAGATGAATGAAGTGCATACTAATATTCTATAACAACATTATGGACTAAATGAAGTGTAGCACCAAATATTAACAGTAGATGAACTCATAAAATGAATTAACAAACAAACCATCAAAGTAACCCATTAATAGTGAACAAGCAATAATCGAAGTCAAGCAACATATTACAGAATAATAACTAAGATCAACCGTATGCAAAATGAAGCATAGATGGAAACGTTTGCAGTGAATAAGCAACATATTACAATGAACAATATGTAATATTTTAGTAGAGTGGAAACCTTTGAAAAATGAAGCATATATGATTTTTTAAAAAAATACTAATATCATGGAAAAAAAGATTAGTAGCAGATATTAACAAATACTATTTGGGGGAATGAATGAAGTGCATAATGAACTCATAAAAGCATACTAACAGTAGATGAATGAAATGCATACTAATATTGCTTAACAGTATTATGGACTAAATGAAGTGCATACCACATATTAACAGTAGATGAACTCATAAAATGAATTAACAAACAAACCATTAAAGTAACCTATTAACAGTGAACAAACAAATGAAAAGATAACTGATTAATAAATGCATTCATAAATGAAATAGATGAACTTATTAACAAACAAATAGATGAACTCATATTAACAGTAGATGAACTCATAAATATTAACAAATAGATGAACTCATTAATCATCAAAGTAACTCATTAACAAACAAATATAAAACTAAAATGCTTTAAACAAATACATTAAATGAACATCAAACAAACCCTAGATCCATATCTAAAATAAACCGCTTAAACAGATGCATAAACAACAATATAAAACTAAAATGCATGCATTAAATGAACATCAAACAAACCCTAGATCCAAATCTAAAATAAACAACATAAACATATATGCTTTATGTAATCTAGCAGGCAACATTGAAAAACCCTAGATCCGTGAAAAATAACATGCAATATTCATGATACATGATCTCTATTGATGAAATAAGAAACAAGAAAGGGTTAATTACGGTATATATCCCAACTTTTACTCTCTCTCCCTAATATATCACATCTTTTCATTTGTATCTAATGAGGTTTTAAATTTTTATTTCATTTCAAATATATCCCGTTGTTAACTAGTCGTTAATTATTCTATTTGAATGCTGACGTTGACATGCTGATTGGGATTAGCAGTCCACGTCAGCATGCTGACTGTTATTATCTTGTTATTAAGTGGGTTAATTACAAAATATATTCTTAATTTTCATGTTTTTTTCCTAATCTATCCTCACTTTTTAATTTTCCCAATTATATACCCCAACTTTTAATTTGTTTCAAATTTATCTCACCGTGATCCTAATGTCAAAATTGTTGTCTAAATGCTGACATGACACTGCTAACGTGGGGCAGCAACCCAATCAGCATTCTTATCAAGTTTTTAATTACAAATATTAAACAAATCTTTATTTGTAATTAACTCTAGATTAAACCTAGATGTATGCATTGCCTAGTTTGCAAAGTTGGTTTTAATTTATTTTAACTCGCCTAAAATAAAAAACTTATAGCTTTACTGACTATACGATGCTTACATCTAGGGTTAATCTATGGTTAATTACAAATAAAGCTTATATGTAAGGTTAATTATAAATAAAACTTTGCTTAATATTAGTAATTAAAAATTTGATAAGAATGTTGAGTTGGCTGTTGACCCATGTCAACAGCGTCAAGTCAGCATTCAAACGATAATTTTGACGCTGGGATCACGGTGGGATAAATTTGAAACAAATCGAAAGTTGGGGCTTATAATTGGAAAAATTGAAAAATTGGGATAGATTAGGGAAAAATATGAAAAGTGAGGATATATTTTATAATTAACTCACTTAATAACAAGATAATAACAGTCAGCATGCTGACGTGGACATGCTGACTGGGATGCTGACGTGGACTGCTAATCCTAGTCAGCATGTCCACGTCAGCATTCAAACAGAATAATTAATGGTTAGTTAACAGTGGGATAGATTTGAAACGAAATAAAAATTAGAGACCCCATTAGATACAAATGAAAAGATGGGATATATTAGGGAGAGAGAGTAAAAGTTGGGATATATACAGTAATTAACCCTAAATAATAACGAAAAACCCTAGATTGGTAAGAAGATCAATAGTATCTATTGATATGCTTTCTGTAATCTAGGTCATAAATAGCAACTTACGGACGAATAGTGAAAAATAGCAGGCAACATTCGTCATCAATGGTCGGTAACTAGGTCATAAACCCTAGATTCGACGAAAACAAGAAACAGAACATGAAACATAAACCCTAGATACAGATCGGGAAAAACAACGAAAAACCCTAGATTGGTAAGAAGATCAATGGCGGGTAACTAGGTCATAAACCCTAGATCCGACGAAAATAAGAAACAGAACAAGAAACCCTAGATCCACTCGAGAAAAAGAAGAAGACGACGAAAAGGGGGTAATTGGGCCAGATCCGACCATAGAAGAAGACAAAGAAGGGAAGAAAGTTACCTTGCGACGGAGAAATGAGAGATTTTTGGACAAGATCCGACGGAGAAAAGGCAGCAAGTGGAGTTGTCGCTGAAGGTGAAATGACGACACTAGAGGGGGGTGAATAGTGTGTTTACTAATTCAATTAGCCTAAATCCACTTTTAATCGTTTACTTAGATTGGTTTAGGCAATTTGCAATTCGATGATTATACAAGGAAGCTTATAAATCATAAAGCAATTAAGCACAATAATAAATCAATGCAAACACATAATTTATAATGGTTCGGCCCCAATGCCTACTCCACTACCTAAGCACCCCGCTTAGGATTTCCAAACTAGTTTTACTAGATTAATTTACGTTTCCCTTACACACAAGAACTTTTCACCGAAGAGACGCACTCTCGACCTAAGGCACTTCCACACCTGGAAGTCACCGCCTTCTTATCAAGAGTCCTCTTCCACCTCAACCCTAAGGGACAACTAAACTAATCCTAGTAACAACTACGTTTTACAAAAGTGGCTTTACACCTAACACCAGGTAGCCACTTGTACACAACAAGACCTAACAGGCTAGGTCTTCAGACAAACCCAAATTAAAAAATAGTTTCAAATAACAGTTAAAATTACAAGGGAAAAGAGCTTTAAGTAAAAAAAAAATTATCTACTCTTTTCCAAGCCTTAAAACCTTCAACTCGGCCAAGTCGTTGAGCTTGAATTAAATCCCGAGTTGAGGAAGCAGACGACGCTTGAAGAAGAACTCGATGAAGAACAGGGCGTGCTTCAATCAATCTTTTGGAAGACTCAAAAAATCTGTAGGAGTGAAGGAAGAAGATTAAAAGGTTTATATGAGGGTATATTTATACCCTGCAGAAGAAACAGCTATTCAACTGATAGAAAATTATCTGTTACAGGCCACCGATCGAATGGTCGGTCGATCGGTCTTTCGACCGCTTCTCTTTTCTCTGTAGGCGGTCGATCGACGGGTCAACCAATTGACGCAATTCTTTGATCCGCGACTTTCGGTCGACCCATCGATCGACCGACGTGATCTTGCATCTTCAGCAAACGCAAGTCAGTCGACCGCCCGAGCTACTACCCAATTTGGGCTTCGATCGGTCGACCGCCCGGTCGACTGAAGTAGCTCTATGATTTTTCTTCCCTTTGTTCGGTCGACCGAATGGCTACTGCCCCTTTTTACCTACATTCGATCAACCGCCCGGTCGATCGAATTTAGGCTGAAATTGTTTTTTTCAGCTGATTTCTTCCGCGCTTGATTTTCGGGTTCCGGCTTTCAACGCGCATCATCTTGGAGAGCTCTCATGTGAACTTTGAGCTCGTCCAATGTGACTTTGGCACACACGTCGATCTTCGAGAAACTTTCCACGACGAACTCGAGCGCGATGATCAATGTCCTTCCGATATCCGATTTCTTCGATATTTTCGATCGAGGACATCGAACGCTAATTGATATGGAACCTGAAAGATATTCTCAATGAAATTATTAGTTTCATGTTTATTATCATCAAAACCGAGATTAAGGCTAAGGTTGAAAATCTAAAGCCAACAATCTCCCCCTTTTTGATGATGACAAACATCCATAAGAAAATATATTCATTTAAAGCATAGATGATATCAACTAAGGAATTTTTCCCCCTATCAATATGCATATTTATATAATTAAACTCTCACTATCTATATGCATGAATTTCCTATATTTTCCTCCCCTTTATCTATACGTTTCTCCCCATTTTAATTATACATTTCTCTCCCTTTTGACATCAATCAAAAAGGGCAATAAAAAGGGCAATCTAATCAAAGGGATGAAACACAATTATTTTTTCATGAAGTTGAGACTTCAAAGATTATTTTCATGAAATATGAAAATCTCAACCAAAGGGATGGAAAACAAATGTAACTTAGCATGGTTTCATTTGACATATGCATGAAAACTATAAAAATGTTAAGCCTCAATTTTGCCATCTACTCATGTTTTCTCAAACTTAAGCATTTAGACATCAATCATGAGATAATGTAAGTCTATGAATTAAGTTTGGGCTTAAGATGAAATTTTTAATTCACTTTGTTGACTTAGGTCAACCTACACCTTAAGTTTTTATAAATCAAACTTTTAGATCTAAAAAAAAAGTGATATTTTTGACAAAAATTTTAAAATCGATTTGTTTGGACGAAAATATTTAATACCAATTATTGAATGGTCATTGAGATGCATGTATCAAGTTTGAACTCAAAATGAATTTTCTAAGTACATTCTTCATCCTACATTATTTTCAAACAAACAAATGGATCCTAGCTATCATTCAAAATATCAAAATCATTTTTAAGAATGATTTTACTCAAGAAATTAAGTGAATGATATTAAAAATGGAATCCAAATGGTGTACATGAGTTTTTATATGAAGTTTTTAAAGAAAAATCAAAGTATCAGAAAGATTGACGTTTCAAAAATGATGATACTTTGTGTTTTGAAATCCAACTTCAAAAATTCACTTTAAATCTGATTCTTGATGAAACTTTTTGAAATTTTTACTGATGAAACTAGATTTTTCAGTGAATGTGCAGCTTCAAGAATCATCTCAAAATTACTTTTCTATATTTTACTAGAAATAACTAAAATTGGTGATACCAATTGTTGAACAAATGACAATTCCATAATTTTTCAGTTATTTTCAAAGAATGCTTAGTTTTCATTCAAACTATTTTGACACCACATAATGGTCATGTAAAGAGTGTATGTCAAGTTTGAGATGCAAATTATATTCTTAAGTCAAGATATCAACCTAGCATGATTTCATTCAAAACTAAACTAGTTTTAATGAAACTTGCTAAGTTTTAATTTTAACATTTACTCATAATTTTTCAAATTTAAACCTATGGATACCTAACATGAGTAAATCTAAACATGTTCCACAAATATGAATTGAAAATGAGACCTTTAAGTCAACTTGTTGACTTGGGTCAACATAGTTCAAAGAGAGGTAAACATGAATTAACTTTTATGTCATTTTATCCATATCCATATGAATTTTTCACTCTAAATGCATGGAAATATGTCATACCTATTTCTAAACATGTTTATGAAGTTTGGACTTAAAATCAAGTGTCCAAGTCAATTTGTTGACTTGGGTCAAACCTTTTAAGCTTAAGTCCACTAATGTGATTTAGTTATCACATTTTCATCTACACATGAATTTTTAAGATTGAACACCTAGAGTCATATCATGTGTGTCTAAACATGTTTGTTTGATATTTACTCAAAATGAGGTCTCTAATATGAGTTTTAAACTAGCTCAATTTTATTCAATATTAATATCATGAAATTGTCTAGTTATCATGAAATTGTCTACTCATGAAAATTTAATATTTATCATTCAAAAATAATCATGAGCATAGAGACATCATTAAATATGAAATTTCAATTATTTTTCAAAGATTTTTGCAAACTAAAATCCATACGTTATCTTTTAAAAAATTTGCTCAACTTTTTCATTTCCTTTGTCATTTTCTCTTAGATAGCAGTCTTCAATGTTTGCCACTTTCTTAACTTGTAAGTAGGCTTCATTAGTATCAAAATGAAATCATATACCGACTTAGCAAGCTAATATACTAAATAGCAAGGGTTTAATGCAAGGTTTTCATTAAAAATAACTTAACCTATGCTAGATAGTTAAGATTCATTTTTAAGAAAGTTTTACCATGATATCAAAATGAATCTAAGAGATCCTAAGATGTGAAGCATTTGAGGAATAAGATCTCTACCTATGTTAAACTAGTTTAGAGTTACAAGAAGTGTCTCTAATAGCAAGTATCAACCTAGAGCAAGTTTCATTTGATGATATTTGCCTAAGTGCTAATATTCTACCTACTCATGAGAATTCAAGTGTGTTAACATGCAAATCTAATTAATGAGTATAGAGACATAGTTTAAACTTAAACATTGAAGTATAACACTTAAGATTTTGAATCTATCAAGATTATACCCTATTCATGATAATTTAGCCAAACTAATTTTTTCATTCTAATTAGCCTTCCATTTTATCATAACTTACAAGTATACTTTATAAATAGGAAATGAAATGAAATCTACATGCAAGCTATCAAACTAAATAGTGAAGAGAAAAACCAAGTATCATTTATCAACTTTAACTTCACTAAATAGCATTGATTCATTTTCAAAGAAATTATTCATGATAACAAAATGAATCAAGAGATCTCAAAATATAAAATTTTAAAATATAAGATCTTCAACCCTTCCTATTGATTGAAAACCGAAAGCCACAAAAAGCCTACGATTTAGAACCGCAAGGTCGCTTAGGCCCATTACAAGCCACCTGGGTCTTCGAAGAGACCGGAAAATCAAAAATCAAAAACATTTTTGAAGTATATTAAGAGCAAAGAAAATCAATCAATTTTAAGCATGTATCATAACTCCAACTTAGATAAAGAAAAGGGATATAGGAGATGATACCGAAATAGTTTTGATGCCAACTTTACCTAAGGCATCAAGGTAGCTTGAAGTTGTAACCAATGAAGGATTCATCATTCAAGTCCATGGTCAACTCCAATACACTATTTCTCATTCATACTTGTGTGGTAGCTCCCCCTATAAAAGAAGATGAGAATTTTGGTACCCAAATGGCTTTGAGTCCTTGGGGGTGAGTTGGCCTAGGAATCTAAAGTGTCTTAACTACACTTGAATTTTTCTTGAATGCATAATCAACAATAGCATGGCCAAAAATACCATAACAAAAACAATGTCCATTGAATTTCTTTTTATTTATGCTATGGACATTAGATCTATCATTTGAATGCTTGATATGTGAGACATATATAATGAATATAGCATTCTTAGATGAAACATTTTTATTTTGAACATGAGGTTTAACATTAGCATGAACATTATTTTTACTAAAATTCTTAAATGAGGAAATATTTTTCATTTCATTCACCTTCTTGTTTAGGTTTAGAACCTCATTTTTCAAATCATTCATTGAGTTATGTAAAGCATGCATTTGAGATTTCAACATATAATTTTCCTTTTTGATTTTTGACTTTTCATTTTTCAAAGACTCATTCTCAATTTTGAAATCATTCTTCAATTTTTCATTTTCAAGCTTTAAGTCCTTAAGCTCAAGTTTCAACGTATCATGACAATGATCAAATGAGCTAGATTTTAATTTCTCATTTTCTAATTCTAGAGCATGCACATGTGAACTAATAAGTCTAGAATTCTCTTTTTTGATCCTTTTGTTTTCCTTATCCTTTTTCAAGAGCAAGACATACATGATTTTATACTCATCCATCAATTCATCAAAATCATGAGAGCTAGATGAGTTACTACTATTATTATTATTAACATGACTAGAAGAGGTGGAGTGTACCTCATTGTCATCATTCATGAGGCATTCTTTTGAGATGACTTCATAGTCATGAAGGGATGATGCTTCACTTGAGTAGGATGATGTGGAAGCATTTGACCTCCTCTTTGCCTTGTTCTTCATGGTAGGGCAATTCTTCCTTACATGCTCTTTCTCATGGCACACATGACAGATCACCTTTCTCTTTTGGCTTTTAGTGCTCCTATAACTGGAGACACTTTGGGCTTCAAAAACCATGTTAGCATTGGAAGGATGACAATTGTCATCACTATCCTCATTAAAAGTTTCTAACTCCTCGATTTTAGCATATTCAAAGTAGCCCAAATATCATATGTCGAGGTACAATGCATGATCTTTTCAAAGATATTATTTTCACAAGAACAATATATGCAATTTGTTGTCTTAGCATTTAATTCAAACATATTAATTTATTCTTGTGTTCATGCATCCATGTTTTCCTTAAGTTCAATATATTTGATTTTTACCATGTTAAAAATACTTAAACCTTGGGTCTTTAGAAAGATGTACATTCTAAATTTCCATAGACCAAAGTTCGAGGCATCGAACCTAGGAGGTGTGGAAACAACCGACTCTAGAGCCATTTCAAGATCGAGACGAATTGTAGAACAGATGGTGAAATCATAATTTACGACCCGCTCTAATACCAATTGAAGGCGAAATAGTGATACTAGAGGGGGGTGAATAGTGTGTTCACTAATTCAATTAGCCTAAATCCACTTTTAATCGTTTACTTAGATTGGTTTAGGTAATTTGCAATTCGATGATCATATGCGGAAGCTTATAAATCATAAAGCAATTAAGCACAACGATAAATCAATGCAAACACAGAATTTATAGTGGTTTGACCCCAATACCTACTACACTACCTAAGCACCCCGCTTAGGATTTCCAAACTAGTTTTACTAGATTAATTTACGTTTCCCCTACACACGATGACTTTTCACTAAAGAGACGCACTCTCGACCTAAGGCACTTCCACACCCGAAAGTCACCGCCTTCTTAACGAGAGTCCTCTTCCACCTCAACCCTAAGGGACAACTAAACTAATCATAGTAACAACTACGTTTTACAAAAGTAGCTTTACACCTAATACCAAGTAACCACTTGTACACAACAAGACCTAACAGCCTAGGTCTTCACACAAACCCAAATTAAAAAATAGTTTCAAATAACAATTAAAATTACAAGGAAAAAGAGCTTTAAGTAAAACAAAATTATCTACTCTTTTCCGAGCCTTAAAACCTTCAACTCGGCCAAGTCGTTGAGCTTGAATTAAATCCCGAGTTGAGGAAGCATACGACGCTTAAAGAAGAACTCGATGAAGAACAGGGTGTGCTTCAATCAATCTTTTGGAAGGCTCAAATCTTCCTTTTAAAGGCTCAAAAAATCTATAGGAGTGAAGGAAGAAGATTAAAAGGTTTATATGAGGGTATATTTATACCCTGCTAAAGAAACGGCTGTTCAACTGATAGAAAACTATCTGTTACAGGCCGCTGGTCGAATGGTCGGTCGATCGGTCTTTCGACCGCTTCTCTTTTCTCTACGGGCGATCGACCGACGGGTCGATCGCTTGACGCAATTCTTCGATCCGCGACTTCCGGTCGACCCATCGGTCGACCGACGTGATCTTGCGTCTTCAGCAAACGCAGGTCGGTCGACCGTCGGAGCTACTGCCCAATTTGGGCTTCGATCGATCGACCGCCCGGTCGACCGAAGTAGCTCTGCGATTTTTCTTCCCTTTGTTCGGTCGATCGACGGGTCGACCGAATGGCTACTGTCCCTTTTTACCTATATTCGGTCGATCGAATTTAGGCTAAAATTGTTTTTTTCAGCCAATTTCTTCCGCGCTTGGTTTTTGGGTTCCGGGTTTCAACGCGCATCATCTTGGAGAGCTCTCATGTGAACTTTGAGCCCGTCCAATGTGACTTTGGCGCACATGTCGATCTTCGAGAAACTTTCCACGACGAACCCGAGCGCAACGATCAATGTCCTTCCGATATCCGATTTCTTCGATATTTCCGATCGAGGACATCGAACGCTAATTGATATGGAACCTGAAAGATATTCTCAATAAAATCATTAGTTTCATGTCTGTTATTATCAAAACCATCAAAATCGAGATTAAGACTAAGGTTGAAAACCTAAAGCCAACAGTCGCCTTCGGTGATTTTTTTTCGCCGCAGAGCTCTAAGGAGGCGTCGGGTGGAGAGATGACCCTAAATTACGAACATGTTGGGTTTTATTCAATTTCGTGAAACTGGTGGATAACTTTGTTTTGATTACAAGTATGCAACTGCCTGTTTCGCGAAAAACTGAATTCTACCCAGAGTAGAATACGGCTTCGTGTAGAAAAGAGTGTTTCGCGAAAATTGGGTTTCTCGAAACATATTTGAATTTTTTACCCATTTTCATCAACAAGCACGATTTCAGGAGCGAGTTTCGGTTTCAAACGAAATCAAAACCCGGAACGGGGGTAACAAACAGCCCCTTAATGTTAGTACAACAACACCTTCTACCACCGGAATCCATCTTCTTAATTGGCATTTAAGAAATTAAGACTCGTTCTCTTAAGTATAATGAAAAAAAAAAAAGGATAATAGTTTTAAAATGCTGACTGGGAGACCGGCGACAACTTTGGCATCAAATGAGATCCTGATCCCGAGGTTGAAGAAGCCTCCGGATCGAGTGGTGGAAAGTGATCTGAGACCGCTGACAAAGGAGGGAAGTGTTTAATCTGGATCACAGAAGGAAGGAGATGTTAAAGGAAAAGGAGGGAGATCTGGCAAAACTGTAAACACTTGGGAGAGCCTCTTTCGCCGCTCGGATTCAAACTCTAACTGGAGAGAATCGAAGGAGATCGTAGAGAAGATTGATAGGATTCAAAAGAATGCAAAAGGAAGAATCAAAATTGAGGGGGCGGATCTCACGGAAGTGAACTCATCCTTTATGGTAAGTTCTTTGGTAGAACACCCCCCCCCCCCCTTTTTTGATTCTATCAAGCAATATTTACCTAAGATTTAGAGGATTAAAGCAAGTTGTAGCATTGTTGACCTTTCTGCCGGATTCTTTGCATTCAAATTTATGAATGTGGATGATTATTAGGAAGTGTATTCAAGGGGACCATGGTTTTTAAGGGGACAAGCCTTATCTCTGATCTAGTGGAAGAATAATTTTCAGCCACTAAAAGAAAAAAT
Organism: Canna indica; assembly: GCA_034359265.1. NCBI lineage: Eukaryota > Viridiplantae > Streptophyta > Magnoliopsida > Zingiberales > Cannaceae > Canna > Canna indica. The sequence continues at coordinate 13,972,262 of CP136898.1, forward strand.
AGAAGAGATTCCAGTGTAGATACAATTAGCAGGCTTCCCTTATGAATTTCTGAATAGCAGGGTTCTCCTTCGGGTTGCTACAGTAGTTGGAAAACCTCTAAAGATAGACAATTTTACTCAAAGAGGTGAAAGAGGGAAATTTGCTCGCGTTTGTGTGCTTTTGAACATTCGGGAACCAATCCAGCAAGGCTTTTGGGTTGACACTGATTCAGGTAGTTTTTTTCAATCAATAGCTTACGAGAATCTACCTTTCATATGTTTCAAGTGTGGAAGAGTAGGACATGGTGAAAATGATTGTAAAATGACAGTGGAAACAACGGATTCAAAGGAGAAAGGAAGTTTAAAGGAAATTGATAGCAGCAAGAATATGGAGGAAGAAGTGTTGTTAGGTCCATGGGTGCAAGTCCATAGAAGGAAAAGACCTACTCAATTTCAAAGTTCTAGTAAAAATAATGTCAGTAATCATTTCAAGATTTTGGATAACCCAGCTTTTGAGAAGGACACAGTTGTAACTGAAAAGAAAGAGAATAATCAGAAGATGAATTCAGAAATGAAAGCTGTGACAAAAATAGAAGAGTTGAATAAACAAAAAGTTAAGGGAAAAAGAGTTGTTGATGGTATGAAGATAGATATCAATATCAATAGAAGATGGAATGTTGTGGACAAATTGTCAAATAAGAAGAATACAAACCAAGATATTCAAAAGCATGATGGCAAGGAAACAATGAGCAAAGAAAAGACAGTATCATCTGAAAACAACAATAGCAGTAATAAGGAGGAGCATAAGGAATTTGCATTTCAAGCAAAAAAGATGTTTACTGTAGTCTCAGAAAAACCAAAAAAAGAAGGAAAAGAGGTAAATGAACTGGAGATGCTTTCAGAGAAGTTATCAGAATCTTTCAAAAGAATTCTAGACAACAAGAATGCAGAGGAGGATTTTCTTGAAGAAGGCACCAGTCCAAAAAAGTCAAGAGAAAAGAAGATTGAAGGTGGGAAAAATAGGAGATGGAGTAACATTAATGAAAATATTTTTGACATACCTGTGGAATATAGAGGAGTTAAGATTTAAAAAAAAGTATCAAAGGAAAATAGTCATTTGAAAGGTGATGAGGACCCAGTAATATCTGGGGTCAAGGAGACAGGTTAATCCAATAATCAAATGAAAATCTTGTCGTGGAATATCAAAGGGGCACAAAAAAAGGAGCTTTAGCAAACCTTTGGAATATGATAAAGAATTTCAAATTTGACATGGTAATTTTACAAGAAACCCATTTGATCCGAGAAGAGGCTGAATTTTTTCTGTTCAAATATAAAAGGCAGTGGGAGGGAGAGTTTTATCCTAGTGAGGGAAGATCAGGTGGTTTAATGTGTTTATAGAGAAAGAGTCAGTTTGAAGTAAAATGTATACTGGAGACTGAACAATGTATCTGTTGTCTTGCTAAACAGGCAAATGGTAATATCTTTCTTATATCTGGTATATATGCTAGTACAAGCTACAAAAAAAGGGAGTGTCTCTGGAAGTTTCTTAGTGAAATAAATGTTGACCAGCTGCCTTGATTGATTATTGATGATATGAATTGTATTAGAAGTAGTAAAGACAAGTTAGGAGGAAGACAGTTCACATTCACTAAAGCAATATCTGGCTTCAACATGTTCATTGATGATGCTGGCTTATTGGAAGCAGATTTTTCTGGTCCACAATTCACATGGGTTAACAACAGGAAAGGAACAACCAAAATAACAGCAAGACTAGATTGGGCCTTTTATAGTGGAGAGTGGATTAATATGATTTTTGTAGTCAAAGTTAACCATTTGCAGAGAATAGAATCTGACCATTGTCTGCTGCTAGTTTTTTTTGTGAGAAAGAAAGTAGTTTCAAAGAAGAGAAGAAACCATTTATTTTTTAGCACTTCTGGTTTGAGCAGGATCAATTCATGGACGTTGTGAAGAAGAGCTGGAATGAGAAAGAGAGTTCAAAAGAATCAGTTATGGATAAACAAAAAAGACTGGCAGAAGTGTTATCTCTCTAGAACAAAAATTGTGTAGGTAATCTAGAATTGAAACTAAAGGAGGTCAGAAAGAATCTTGAGATTTTGGAAGAAAAGGATGCTAAAGGCTGGTTGACAGACAATGAAATTTTACACATGAATATCTTGGCTAGAAGGGCTAGTGCACTTGCAAAACAAATACATCTGAAATGGTGGTCCAAATCAAGATGTAAATGGGTGGAGGAAAGTGAGAAAAATATCAAAAAAATTTCATAATTTGGTAAAATTCAAAAGAATGAAAAATAGAATTGAGGAAGTTCCAAGTGAGGGGAAGGTTGTTTTGGATAGTAAGAAAATTACAGAACTATTTGCTGGCTGGTATGAAAAGTTGTGGAGTAACTCATAACTCCTTAATAATGATGACTGGGACTTAGACAGATTTAATTGGACAAAAATTTCAATAGAAGAAAGCAGAGATATGGAGAGAATGTTCACTGAGAGAAAAGTTTGGGATGCAATTAATTCTATGGGAAGGGGCAAGAGTCCTGGTAGAGATGGCTTTATTCTAGAATTCTATGTCAACCGTTGGAAGGAGATTAAAGAACCTATAATGGCTGAAATGAAAATGATATATGATTATGGAATTGTACCAAAAGAATGGAAGGAGATCATCTTAATTATGATTCCTAAAGTTGAGAAACCAAAGAAGGTGATTGAATATAGACTGATTGCTCTTTGCAATGTCATTTATAAAATCTTTGCTAAGATGTTAGTAAATAGAATAAGAAATACTTTGAAGATAGTTATTGGAAAGGAGCAATATGCTTTTACACCAGAAAGAAATATGCATGACAGTATTCTGTTGGTTAATGAAATAGTTCACAAAACAAATAAGTCCAAGGCCAAGTTTCCAGTTATAATTATAAAAATAGACCTTGAGAAGGCCTATGACAGAGTGGATTGGAGAGTGGTTGTAAAAATCATGAAGTTGATGGGATACCTTGAGAAGGTAATTAGGTGGATAAGTAACTGCATGGAAGGCATATCCTATTGCTATAAAATCAATGGTGTAAACTCAAGGCATTTTGAAAGTAAGAAAGGATTAAGGCAAGGAGATCCCTTGTCTCCTTACTTGTTTATTATACTGGAGCAACTTTTATCTGAAATGATGAATGTTGCAGTGAAGGAAAGGAAAATTGATAGCTTCATGTTTGAGGAGAATGTTATAAGTCATACTCTCTTTGCTGATGACATTGTTTTTTTCATCAAGGGAAATAGTAAGTCTTGCAAAAATTTGAAGACTTTACTATCTGAGTACTGCAGCATTTCAGGTCAAAAATTAAACCTAAGCAAATCTGAGGTAATCTTCCCTTCTAATACCTGTATACAAACAAAGCAGTTGGTTAAAAATATTCTCAATATCAAATAAGGGAAGTATCCTATGAAGTTTATTGGTACATTTATATCTCCTAAGAGGCTAGAGAAAAGATATCAGAAGGAAACTGCTTAAAAGGCTAAAGATAGGGTGAACTCCTGGACATGAAGCATGCTTTCACAAGCAAGTAAAGTCATAATGATAAATACTGTTTTGAACTCAATGCCTGTACATACCCTTATGGCCTCTTGGGTAAATGTTGATGCAGTCAGTGATGTATCAAAGGTTGAAAGAAATTATTTTTGGTCCGGAAATAGCAATAGAAGATCTGCCAGGTGGATAAGCTGGGAGGTAGTAACAAGGAGCAAGAGTAGTGGGGGATTAGGGATAAGAAATTTGGAATTAATGAGGACTGCAATGGCCAAAGAATATTGCCTGTTTTGAATAAAGAGGATAGTAATTGGTGTAAAATCCTTAATTTTAACTGTAGAAGATGGCACCAATGGATGAAAACTTCAGGAAAATATCTATCTTGGAATGAAAAGCAATAGCAGAAAACATGTGTGGTCTAAAAGATGAATTGAAAAAATGTATCAAAAATGAGAAGGATACAGATGCATGGAATGACCCATGGATTGATACAATTCCAATAAGTTTGTGGCCAACTTTCATTAATGTGGAAGCTTTGGTAAAGATTGTAATGGTTTGTGAACTCATAGATAATGATAGTTGGAAGAATGACATGATTGAAACCTATTTTGGAAAAGAATTGGTTAGCAAAATAGAGAATATCACAATTAGCAAGGAAAGAGCAAATGATAAATGGGTATTGGTGTTCAGTAGAGATGGGAATCTTACTACAAGAAGAGCTTACTGTGAGCTTAAAGGAAAGGAATAAACTGCAGATGAACCTGATTTTGACTGGAGATTACTATGAAAAATGAGAATACTTGAGAGAATAAAAGGGTTCTTATGGAAACTTATATGGAAAAGACTACCAACAGCAAATTGGTTTAGCAATTTTTTAGGTATGGAGCAAGACAAATGCTATATTTGCAATGAGGCTAAAGATAAAAGTAATCATATTTTTCTCAGCTATGAGTTTGCTAAGAACTATTGGAACTTTGTGGAAAGGAAATTGGAGATTAAGTTCAAATCAAAAGACAGCTGGCTTATGGGTAGCTGGTTAAAAGAAAGAGAGGGTTTTGATGAAGACTCAAAGGATATGCTTAAGAGTTTCTTAGCTGTTTCCTTTTGGTTGTTATGGAAAAACAGATGCCAAAAGAAATATGAAGGTAAGTTGCAGGGAATACAAAGCTTATTTTTGAATGCTAGTAGGGTAGCAATCGAGTACAATACCAAAGGGGGGAAGGGGATAGGAAGTAGAGAGGAGAAAGATGAAGAAAACTTTATGAAAGATAATGGTGAATCACTAATGTCAACTGGGGGGTATTGTTTTTTGATGCGGCATGGAAAAATGATTCAGTAGTTAGATCAGATTTTGTGCTAACAGTAGAGGAAAATTGGGATATAATTGGTTCTGGCATTGGCAAAGCTAACAACCCATTGAAAGCTGAATTAACATCTATCCGGTATAGCTTAGACAATGTCAGGAAGAAAAATTTTCAAATTTTGTGGTCTGTTCTGATTGTAAAAATGCAATTGAAATGTTGATTGGTAAGCAGGAAGTTCCATGGGAGCTGGAGTGTCTAATTAAGAATATTCAGGCATTGGGAAGGAAGCTAAATGTAAAAAGGTGGATTTACATTAATAGGAAACGTAATGAGGTTGTTCATGATGCTGCTAGGATGGAGCTTTATAAGAAGGGTTTTCGAATTTGGAGCAATGGAGAGAAGAAGATGAATAAAACAAAATATGTGATTACATCATGTAATGATGCTTTTTTAGAGTATTTGTTTAGTGTAAGTGAGGAATATATGAACCTTAATAAAGTAGGAATGGTGAAAGTGTGTAATGAAGTAAGTGATGATGTAACTAGAATCTCTGGAGAGGATGTAGCTGATTTCAATAATATTGATAATCAAGGAGAATATGGTTCTACTGGTTTGCACGACGAAGGAAGCAAGGTCTGGGCCTTCTGCTGCTCCTTCTACCCATCTGACTAGTAAAACTTAACTTTTTACTTGGTTTTTTTTTTTAAAAAAAAAAAAAAGACAAATCTTATTTTATATAAGTGTATCGAGAATATAAATAGATTCATTAGCGTCAAATTAAAATCTCATATTAAATGATCGTTAGAAGAAGATTTTCTTTTTAAAAAAACTTACTCAAAATATAGGCCGGACCATTAACCTGCTCTTTTTATTTCTTATTTTTTTAATGTAGGCCGGACCACTTCATCATTATGTAATGGTAGTCTCAATCAAAATATATTTTATCTATCATCGGCTATAATTTGACATGACTAGCTTAACATTTATATAATTTTTTTTTTAGATTTGCACAAATTTGATCGTATAAATTTTTAATTTTTTAAATTTTAATCCTATAAATTTTATTTTAGTATTTTCGATCTTATAAGTTTGGTCTGTAACATAGATTTGATCATATTCGTTACGGTTCGTTAACTCTCCGTTGATGTGGACTAACGTCATTCAAACACATTGACATATTTGATTCTATAAGTTTTATTTTAAAATTTTCAATCCTATATGTTTGTCCTGTAGCACAGATTTAGTCATATATATTTATTTTGTAGCACAAATTTGGTCCAATATATTTGCCTCATAGCACAAATTTGATTATATCTGTGATGATTCGTTAACTCTCCGTCCACGAAAAAATAAACGGCGTTATGTCCATATTGACGGAGTTAACAAATCGTCATGAATATGACCAAATCTATGTTACGAAGCAAACTTATATATGTTACAGAGCAAATCTATGTTACGGAATTAACATACCAATTTGTCTATATGTCGGTTTGTCATATAGATTTGGTCATATCCACGACAGTCTATTAACTCCGTCAACATAAACATAACGTCGTTTATTTTTTCATGGATTGAGAGTTAATGGACCCATCGCGGATAGAACCAAGATCTGTGTTACATAACAAATATATAAGATCAAATATGTGCTACGGGGAAAACATATAGGACTAAATAAAATTTATAGGACCAAATATGTCAACGTGTATGAACGGCATTAGTCCACATTAACGGAGAGTTAACGGACCGTCACAGATATGATCAAATCTATACTACGGAACAAACTTATAAGATCGAAAATACTAAAATAAAATTTATATGATCAAAGTTCAAAAAATTAAAAATTTACGTGATCAAATTTGCTTTCCCCCCGTTTTTTTCTCAAAGATGTTAAGATTACATTTGAGAACTAAAATTTCCAACGATCAAGTTGAAACAACATTCAAATCACAAGAATTCAACTTCGATCTTATAAAGTGCTAAACGAGATGATCAAGATTTCAAACGATATCAAATTATTCAATCGCCTATTTAGATATTTTAGTTATTCTTATAACGAGTCAACTCCAATTTTCACAATTAAGTTGGTCTCTTTCTTATTAGATAGCACATGACCCAGATGATACCTGGGCAATGTCAACCATCGAAGTAGACGAAACCCACCCATCCTACGAGGAAAGAAGATGCGGCTACTTTGCCGAAACTTAATTGTCACATATCTTTGGATCATAATCTTCCATCATATACAATTAATGGACTACTTGTGCCAATCAATTCCTCAACTCAGCCAATGTCTTAACTACACATATGCATGCATTAATGTGGACACAAACTTAGAGCACCACCTAAGAAAAGATGTTATGCCTAGAATAAGGAATAATGTTGAATCACTTGGATTGGTCCCTCAAAATAATACGAAGAGAGCAACGCAAGATGTTGTCACCTTGTGAATATGATACCCACTTTTGCTCAATGTTGCCCACCAAACCACAAATAATTGGGGAAATATTTGGAGGGGAAAGGGAGAACCCAACATGCAATTTTCCTTTTGTCTCTGCACAATCCATGGCTTATGTCACTCTCCATTAATACATCCTTTCCTTAGTACGGATTGCAATTTAATTTATTGCCTAGTTTAATTATCTAAGTGGGGTTAAGTCTTTGTCTTGTTCCATGATAAGTTGAAGTAAAATTAACTTAGACTTTGTCTGATTTATTGCCTATTTTGCTTAAAATTATACTTTAATTACGACTTTACCATCTGCTTTTCCAGTTATAAATACTGTTCGCTTCTCGCCCTTCTATTTCCAACAATTAAACAGGAAGCAATAAGAGGGGATTTGAGATGAGGCCCGGGGCGGGTTTGAACGCGACGGCAGTGGCGGCAGCGGCCGTGGCGGCGCCGGTGGTGACCGGCGGAGGTGGCCATTCGGCGTGGCACTCGCCGGTGCCGTACCTCTTCGGAGGCCTCGCCGCGATGCTCGGCCTCATTAGCTTCGCGCTCTTCATTCTTGCTTGCTCGTATTGGAAACTCTCCGGCTACCTCGAGGGCGGGAGCAGCGATGGCGACGGCGGCGTAGAGTTGTACGTCAAGCCGGTGGAGGCTGCGGCGGCGGCGGCTGCATGCTACGAGGAGAAGGTGGTGGTCATCATGGCGGGAGATGAAAAGCCGACGTACCTCGCGACGCCGGTGTCGAGCCGGCCGGCGTGCTCTTTTGTTGATCAAAGCTGTAGAAATGGCGACGATGATGAGGAGGAGAAGAAGAAGGTGGAGGAATGCAGAGTGAATGGAAATGTGACGCAGGGTAAAGAACAAAGCAGGGCCCAGAATTTACCAGTTTAATTATATTAATTAAGGAGGTTTTCTTCTTTCTTTCTTTTTTTTTCCCTTTTTTAGGGGAACAATTCTGTGAATTTTTGGGATGGAGATGAAGGGAAAAAAAAACAGATTTAAATTAATGGAAATTATTCTACTCGAAATAGTGAAGAAGAAATGGGTTTCAGTCAGTTGGATTAAGAAGCTAAAGCAAAGTTCCATTTTGGAGACATGCTGCTGTCGTCACCACTTGAGTGTTGTGACTTAAATTGTTCATGGGGAATTTTCACCTATGGCACACAAAATCGATTAGAACATATCTAATCGGGTAGATTTTAGATAGACCCGAATTAAATTCAAGTAGGATTCGAAATAAAAATTAAGGAACCGGTTAAAACTAATTCTAATTTCGGATCCAACAAATCATGTATTCGAAATATGTACCTGAAATCTGTTCATTTACAAGTTTCACGATTTATGTTCCAACGGGATATTCTATTGAAATCTATTTTGAAATATATTCTAGAACATATTCTTAAACCGTTGAAATCTATTATAAAATTTATAAATGAATAAGTTCCAACAGATACTCAAAATTTAAATCTGTGATTCCGAATAGGATCCAATTCTAAGTTCCAACAAGGTAGAATTCACTTTTAAAATTTAAAAACCAATCTCATACAAAATATGATCCGAATATCATAAAAAAAATAAGATATCAGAACCCACTCACCCCTAATTCACTCACCAAGAAGTAAAACAAGCGACTTAATTCGTGACATAAGTCGTATCTTTTTAATGGGCAGTCTAAGACTGCCGTACTCATTTGGATGCTGTACCTTTTACAGGGGGTCATTCCCTTAACATTCCTAATGAGCTTCTAATGATATAAGGATTCTAGTCCTCTTTAACAATGCAATGAGAAGTAATTGGATGAAGATATCAAGGTAACCTTGATCATTCCCTTTGAAGAAGTATATATCAACGTATCCAATGATGAAGAAATTGAATGTTTTTTTTAAAAAAAAAAATAACTTTATAACACAACCATTACAAATCACAAACGCAATAATATACGCACAAGACGTACAAAGACATGAAAAAAACGCACAAAGTGCTACAACTAAAAATTAAACCCAAGATCTAGGTAATATATTCGAATGCTACTACCACTTGAGCACAAGTGAGTTCACATGGAGAAATTGAATGTTACAACCAGAAGGCCTCAGTATATGACATATTCGTTCTAATTAATTAATGCAATTAAGTAATTTGGAGGCATTGGTTGAAAATTAAATCAGGGGAGCAGGACCACACCACATTGCAGAGAATAGCAGGGAATTAATTGCCCAACCAAACCTGGCTACAAATAGAGACAAGGTCACTCGCATGCCATTCCATGATACTTGCAAGCTCCATTGTATAATGAATCAATTCTCCACCAAGAAAAGGAATCCCGTTGCAGTAGTTGCTTTCGGAAGCCAATCTATAATTGCATAGGAAATTAACTATTAAATTCATAGCACGATGTCTCTGCAGTCTGCACTTGAAGATGGAATTGATTGCGACATGAATCAGATGGCTCTTGTGGCTCACAATTGACCGCGGATTTGGTGTCATTGATGTATACTTCCCACATAACTTATTTGCTACATATAATTTTGAAATTGATCCACAAAGAAACTTTAATTTGACTCTGCACGATGCTTCAAACATGTGAAGCACTGCAGGATGCAGCATAAATATGAGCGCTAAGGAATGAACTATGTATTCTTTGCATCCGGAGGGACTTTTACTCCCATGAGGCCGAGGAGGTTGGAAGCAGGGCCTGGAAGACCTTGTTGAGAAGAAAATGAATCAAGCAAACTCTTAACGAGGTTGAAATCAACGTCAACAGGGGTCAACTCTTCGTCCATGTCATTTGCGGCAGTTGATGTTGCAGCAGTTGATGGTCCCTGTACAATGCCACATTGCATGTTATTTTAACAAAAATAAGTTTGATGAAAAACTGTGGAATCTGAAAGTAAACCTAACAGCAAAGAGGACAAAGTGTACACTCAACATTTTCAAAAATGAAAAAAAAAATAGAAATTAATTCTAAATGTCAATTTATCGGTCCCGATTTGTATCCTAAGTCCTAACTAGATGGTAACTTGAATGTTATCTATTGAAATGGGCCCCAATTAGAGCCATACTTGAGTAAAATACAATAGATACCCACAGCGTGCTTAGGGATGAGTAGAACTAGGAGGATTCTTCAGAACAAACTCTCAGTTCTATGTTTTAGATAATTGAAATTCTAACAATTACAGATAACCATGGACCTTGAATGGAGGATCCCAGGTGAACTGGCCTTGTTTGGATGAGGTGAAGCATGATTTAGTAATGTATGGTATGGTAAAGTATTGTATGATATGGTACTGTAAAAACTATTATCTTATTTGGGAGGATGGTATGGTATGGTTAAATGACAGTAGCTATAGAGGAGAACGGAGTCTTGACTAAGCCGATCAAGAATGATAAATAAAAATCTAATCTGATATGAGTATATAAAGGGTATAAGAGGAATTACAAATTTTGATTGATGATATTTTAGAAATAAAATTTCATGAAACCATGAGAAACCATCAAATCCAGTTTAAAAACTTGGCCAAAATTTATGTTTTTCAAATCATGAGATTACCATACTATAATATGGCCATTTATTAGAAGTCTTCCCAAACATAAAATTAAACCATACCATACCATGATAAACCATGCTCTACATGAGACAAACAAGGCCTAAAACAAGCATTTAAATTTTGCAGAAAAGACTATTGTCTTAAAATAATCAGCTGTTGCACAAGTTCTGATGCAATATCAACTTGTGATTCTTTCACCCTGAAATTTCCAATAGATTTTTTTTCACTATTGTTGTCAACATAATTTTAAATTATAATATCAGAGTAGAACTTTATCTTACCAAATGAGGATTTGCATATGTTGAATCATGTAGAAATCAATAGTATATAATCAGTCAGAAATGATGAGACCAAAAAAAATACACAAAGCTACATCACATGCAATGTGCACGCCAAAGCAGCAGCATGAATAAACAAGTACGGTGAAAACATGAGAAACAATTGGTCGCTGACAATGGAAAGATTATTAGACTTTTGAATTTAAACAATTTGTTGAAGGTATAAATTGACTACTGAAATAAAGGCAAAAAGGGCACTGCACAAGTATATGACATCATTTAAACATCACTAGCTGTACACAAACTTAAAGAAATAGAATAGTATATCACCTCATTGATGTTAGACTGCTGGGGTGCCTGTAGAAAGCTTTTCTTCAGAGTAGTTGCATTAAGTTCATTATTTAGAGCATCAGAATACAACTGCATAAAATTATTCTCTGAGTTATTGTTTTCTAGTTCCTCGAGCTCGCCATCATATTCAGAATCATCTGCAATAAACAAAGCTCAAGTAAGAGGAGCTCCTTACTCAAATGGCAGTGCAAAGCTTGTCAAGAGAAAGAACAAGTGATTTACTAGTTAAAGATTATATATATATATATCAACATAATAGACCATCAATATCTCTACTTCTCCAGTAAACAACTACTCAGATACTATACTATAACATTTAATTTTACAAAAAGCCACGCATACTCATGAGTCATGACAACCAGGTAATATGAAGCTATCAGCTATAACTGTAAGTCTTAAGTCTAAAAAAACATTTGCACCAAAAGTAAGCTCATTTATCAGAAAGTTGACTTAAATCAGGTACTAAAACTGGAGTGTCAACCACGATAAATCTTATTACAAAACAAATTAATTTTCAAGAAATTTTAGCTAACAAACATGCTTGACATGTTCATCTTGCCTGGGGCATCGTAAGAGAAAAATAATTATGCTTCATTTACCAAACCACTGTATGAAATAGTTCTTTTCTACCTTTCTCTCCACTTTTTGCTTCCCTACTACTACTCCATTTCCTTTTGCCCTATAACTCCTCACTTTCTCCCTTATTTTCTTGTCTTTATTAGATTTATTTTTTAGTATCTCTAGTTCTTATCTCTTTAACCTTTTATCATTTTCTCCTTTTTCATCTTCTTCACCCTTGCAGGTTCTTTACTCTGTTCCACTTGACTCAGCTATATCTAGATCAATGAGAACCAAATCCATGGAGTTTACTAATCTGACACATTAACAAATTAGAGCTTCAGATCTTGCCCACTCACAGTCACATAGGCATTCAGCTAATCATTTTTAGCTAAGGTAAAAAGCTAGAAAATACATGAAACTTGGCAAGAACTGAATAGAAAGATAAAATCCCAAGTATTTAGGTGCTCCATGCTAGTCATGCATAAACAATATGGTACAATAGTTGCGCTTATTTATTCATTTCGGTAAAGCATTAACAATATAGTGTCCAAATAAGCATGAAGATCAACACCTGTGTTTTAAAAAAAAATCTGACACTAACATTATTACACTTGTGATTTATACTTTTGATTCCAAGATCCCCCCCAAAAAAGTAAGTCAAAGTAAGCAGAAATTACTCCAAGATAAAGCATTATCAATGATTTTTGGAAAATAGCAATAGTACCAAATTCCAAATCAGATGATGATGTATGTCCTTCGAGTTCAGCATCTGATCCAGCACCTCCGCGTGAAGATTCTCCAAAGACAGATTCCATAGATTTCATGAATTGATCAGCATCAAGTTCCACTGGTTCTGAGTTCCTGTTTTGATAAAAAAAATATCATCAAATGGATAACAAGTTTCAAACTCAAGACTAATATGCAAGTGTTCAACAAACTGGGGAGATACTCAAAAACAAACAGTTCCATTATAAAGGAAAATATTGGATGTTTCTTGTCTAAGTATGGTTTTCATGAACTTCTGTGGTTCTATCAGTCAAACACTGGCTCTATTTCACAATCTTCGTCTAGTTCAGACTTAAAAGGATCAAAGTAAGCAACCGAATCCATGCAAAGGAAAGAGGCTTCCATGAGAAGAAATTTGGTCAGAACAATTAACCTTATAGTGGCACTATGGCACCTTCAAAATCAGGAATGGATATCAATTACAAAACAAGGGAAAGAACCAAAAAGAGCTTGTACAGCACCATAGAGTAAAATTTTCTACAACCATTACGATCTTACTCTCTCCAATGTCCAAGAACAAGTCATCTCTTGCAATGGAAGACATAGTCTTGATCCTTGTTAATGGTCTGGTTAAGATGGCTGAAGAGTTATTTTTGAGTTTTGACACAACAGCATTATTCATTTCAGTACTTCACTCACTCCTAATGACATTCATAAGATGCTCCCATGAGTCATTAATCTACTTATGGAGACATTCACTCGGTTTCCTTTCACTCCTCCAATAGATAATAATGAAGTCACATGAAGGAATTGTTATATGTTTGAAACAATTTATTTATGTGAAGAATAGTGGCAAACTAATGCTCATCTACTATTAGAAGTTTCTCTTTCATAAACAAAGAAAGTACCTAAATCGTCATGGACCACAAACAGAGAAATAAGAAAATGAACATATAATCATCTACAGTTTTGAAAGTAACACACCCCAATATCAACACCAAAAAAGCCAATAATTACTGGTAGCTTGCTTCATTACATTGCAAGATAAGTTATATATAGGTTGATAAGATCCAATAGAGAAAGCAAAGAATAAAGTATTAACATTTTGATGCATAGTGACTAAAAAACTTGACTTAACAAAAAATTGGCCATTAGTAACTTGAACCTGTTATCAGGAACCTCCGCTCCTTCAAAGCTTGAGAGTTTTTCAACAAATGCTTGCATAGTTTCACTGATATCTTTGAGATTAAAATCATTAGAAACTGAGCTACAAGCATGTCCAACACTCTTCTTCTGCTTCCTTTGCTTCTTTTCAGCTTCATAGTCTTCCAATTCCTTCTGTCTCTCCATAATAGCCGAGTTCAACTCCTCTTCTCCATCATACATCCAGGAATCATCATTGTTTGGAGGAAGCTCAACGCCATTGAAGTCTTCAACGGAGTAGGACATAAAGAGTATTTCGTCTAAGCGTCGAATTGGGGCATTTACAATTTCCCTAGAACAATACAATATTGCATTACAAAATCTTGAAATAATTGTTCTTTTTTATATGAAAATTAGTTAATTTTCTAATAATCATGTGCCTAATTGCATGGCTTTTAGAAATCTTTGCTAAATCAAGAGAACACTTTGGCTAATGTTGCCTTCAAAATACTGATCAATCTATATAACTTGAAATAGAATCCAAATATTGATTTCAGATTTATTTATCCTAATCAAGCTTAACAAATTAATTATAAAAAAACACATAATGTAACTCGTACCTAGTTCTAGCAAATAAAGAAGTGTTCTTATAGTACTCTACTGCACTATCCATAATCCTCTGATATTCCTTAGATCCAGGAAGAAGTCCACTAAAATATCCACTATCCTCCAAACTCTTCTTGAAGGTTTCCCAAGTGCTCCCCCTTCCTTCCTCCCCAGTCTGCTTCCTGTCATGATACATCATTTCGAACCCACAAGCAATTTTCATCCCCAATTCTGCCTCCATAAAAGCCACAGGTCCCTCCTCCCTTGATGGCATCGGATAGCCTTTCGGTGCCTGGAATTTCTGCTGCACCAACTGTCCGTACATGGCTCTTGACATCCGGACTGAGACCCTGACCATCTCTATATCCCCTTTATTGCTCCTTAAGAACCTCTCCATTTTGGCCGCATACTTCATGGAATCAACATCCCGTTCGTAGAAGCCCTGTACGGCCAGTGCAATTAGAACAGGCTCCACCTTTAGGACCTGCGCCACTGGCAGTGGAACTCTGACCCTGACCCTATGCATATTGGCCATGGCCTTCTCCGGATATCCAGAAATCTTCCTAGATATTGCAGTTTGGACCTTGTCTGAGGCTCTGGTATCGACTACCTCACTCCGCACTGCCTCAAGAGCGTCTTCGAGTGAGGGGGTGTCCGGGAAGATCCGTTTTGGGACGATATGAAGCTCACCACCGCGGATAAATACGCGGTTGGCGGCAGTGTCAGGTTCCAGCCAGCGGGGGAGGGAAAAAGCCGCTTCGATGAGAAGGAAGTCGCCGTCGGAGTCCCATAAGCGGACAGAGATAGAGGGCTCGGCGGCAGTGGCAGCAAAGAGAAGGGCGGCGACGAGCCACTCGTCGTCAAGGGCGTCGCCAAAGCGGACCTTACCATGGAGGTGCGGGACCGGATGCGAGCGGCAGAGGGCGCAAGGGGCGTCAAGGGAGGAGGGGAGGGAAAGGGCGAACGGCTCGTGCTGCCATATGTAATCGCGGCAAAGAGGGGAGACAAGGGAGAGGATACGGAGGTGGAGAGAACGGAGGGCCGAAAGGACCTCCTGCGGAGGGAGGGAGGCTGGGAGGTCGGGATAGACGGCATAGAAGACGGTATCGTCGGGGATGCGAGGGGCTCCGGGAGGGAAGGAAGTGAATGAGTAAGAGGGTTCCGTCATGGAGAAGATAAGATGGAGGAATAGGAAGATGAATAGAAGGTAAGACTGTAGTGGGTTAGCTTGGAGTTATCAAACTGTGGAGAAGAGGAGCGAATGGGGGCGCTGTCGGCGAACTCAGAGAGGAAGAGGAAGGCCGTGGATGTTTCGTGATGCTTGAGAGGGGTTCGGCTCGTTGTTAATTCGTTCAACAGAGCGAAATTGGACCGGTTCAATTGGATTATTTAGTGGTAAACCGCAATTGGGCCGGTTCAATTGCATATCGACTCTCGTGCCCGCCAATTCGGCAAGTCTCCACTTTCCACTTATCCATCCCACTCGAATTCGAATTCATTCGGATTGCGAAATCGTTCTTTTGTCCCTTTTAGAAATAGATCGGCTGAGATGAGAGATCAGGGAGAAGGGACAGCGGATCGCGATAAACTCCCTCCTCCAGCATTCGCTTCTTCAGCACGATCCGGGTTCAGACTTAGTGTGTGTGGTGGGCGGGTGGGAGCGGGTGGGAGAATGAAGTTCAGATTTAGTTTTATAAATTTTTAATTTTTTGAATCTGATTTTATAAATTTATTTTCATTTTTTTTTATTTTGGTCCTATAAATTTCACTTTGGTCCTATCTGTGTGATGGTCTATTAATTCTTCGTCAATGTGGACTAACGTTGTTCATATACGTTGATAGATTTGATTCTATAAGTTTCATTTCAAAATTTTCGCTCTTATATGTTTGTCCTGTAGTACAAATTTGATCTTATCCGCGACGGTCCATTAACTCTTCGTCCACGAAAAAATTAACGATATTATGTCTACGTTGACGGAGTTAACAAACCGTCGTGGATAAGATCAAATCTATATGACAGACCGACATATAGACAAGTTGGTATGTTAGCTCCGTAACATATATTTGCTTCGTAACATATATAAGTTTGCTTCGTAAAATAAATTTGGTTATATTCATGATGGTCCGTTAACTCCGTCAATATGGACATTACGTCGTTTATTTTTTCGTGGATTATGAGTTAACAGATCATCACGGATATGATCAAATTTATACTATGGGGCAAATATATAGGATCAAATCTGTGCTACGGGACAAACATATAAGACTGAAAATTTTGAAATGAAACTTATAGGACCAAACATATTAATGTGTATGAATGACGTTAGTTCACATTGACGAAGTGTTAACGGATCATCACGAATAGAATCAAATCTGTACTACGGAGCAAATTTATAAGATTAAAAATATCTAAATGAATTTTATAGAACTAAAGTTTAAAAAATTAAAAAATTATATGATCAAATTTGGACTTCTCCAAATTCTTTTGGTTTGCTTAAGTTTCACTAGTCTATCAGACAGTTCACATTTCCTTGTTTTTTCTCTCTTTTGCTGTTGTTTAGGCAATAGGTATGTATTATTTTTCTGAATCTTTCATCGGGAAAAAGATGAGTCGAATACTTTATTTTTCTTTTTACTTTTTGATTCATCGTCTGAGTGAGATGAAATAATGCTGCTGTTGTTTCTGAATAGTTCACTTGAATTTTCCGTTAGCAAATGCATTGACCATTTGACCAACCTCTACGCCATGATTTATAAGATTCACAATTAGTGATAAAATCCAATTTTAGTCATCCGGATAAGAGAGGGTCTCATAGACCCTGCTAAGAAAACTGGCGGAGTTTGGGCTTTCCACTGACGTCCTCCAACGATCAAGTAATTCAAAACTAAAATATAGTAGATGAATACACTTACCATCTTCTAATTTGTATGGAACAAAAAAATTCATTCCACTTACCATATTCTAAATATTCTAAAATAGATAATACCACTTCTTTAGATTTCAAAAATCCTGACCCCCTCATTAATTTTTTTTATTCGTTGAGTGAACCCATCTATCTATTAATAAATTCATCAACTTAGTAGCTTATTTTTATGGGTAGATGCATAACAGCTATATGGAAAATGATGTGGTATTAAAAAATATTATTTTAATCAATAAATATGCCTCTTCAACGCAAACACTTGACAAAAAAATATGTTTGCCCAATCACTTAATAATTTTTCTTTGGCCCTTTTTGTTTAAATTAGTCAAAAAGTATAAGGTGTGCTATACCAGGCAGCAATTTGATGATGTAGGAAAACTCATGGATAGGATTTGTTAGCGCTGTTTATTTGATTTTTTTTTTGAAAGAGAATCTTGCATTCATTCAAAAGATTTGAAGGAAATACAAGTAAAGGGAGAGAAGAGAAAATGAAGCAGTAAAAATACATAGTGGAAGCACCTAACCTCGGACCGAGGCGATAGTAGAAAAAAAAATATTTACAGACAGGCTCACATGCATATCTTTAAGAAGACAACAGCCTTTGAGACCACACTAAACATCAAGCTACTTGATTGCTGGAAGCAGCGCAGATTACGCTCAAACCAAATAAACCAACACCAAACCAATTGCAGGCGGAAGCGGGCAAGGCTCGCACGCCTAGACACGGGGTGGGATCCGCGGTTGGGCGACCAAGACAAGGAGAACCATGGATGGTGCAGATGGGTTAGGAACAGACGCCAACCTTCGCGAGAGAAAGAACAACGGCTGAACAAGTGAACATGAGATTCTGGTTGAGATCGACAGAGCTGGCAGAGGGGGTCCACGACCATACCCATACGAATGAGTCTATCTTTTGTAAGCAGCCGCTTTCTAGTTTTGAGACAACCGAAAATGGAGATCTTAGGAGCAATGTTGGATTGCCATAGGAAGGGATAGAAGAAGTCCTTGACACCCCTAAAATTGAGCAGCCAATATAAGGATCTAGTGGAGAAGAAGTCATCCGAAGCCCATCTCCAGACCAAGGCATCATCACCCGAAGAGCTCTGGAGATGTTGAAGATCCATCAACATGCTGGATATACTTTCTGAAGCAATGAAGGAAGATAACTGGATGTCCCACCCTAGAAATGTACCAGAGGAATCCACAGAACGTGCTTAAAAAATGGTGATGTCTGGCATCATGGCGAGCTGAAAAATCTCCGGATATAGCTCCTCTAGAGTCCCTCTGCCCAGCCAGTTGTCCTTCCAGAGTCTGACGATCTTCCCCTCGCCAACCTGGAAGCGAATGCTGGAAATGAAGACATGTTGAAGCTTAGCAATGCTCCTCCAAATTGGGGACAAGGTAGTGAGCCTCCAGGCATCCGACCAAGAGCGGTCACCCAATAAAGCCATCACAATCGGAGACCATGGAAGCTTTTTCTTAATCGCAAGTCTCCAGAGCCAGGAACCGAGTCTAGCAAGATTATGAGCTTGAAGATCCAAGATACCAAGACCCCCAGTCTCCTTAGAACACGTTAAATGGTCCCATCTAATCAAAGATATTGAAGACCCCCCAGATGAATCCAAACTGGACCAAAAGAACCTCCGCCGTCTCTTATCGATTTCGCGGATAACCCAATTCGGAGCCTTGAAAATCGAGAGCATGTAAGCTGACTGAGAAGATAAAGCACTATTGATGAGAGCTAGTCTGCCGGCCCTTGAAAGGAGCTTGCCTTGCCACCCGTTGAGCTTGCTGTCAAATTTTGAGATGAGGCACCTCCAATCAGCTTTACAAGGAGGACCCCTTAATAGGGGAAGGTCAAGATATGAGGCGGGGAGAACACCCCCAAGACAGCCGAAGCACTCAGCAAGAGAGGAGACAACATCAGGATCCCCACCAAGGTGCATCAAGCGGGTCTTTTGGTAGTTCACCTTGAGGCCCGATGCTAACTCAAAGCAATGCAGGATGCGACGTAGGTTTTGAATGCTAGTGATATCACAAGAGCTGAAGAGGACCAAGTCATCGGCGAAAAGAGAATGCATGATACCTCCCTCGACCTGATCCTGAAGGACACCTTTGATGAGGCCAAGGCGTGCCGCCCTATCAATGAGACGGGAGAGACTATCCATTACCAAATTAAAAAGGAACGGGGAGAGAGGATTCCCTTGGCGGACGCCCCGATGGTGGAGGAAAGGAAAGCCAAGCTCCCTATTGATGATCAGCTCAGACTCAGAGCTGCTAAGTAGAACTTTTATCCAGTCGAGCCATCTAATTGGGAAACCCCGAGCCGCAAGCATGCCCAATAGGAAGTCCCAGTTAATTGAATCAAAAGCCTTCTGAAAATCTACTTTGATAAGAATTCCATCCTCATGCCATCGCCTGCAACCCCATATGCATTCGGAGACCGTCATATATGAGTCAAGAGAGCTTTGACCCGATCTGAAAGCACTCTGATGGATGCCAACCATGCCATTAAGAAGGGGGGACAATCGTCTTGCAAGGACTTTGGAGAAGATTCGGATCAGACTGTGCTCTAGGCTGATAGGACGATAGTCTGAGGCCGAGATCGCACCATCCTTCTTAGGAATCAGAACAATTATAGCCTTGTTGATGCGCCTTAACTCAGCGGGGTTGGAGTGAAGATCATTGAAAATGCTGAGAAGGTCCAATTTGATTGACTCCCAGAATGCCAAGAAGAATTCCGAAGGGAGGCCGTCAGGCCCAGGGGCTTTAAAGGACCCCATAGATTTGGTAGCTGAGAGGATTTCCTCCATAGAGAAAGGAGAATCAAGGCTAACAGATGAGGGAAGACCATCCAATTGCAGGACGTCCCAATTGATATGAAGCAGGGGGCAGAGTGACTCCCCAAGAGGTTGACGAAGAAAGACCGGAAGCAAGCGTGAATTGAGGCCAAATCATAAACAGTGGAGTTTCCTAATTGAACAGAGTGAATCCAATTTCGCCTTCGATTGGCCGAAGCGCACTGATGGAAGAAGCGCGTGTTTGAATCACCCAACGCGATCCATCGCTTTTTGGCCCGTTGACGCCAATATTGATCCTCCTCACAGTATAGGGCATCTAAAGATCCTCTAGCAGCTTTGAGTTCCTCGATTTGTGCAGGAGAGAGCCTATTAGCATCGGCAATATTATTAGAGGCCTCAATCTTCTGCTCGAGGAGCCATCGACGAGAGCTCTGTTGCTTTAAGAAGATAACTCTCCATTGCTTAATAGTCTTTCGAAGCGATTTCCAACAAGAAACCCAGGAGGCCAAGGAGTGCGGATTTGAGCGCGGCATCCAAGCGGCCTTGAATATCCGTTGGAATTCAGGGCATGCAAGCCAGAAGACCTCAAGGCGGAAGGGCTGCTTCGCGAGATTTAAGGGCTGCCTCGAACGAAACACAATTGCATTGTGATCTGATAGCTTTCTTTCTCCACCTGAAACGATCGCCAGAGGAAAGGCACGCGAAGCGGCTTCCGAGATAAGGCAACGATCTAATTTTGCAAGGTGAGGCGGTTGTTGATTGTTGGTCCAGGTAAATTGAATGCCGCCAATTGGCAAGTCTAATAAGCCAAAATCAGCAATAATCCTAGAGAATTGACGCACATCAGAAGGGTTCCCGGTGCAATTGCTTCGCTCGTGAGGACCCCTCGTGACGTTAAAATCACCCGCAACAAAGAAAATCCCATCGAGGCCAAGAAGAGCATCTTCGAGCTCCCGTAAGAAGATGGCGCGGGTGGCATGCCGCGGAGGGCCGTAAACCACAACAAATGTGCAGGAAGAATTTGATTGAATGTGGAGAAGCTTAACCTTGATGATAAAATGACCCAAAGAGGAGGATAATTCTTTCCAACAAGAATCGTTCCAAATCAGTAATTGACCACCAGCCATACCCACAGAATCAATCGCGAGGTAAGAGGCAGAGCGAAAGCCACTAATTTGCTTAGCACAACGATTTGAACATACTTCAAGTTTTGTTTCTTGTAATGCCATAATATTACAACCAAGATCGCTGCAAGAGCGCTTCACCATGTAACGTTTTGAAAGGCGACGAAGCCCCCGAACGTTCCAAGAGAGGAAATTGAAATTACAGGAAGACATGATAATACGAAAGCAACAACAGACGCCCATAACAAAGACTGCTAACACGAGGACTCGAGCCTCTCCAAAGCCTTGTCAATACTGCTGAAGGAGGAAGCAGGGGTGAAACCCAACATATCCAGCTGCAGCGGGAGAGGGAGATCGCGCAGGCTGCGGATGGACGGAATAAAGGTAAGTCCCAGGCCAGAATTCTCAGGAGGAGGAGGAAGAGATGGAGCCGAAGACGTAGCCTCGGAGGCAGAGGGATCTCCCAAGAGCCGAGCCTTACGCGACGAGGCCCTGAGGAGGCAATCACCCTTGCCCGCAGCCGCCTGAAGACGCCGACTTCTTCTGATTAGATGAACCGCCTCAAAAGGGAGGGGGGCCGATGGGGAAACAAACTCGGGAGTAGGAGCAGCTGAAGGGGGAGGCACAACCATAATCTCCAGCGGGTAGGCATTGTCAATCCGCTTAAGAACCAAGCGGATCGGGTCAGAATCGCAGGGAGACTGGTCCAGGGATAAAGAGAGCCTGGAATGAGAACGACCGGATCCGCAATATCCACGCTTGTATCCAAACCGCATAGAGGGCTCCGAGGCCCGAAAGGCCCAAGGGCAGAGGAAAGGAAGAGCCGCGAGCCGAGGGCGTCTGATCAAGAAGGACGCGAGCAGCCACATCTCCCATAAAGACAATGAGCCTTCCCCCGAGGCCATCCCCAAAGACGCCGCCAAATCTGAGGAAGATGCAAGTGCAATAAAGAAACTTGACGTGGCAGACACGACATCACGTCCATCAAAGGGATCGGGAGAAGTGTTGACCCCCGCCGGAGGACGCTCCGAATACTAGAGAGCAGGCGCAGGCGAAATAGGAGCAGCGGAGGCCGGGAGAGCAGAGACGATCCGCCGGAATACCCTCGATGCCGGAATGATAGCGGGGAGCAAAGAAACTGAGAGAGAGCAGCCATCGGAGGCCCCATGCGGAGTAGCGGAGTGAGAAGAGCCCTCCCCCACAGGCCGATCGCGAAGCCCTTCACAGATGATTGAAGCCCCAGGCCCTCCCGGCGCCGGAGCAGAAACAGGGGTACGGTCAACTTCCGATGTGCGCGGGGCCGGAGAAAGATTTCCCCAAGCCCCATCCCGCAGAATATCATCTTGATGGATCCACTGAAACCACGAGATGTCCACCCGAACTGCATAACGGTGACGCTCCGCTACAGCGAAAATGGAGTGGGGAATAGAGTCAAGGGATCTTGCACGAATTTGAATCTTACAGGAAGCAAGCTCCAGCCAATTTAAGGAATGCTCATCCGCGGCAACAAAGTAGCCGAACGAGCTAACCAAACCAGAGAGTGAATCGGTGTTCCAATGAGAGAAGGGCAGGCCCCGTAATTCCAGACCAACAAGAAGCTCCGTCGGGCTGCCATATTCGTGAATATCCTCCCTGTAATCAGAGAGGCGAAGCTGAAGGCCGTTCTAGCGCAGATTTTGGAGCTGAAGAAGAGATAACTTATAGTAGCATTCGGGGTGCGATGGCGTTGTGATTAGAAAGCGGTCATCCGGCAATCTACGCTGACGCCAGTGGCGGCGGAGGTGACGCACATTGCGGAACTGAGAAGCCAGAAAATCAACCAGGTCGACCATGGGTGGAGCCTCACCAAGAATCGAGACCACGACACAGCGGGAGCTCAAGTACTCAGCGCGCCGGAGGGCTGAGGCAGAAGGAGAGAGGAAGGTGGTGATGGCATCCGGCCGACCATCCATCTTGCACCGGGAGGAGATGGGGGGAGGAGATGGATCCTTGGCAGAGGCCGAGACAACAGAGGGGAGTGCAGAGGAAGAGGCCCCTCCTCCAGAGCTTAAATGCAGGGGAACAGGCGGAGGGACAACAACGCTTTCCTGAAGCCTTCTAAGGCTAGGTGGTTGAGCATTTAATTCATGGAGATCTGAGGGGGAGTTTGAAGCAGAGTCTACCATGAATTTCCTGCATGAAAAGCCTTTGTGCCCTCGCTTCAAGCATTTAAAGCATTTGATGGGAGCCCTGCAACAAGAGCGAAGATGCCCTTTTGCGAAACAGTTGAAGCATTTGCCCTCTTTCTTCAAGGATGCAAAAAATGCATCAAAGGAGATAGGGGCAGAGTGCTGAAAAGAAGGAGCACTAGAACCGCTGCGAGCCCGATCAGAGGAGACACACGAAGAAGCAGAGGAGCTGATGCGAGCCCGACCAGAGGGTGCATTAGCCGCTGGAGGAACCAACCGCACAATATCAGCAAAGGAGCTGCCCGACGAGACCCAGAAAGAGGAGGATGGCTTGGGAGTTGACGCGAAGCGGACGTGGGATGAGCGGCGAGAGCGGCCAACCACAGTCCAACCATCCTGCGCCTCGACAGAAGGGGGGCGGAGAGCGGGAGCAGGAGGAGCACGACCAGCGCTAGAATCGCGCCCGCTAGAATCGCCTTTCATGACCCCTTTTTTTTTTTTTTTTTTTTAGGTCGCTTTTGCGAGAAGGGATTTGAAGCAAGGGATCTTCGACGGAGAGGAGAAGAAGGAAAAAACCTGCAGAGACTGGCGACGGCGAAGGAAGCTATCTCTTCGAACAGCGGCAGAGTCGCTTCTCACGGACGGGGCGGCCGGGCGATTGCAGAAGCCTTGGGTGTGAAGGAGGAGAGCCGGAGCCGCGCGGTATGAGATGGGAGAGCCGGACCCGCTGATGCAAGGGAGGAACGTCGTAGCCGTGAATGTGAGGGAGGAGCGCCGGATCTGAGCTCGCGCCAAACAATATTCCTAATCCAGTAATCCTTGGTTGGTTTTGGTATGCTCCGAGGTAAAAAAGAGCAGCAACAACTTGGTCGACTGAGACGATCTGGAAACCGAGAACGAAGACAAACCCACTGTGAGAATACTATACAAACAGCGCTGTTTATTTGATTTGATTGATGTTAAAACAAGGAGACGATATATATATAAGATTTCAATTGACTGTCCCAACTCAACCCCATAATTTGTGATGACATTGTCAATTTCATAGAATTCATATGTGCTGAAATGAAATTAGCTAAAGCCATTTAAAAACAATCTATTTGGTTCTTCCTTACATTGATCAGTCACATGCATTCTAAAAGTTTCAACAGCTAATTCCGTCCCGTTGAACTGTTAACCATTATCAGTAATCTGGTAATTATTGAAATTAATGAAATAGAAATAAAAAAAATATAAATGAACGAAGAAGACAATAATGTATTGATATATTTGTGCACTATTTATACAGGGAATAGAATAGGTTGTAGAGGTAATCTGCATACACGTGTACAGTGATGATACAATGTTCGTGAATTCAGTTTATTTACAGAAAGGAGGTGCTCCACTATGTAATTGCAGCTCTTCGTAGAGACTTCTGAAAACTTTCTGGAGAAGATGAGTTGATCCAGATTAATTAAAGATAATTGCTTTGTTATGCCCCCACAAGATAGGTGTTGAATCAACAACACCTATCTTGGTTCTATGACGAAGAAAGTCTGAAGTTGATGTTGCTTTGGTGAGCGAGTCAACCAGCTACTGAGAAGAATGAATGTGAAGTATATTAATAGTTTTATTTTGCACTTGTTCCCGCACGAAGTGATAATCAATGGCAAGATGCTTCATTCTGGAATTGAAGGCTGTATTTTGAGAAAGAAATGTAGCACCAAGATTGTCGCAGTAGATAGTCGGAGTGCCTTCAATTGAGATGCTTATTTCTTTTAAAAGATTAAATATCCAGTTGGATTCTGTTGTTGCATTAGCGAGAGCACGGTATTCAGCTTGTGGATGATCTGGCAACATGATTTTGCTTTTTAGATGACCAACTTATGGGCGAGCTTCCAAGAAAAGCAAGATAAGCACCAATGGAACATCGATCATCAGGATCGCCACCCCAATCAGAATCAGAGTATAATGAGAGTTCTAAGTTTCTTTTGTGGATGAATATGCAGGCCAAAGGATCGAGTCTCCTTGAGATAGCGTAGAAGTCGTTTGCAAGCTGTCCAATGAGTCTGATTAGGACAATGCATATACTAAGAGAGCTTGTTTACAGTATAACAAATATCTGGCCGAGTGAAACGTACTTAAGTATTGGAGAGCTCCAATTGCTCTCCTGTACTCAGAAGCATCAACAGAGGAGGAACCATCACTGATTTTGAAAATGACTGATTTGGAGACTGGTGTTTTTACTCATTTAGCATCAAACATATTAAACCTTCTAAGTAAGTCAGTGATGTACTTCGACACCAAGAAAATAATGAAGAGGTTGTAAGTCTTTAAGAGAGAATTTTGAAGATAAAATACTATAGATATCATAAATTTTCTTCTGAGAATTTCCTGTGAGAATGATATCATCGACATAGAGTAATAGGAATATCTGAAAACCAGAACTTTTGTATATGAACAGTGAACTATCTGTTGTAGAATCAAATAAACCAATTGAGCTGATAAATCTTTTAAATTCAGTAAACCCGGCTCTAGGTGCTCGACGAAGTCCATAAATAGCCTTGTTAAGTCGGCATACATGATTTGGATATTCCTTGTTAATAAATCCCGGAGGTTGAGACATAAATACTTCATCTTCAAGATTGCCTTGTAAAAAGGCATTAGTGACATCGAGCTGAAACAATGGCCACTTGTAAAATGCTGCAATAGTGAGTATAATTCGAATTGTGGTTGGTTTCACTACTGGACTGAAGGTAGAATTGAAATCTATACCAGGCCTTTAATGAAAGCCCTTGGCAACTAGCCTTCCTTTGAATCTATCAATACTGCCATCAGGTTCAATTTCTTTTAATTTTGAAAACCCATTTACAACCTAGGACATTCTGTTTAGGATCAAGTGGCACCAAAGTCCATGTATTGCTTCTAAAAAGAGCCTCAATTTCAGTATTCATAGCAGACCTCCAAGCTTCATGTTTCAAGGCTTGTTTAAAGGAACCTGGAGTATCCGAATTGATTGCAATAACTGATAAAGCAGAGTAATCAATTGGTTTCCTTGGTTTAAAAATATTATTTTGGGACCTAGTTGTAATCCTTCTTGGTTGAGAAACAATAGGATCAACTTCAATTGAGACTGGAATAGGAATTTGGTCATCCAAAGCGGTTGTGGTATTTATTTCAGTAAGTAAACAAGTATCAGCTGGTTCTAAACAAGGTGAAGCAGCTGGAGTTTCAGCTAACCTGATAGGTGAAACATCAAGACTGAGTTGTTCAATAGGTTCTGAAGAATCTAAGTCAGCTTCAGAAGATGAAGCTGCTGAAGTAAAATTGACAGAAGGGTGGTGCTGAAGAGTTGTCGGCCATTCATAAATGTGTCCATTATTTTGGCCTTGAGCCAAACAAACTCCTGTTGTCAGATCCTTCACAGTAAAGTGTGTTGGAATTAAAAGAACTCAGTTGAAACATTATTATGTTTGTAGAATTGAGATACAGAGATCAAATTTCTGTTGATATTAGGAGCACATAGAACATTATTAAGAACAAAGGAATGACCTGATGAGGAGATGGATGTATTACCAGTGTGAGTGATTCCAATACTTTTACCATTGCCTACCAGAATATGGTCATCTCCATTATAGTCAAAAACAGATTGAAGAGTTTGAGCATCACTCGTTATATGGTGTGATGCACCAGAATCCATCAACCAGTTGGGATGAGGTGATTTCAGTCGAGCAGAGAAGTGAGCCTGAGCTTCTTCATGATTATGGGATTTGGACATGCAAACTCGAGCCGTGTGACCAAATCTGTCACACAGCTGACATTGAACTTTCATCCTGTTGTTGTTAACAGGAGGTCGCCATGGAGATTGCCTGGGTGTGTTGTTCGGCAGTGGGCGACGCAAATTGAAGTTTGAAGACCATTGTTGTTGCTGAGCAGGTGGAGACCAGGTGCACCGATTGTTATTGTTGCTAATAGATGAACGATGTGCATTCTCACTCTTCTGATTGAACTAGGATGTGACTGAGGGTCGTTCTTGTCGATGCAGTAAGAAGGCTTCATGGCCACACAATTTATCAAATAATTCCTCCAGAGAAATGGGATTATCTCTGGAGCGAATTGCTGCACTAACATCATCATAATCTGATCCTAATCCAGCTAGGATCTTAATTACAAGAGCCGAATTAAGAATGCAAACATAGGCAATAGCTAGTTCATTACTAATACATCTGATTTCATTAAAATACTCAGCAATAGATTTAGAACCTTTTGTGATTCGAGACAATGCATCCTGCATGGAGTATACGCGAGACTGGGATTTGTTCGCATACTAACTTGAGAGTTTGCTCCAGGCAGCATGTGCAGTGGAGGAGGTGTTGGCTTTAGGTTTTCAACCTAAGTCTTAACCTCGGTCTTGATGATTTTGATGATAACAAACATGGAACTAATGATTTCATTGAGAATATATTTTAGGTTCCATATCATTAGCGTTCGATATCCTCGATCGAAAAAATGGGAGAAAACGATAAATCAGAAGGACATTGATCGTCGCGCTCGGGTTCATCGCGAAGTTTCTCGAAGATCGACGAGTGCACCAAAATCGCATCGGACGAGCTCAAAGATCCATGGAAAGATCTCCGTCATGATGCTCGTTGAAAGCCGGAACCCGAAATCGAAGCGCGGAAGAAATCGGCTGAGAAATTAAATCTCAGCCTATGTTCGGTCGACCGGGTGGTCCACCGAATGGAGGTAAAAAAAAGGGCAGTAGCCCTGGCGGTCGACCGATAGAAGAATACACAAGTTTTTCTGCGTCGGGCAGTCGACCGAATGGAGAAAGAAATTGGCCGAAGTTGACAGTCGACCGACCTGCATATAAGCGTGACGCGTGATCGCATCGGTCAACCGAAGATCGCGGATCGCGTGATCCGCGTTTGGCGGTCGACCGACCACAGGGAAAGTTTCAGCGGTCGAATGATCGGTCGATCGATGCTTCGACCGGCGGTCTGTAACAGATAGTTTTCTACCCGTTGAACAGTCGTTTCTTCGCGAGGGTATAAATAGACCATCTGATACTTCATTTATGCTTCTTCCTTGACTTTTACAGCATTCATTGAGCATTCTAAGAGGAAGATTTGAAGCCTTCCAAAAAGCTTGCGCTACTTCTCTGTCCGCGACATTTTCTTCAAGCGTACAAGCTCTGCTACCTCAACTCGGAAATTGACTCGAGCTTCACGACTTGACGAGTTGGAGGATTCAAGGCTTGGAAAAGAGCACGAACACTTGGTTTCATTTTTAGCTCTTTCCGTTATATTTTTAATTATTAATTGTTTCTTAAATTTGTGTTTGTGAAGACCTGGGTGTTAGGTCTTGTTGTGTGAAGTGATATCCTTGGTGTAGGAGTAAAGCCACTTGTGTAAACGTAGTTGTTACTAGGATTAGTTTAGTTGTCCCTTAGGGTTGAGGTGAGATAAGTGCTCTCGACAAGAACACGAAGACTTTCGGGTGTGGAAGTACCTTAGGTCGAGAGTGAGACTTTCCGGTGAAAAATCCTCGTGTGTAAGGGAAACATAAATTAATCTAGTAAAACTAGTTTGAAAATCCTAAGCGGGGTGCTTAGGTAGTGGAGTAGGCATTGGGGCCGAACCACTATAAATTCTGTGTTTGCGTTGATTTCTTGTCTGCTTTAACTGGTTAATTATTTATCGCTTCCGCATTCATTCATCGAATTGCAAATTGCCTAAATCATCTAAGTAATCGATTAAAATTAGATTTAGGCAAATCGTATAGTAAACACACTATTCAACCCCCCCCCCTCTCTAGTGTGCCATTTCGCTCAATAGGAGGTTGCAACCAGTGGTGCGATGGTAGGATCTACCGACGCCATTATCGCATGCCGAAGGAGTACATCTTGCCGAAGCCATACCCTTCTGTTGGGATCATCGAGGGGAGGGCAAGGAAGAGTACCATCAACATATGAGGTAAGGTCATATCCCAAAAGAAGAAGCTCATGCTGAGCTTTCCAGGTCAAGTAATTGTTACTTCCGGTCAGTTTAATCGGGAGTTGAGATGCATGATTGATGGAGACGATCTGGCCTCCATGGGTGATGGGATTAATGACCCCATGGTTTGAGGTTTCAGAGTTGCTCAAATCAGGGCCTCGTTGGTGGCCATGGAGAGAAAAGGATTTGTGGATACAAATTGAGAAGAAGAACACTAAAAAAAGAAATACTGATTGAGGAGAACACTCGATGGAGCTAAAGGTGCTCTGATACCATATTGAAATTAATGAAATAGAAACAGAGAAATGTAAATGAATGAAGAAGACAATAATGTATTGATATATTAGTGCACTATTTATACAAGGAATAGAATGGGCTGCAGAGGTAATCTGCATACATGTGTATAGTGATGATACAATGTTCGTGAATTCAGATTGTTTACAGAAAGGAGGTGCTCCACTATGTAATTACAGCTCTTCGTAGAGACTTCTGGAAACCTTTTGGAGGAGATGGTTGATCCAGATTAATTAAAGATAATTGCTTTGTTAGTAATTTGTTAACAATTTTTTAAATAAAAAAAAACATTATCAGTAATCTGCTCCAATCTTAGATTCTGAATTGGTTCTTTATTTTTGAAAGAAGAAACTGGACTTTATTAGAATTTTGAATTGATTGTGGATTATTCTTAGTAACCTAGCTTCAATTAGCACTTAGCAAGATAGGAACATCGATCTAGAATTCTATTGACCTATATTGACGTTGGTTGTTTGTCACTCAACCTTAAACATGCTGAAGATACCATTTCTGCAATTTCAGAAAACCTTTGGTTAGTGATGATCAATAACATATTAAGTTATCCTTTATACCATTATACTAAACATTGTTAATGAGTCCGAGAGTAAAAATATCACTACTGGAATAATGGGCATTGCTGAAAACCATCAGCAACGGTGTGCAACGGCTCCGCCCATTGCAACGGAGCCATGGCAGAAAAACGTGTTACTGATAATTTAACAATGGATCAACAACAGCCGTTCGGGTCGTTGCTAATAATACTATCAGCAACGATTTTGCCACAGATCCGGTTCCGTTGCTGATAATAATTATTAGCAACGAGTCGCGTGTCCGTAGCAACGCCGTTAGTGAAAGACCGTTGTTGTAGGTCTTCAGCAACGACTTTCGATACACTTTTAGTAACGACTTTTCCACGGACGGTCGTGGGAAAGCCGTTGTTGATTACTAGATACTGATACCGAAAAAATTTCAAAATTTCAAATTTCCATTAATACATTGATACATTATCTGATACATAACTCACATATCCATACACCCATACACACATTCATTCACACATCACAAATACACATAGATATATATCAAAACAATTATACTTATATTTATAATTATCCACAATCGAATAAAAACTATTCAAATGTAAAATTTAAGTATCAATATCCAAACAAAATAAAACTGAAATATATATAGTATCGAAGTAACAAAGTCAATATATATTAAAAAAAATCTCACAATGACGATGGAGGATGGTCTGGATCATATAGCGGAGTCTGGAGTGCTTGGGTGTACACCAACGTGGACTGACTCGAGGACGATGGATCAGATGATGCTGCTCCAAGATGACCTGACAAGTTGCGTAGCATAACTTGCATATCCGCCATCATCTAACTCTAACGCTCCATCAACTCAGTCTAACGCGCGACCGTCTCCTCCAGTGTCCTTATCCTACTACTATGATCATCACTGGACCTGGAGGTCGACGGCCACTCACCAGCATGCGGAGGGGTCGGTGCCCCAAGTGGCCCTAGCACGGCTCGCACATGACCACTATCTACAAAACTATACACGCGGTCGTGGTCCCAGCCACCTGCAGCATCGACCCACGCTGTTGCGTCAAAGTCCTCGGGGGTGCCTCTGTGCTGTATCATCGCGGTGTTCTTTACTTTTTTCTTCAGACGATTCATGTATCTTTCAAATAAGTACATCCATCGGTATTGAACGAGGCCACCAACTCGTGCCTCATATGCCAAGTGTATCGGTAGATGCTCCATCGAGTTAAAAAATTCAGGAGGAAAAACTGCTTCCATCGAGTCAAAGACAATTCATGTATCCGAATTGGACGATTCTGGTGCGAGTCCGAAGTGGATGATTCCGGCGCGAGTCCACTAAGGACAACTCCGGACTAATTGACATTTTAACTAATTAATTAATATTAATCTACAATATTTTAACTAATTTAAATAATTAACCTACCATTATTAAATATTAATCTAACTAAATTAATCTAATAATTAATCTAAACTCTAATAATTAATCTAAAAATTAATCTAAATCATAACAATTAATCTAAATCCTAAAAATTAATCTAACAAATTAAACAATTAATTAAATAATTAATCTAAGCAATTAATTAACAATTCAATAATTAAATAAAAATAAAAAAAATGACATTTTCGGAGTCGGCGTCCAGTGTCTGAACACTGTACGAAGTTCCAACGGCAGCCACCGGCCGTCCACCACCGGCCGAAACCCTATTTTAAGGGTTTCAGCTAAATTATACATAGGAATCAACGGGGAAGGCGGGGTGGCGAGAAATACCTGGAATCGACGGTCGGAATCGGCATTCGAGGACGGGCGTCGGGAGCGGCAGCTCAGCGGCGGCGACGTTGGAAGAGGTGCAGCGGCAACAGAGAAAGAGGAAGAAGGAGGATGAAGGGGCGAGCACGCAACGTGCCCTATATAAACTTATCAGCAACGGCTCACTCGTCCGTTAGAAAGCCGTTGCTAAGGTAATTAATATCTGCAACGACTCACAAGTCCGTTAGAACGTCGTTGCAAATGTAGCATATCTGCAACAGCTTGAGCGGTCGTAAGAATATTGTTACAAATAGCAACGGCTTGAGCGGGTATTACTGATAATCATTGTTGAAGACCCAATTTCTAGTAGAGTATGTTAAAAATTTAAATAGAGGTATTGGCTTTACTGCCAAAGCAAAAAAAAGAATATTTGATTGTTCTTTCCTAATTACTTTAACAGGGAATTCCGTTAAAAATCTTAAACCGTTAGAAGATCTAATTAATTTTTAATTTTTAACACTCTCTCTCAAATAAGCAATTAGAGGCACAAACAAGGAATATGGAAAATAGAGAGTGAAGTTCCACATCTATTTGGCCTACATGATCAAGACTTAAGAGAACTAATTGTTTTTTAGTTAGAATTTACTGCTGCCAAGAACAAATTTATCATATACATTTCTCTCTTATTTTCTTTCTTTATGGCATTTTTCTCGGAGAGAATTTAAATTCAATTTGGGGAGTCTAATAGTTTGATGACCAAGGGAAATTGTCATGCAGACTAAGAAGTTAGATACTCTAGTGATGGACCTATCAGACAGGAATAAAAGTTTGAAGGCTTTTGGAACTCAAAGGTTGACTTTCCTAAAGCACCTAGCTAAGACTACAGTAAAAGCTGCTTTACGACATGATTGTGCCTACCTTGACAATCTAGAACAAGACACGAGTCATCGGAATTGAGAAAAGCATTTTTTTTATGAAAGAAAAGATGTGGCTCTATAACATGTGAATACATTTTCATGGAGAAGTACTTGCAATATCTAAATACTTTATTTCTTATTCAATAGGAGCGGATATAAATTTTCATTATTTGTTTTGCAAGCTTGGAGATATTTATAATCATATTCATGCCATGCATAAATCAGGTGAACTGATTAAGAAAACACCAATTATTTACCAAGGTTAATTGATCTTGTAGTTACTAAAAGTTTTTTGGTTATAGATTTTATTGCTTGACTGAATTTCAAGATTTATCTAATTGTTTTCACACTTTGCATATCCAGGGCGTGCTACTGATGAACTTCAAATGTGAATTTGAAATATTCTTATTCTGTTCATGCATAATCATTGATATGGATTATGAAACAACAACTCTATGTCCATGTCCATCCACTTGCCTTACATAAACTTGGTGGCAGTTGAAAAGACTTTTAGCTACTGAAAATACAAGTTAAGCTCAGTTTTGTGCAATTCTTATTCAAGAATTTTACCGACTATAGTTGAACTCATATTCATGAAGAAATTATATTTGCCAAACTTTGATTCTTCCTCTTCCTTATTAGTTTTTTTATTTTAGATAATTAATTTTCTTGTCCATATGAATATTATGCTGCTTCTTTTACTTATCTTCTATCTTATTTTAGAAATTTTATGCATTGCTCAATTTGATTCTTAGTTCAGCTTGACATCATAAAATGTGCACACCTGACCCAGTGGACTAATAAAGTATGCTTTGGTCCAGATTGAATTTTCCAATAAGGCCTGTAGCACCTGTATAATGGTCCACTAATTAGTTTTAGTTGTTTGATAAAGTTTAAAAGTGATGCCTAAGATGGTGATGTCGACATGGATTGGCCTGGCATGCCTTTTAATATTATGCATGGCTATTTGCAGTGAAGGGGGCATGTAATATGTCACAGTATGGTAGGTTTTTCCATTCAGTATCAGGTATATGTTGGAACCTAAATAGCTAATAATGAATAGTTGATTTTTCCAATCATAAATAATTCATGAGTACCTAATTTATGTTGTGTCCATCAAAGTAAAATCACCTCTAATCCTATCGAGTCATCACCGCTTCTCTACCTCATTTTTGAAAAAAAAACTATTATGGAGCCCGGCTCCATAGAAAAGCTTTATGGAGTCGGGCTCCGATGATGAAGCACGAATCTCAAAGCAAAATAAAAACTGCTTTGAGATTCGTGCTTCACCATAGGAGCCCGGCTTCATAAAGATTTTCTATGGAGCCGGGCTCCATGGAAGTTGGGCTCTCAATATTTTTGCTTGTTCTAAGTTTCTGCAGGTAGCTTTTCTGCCGACTTTGCAAAGCCACGATGGTTGTCGTGAGGCACAGGGCAACAAGCCAGAATCTTTTGCAAAAGGTTAATGGTGAGGAATGCATCCGTGGCGATGGTTGTGATGTTAATCCATGCACTCAATCGATATCCGTCGTAATCATGTAATGACATCGCATGATCCATCATAATCATGTGATGACATCGCATGATTTGGACGGTGCACGACAATTTGCTCGTCCTACACTGCGATGAATTGTACCTGCTAGTTGTTGCTTTCATAAGCTTGGCGAATTAGCCTGAGCTAGATTGAGGTAAGGCTGATGATTTATTCTTATATATATTCAATTAAGTTTCTCACAATCGCTTGGAGAATGTATCCAAGTTTATCCTATTTAATCATTTTCAAATTAAATTGTTCTCTGTTTTACCACTTAGAAGTTTTTACTCGGCTCTAAGTAATTTTTTTTTAAAAAAAAGAAAATCATGCTCAAACAGGGTCACCTTCCACCCAACTGTGGGTAAAGGGAGCAGCGGACCCATGGGTCGTACTTCCCTCGCCAGCAAGTTGAATGGGAGTATATCCCCCTTGAACATGTGCACTACCTTTTATTACCATATCAAGTCCATAATCGTCATTACAACTCTTCTCCTTCTCCTTCCTATTACAGCATTTACTACTCTCAATTTGACCTAAGCTCTTCACCCCCTTCCTACCACAGCTATGACCATTTACAACCAGCCCAATAGAAGTTTCATTCCACATAGAAATACCTCTCATTGCACACTCAGGCACATCCACATTATATTGTCTTTTCACATGAATCCATTTCTCCACACCTATGGTTTCACCCAGCCTCCAGATGTTATTTATCAGGTTCTTTATCTTCCATGGCAACCTCCTTCTCCTGCATAACATCTCCACTGCAATCAAAGAGTCAGTTAACACATTTTTAATCACCATGTTCCTCCTTCTAGCATGATCTAATCCATACCAGATTACTTTGCATTCTGCAATTAACACATCAGCTGCAAGTGTCTTCTCATACCCCTTCACTCTTTCTATACCATCCTTCCTAATTACAAAACCAATCCCTGCTTCAGGAATTCCTCTCCAAGCTGCATCGCAGTAAATAGAGGCTTCTCCCTCAGCCACCAATTCTACCTTCTCATTTTCTTCCAAACTGATACAATCCAGATTCCTCTTACTGACTTTCCTTTCAATGTACTCTATCATCAATTTACAAGATTTAACATATAGCTCATTCACAGACATTCTTTTATTTTCGTACTTTGCCAGGTTCCTATTCTTCCATATTAACCAGAAGGATATAGCAATGAAAGCTAATATCTTCTCAGCATCACCTCTTTCATAGCCATCATCTTCATTTAACCAGCTCCCAGCCACCCAGGAATCCCTCCCTACGAACTTAATGCCCAACATCAGTTCCACAGCTTCCCAATACTCTTTAGCAAATATACAATCAAAGAATATATGCTCAACATCATCTTTCCCTGCTGAACATGTATGGCAATTATCACATTCTGATCCACTAAATTTTGAAAACCACCAGCTGGTTGGCAGTCTGCCCCAGCTTAGCTTCCAGCAAAACATCTTCACTCTCTCCGGCACTATCTCCAAATCTTACTCCATGCTATCTGGTTATCCTTCCCTTCCCCTTCCTTTTGTTTTATGTGCCAATATGCATTTTTCACACTCAGATTACCATCCCTGCTACTGCTCCATACCCACATATCCCTGCTGCAGTTACCCTCCATTTCAAAATCAGGAATCATCCCTTCTTTACACTGCTATATTCTACTGGGATTCTCACCAGCTCATGTTGACTTTTGAGTTTCATTCTGGCTTTGCTTCCCATCATCCCTTCACTCCTAGAAGATTCAGGATCAATACCTTCTTCTAGGAATCCACTACCTTCAGTAATCTCTTCCATCACCTTTATAACAAACATAGATAATTTTTTAGCTAACCTATCTATGTCAGTACACTTCTCCTTCTCTTGCTTCCTCAAACTTACTTCCTTCTCTCTTCCTACCTCTTTTATATTTTTTACTTCTCCATATTTAAAGCAAAATTTTTGCCACTCCTCTTCCTTTCTTGGCCCTCCTCCCTCTTTGCTACCTGAACTCTTTTCTACTCTTCCTCTTATCTCCTTGCTCTTAATGTCCTTCATCTCCCCTTTCCAAAACCTGTCAGATGTTTTCACACCTATCTTCAATCCTGAGCTAGAAGCTCCTATATCACAGTCCATTTTTCCTTCACCACTTGCACTCACATCTTTCATACTTATTACCTTCTTATCCCTTTCTTTCACAATCTCTATATCCATCCTTTTGTCATCCTCAAAAGTAGAATTATTGAGAACATTGAATGAATTAGCATTTGCATTGCTTTTGAAGTACATTTGCCTGTTGTTCCTTCTCCTTCTCTGCACTTGGATCCAAGGTCCTAAAGTTTTCTCCTCTTCAACCTTCCTTTTATCTCTCATACTCTCATTTCCCTGCTCCTTTTTGTTTTCATCATTCTTACTCAAGCAAACACTCTGGTCGTGCCTAATCTTTCCACATTCAAAACAAATTTTTGGTAGATTTTCATATGCTATCAACTGAAAAAAAACTCCCTCCATCTGTTTCAATCCAGAACCCCTGTTCAACTGGCTTTGAAACATCAACTAGCACACAAATGCGAGCAAACTTCCCCCTTGATCCATTCAATGTGTAGTTATCAATCTTCAATGGAGTTCCCACCACTGCAGCAAGCTGTGGGAGAATATTGCTATTCAAATACTCAAAGGGCAACCCTGGTAGTTGCACCCACGCTGGCATCATTTTTACTTTCTCCTTCATCGATTGGAAGTTATCATTCCAAGGACATATTGATGAGCTTGCCCACGTAGAAACCACGGTCCACCCGATAGAACCATTTTGCAATCATCCTCAGATTCAAATTTAAAAGCAAAAAATGCAGCAGCTAAATCAATTATTACAACAGATGCTTTCAGTTTCCACAGCTTAGGTAGATTGAATCTTACCATTTCCAGTGGAGGCAACCTCCCAAAGAACTTGTCATATAATATTCTTCCACTTTCCTTCCTTGCCTCAATCAGATCGTTTCCATCAATTCTAACTCTCCCCTTTGGTTGCTGCTGAATCTTCTCGATCTTCCTCGCCAGCTCCTCAGATTCTTTCCAATTACTCTCCTTATCTGATAGCCTAAACAAGTTTGCCCAGGAAGAAGGCCCCTCACTGGATCTAGGGTTCCTCAATCCTTGGCCGATATCTCCTTTCTTCACTTGAGATTGAGCATTCAATCCCCCTGTCGAGCCTCCCTCCGCACCATTAGCTACCTTTCCCTCCAGTTTTCGATCAGCCAATTTAACTTGAGCCGATGGATCTTGAGGTTTTTTCGACCTCGAGATTGGCGTTGACTGAGTCGCCATTTGCCTCTCACTCTCAGACGTCATCAAATTTTCATAATTTTAACAAGGGATGTAAATTTGATACCCGACTCTAAGTAATTGAGAAATATGATTTATTAAGTTGAGAATTTTGACTTCCATACTATGGTTTTGGAAATTTTCGATAAAATTTGTTATGGTTATGATAAATTGCTTTATACAAAAATGCTAGAACAATATAAAAGTGTGTATATGTCCAAAAAAAAAAAACATTTAAATGTGATGACATCAGATTTTGACATGTCCTACACTTATTGGTAGAATTCAAATTCTCCCGGATCAAATCCAGGGTTAATCCAAGCTGAATATTTGCATGTTTATCATCAATTCAGAAACTCTTTTACTGCAGGAAGAATATTTGCATGATTATAATTAGCTGATTAGCTCTAAAATATGTTTCATTTGGATTGGTATATATAAACTTTACATGCATGTGATTCCTTCAATAAAATAAATAATACTCCACACGTTGTTTTCATGTGATCAAGCAAGACATAATTTATCTTGTTTTGGTACTAGACTTGCCCGCAGTTGACTTACGTTCAATTATGCATGGAAGTCCCACTTACGCATACAAATCCATTTATGTGGGATGTTCATGTCCCTTTTAATTATCTGGTCAGATTTATTCTCTAATTTGGTAGGCGATGAGCACAAAAAACTATTGAAGAGGACGCAGCAACAACCTCAAATTAAATGGGATTCGATGGAGAAATCGTGTACGATGTTGTTAAAAAATTAGTGGATCTAACTCATCCTAAAAGCTAGTTTATAGAAGAAAATTGTTCAAATTATTTAAAAATTATCTTGATCATATTTTTTAACCAACGTGGGATTTTAACACACTCTTCTCACGCTCAGGATATCTTGAACATCTGAAGCGTGGAGTTTTGCAAGACTGAACATCTGCGGGTGACACAATATCAATCATAAGTTTGACTTTGATACCATGTAAAGAATTTAGTGAGTCTGACTCATTCTAAAAATTAATTTATGAGAAAAGTATTGTCTAAATTATTTAAAAACTATTTTCACCGTAACAGATGCCTTGAATCAATCGGAGATGAAGTGAGAAACGTGTAAATTGTGATATTTCGTTTAAAGAACGTAGTACGTCCAAACACTGACGCATGCTGAAAATGACTTGGTAAACATCCGAGGGAAATGGAAGTAATCAAGGAGAGAAGAGATTAATGAGTATAAAGATTGCAATCAATTCACTTACTCCATCTTCTTTTCTGTGTGCGCATCATCACTGATGGAATCTTAACTTACTACATCGGAAGTCGGCACCAATTCTTCCTAGCTCAAGACTCAAGACTCAAGAGTCAAGATGCATGCACAGTTGCACACACAACGCAATGACGCATCACCTGAAAACGGAAGGCAAATCCCCTGCCATCCCAACCTCTCACTTTTCTATGGGATTCTCTGTTCCTTTATAGCTTTCTGCAGCCATGTCCCATCTACCTCCTCTTTCATGGAGGAATTGAATCATCCTGTCCCCACTCGTTTTGTCTGTTTTCTTTTTCTCCAATACTGCATCGAGAGTTCAATGATATCATGTTACTTTATTCCGAGTGATATTATGGCCCGAGACGAAATTGATCTCCCGATATCATATGGTTCTCCAATCTCCATGCATCTCTGCGTCTTGTGCAAAACGCAGTAGAAGTGTCCGTACTGATCATCAGATTCGGTTGCCATATTGAGGACTGTCTGATCGCCGATGGGGGGTGGATCAGAGGAACCGAGTTTTGATCAGACGGTGGGGACCTGGTCCAGGTGATTTTACCCCTTCCGGGATCTTTTCAGGTTTTAGGTCCACCGGATTCAGCTCTTTCAAGGGTATCCTAGGAGTTGTCATACTTTGTAAAGAAGAGACATTGCATGCATGTTGATCAACTAATTAACATATTCAGCAATACCTGGAATGAATGAATGATTGCCAACATATTCAGCAATGTAGAGATTAATTAATTATAATTAAGTAACAACTGGCAACATCATTGATGTAACAAGATCTCTAATACTAGAGATATCTAATTGCGTGATTACGATAGTGATGTTCTACATGATGCCACGTAATCCAACATATATATACAGACAAAAACAATGGGTTCTGTTTCCACTGCAGGAAGACCCCCTAATTGTGCCATTTCCATTGACTTGTTTGGCAATTTCTTTTTAAGTTTCAATTAATTAAGATGCATGTGATGCATGGGATAATTAAGCATCAAATTGTTCGGACGCAATTCCTTTCCTCAATCGATTCACACTGGAGTTTATCCTCTCTCTCTCATGTCTCTTCCTTTCAAAAGGAAGTTGATCATTCTACATCACTTTCGGAGAGGAATATTAGGCATCAGGTTAGGCTGAGATATATAGTATTTTTTTGGCACAATAATATTAATATATAAATTTAGAAATATTGAATGTTTGTACGTTAGATGAGATGTTATAATATCTCTCTAATTATTAGAGAGAGAGAGAGAGAGAGGGAAATGATCAGATGATGAAGATGAAGATGAAGATGGAATTACGAACCCCCCTTCTTTTCCTCAGCTTGTCATCTCTTCACCACCCAACACAATCTAATAAAAAGACAACCCTTCTATCTTCTGTGAGTACAAAGATCAAACACCAATAAAGACTCGCAGCCTCTCTCTCTCTCTCGTAAACCAAAAGGGCTTCTCTATATGAATCAATTATTATAAGTCTGCCTCTCTTCCTCATCTTCTACTCTTCCTAATTAGAAGCTGCCATGAGACCCGGACCGGCGCACGTCCGGGCGGCTCAGCCCGGCATCGCAAGCCGGCGCCGCATGCGCGACTTAACCGTACCCCTCCCCGCGCGAGACCCTTCCGTCGCCGTCCCACTCCCTCTGCCGCCGCCCTCTGCCCCCTCCACCGTCGGGGCCCCGTCGTCCGCGCTTGCGGCGCCAACGTTTGGGCCCCCGACGTCGTCCTCCTCCCAGCCGCCGAGCTTTTCGGACCTCGAGCGGGTCCGACGCATCGGCAGCGGCAGCGGTGGCATCGTGTGGATGGTCCGCCACCGACCCACCGGCCGCCATTACGCCCTCAAGGTCATCTATGGCAACCACGAGGACTCCGTCCGCCGCCAGATCCTGCGCGAGATCGAGATCCTGCGCACCGCGGACAACCCCTTCGTGGTCCAGTGCCACGCCATGTACGACCGTGGCGGTGAGATCCAGATCCTGCTCGAGTTCATGGACGGCGGCTCCCTCGAGGGCTGCCGCATCACCTCCGAGCCCTTCCTTGCGGACGTCGCCCGCCAGGTTCTCGCGGGGCTCGCCTACCTCCACCGGAGGAAGATCGTCCACCGCGACATCAAGCCCTCCAACCTCCTAATCGACTCCGGCCGCCGCGTCAAGATCGCCGACTTTGGCGTCAGCCGGATCCTGGCGCAGACCATGGACCCCTGCAACTCCTCCGTCGGCACCATCGCGTACATGAGCCCGGAGCGGATCAACACTGATCTCAACCACGGCGTCTACGATGGCTATGCTGGTGACATCTGGAGCTTCGGTCTCAGCATCCTCGAGTTCTACCTTGGTCGCTTCCCCTTCGGCGAGAACCTCAGCCGGCAAGGGGACTGGGCCTCGCTTATGTTCGCTATCTGCTACTCCGATCCGCCGGAGGCGCCGCCCAGCGCCTCCCGCGAGTTCCGGGACTTCATCTCCCGCTGCCTTCAGAAGGAACCGCCGCGGCGCCTCACGGCGATACAGCTCCTCCAGCACCCGTTCATCACCAACAACCAGCCCTCCTCATTGACATCGTCCACCAACCGATGATCCAATTTGAAACACATCGATTGATCAGAGGGAAGAGCTTCACGGGGGGGCGGCAACGGAAAGGGTGTCATTTTTATCCAACCTTGCTCGCTGTTTGATCTCATCAGACACCGAAAGGAGCGAGCTTGATGGTTGGGAGATGGGAAAGGTGTGATTTTTATCACGTTTTTTAATTAAAGCTACCTTTTTGTTTCTTTTTTTCTTTAATCTCAAGTTCATAAGACATGGATTCCACCAGAAGTTCAACATTGGATTTTCTTTCTCTCGCCTTTTTCCTTCTCCTGTTCCGGCCGGTGGCTATAGAAATGAGCGATAGGGTTATTGCTTTTCGTTGTTGTACTGTATCTTGCGGTGAGAATGGGAATTGATGTGATGGATAGTGAGGTGTAGTGGCGGCAAGCGGGGCGAGCAAGTTGAGGAGGAAATTAATGGCCCTTTCGATATTTGCTTTTTCCTTCTTTCTATTTTTAGCTTCTCAGAACTTTTTCCATTCTATTTACTTTTCTTATGCTCTGGTGTGTTCGAATTTGCTCCTCTCCTTTTGTGTTGGATTTGGTTGTTGGGTTGCTTAGATTTCCTTGTCGCTAAGAATTAGTTGGTAAGTAGTGCATTATAGAAAGAAAAGCAAGAATCTCTTGGTTAAGAGAGGCATCACATATACCTTGTAGAAAGAGAGATTGTTCTGATGAGGAAAGGAGAATGCAGGAAAGAGATACAAATGAGGTGGTGGTCACCATTGATGGGATACATGTCACAATAAAGGGAAGGGGAATCGTAAGAAGGGATACATGTTATGAAGATTTGTACAAGAGCTCATGCTCTGTACCAGGCAAATGGTGATTTGAGAACAAATCGATATGTAATGGTGGGATTTGTGAGCTACTGATGTGCGCCAGTCTCAATGCTAGTTGGAAGAATGTGATTTGAGAATAAATTGGTACAAATGTAGCATGCTGTCTCATGGACTAATGATTCAGGGACATGCATTCTAGACTTCTACAGGATTAGGGGAAGGAAATATGTCTGTGAGTGACATGTTTCATGCGCAAAATGGGCCTGGCAAAGCTGCTTTGCGATGCTGTCATGATACAGAAAAAGGCATTCGTGCCATGTTTCTTTCGGAAACATCTTTAGCAAAGCAGAGAACAGAGGCAATTCCCATGGTTGGGTGGCCGCTCTGACATGGTAGACTAGTGATGATGGTAGTTAGGGCTGTCCATTCGGTTCGAACCGAACCGAACAAGCCCAAACCGAAATTTTTTCTTTACCCAAACCGGAACCCGAACCCGAACCGAACATTTCCTAATCCGATTTAACCCGAACCGAAATAATTCGGTTCGGTTCGGTTTTCAACCCGAAAACCGAATTTTTAATTAATTTGATTAAAAATTAAAAATTAAAAATAATTATTTAATACTTATTTACTTAATTCAGTTAAAAATTAAAAAAAATATTTTTTTAATTAATTCGGTTTTTGGTTCGGGTCGGTTCCCGAATTCCGGGAACCGAAATTTCGGTTCGGTTCGGGTCAAAGA
Source organism: Canna indica (assembly GCA_034359265.1). Classification (NCBI taxonomy): domain Eukaryota; kingdom Viridiplantae; phylum Streptophyta; class Magnoliopsida; order Zingiberales; family Cannaceae; genus Canna; species Canna indica. Next base: position 14,015,441 of record CP136898.1, read on the forward strand.
ACCGAACCTACAATGGTTGAAACCGAACCGAACCAAAAATTTTGGTTCGGTTTTTCGGTTCGGTTCGGTTTGAACCGAACAGTGAACAGCCCTAATGGTAGTCCCTAGGATTCTAGTAACAGTGATAAGACAATGCATGCCCCCTATTTTTGGGGATGCTAAATAAGTAATTTTGACAAGTGTTGCATGCAGAAGCCAGAGAATTAACGGTTGTTTGTGCTCCTTGAAACGTTCGAAGTGACTATAATTATGAAGGTGCATTCGTCCTTGGGCTCTTATTGGCAGATAATTATGAAAGTTCGATTCTCCATATTTTTTTAAAATTTTAAATTAAATTAATAAGATTAATTTTTAAATCATAATTTTTAGGTTGGTCTGTGTGATAATAAAAGGGGTTAAGAATAATTTTTGCTCTCGAATTATTAAAAATAGAATAAAAATATTTTTAAACTTTTTTTATTGATTTTTACTCTTAACTAAACGAAGGCGATTAAAAAATGCTCTCGAACTACTAAAAATGGATTAAAAAATTTAAAACTTTTTTTTATAAATATTTTATTTTTAGACAAACGAAAATAATTAAAAAATATCATTTTACTTATATTTAAAGGTAGAAAGAATTTTTTTTAAAAAAATGAGTAAAAATACTAATATTTTTCAATCATTTTTATTTATTTAAGGATAAAAAAATTTATTAAAAAATAAATTTTAAAATATTTTTATTTATTTTTAATAATTCGAATGTATTTTTTTAATTATTTTTATTTATTTAAGAGTAAAAATATGATCCAAAAAGAATTTAAAAATATTTTTAACTTATTTTTAATAATTATAGGCAAAAATCACCTAATATAAGAGAAACCGGATTAAACTTTTCTTTTCGCTCCCGTCCCATGTAGGGCAGAGCTCGACCTTTTAGGATTTCACAGGAAACTAGCATCGAAAAACATGAAATAGAGTGTTTAGTCGCCGCATCGAGAATAATTGTTTCCCCTCGTGTCGAACATTCATGAATATAATAAATCTTCGAAGACTAGAACATAGCACGTTCTTGCCAAGCCCATAAAGCTAGGTTGAAAAACTTGTTATTAAACAGGGTCAGTTATTATGCAATTGCAGAAGTCAACTTTGAGAGGCACCAGAAAACATTGAACATGTTTTACAAATGGAGGTGCAACTATATAATAAAATAGAACTACATATGGACAAAGTTGATTATCATAAACTGAATGTACAAGATTGGGTATGACGCAAACTGGAAACCATCAGTTAATTCCGAAAAGAAAAACCATCAAAATTGTTGAGGGGGGGCTAGATGAGGAAGTTATCTATCATATGGAAGATCACATCTACACCGTCGGAGTTCAACCAGTAGCTTTTCACCTGGATTTTTGAAATGGATAAGAATATCAAGAAATTGAACAATGAAACACCGGAAACAGGGCATTTGTTAGAGCATTGTAAACGATGTATTCTTAATATGACTTGGCGCATTATTATCCAACAGGATATGATATATATATAGTAGCGTATTGAAATAGGAAAACCATGATTGTGTGAGGTCCGATTGTGATGGGCAAAAGTAATGAATGCATGAAGTTTTCAACGATAAGCTTGCGGAAGCCTTCAAATGGATGTGACTAAAAAAGTAAAAAACAAAGATAAAGAACATCGGCCAGAGGTCGCGAACGAAGTAGAAACAGTTATTACAAGTTGGAATGGAAAAGCTAACGTGGATAAGAAATAGATGATAGACAACACTTGTGTTTTTAGGATAAATCCAGATGTAGGAACTAGGAAGGAAATTTATGATACTGAGCAAATGAACTTGTCAAAGAGGTGCATGCTCTTGATTAAAAAAAAAACAATGACCAAACTATTTCTGATAGGAAAACCGAAAACTAATGGAAAAAGTCCTTACCTGGATTGTGTTGTGTGCTATATATCTCTGCCTGCTTTTCTGGAAGCTTACATCCACACGCTCCCAAGGTACTTGCGTAAGGCCTCTAATCATCTCCTCTAAACCAAAGAATGAAAAATATAGAAATAAGTACATATCAAGCAAAGAGGTGCAGCATTTTATCATAACATATGCACATATTTTTTTAAAGAAAATGATAATAATAAAAAATAATCAGATGATGGTTATTGTTTTGTCAGCAGTCTTCAATAAAATTGTTCTCTTTAGCAAACGCTTGGTAACCCTATGAAACTGACTCAAAGTAACGACTGCATTGATTTTTTAATTGTCACTCTAAGTACTCGTTTAATGGTTCAAAGATTAGCATGTGCTGTTATGAAGCAAACTGCTGAAGCTAATTTATTGTTGTTTCCATAGGAATCCAAATGAATCTCACAATTCAACATATGGAAATCGGAATTTAATTATGAAATCTGAAGCTAAAATCAGAAACTATACATATGACTTGAGTATTTTACACAATAATCACGAAATCAGGGAAATGTGGATAAACATATTCTCAGAATGAGAGAAGTCATAACTGATACTTTAACCTCTAGAAGCAATTAAGCAAAGAACCTAGAAATTAGCCAAAAAAAAGTCATCACAGGATTCCACATTAAGAAATAGCCAAAAATACCTAAATGCAGAAAGGAAATAGGATATTTAAACAAAATATCATACATGAAAAATATGCTACCTTCTATTTCATCTTTTGGAGCCTCCACCACTGTGGACGCTTCATTATGATTGTTTATTTTATCTCCTTTATCCACATAAACAATGTGTGGATATTTCTGGTCATCTACAAGAAGATGATGCTGAAAGGAGTCGACGAATGAGAATATATTTGTTAGGTATAGGTGCTGTGAAACAATTGAAGCATATCATCCTTATAGATGAGGATATTAATAGCAGTAGTACCTTTGGTAATTCACGTTGGCACCTAATCGATGATGTACTCCATCCTACCATATCTTTTTAACAGGTTAAGAACATATACGCTGATGAACGCTGAACGGAAAAAAGAAATGGTGAAAACATGGCAGAAACTTGTAACTACAAATAGGATACGATCAAAATTTGCATTGGCATAAGCAACTCGGCGCTTAAAACAACCCAATGCTGATCTGCGTGATTTTTCAAAAAGAAATGAATGTTAGTCAGAAATATTGTATATGTACCTTCCATAGATGACTAGAAACAAGAGGTAGGATAATAGTGTTCAAACCGGAATTTTATATCATCACAATCATCAACCATGCGTAGTAGAAGTGGAGGTTTTCCATCATCTTTATCTGTCAGGAATAAATGTTTTCCGGTCCTTCCAACAATTAAATGTGCAGTTTCAGATGCCCTTCGTTCCAGAAATGGAAGCCCACAAAGAAAAGGAAGCTGGAAATTTAAGATGGAAATATTACACATATCAAAGCCCACACATTAAACCACCCAGCTTCTCAGGATCCTGAATGTTATCTCAAACAAAGGTAACATTTCATTTAATCTACAGAAGAAGGTTACTTGTACCTGTTTATGCCCTCTTGAACCTAAATGAGGTGAGGCAAATGTTATAAAGTTCATCGGTTCTAATCCAGCTATTCTGCCCAACATGCACATGCCTTCATCTTTATGGTCTTCAGTGCCAAGAGATGAATCCTTTGATGTCATAGGTTCATAGAGCCTTCCTATAGCATATCGGGCTACCAAGCCACCCAAAGAGTGAGCAACAAATGATATCTTACGGATGCCCGTTCTTCTCTTAACAACTGACATAACCTACAATCAGAATAAGACGTTCATGTACAACTAATTACTACCTTGTACAGTTCATAGTTCATAGTTTGCCTATGTATATGACCACATTAGATAACAAATGAACAGAGGAAAACATGTAATAGTCTCATTTCTCAATACAAGAGAAAAAAAAATGTGTATGCATTGACTAACATAATTTACCTCTTGAGCTAGCCTCTCACCCATCAAATCTACCCCATCAAATGTTAACCTTGAAGAATTGCATTCACTACCTGCTTAAACGGAAAAAAAAAAATCTTTATTGAGTCTCTATTAAGGAATAGAACAATGCAGGGCACAATTAAAGGTGCAGGTATATAATCTGCTAACAACTAGTTCTTGAAAAGATGTGTTTATTTAACAGATCCTAGGAGGAAGCAAAAATTATAGTTTTTTCAGTTGCATAAATTGCAAACTTATAAATTTCAAAAGGCTATGAGAAACAATATTGTTTTCATATACATACTTAAAACAGATCAATTTCCCCACTCGTTTTCATATAGTAATATGTCCTTCAAATATCAAGGACACAAACCAATATCTGACTAGTTTAAATGTTCCTGGCTTGTTATATTAGTTGATGAAATGTTTCATATTGCATATTTACTTCTTCCTTTTTTGTAGATATTATGGTGTTGAGTTTGTTCCATAGTTCCACAGTTTTGACTAGTGATGAATATAGAGGGTGTACATAAGTTCAAATGGTTTGAGCATAAATTTCACATCTATATTGTTGGGTATAAGTCTGTATCCTCAAAAATGTGTACTGCACATAAGCATTTATGTAGAAAGTGAAAGTACTAGGAAATTGTCTATAGAAAGTGGTATTCTATAGAAAGTAATCAGCAGATGTTCTGATGTCACATCTAAGCTGGAGCTAAGTCAGTTGCGTCCTTTGCTGTAAGCTGCTATCAAGGAATAAACTTCATTTTCATTCATAATTCTAAGGAATATTACTTTTTTGAATGCATCGTGAAGGAGGATTCAGATTAAGCACAAATATGAACATTCTCTAAAAAACAAACCCATCAGACGGTTTGCTTGATGAATAACCAACAACAATAGGATAGAAAGATTACCAACCACTACTAAGAAAATCATGAAAGTTTACATGTGCTATTTTATCGTTAGAAAGGAAAAGATTGTATTTTAACAATAGTTATGGCAAAATATTTCACATTGTAACATTATGGTGAAAGGAAAACAACCAGGAATTGGTTTGAAACAAAATCATTTAAGTGTTTGTTTTCAGTGTTTTAACATCAAGAGAACAAAAGGAAAAATGAAAAAGTAAAAGTATCTTGGCCTTACATTCAGTTTTAATTAATTGTGTTCTCTGTTGTTTTAAGGAATTCTCAGTTCTAGCTAACTCGAGAACCTTTTCCTTGCATCCAAATATTTAGTTCACATACAATTTTTTTTTAAAAAAAAACTATTTTGGAAATTTCACTTAAAGAAGCCAAGTTAGCGGATATTTACTTCATTTATATCATAAATTTATTTAATCAAATTTTTCCACGATTTCTTTGTCAATTGTATTAATCTTGCAATTATCATGATTTCCTGATTTACAGATGAATCATTCTACCAACTCAAGAGCGGTCATGATTTAGCATCTTTATAATAATCCAAAATTAATAAATAGCATTCGGGGAATGGAGGAATGAAGCAATTTTGTAAGGTAACTAAGATCGGAAAAGGGAATCAGCCTTGAGCAAAACTCACGGTGGACAATCACTTTGTCAGGTAGCTTTTTAACAAACTGTTCTGCAGCAAACCGCCAATCTTCCGCGCTGCAACCAAGCAGAAGAAAGCATAGAACAATTTATCACCCATGTACGCAAACAAGCAACACCCAACAACAAGAGCCGCAGAGGGGCTCCAGGAACCAGACAAGTTACCTGCCAACCAATCCATTGACCATTACAACCAGATGCTCGGGAAAACTCCCCTGTTGAGCTGCCGAGGCGGCATCCCAGAGGTCCTCCCCGCCACGAACCGACTCGGACTCCAACTTCTTCCCCTTGGCCACGGGATCCCGGAAGCAGGCGATCCATCGGAGGGAATCCGCCTTCCTACCTTGGGTGCTCGGTTCCTGAGTCGCGGATCGCGGCTTGAACCCTAATCTCACTCCTCCGGCGCCCTTGGGGCGCCGGATCCGGCGAAAACCGGGGATCTCAAAGCCGAACCTCGACGACCGGAGCATCGCGTCGGCGGCGAGCATTCGTGGACGAGACGAGAGCGGAGTGCCTTCAGCGATGGAGAGAGGAGGGGGGATTCGAGCGAGGTTCGAGCGAGTGGAGAAGGAGATTTTATTTGTTAGCGGGGCTTATTTTGCACGTTTTCTCTTCAATTTTTAAGCGATGTCGGGGACGGACGGCGCGAGGGGTGGTAAATAATAATTGAAGTAGCAGCGAGTTTGATCCGATTACGAGTTACGACCCACACGTTTAAGCTTGGCAAATCGGCTGCAACTCGACGAAGCCATGCTTAGCGTGGGCCGGCTCGGAACGCGATACACGCGTCGCGGTCCCACACGTGTTTCGACTCATCCGTAGACACGTTTTCGTCAATGTATTGATGAATCGTGTTGTTACCATGTCAAATTTTAATTGGGAATAAAATCGTTATTTGAATATAAAAATAAATTGGAATTATTCACGAGTAGTAATTCATTAACATTTTTTATGCATGTGTACTAATGCACGTAAAATTTATTGGACTTTCAAAAGAGTTGGGCTACAATACCTTCGTCCCGTCGTCCTATATATTTTGCTATAGGTTGCCTGAAGGGTCCACCCAAGTATTTTGGGCCATCCATGGTCACCTGAAAAGATCACTCAGGAATCTCACCCTCAATTTCAACCAACAATGGCAACAAGAAAGCAGTCACGGTCACGGGCTCTCTTGTCCCCTTACCTCTACTTCATGTACCCATTTCCCACCTCCACCAAACTAAGCAAGTTAGCTCATTGGATAAAACATTAGGGCCCACGGTGCAATCCTCCAATAACATTGCCCTACTGGTAAAAGTTGAAGTACTATTTGCTTCGCTGATACCCAGCTCACGGGAGCAACATCTATTTCTACCTTCGATCTCCTTCACTGACACCAATTCAATTCCCCTCCGCTTTTTCTTCAGTAGAAAATGAGTCTTCTTCTTGCACTTCTCTTCTCAATCCTCCTCCTGCATTCCTCCACAACTCACTCACTCTCCTCACCGGCATCTCTTCCTCTTTCTTCCATCAATCAGAAAATCTACGACACAACGAAGGCCCTGTGCTGGGGTTGCTGGGCTCAGTCGATCCAATTCCTCTACGCCCACAACCTGGTCCGGGCGGCCCACTTGGAGCTTCCCCTGGCGTGGGACCCAACGCTCGAGTCCTACGCCGGGTGGTGGGCGAGCCAGCGGCGGGCGGATTGCCGGCTCGAGCACTCCTTCCCCGAGGGGCGGTTCGATCTGGGCGAGAACATCTTCTGGGGCTCCGGTTCGGGTTGGGGTCCGCTCGACGCAGTCCAGGACTGGGCCGGCGAGGAGCGCGACTACTCGTACGCGGCGAACACCTGCGCGCCGGGTCGGGTTTGCGGGCACTACACCCAGATCGTGTGGAAGGACACCCGGCGGGTCGGGTGCGCGCGGGTCGTGTGCGACGACGGTGACGTGTTCATGACGTGTAATTATTACCCGCCCGGGAATTATGTGGGCGAGAGGCCCTACTAGGGAAGCTCTCTGTGTATAATATTGGAATTAAATTAAATAATTTATTTTTTCTGCAACGTAAGAAATTAACGTCAAATTAATTATTCGGGTGTAAAATTGGTGGACATGACTCTTCCGGAAGGATACAAGAAGAAGCATGAGATTCGAATTCTATGAGTTAGAGAGAGACACAGAGCAACGGGTCAGAACATGCGGCAAGGCTTTGGGAAAGTTGCCTTGAGAAGTGAGAACAACATATGACTGTTCAAATCATATCCAATAATTCCATTGGATTAAATAAAATCGAATTTCACTTGAATTAGAAATAAATTACAGTGATTTTCCCGTAAGAAAAAAAAAAAGGAGAACTTTTATTTCCAAATGAACCCATGTTAAATTTTTCCCAAATCATAAAATAAGTAGCTTAATATCTAGATTATCCTCTCATTTTTTTAACGAGGTTAACTGAAAATTATTTTCAACTGGTTGAACTCATTTTAAATAGGTTCAGTCAATATATCCTAAATTCATAAAAAATTTATTATTCATAGATAAATGTGATCCATAACTTGTATCATAAAATAAATTTTTAAAGTTAAAAATTATTTTTTTAATCATTTTTAACTGGTTGGACTCATTTTAAATTGGTTCGAAAAATTCATCCTAAATTCATAATAAAATCACAAAAAAAATCTATTATTTATAGGTAAATATGATCCATAACTTGTATCAGTAAAATAAGTTTTTTAAAATTAAAAATTAATTTTTTATCATTTTCAACTGGTTAGACCCATTTTAAATTGGTTCGAAAAATTCTTTCTAAATTCACATGTTCTACTTGTAAAATGCTCTACATAGGTATTGAAGTTCGTTAGCTTGCATTTTACAAGTTGAGGATATGAATTTAAGATGAACTTTTCGAACCAATTTAAAATGGGCCCAACCAGTAAAAAATAATAAAAATAAAATTAATTTTCAACTCTAAAAAAATTATTTTGCTGATCCAAGTTATGGATCTCATTTACCTATGAATAATATATTTTTATGATTTTATTGTGAATTTAAGATTAATTTTTCGAATCAGTTTAAAATAGGCCCAACTAGTTTAAAATGATAAAAAAATGATTTTTAACTCTAAAAAAATTATTTTGCTTATACAAGTTATGGACCATATTTACTTATGAATAATATTTTTTTTATGATTTTATTATGAATTTAAGATGAATTAATCGAAGCTGTTTAAAATATGCTCAATTGGTTAAAAATGATTTTCGATTAACATGTTAAGAAAATGGGAGGAAAATTTGGGTATTAAGTTCTTTACTTTCTAATTTTGGAAATTAGAAAAAATTTAGCGCGAGTTTTGGATTTGAAAATAAAAACTCTTCTTATTTCCTTCAAGGAAAATTACTAAATAAATTAACATTTAATTATCAACCAGAAAAAAACAAAGCTCACGTAAATACTTATTTTTTTATACCATAGATGGATAAACATGCAAGATTATTTCTACAAACAAAACGATGAACAAATTAACATGACCAAATAAATTAGAAAGAACTCGAATCCCTTGTACTACAGCGGATTGATTCATATAAATACGTCTTGTGTTAATGTGTTAGTAGGCAAAGTTATATATTGACCAGTTAGAAAAAAAATTTACAGTAATGCAACGCGCCTTAATTATTATTGTTGATTGGTTGTTAAGGAATATTTTAAGTTTCCAATATACCCATAATGACAGAATTGAGCAAGAAGAAAAAGGGCCAAACAATATGATGACGTAGACATGATCATACAAAAGGGCCCGCTTTAGTATGACTAGCAGTCAAAAAGAGATGTTTGATGCGTCGGTAAAAGTCAACATTTTAGGCCACGTCAAAGTCAATGTATGAAATTCTAAGCTGCGGATTGTAACTTTTGTGAATGAGGCGGGGAATATATTTACATGGTCAATTTTATAGGGAAATTAATTATATGACCCCTAATTATTTTTTCTTTTCTAAATGGAAATTAGGGCGGGTCATTTAACCGCCCCCGGCCCCCCCCTCCCCCCCTTTCATTAATAAAAAAAGATTTAATAGTGATTTACTATAAATTTTAAAATTGTCAAATATCAAAACTAATTTTGTTTGTGTATCATAAATACTTTCATTCATATGTTATATATGCTCACTAAAAAAAATATTATTTAATATATAATTGTGATGAAATAACTTGCTGATATTCTATTTTTGTTAAAATAGCATACGATAAAGGGTGTTTAGTATATATCGTCAAAATTAGATTCGCTATTTCACAACACATGCATATTTGTTCCACACGTCTTATATATACTAGATTTAATTTTAACAAAACTTTTCTCCAGAGTCTCTGAAGTCTTACTCCATAGAAATTGCAATGGTACCAAAACATATGATTTGTGACAACTTTGGTCCCAAATAAAATAGCAAAAGATTGGTGGCAAATTAAATAATAATTATAGCATATTACAACAAATTCACAATGAAATAAATTAACTAAATCAAAAGCCAATTAATTTAATTAATGTGGTGCAACCAATCATTAATTAACTAGCCAGGTGAAATAGCAATTAATATTACATACGTAATAAATACACAAATGTACACCACCAAGTATACTAATTAATTAAAAACAAACATAAGCTCTCCAAAATATCAACAATGCTGATGCACCATCAACTTATGTAAGAATATAATCAACGTTGCCAAACTCTTGAGGAGCATCTGCCTGGAAAACTGCAGACAAGTCCCAAGGCCCTGATGTCGTCTCCTCCTGGAAATCACTACTACCCAATGAATCCATACTCGGCGCCTTCTCCCAGTTTGTCTCCCTCATGCAGAACTCATACAACCCTTCCAGCTTGTACTCACTATCACTTCCAAACAACCCATTCCTGCCATCAAATCCGCTGCTGAGCTCAACCTGAAGCCTCGCTTCTGATGAACTTGAGCTGGAATGATCCATGCTCAAAGCCGGTGAATGAAACCCTAATATTGAGCAGTACTGATCAGCACTCGAGTTCACCAGACTTTGCACGTCGAGTTTGGCTGGACTTGAAGTTTGATGGCTCGGTTCGGCTGCGCATTGCAGCGGCGCTGCAGCCACTGAATCCTCGTTGTAGATATGGGAGTTGAGTGTGTCGTTGTAGCTGAAGGAAAAGGGATTATAGAGACTCTGAAGCTTCATATGAAGTTGCATTCGTTCGAGGGCGGTAGCATTCAAGGCTGCTTGCGGAGTTTTATCATGGTTCAGTAATAATCCGTGGTCCTGAGCTTTCTCGCGTTGTTGTTGCAACTGGGCGGAATGAACTAGGCGCCGAGGTTGCGAAGAAGGATGATCTTTCTTCTTATTTCCAAGAAATTTCTTCTTCAGCTTTGTGTTCCAGTAGTTCTTGATGTCGTTATCTGTTCTTCCTGGTAATTGAGCTGCTATTATCGACCACCTGTATATCAAATTTCATGAGAGAGAGAGAGAGAGAGAGAGAGAGAATTAGTATTAACTACCTGCTGCCAATACTGATATAGAGGTTGCAAATGAGGAAGTCTTCTTCCTCAGAGAAGTCACCATGTTTGATGTTTGGCCTCAAATAGTTCAGCCATCGAAGCCTGCAACTCTTCCCACACCTCTTCAGCCCTGAGGTAATTAATCAATTAATTGAATTAACTACATATATATGCAGCTAATTAAGAGGATTAACTACAGTGCGCGCGTACGTACTCCTCAATAAATTTCTGTAATTACTGAATTGGTTCTTTCAAGACAAGGAAAGCTACCTCTAATTTACATAGTAATTAATCTTTTTGAATAGAGAGCAAGATGATGTTAAATTAAGTTTTCCTTCAACTTAATTATTCAGATATAAGAAGCAAAATAAATAAGATAGATAAAATTTGGAAATTAAGAAAATTAAATCAAGGACTACTCACCGGTCTTATGAGGCAGTGCAATCCAGTTGCCACCAGTTCCATTCTCTTCAATATAAGCCTTAAGCTTCGCATCCTCCTCCGGTGACCACGGTCCCTTCTTCACGTTCGCCTTGTCGCAGCACGGAGCTCTTCCCATCTCTCTTTCTCTGCCGTGAGGGCTTCCAAGGAAGGAAGAAGAGACTGAGCTATATAGAAGAGTGAAGACACATGGATTGATTTGATGTGATGTTTGTGGGATGCGACAAAGCTGCTGTTGAAACATTGCTTGTCTAGGGTTTCCTTTACTGACTGTTTCTAATTTGGCCTCCTTTATCATATTATATTGTATATAAATCGTTTTCGAATGCATTGCCTTTGTTCTCTAGGCTTCAAACTTCAAAGTCTACTGTTTTCAAGGAAAAGTATAGTTGTAGATATCTCAAATCTTCCGAGATTGACAAAAGCCCACCTTGTGTGTAATATTATGCATAACTTTATTGCAGGAAAAAATGGGTTTCATCTGATGACTACTATCACGGCTTGATCTACAGAAGCTGTCACTATACATATTTATTCATTACATATGGCAGATTTAAGTTAGTGGAAGACCTAATGGTATCTACATACATGACTTGTGTTTTCCCACTAGCCACAACATATATATACAGTAAATTATTTTGATAATTGAAGGAGGACTTGGAATGTGTACAAGGACAAATAATTCAAGATGCCTTCCACTTGATAACTTTATGTTTACTTTCTACCCTAATAGCTGAAATTTATGGTCAACGAAGAGGTTGTCTCCATTCACAATGCATGATTCCCCAACAACCCTATGACAAATTAACCTCATAATTACCCAATAATTAGCAAACTATATATACAATCTTATCTATATATATCATTCATTCATTCTCAAACACTGGAAGCTTAGTTCATTAGTTGTTAACTAAAAGAAAAGTTAACGGATGGACCAAATGAAAACGAAAACGAAAATAGTTTTTGAAGGTCTAAATAGAATTTTTTTAAAAATTAAAAATTAAACGAAAAAAAATATGATATTTTGATGGACCAAAAATATAATTAAACCTTGAATATATTATACTAAGTGTAAATAATTAATCAAATTCAGTAAAATCTAATATACATTGCAACACAATCGATCTATAAAAATATAAAATTAAAAATAAATTTAATTTTTATTTTTAAATTTTCACAAGATAAGGTGTGCCTCGAGAATTCAACATGCACACCCATTCTTCTCCACTCATAGTCTCAAGTGGATGGGGACGGATACGTTGACATGTCAAATTATTTGAAGATGAAGGTAGATAATCGATCACCCAAGGGAGGAAGAGAAAGCCTCGCATTGACCACCATTTGCGGGCTTTGACATTAAGAAGAGTACAAGAGCGGCATTAACACTTTCCAAAAGTAAAAGTTGGACACCCCAAAAGGCAGCGCTCACTTTGATGATGGAAGGATTAATTATATAAAGTGGAGGAATTAGATATAATTATAGACTTGGAAAAGGAGAGCTGCTGGTCTTTTTTTTCCTTTTGTCCTTGCCTTGTGCTGGGAATCCCATAGGATTGTCTCTCATCATCAACAAGACACCTCTCTCTTGTGATCTTGGAAATTAAAAGGTTGAGATAAGGATGAGCAGTGAGATATAATTAACAAAGAGGAGTGAACTGGAAATGTAGAAAAGCCAGTGGGAATCAAGGAGAGATTTGATGGACCTAATTGGAGTTTAGCATTTGAAGCATTGATATGGGTTTTCAGTGTGTTTGCTAGGGTACAAGGTAGAAACTTCCACAACCCTTGTATTAAAGAATGAGGAATTGGTTACTAATCAAAGTGGAATTAGGAGCACTTATAATTTGAATACTTCAAAAATTATTATGAAGACAAAAAAATTCCTATCTTAAAATAGACACAATACTACTGCTTTTGACTAATTATTTTTGCATATATATGTTGTAAATTAAAATACTTATGGGAGGAAATATTTTGTCTTAATTAGAAGTTGGATGTTACTTTCTTTGAAGACAAGGGTGTGGAAGGTTTCAAAGGCTGAGGGGTAGGATTTTGACCAATTCCTCACTCTCAAAAGGTGCAAATTATAAACTTTCCACAAGCACACACCACTTAATTTGTCCGAGGTACTTTTGACTGAATTGGAATCGGTTCATCATCCTTCCTTCTCTTGTCTCCTAATTCCAAGGTCATTTTCATCCACACATTTTAATTTTACTTTGCCTAATATATTTCTTGTTCTTCCTCTTTCCCATATTTGATTCCTCCAAAAGTTTATAAAGCTTCAACTTTTAAATTTGTTGATTTGGATTATCGATTGTCATTTGGGTTGTAAGATGACTTGGTAAATTTAGTTGATATTGTAACACGACGTAGTAACAAATAAAAGAAAACTATCTAAGTAAATATCATTTCACTAAAATAGTATAATGAAATATCAAAAAATATTTTTATGATCCGTTTATTTCACGTAATAGAATATAATAAATGAGAGAAAAATTGAATGAGATTTTTTTAATCAAAGGTACATTTAATATTATATTAATTTTATATTTTTTTATTCATATTTTTTTTACTAATTCAGCACTAAAGAAATAAGAGATCAAAATATCTCTTATCCATCATCCTTTTATTATGCAAAACAAATATGTAATTAGTAGTTATACGGACACATAAGTGCATCAAATAATTTTATTGGGGTTTGTTTGTTTCATATGCATGATAAAGAGATATGAGATAAGAAATGAATTATAATACATTATTTGTTTAGTGCATGCATTCGAAAATTAAGAAAATAAAATTAAAATAATATAAATTTAATATTTTATTGAGTGAACAACATATTTTAAAAAATTATCTCAAATACTATCTCTTATTTGTTATCGTATCGTGAAGCAAATGAATTATTAATGTTTTTAATAATGTAAATCAATTTGCTACTAATTTTAATTAAAATATTCTTATGATATGTTTATTTCACTGTATAGGACACCTAGGATAATAAATAAAAGAAAGAGTCAAATGGAATTTTTTAATTTGGTGTACTTACATCCGATATATATATAATTTATATTTTACTAATCTTATTTTCTTCCATTTCAAACACCAAAAAATAAGGGTATATTTGGTTAGCGAAATCAAGTTTATTTTCATGGTTTCAGTTTTACTGAAATCAAAACTGCTTACGAAAATGTGTTTGGTTCATCGTTTTCATGAAACTGAATCGAAACCAAAATGAAAACGAAACCAGTTTTCTTAATAAAAATGAAAACATCATAATGTTATTTTCTGTTGTTTCGAGATTATCAGTTTCGTTATCAAAATACAGTGACAACTTTGTAATTATAAATATTTTTTTATAAAATTAATTAATTTAAAAATAAATCAAACTATATCTAATTTATAAAAATAAAAGTAAAAATCATCATTTTCAACTCAAACTATTATATTAAATTTATAAATTAATTAAACCAATTTATATCTAATTGACTCAAACCCAAATTTTAAATAACTCAACTTTCTTAAAGTTGATCTATTTATAATTTAATCAAAACTAATTTTAGACAATTGAACTTATTTTATCTGAAATTTTATAATAACTATTAATTAACTTTTATATCTAATTGAAAAAAAATATATTAAATTACCAATAACTTAATTAATTAAATCATATAAATATTTTATAGCAACTTTGTAAACTAACTAAACAATTAATAGTAAAAATGTTCAAGGAAAATGAATATTATTTTTTATAACTAAATAAATATTCACTGGTTTCAATTAACTAAAATTGATGTTATTTTCATTAACCAAACGCGTTTTCAGAAAACTGAAAATTAGAAACTAAAACCAAATTTTCGAAACCAAGTTTTTAGTTTTACTGAAACTAAACCAGAAAATAGTTTTCGCTAACCAAATAACACATAAGGGATTAAAATTTGTCATTTATTCTATCATCATTTATTCTATGAACAAATATATGTAATTAATACTTTCGGCTGACATAAACAACATTTAACAATTCTATTAAAGTTTATAACAATGTAAATTAATTTGTTAATAACTTTAACAAATGTAAATTAAATTGTTAGATATGACTGCAATAAATTTTTGTAGCACTAATTAAGTTGGATCAACTCCAACAGCTACTGCTATAAAAATTATAATTTGTGACGATCTATTAGCGACGACAAATACAATGATCGCAAATCGATGTGACGGTTCTGCGACATCTATGATTGGTCGTCGCATTGCCGCAACAATTGCAACGATAGTGGGACTAATGTGTTTGCCATCGCAAAGTTAATTACTTAGCGATGACAACTGACAAGGTGACTGTTGCTTGCCGTCGCAAACTGTTAGGGATCGCATATTTCAACGCCGCCCTTCTTCGTTTGCTGTCGCAACGTTTAATTAATTAGCGATGACAAGGAGACCGTCCTTTCGTGGTCGCTGCTTGCCGTCACAAATTGTTCATCTCTCTCTCTCTCTCTCTCTCTCTCTCTCTCTCTCTCTCTCTCTCCGTTGAAACCCTAGTCGCCGCGCGATAAGGGTTTTGGCGGCAAGCAACAAGAGAAGGGAGGGCGGCCCTCTATTTAGTTTAAGTTTAATCAAGTTTAGGTTTAATAAAGTTTAATCATGAACTTTAGGTTTAATTATGTTTATTAAAATTTAGATTTTATTTAATTCATTTTAGATGTGTTCAAATTTATAGAGAGAAGAAGTTATGTATGTTCATCAATCATTGAGGTAATTTTCGTGCTTAATTAATTAATATCTTATTTAATTAATGTCATGATTATATATCAGGTATAATGTCAAATTTAACTAATTAAAATCATATTTCGTTAATATCATGTTTAATGTGATGTTTAATTAATTATTAATATTCATGTTTAATTATATAATATTAATATTAATATCAGGTTTAATATTAAGATCACCAATTTGTCAGTATATCTTTAGGTTTGAAATTGGAAAAAAATATTATGATTTGCGAGTTGATAAGGTGACACGAATTTATCGGCTATTGAATCATAAATTTAATTACAATACTTTAGATCCAAATATCGTATCGTTGTCTATAAGAAGTATAAAAACTTATAGATTCTTTGTGATTTATGAATTGTCTCTGATTGGACAGTTTGAGAATAAAATTATTCTATTTACAGTTAAATATTTTTTAACATTCACTTCAATACGAAATTTATTAATTTTTAAATAAATTAATTTTTTATTTATACCACGACTTTGTTGTGGGCTGGGTTTGAGTGGCGTAATTTGTTATTTTTTAATTAATTGCATTAATATTTCAAATAATTGCATTACATTACTTATTTCATTTTTGTAGGCTTGATATATGCGGGATACAGTCATTTAGGTGTAGGTGGAGGATACATGAGAAGCTTATTGTAAAAAGTTTTTCAATGATATCCTACACCGGGCACAAGAGGAGGTGCAAGCGAGGATAGATGGCGACGGAGGCACACCCATGCATCTCTTGAAGGGAAATGAGCCCACATTGATGTCGACGGCCAGCGTATAGGATGCACTAGTCAACATCTAGGCATTAAACGATTAGCAATGTGCCTCTTGAACGACGCACGAGAACATGATGACACTAGTGGAGGGATCTCTTGCCTGTCACGTCGGAGGGTTCATTCCCTTCACGAGCTACGAGCGTTGTATAAGTGATTTGGAAATTATTTTTTTATTTATTAATATAATTATAGAAAACTAATTATATTTATTTATTGCAGGGAACGTATGATGAGCAGGGCACACCTGACATCGGTTGACCCTCTAAGGGTCTTTGAGGAGACACATCGATATGAGTGTGTGTTGTATAGTTTGTTAATTAATTGAGAAGGTGAATAGTCCCACATATGATGTTTTCCTTTCATTAAAGTGCATTTTAAACTTCCAATGATGTCAAATGTTAAACTTTTAGATGGTCTAATGAATGGTGAGTCATGGAGGTTCAATGGACCATTAGCCGAAATATTAATAAATCAAATATTGATACTTTGGCACTTTGGCACTTGGAGCACTTGGGCGTACGCGCATTCGTAACCAAAAATGTATTTTTATTTTATTTTATTATAATTGTTCGAATTTTAAATAGAGAGTCGTGTCTATTCGAATTTTGTTTTCAAAAAACAAATCTGTTCGAATTTGAATTTCTTTCAACGGTTAAACCTTTGGTAGTTCATCAGTGGGAGGCCAGAGACTATATTGGTAAGTATATTTAATTAAGTTATTGTAATATTCATAATTTTTTTTAAATTAATTTTATTTGACTTTAGCGGGAAAACTAGGATGCACGTCAGAGCAGGCCGGGTGAATCGCCGGAGGGCGTGAATTAAGGTTCGGCCTTTACATGCAAGGCAATTATTTTGTTTAAGACGATTTAGTCTTTAGATGGATTGTAGGATTCGAGTCGAGTCTAGAGGTTAGAATGGAACTCGAATCGGACTTGAATTGGTTAAGTTATGGCTTATTTTAGACCTAACTTGAATTGAGGGGTATTTTAGTCATTTTATATTTGGGGAACCAATTTAATACACCCCATCATGGATGGATGACTCAAAGCAACAACCGCACACCCCCTAGCGCATGAAGGAAGGAGGAGGATGTAGGAGAGGGCTCGGATCTTGACGCTTTTGGATTTCGTCGATGTACGCGGGAATGTGGAGGGTCGTCTTCCTTTACGATTTCTTCTTCCGGTGAGTGGATTTCCTTGCCCTTAATGGTAGGTTCTATATTTCCCCTAGTCGTCCCTCATCGTTTCTCGGATGTTAGCTATCGAAAATCTCGTATTTTTGCAGTCCTTGTCTTCTAATGCATGTTTCAAGGTATGACAAACCACCCTATTGGTGGTCCTAGGGCTTTAGGGCCGACCGAACAAGGAAAGGGAAAGATGGCTTTGCAATTTCGTTTAAGGTTGAGTTGATTTCATTCCCTACATATTGTTTCAATTGATCACCCTAGTAAGGAAGACTAGGATGGTCGACCACATAGGGCTACCCTAAATTTAGGGTAAGGGCCGAATGGTTTAGGGCAATAAAGTTCTTAGTATTTACACTTAGAAATCATTGATATATTATCTAGGATGTTTACAATCTCCTTGTGTTATATTGCATGAAATAAGGAATAGTGTAGGGCCGGCCACACTAGGGTTATCCTGGGTTTTAGGGTAGGCTAGGTAGGATTATTTGCGTAAATTTAGAGACGACGATGATATCGTAGGCTCTTAGCTCCCTTAGTAATGACATTATCTCCATAACTTAGTTTATAAAATATTAGGAGGGTTGTACACTCTTGCAAGACCCTTAAGTCCTACCCTACACTTTTAGGATCGATACTGTAGAATGCGAACTTATGAAAAAATGATAAAGGCTTGGATTACCTACTTGACATGTGAATTTGATATGTTAATACATGAGAAAATAGTAGGTAAATGGCATATGAATGACAAAAAGATATTGATTTTAGGGTAGAGACTTAACGTGAACATTTAGGCTGATTCTTAAGGCTACGAGAATTTGGGTTTCTCAATGGCTACATATACTACCTAATAAGTTGTTGAGCATGAAATTTCTAGAAATATTCCTTAAAAATCATATTGTTATTTATGGTTTTATTACTGATTATGTGGGATTTATGGCTAAATAATTTTAGCTCGGATAATTATATTTGGTATGGTTATTTGAATGATAAGTGAGACTTGTTGGTAAATTGATAGTGAGTTGTGATTTTTCATTTATGAATATATGCCATGGATATCATGTAGATATATATAATCCTTGGGTTGTGTTTGAGGAAATATGAATTTCTCCGCCGGAGGATTGGAGCTTGGGGTAGGGCCGAATTAGGCATGCGCATGCACATGCAGGAGTTTGGCGATGTTATTGCTAATTCTTTTGAATTGGTTGGATGTTATTTAAATATTGTTGTTCCTACATTTTAATATATTACCTGCGTGTGATATGGTTGTGTATGTGGATGTTATGATTGGGATATATGGTCAGCCTGGTCAAGTGGTGGTTTACAAGCCGAGTAGTGCATCAGTGAGCCACGCTGACGACAGCCTCGGGAGTGGCATTGGTGGAAGGGTCATATATACCCAACCACTTGATTTTCTTTGGTTCATCTCAGGGGCTCATGCTTGAGTCGCTAGTCTTGAGCTAGCAAAATAACCCCTAACCCGGTGATGGTTATATTTATATCAACATGAGAGTGATTGGCGCATGACGCTGGACTTGTATGGATTTCATGAATTGATTTATTATTTGTGTCATTTAATTATGTTGTTTTGTTTTGTATATAATTAAATGATGGCTTGGGGAGGGCTCAATGATGAGCCACTCACTGAGTTCTTTTGAACTCACCATCGTTTTCTTTTATTGTATTTGTTTTAGTCCGGAGCAGTAGAAGTACTGTGGCACATGAGGTGCAACTGGGGTGGTGAGCTCAAGGCGTAGATCTCGTGACACGGAGTCGTATTGGTGTTTAGGACAGTAGTTGCATTTTGTTTTTAGTGTTTGATGAAGTATTTGGTATACTATTGTGAACAATCAAGATTTGGTTTGGTATTGCATTTTTTTTCATAATTTGGTAATTGCATGGTTGTATATTTTTATTTCCACATTATGGTCATGTTTGGGTAGGCTACGGGGTATAGACGTGTACTTCGGCTGGTCACATGACCCTACAATTTTGGGGCGTGACACTTATTCTTTTAATATTTATTTCTGTCACACCCCAAACCCGGTATGATTGGCCAGGATACGCCACGTACCCCGAAGCCTAACCCAACTCAATCACAACAACAATAACCTGAACAGTGAGAGATTTTTTTTTGAAAAGAATAGATATGACATCACGAACCAAACCAAATCAAAACTCAATATGAACACACTGAACAATTTATTAAAAAGGAGTGCAAATAAATAAATAAGACTCCCTAAATAAAAATAAAATGCGAAAACCATGACCCGAGTCAACATGACTCAACAACTCAAAGAGACACTAAAATAACTCAGGTATCCTTCTCGATCACGACATGTCACGAGACCCGCTGCCCTGCTGCCACCAGCCGCGCTACTGCACCTCGGTACCTCTCTGATCTAGCTCAGGTGCTGCAAGACAATAGTAATGAGGGGTAAGTCCAACTAGGACTTAGTGAGTAGATCAGTCCTCAATCCACCAAATCAATCATCATGCATAAAAACACAATTAGCCGATATAAATAACGTAATGATAATGTCAGAAGAAATCAACAATAATATATCCATAGTTCTATGCATGAAATCAACATTCGTCAACAAGTATAAAATATCTTTTTAAACATGACAGACAACATCAGTAACACATCCACCACTCCACTCACAGCAATAATTACAAGCATCCATCAATATGTATACACATATCCACAACAATAAAATATGATGAATGCAACACCTTAATCATATGCATGCAATGCAACACCCCAATCATATGCATGCTCTTCGGACCCGTCGGTCCCACATAGTCACATAGGGTAGGTAGACGGGTGGCCGCCGAACTACCATCCAGCTCAGTGCTGTCTCTTTGGGGCATGCCCTCCCCTCACCGGCACTGGCTCTTTCGAGCTAGCCTATTGGGGCATACGTTTCCCTCACCTGCTCGGGTCTCCGGACTGTCTCTTTGGGGTATGATCTCCCCTCACCAGTCGGACTTCCGGAATAAGGCCAACGCTGTCTCTTTGGGGCATACCCTCCCCTCACCAGCGAGGCTTCCGGGAAATGCAACAAGCACATCATAACACCACACACGTAAGTATATAAGTATGAACAATATGTGCTATCAACAAGTAATAAAAGGTATGTCAAGTGCATACCTCATCCTCCATCTCCTCCTACTATACATCACAATCACATACAAATATATATGAAGAAATAGTGCTCATATATAATGAATCCTCAGCACAAATAAACAATCATAAAATAGAATTATAGCACTGTAAGAAAGAATGCACGTGTATCATGAAAGCAGTGCAAAAAAAAAAAATCCAACTATAAATCAATGAACCGAAACATGATAAAATAACTCGTCATAGAAATCGCTAATCTAGGATAAAGTTCACCTCATGAACTACTATATCCATGAATCATCTCAGATCGAATCATAAAAATATATAAAATATGATTTTTTAGTTTGGCATGCAAAACGAGGTGACATTCGCCTATTGTTTCCAAAATACGAAGGTTTGATGGCAAAACAAACCTCACCAATGAATCCAGAACGTCGATTAGGTGAAAATTCATATATAACATGAATATTTTTGCTAACTATAAATCCTCCAAATAACCATTTAGAATAATGGAAATAATGTCTTAATTTATTAAATAAATCACTGCTATAAATAAATATAACGGTGTTACAATCAATAAATCAGTAATAAAATCTCAGCCCTTCATCTAAACAGGATCACATCACAGTCTTGCATCTAATATGATCCAATCACAGCTCTCTATTTAACCTGATGCAATCTCGGCCTTACATCTAACCAAATGCAATCACCACCCTACATCTACATGATGAAATCATAACATTACATCTAATCAGATGCAATCACAACCCTCCATCTAACCAGATGCAATCACAGCCCTCCATCTAACCAGATGCAATCACAGCCCTCCATCTAACCAGATGCAATCACAGCCCTCCATCTACATGATGCAATTATAGCCTTTCATCTATCCAGATGAAATCTCAGCCTTACACCTAACATGATGCAATCTCATCCCTCCATCTACATGATGCAATCTAAGCCTTACATCTACACAAGATCAAATTCCTGCCCTTCATCTCAACCAATTCAATCCAACCATTCATCTTACCTAAATCAATCTCAACCCTCCATTTAACTCACCCTTTAGGTCATCTTCCTCCTCTCCTCCCCAACCCAGCCGCAGCCGCCCCTACTCCGGCCGCCGCCGGGCCGCCCGAGTTGCTGGCGTCGACGCCCCGCCGCCAACATGCGGCGGTGGCAGCGCCTCGCGCAGCTGCCTGCGCGTGGCACCGACGCCGCGCCGGGCACCGCCTCCCCCGCGGTGCCTCACCGGCGCAGCTGCCGTCGCGGTGCCTCGCCGGGCGCCGCCTGTCGGCAATGAAGAGGAAGGGGGGTAGAGAAGAGAAAAAAAGAGAAAGAAAATAATATTTTATTCCAAAAGAGGGGTAAACAACATGATTCAATTAAAAAATGATCGATTCGACTTCCGATCCGATACGAGAAAATGCGTCAAAAATCGACAAAAACCCCGAAACATAAAAACATCGACATGAATCAAGAATGGGAGAAAAGAAGACCTAAATCCACTCACCGGACGGAGAGAAAACGGAAGGAAAAAATGCGCAGGATCTTCCCCCGATCGACACCGATGAACTCGCAAAAATTCGGCTCCGGCGGCTCCTACTCCTCGACGGCGCCCTCTCTCTCCTCTCTTCTTAGCCTCGGATGGCGTGCGGCACAAAACCCCTGGCTGCACACCCCATGGTCTAATTTATAGACACCAGTTGGGTCTAAATTACCAAAATACCCCTACCTAACACTATTAGAATATACCACATTAGCAACGGGGATCAGCGACGACTGCTAGAGCCGTCAAAATCAATCATGGCTTTGTGCCGGTCCCATCGGTTGTGGTTGATTTAACTAAATCAGTCGCGGCTCACATACGACCGTACAAAGCCATCACTCATAGATCATGGCGCGAATTAAAATGGGTTAATAGCCATGGTTTAGCGGGGGCCACGTAGACGTTGGTGATGAGAGTAACTGGGCGCGCGAAATAAAATAGGTTAGTAGCGACGGCTACGCTATGCTGTTGGTGATATGCGTAAGTCATTAGTCACGGCTAGCTGCGGTCATCGCTTATTATTTAATATCACGAACGCAGCGCGAATATATAACTCTCTTAACCGACGATTCTTCTAACCGTCGATGATAATAAAGTTATAGATCCACGGTTTTCCGACGGCTAGTTCACCGTCGGTGAAAATTATTTTTATTTGCATTCGCGCCTGACCCTTCCTCTTTCTTCCTCTTCCTTCTCTACTCGCTGCTGTCGCCGCTGTCGCCGCTGTCCATCGCTGCCGAGGAGTCATTGCCTGTTGCCGCCGCCGTCAATCGCCGCCGGTGAACCTTCCGGTATGCTCCCTTCCTCTCCTCCTCCGTTAAATCCCCACCACCCGCCCTTTCCGCCCGCGCTATCTCTTCGCGCCGGCGTTGACCCAACCGACCCTCTCTACGCCAGCGTTGATCTCAGCGCCGGCCTCAACCCGGCCGGTGCCGCATTGGGGCCGATTACCATCGGCCCCAATGCCGACGAGCAGTAGCCGGCAGTGATGCCGGCTACTGCTTGATTAGGATAATTAGCCCCTAATCAAACTGTGATTAGGTTTTAATAACCCTAATCATAGTTTGATTATTATTATTAATTATTAATTATTAATTTTTAGAAATTAATTATTAATAATTAGAAATTAATTATTAATTGGGTTATTTATTAGTTTAATATTAATTAATTAGTCGCGCGGAATCGTCCATTAAGGACTCGTGCCGGAATCGTCCACTAAGGACTCGCGACCAAATCGTCCACTTTGAACTCGCGGTCAAATCATCCATGGTGGACTCGCGCCAGAATCGTCCACAATGAATGGACTCGCGTGTGCCAGAATCATCCACAATGAATGGACTCGCGCTGGAATCGTTCACTTTGGACTCGTGCGGAATCGTCCACTATGGACTCGCACCGGCATCCATAAAGTTAGAAAAAAAATCAAGACGAGTTGATACGTTTCACGTACGATCGACGAGTCAAGTTTTAATTTTGCAAAATCTTAGATCCGTTCGGGGGTTATATGTTCGTGTAAACGAAGTTAATGATCTTTTATACGACTTACAACCCTTGAATTATCCCTAATTGGACAATTTGGGAGCATAATTATTTATATTGCACTTAGTTTATTTTTTTTAGTCATTAACTTCATTTTTAAATTTTGGATTGTATCTCCCTTGTTCTCCGATACGCGCCCAAATGATATGCGTATTCAGAGAACTATAAGGAGATGCTGCCGAAATTTAGAATGAAGTTAATGACTAAAAAAAATACTAAGTTCAATATGAATAACATGAATCTCGAATGGAATAGGACCATCCCACCTAAAAACATTACCTAAAGATATTGCAAACTTTTTGACAGAATATGTCGGGCGATCGAAGTTGGATGTACCGATGAATTCATCGTGGAGCTATAACGTACGAATTTCGAGTAGGCGTAACTTATTTCTTAAAATTCACCTACTCGAATGAAAAATTCCTTAGTGGTGATAAAATCTGATGTCCGTGCCGAAAATATTCGAACATAAGATTTTTGGACCGAGAAACTATCAAACTGCATCTGTATACAAAAAGATTCGCACCAAGATATTTTGTATGGAATTATCACGGGGAGTCACATCAAGTTGGGACGTCGAGCAATCCTGTTGTCCAAACTCATAGTGAATCTTCTTATGTTGATGTTTCTTCTTTCAATCCACCTAATCCTTATAGAACAATGATTCTGGATAGTCTTGGAGGATAATTCTATTTAAATGATAATATTGAGTCAGTTACTAAGACGGTAGTGCCACCAGATACTATGACAGTTGAAGTCACTGAAGAACAACCTGAGATACAAATTGAATTGCCGAATAAGGAGGCTGCAAAATTTTACGAGATGTTGAAAGCTGCCGATGAACCTTTGTATGAGAATTATCCTAATTATACAAGATTTTCGGCAATGACACAACTCCTGAACATCAAGTCCGATTATAATATCAGCGGGGTTGCGTTTGATTGGATTGCAGGCTTTATTAGTGGTATGCTACCTCCAAATAACAAGTTTGAGCCAACCTTTTATAAGATAAAAAAGTTGATGAGAAAATTAGAGTTTGGGTACGAAAAGATACATGCGTGCCCAAATAACTGTATTTTATATTATAAAGAAAATGCACACTTAGAACAATGCTCGGTATGTGAACATCCTCGTTACAAGGAGAAGAAACCAGTTCGACAAAAAAATATTCCCTTTAAGGTGCTTCGGTATTTTCCACTGACACCGAGACTTCAAAGGTTATTCATGTCGGAAAAGACTGCCCCCTATATGAGTTGGCATGCAAGAAATCGTGATGATACAGTAATGACTCATCCATCCGACAGTGAAGCATGAAAATATTTGGATCGGTGTTATCCATCATTTGCTGGGGAGACTAGAAATATCAGGTTGGGATTATGCACAGATGGTTTCAATCTGTTTGGTAATTCGGCAACTCCGTATTCAGTATGGCCAGTGCTGTTAACAATTTATAATTTGCCGCCCTCAGTGTGTATGAAAGATTAATTTATCTATCTTTCGATGATTATTCCGGGTCCTAGGGGTCCTCGCAAAGAAATTGACATATTTCTCTGTCCCCTAATTGATGAACTCAAGACATTGTGGGCTGAGGGAGTTGTCACTTATGATTGTTACCAGAAGCAAAACTTCACTTTACGAGCTGCTATATTGTGGACTCAATGATTTCCCGGCCTATGACATGTTGTCTGATTGGAGCACGCATGGTCGATTCTCTTGCCCGTATTGCATGAAACACTCAAAATCCTTCAGTCTTGAGAATGGTCAAAAAAATTCCTTATTTGATTATCATCGCCGATTCCTACCGTCTAACCATCAGTATTGAAGGAATCGTGACAAATTTATCAAAGGTAGAGTCGAAAGAGATGAGCCACCACCGATGTTGTCTGGTGGACAGATGTTAGCACATGTTCAATTGCTTCCAGATATTACTTTTGGTCAGAATGTAAGAATCTCAAGCTTTGGTCCAACATATAACTGAGTGAAGAAAAGTATCTTTTGGGAATTGCCGTATTGGAGTTCATTACTGATTCGGCATAATTTAGACGTCATGCACATTGAAAAAAATATGTTTGACAATATTTTAAACACAGTAATGGATATTTTCGGCAAAACTAAAGATAATGTGAAGAGCCGACATGATGTAAAAATATTTTATAAGAGGCCTGAGTTAGAGTTGCAAGAGGTCAACGGACGATTTCATAAGCCAAGGGCGTCGTATGTGTTAAATAAACAAAAGATGAAAGATGTGTATCAATGGATCAAAGAACTCAGATTACCGGATGGATATGCCTCAAACTTATCTCGATGTGTAAACGTCGATGAATGCAAAATATTGGGGATGAAGAGCCACGATTGTCATGTATTCATGCAGAGACTGCTTTTGATTGCATTTCGAGATCATCTACATGATAAGATGTGCAAATGTACTTCGAATCGAAGATATGATAGCACTTGAAAATAATATTGTTGAAATCATATGCAAGCTGGAGCAGTTTTTCCCTCCTACATTTTTTGACTCGATGGAGCATCTACCGATATATTTGGCATACGAGGCACGAGTTGGTGGCCCCGTTCAATACCGATGGATGTACTTATTTGAAAGATACATGAATCGTGTGAAGAAAAAATTAAAGAACACCGCCGCAGTTGAAGGTTCCATATCAGAAGCATATATAATTCAAGAAATTTCAACTTTCTGCTCATTTTATTTTGAATCAACCATCAAGACAAGACTTAATCGTCTTCCACGAAACGACGACGGGGGAGCTCGACCATCAGACGGGGGAGCTGGACCTTCAGATGGTTGTTTAAATATCTTTTGTTACCCCGGTCGTGCTTTGAGTTCTCGTTCATCTCGATTCTTAAACGATGAAGAGTACCATTTGGCATACTTGTACGTTTTACTAATCTGTCCAGAGATTGAGATGTTAATTGAAATATTTGACATTGAGATGATGATAAAATACTCAATTTACAACGATGAGGAATTAGAAAAATTACGGAATCGTGAGTTTTTTAATTGGTTTCAAGCTTACAGCACAAAACACAGAGGGAAAATAGATAACCAAATCTTTGAGTTTGCTAGCGGGCCGGCACGACTTGTACAGTGTTATAATGGTTATTTTGTCAATGGATATAAATTTCACACACTTGAATATTTATCTACAAAAAAGACTATGAATGCCGGGGTCTGCGTCAAAGGGACAACGTATGCTGAATGTGATGTTGACTTTTACGGACTATTGGAAGAAGTCATTGAATTATAATTTTTCGGATATAAATCAGTTGCCCTTTTTAAATGTCATTGGTTCGATACAAGCGATAGGGGCATGAGAGTTCATCCAAAGTATAAACAGCTGGTCGAGGTCAATTACAAATCAAAAATTGCTTCAATTGAGTCATTTATATTGGCATCTCAAGCTGAACAAGTATATTATATGCAATATTCGTCTCGAAAGAAAGACAGAGCAGATTGGCGTGTAGTCTGTAAGACTAAAGCCAAAGGAAAAATTGACCCGATAGTTGGAGATAATGAGCTAGTATATGACTTCTATTAAGAAGAAGTTCCTTCCGAAATGGAACGAGTTAGTCCAATACTCGAGGATGATGACACAGAGTTAGTTCTATTGGAAATAGAATACGTTGATGAGGACGATAATGAAGTTGAGGAAGGAACGAATGAAGATGAGGGAGACGAAGAAGAATTTCAAGATTCAGATACATAAGAACAAGAAAAAGAGTATTACACGGATGATGATAATGACGATGATGAATAATTATAAATGTGAAGTATATATTCAATTATTAAATATATCTATTAATCTATTATATATAATCTAATTATATTAAATTTTTACAGCTATGGTTCGAGATATCAGTTCTTGAGGAGGCATTCCTCATAGGACCCCCCGACGATTACCACCCGCCCCACCTGTACCCACTGACCCTTCGTCTTCCACCACTATCCCCCCACCTCCGGCCACCATCCCCCCACCTGGTCCGACCACCATTCCCCCACCTGATCCATCCACCATTCCCCCAGCTGATATGGTCACCATCCCCCCACCTCCAGCCACTGTCCCTTCAGTCGATCCAGGCCCGTCGACATCGAGATGTAGGCCACGAGGGCCTAACAGAATTCTCCCTTCGCCACCCGAGGGACAACTGCGTAGAGCAGTTACTATGCGCGGAAGAAGGTAAGTATATGCATTAATTATTTCTTATAATTTATTTATAATTCAAAATATCATAATATCGATTTATATTTGGTGCAGATTTGAGCAAGAGGACGTCCCCCGCACGATAGCGGGGACGATCCGAAAGTTTATGCACGGGGCGTGGCCTACATGGTCTCACGTGCCCCGTGAGCATATGGATTTATTGTGGCGAGAGTTTATGGTAAGTATATTTATTAAATTAATATTAATGTTAAATATTCATCGGTAATAATAATTTTTTTTGCAGGGTCATTATACATGGCCGAAGGACCAGACCACTTTTGTGGAGGCTGCATGGGAGCGTGTTGCCTGCGCTCGCTATAACGGGCTGCTTCAGCAAGCCCGTCAAACCGTGATGAGATGGGTGGGGGCCACACAGATAGTGCAGACTCGGGGACATGCCCCGAGTTGATTCCTGGCCCCCGCGTGGGACCAGCTCATTGAGCGGTGGGACACTCCAGAGTGGCAGGAAGTCTCCCGGACTGTGTGGAGAAATCGCATGTCCGAGGGGGACGACACGGGGGCGCGCCACACTGGTGGCTCAGTGTCTTTTGTGGTGCATGAGCGTCGTATGGTATGTATAATTTCCTTACTTTTAATTAAATTATATATTATGTATAATGACACTAATGTATTTGTTTTCTAATGTAAGACACACGTGACGGAGGATGGCACCGTCCAACGCCCGTCGATGATGGAGGTGTTTGAGCGCACCCATCGCCGTCGACGAGGAACGGGGGACTACGTTGATAGCAGAGCCTCAATCATAATGGTAAGTATTTATATATATCTATTTGATTTACACAATTTTTATTTATAGTTTATATATATTTAAAATATAAACACGTATATGAAACTTATTCAAGGACTATGATCGAGCGTGGAAGGACACCGAAGGAGTTCGACGCAGGAGCTTGGGTGGAGACTGCTGGTGGCTGGGAGCACGATCGTATTTATGGCTTTGCAGATAGTGACCATGCACGCGCCGTGCTCGGGCCACTTAGGGCACCGACCCCTCCGACTGCGGGTGAGCGGCCCTCGTCATTCCGAGCGCAGGACTAGAGCTGGATAGCGGCCATGGAGTTGGAGCTCACCCAACAGAGACAGGCGATGGAGGACCAGAGGCACGCGATGGAGGAGAGGATGCAGGAGCAGAGGCTGACGATGGAGGAGCAGATGCAGGAGCAAAGACGATCGAATGACGAGTTGAGGCAGACGATCCAGAACATGCAGACACTTCTCACTAAGATTGCGTCTCAGTCCGGCCTTCTACCTATGATGTCGCAGTCGTCCTCCTCCTCGACCCAATCGACGCTCCCGACCCAATCGTTGTCGACTCCATCGCCTCCACCGCCGCCACCGTTGTCGTGAGATTTTGATTAATTGTATTTTGTTTATATTTTGATACTTGATATAGATGATATTTTGATACTTGGATATATTTTGAAACTTGGATGCACGAGTTGATATTTCGATAATTGTTTGCCTCCGGTTTGAGGTTGATATTGATGATATTTATGTAAAACTTGTATGTTTGATTTCTAATGCATGTGTATGATGTTTTCTGATTGTAACATGTGATTGAAAATTGTTTGTAGTCGATATATCGTTGTATTCAGGAATTTACAAAATTTTCAATTTTTTTAATTACAGGATACACCTTTAGCCACGGCTTACCCACGGTTCACCGTCACTAAGCCGTGGCTGAAAGCCTATCATAAATGGCTGATGCCCTCGGCAGGACCAAATATCACGGTTGCTAATAGTATCACCGACAGCTCGAAGTTGAGGCTGATGTGTTGGTATCAGTGACAGCTCCAAGAGCCGTCACTGATGATTTTAAATCAGTGACAGTCCACGAGGCTGTCGCTGATAATTACGTGTGACGATCGTGCGTGGCCGTCACAACATATCTGAGATGAACACATCAGCGACGATCGTTTACCATGGTTTAAGTTGTCCGTGATATTCATCACCGACGGTTCAGCCACGGTATCAGCCGTCGCTGATGACCACAATTCTAGTAGTGTAAGC
This sequence comes from Canna indica, assembly GCA_034359265.1. NCBI lineage: Eukaryota > Viridiplantae > Streptophyta > Magnoliopsida > Zingiberales > Cannaceae > Canna > Canna indica. The sequence continues at coordinate 14,046,055 of CP136898.1, forward strand.
TATTCGACTTAAACATCTCATAACTCATCCGATCTAACTTCGATTCGAGATCCGATTGCATCGCTAAATTTGCCTCAAGACCCTCTATCACCCTAGCATGCTAAATCGTAGAGGTAAGACAAATAAAATTTCTCTTAATTTTTCTACATTAAATACTTACTCGGGTCTAATCCCGAAGCTTCCCGCCAATCCGCACTAACAAGGGCCCACGATCCCCCACTCAAGAATAAAATTTCATTACTAAGGTTTTGGGTATTACAATTTATAGTTTTATTAGGCAATTAATTAAATTAAATTAACTTTTGAAGTCTAAATATACTAAGTTGGTGACCTAGCAGAGAGGTGATCTTTCGTAGCATCAACTTGATGTTGACTCATGGATGTATGTAGTCGGCGTCGACCACGATCATGTTTATAGCATTGGTACAACGGCCCACACATAGATTGCAGCTACACGCCACTTCCTTTATAACTGGTCCATCAACTTCATCTGTGTCTGAGCGCATGAATTAGGACCAATTAGCAGACATCGAGATTACTCAAGCACGCCTCATCACCGACGTGTCCGCTCTTCGGGATCAGATGATGCAGATGATCTAATACTTAGGACAGATTGCTTCATGTTTGCTTGGTGTTCTCCCTCAGCCCCATCATTTGGCGCAACGACATCACCATTGGATCCATCATCGTCGTCAATATCGACTTAGGCGCTCCCCATACAGTCCCTCTCCTCGCCACTGCCGCTTGATCTCGAGCGATGATGTTTGTTTTGTATTTATATGTTGATGTATATACATTTATATGTTGATGTATATTTTGGATACGTCGATGTAAATATTAAATTTTGATATCTATATATTACATTTTTGATGATTCCTGTATTAGTTGATGTCTATTTGTTGTTTAATGCATTTTAAGTATAATTGTAAACATGAAATTTTAATTTTAAAATTATAAAAATAAATAAATTAGACTTCTGCTATGGCTTTGTGGCTGTTTTACTGTCTGAGAAGGTGTATCGACCTGGTCGCTTACATCGGTCGCAAATTGGTTAAGCAACGACAAGTTGCGGTCGTTGTGCCGTCACAAGGTTAATATCTTGCGATGGCAAAGTAGTATTGATGTTGGTCTGTGATCAAGCCTGCGATGCCTGATGGCCGTCGCGGTAACGATCATAGTTTTTTTTTTTTTTTGCAATGACTAATTTAGCGGTGACAAATTATTTGTGATGGCATCTTCTGCAATAGACTTTTGCGATCACGAGTTGTCGTCACAGAAGAACTTCGGTGATGGTTTCATGATCGCTGAAGTTGTTGTAGAAGACAAGATTTTTGGTAGTGAGCCAAAGTGGAGCCAAAGGGAAAAAAAGTTTCAAACTCCAAATAACTTAGAAGTAAACTAAACCATATTTAGGTAGTATTAGAATAATAAGTTTCCAAATGTCACAAATTAAAAAGGGTTATTTGACTAAAAAATTACAAGGTTTGAAAAAAAATTAAGTTTTATCCGCGTTTTTAAAATTCGCCTGTAAATGTACATACTTTCCATTAGTTGATGCCATCTACCAAATCGTCAAGTGTCGTCTCAACTAAACCGACGCGGATGAAAATGACGCTCGCGTGGCTGACGGCTTCATACGTGGCTACTGGCCCCACATTCTCTCTCTCTCTCTCTCTCTCCTCCTTCTTCTCCTCCTTAGATCAGTGTTAATTCGCTCAGTGCTCATGTACGCGATGGTGTCGACAGAAGAGTTGCATGGGTCCATGGTCTGCGCAAGGATCCGACTGACGCCAAAGTACGCGATGGTGTCGACAAATGAGTTGCATCGGTCCAATGTGTGCGTGAGGATCCGGCTATCATCGAAGTCGACGATCTTGACGCATCTGTCAAAGTTGATGAGGAGGTTGGACTGCTTGATGTCGCGGTGGACGATCTTCCTATGGTAGAGGTAGGCGAGCCCTACGAGGACCTAATGCGCAACTTCGGAGAGGAAGGGCTCAGAGGTGATGCAGGGACCCTCGAGGGAGCCGCCGTCCATGAACTCGAGCAAGATCTGGATCTCCCCGCTATGGTCGTACATGGTGTGGCACAAGACGACAAAGGGATTGTTAGCAGTGCGGAGGATCTCGATCGCACACAGGATCTGGCGATGGATGGCATCTTCGTGGTTACCGTAGATGACCTTGAGGGCATAAAGGCGGGCGGTGGGGCGGTGGCGGACCATCCAAACGGTGCCCTCGCTTCCACTACCGAGGCGGCGGAGCCGCTCGAGGTCGGCCAAGACTGGTGGTTGGCAGGAGGAGGATGAAGGGGGGCGAGGGTGGAGGGGGGCGACGTGGTCGGATGGGGCAGCCAGGGTGGACGGGGCAACGAGGGTGGATGGGGCAGAAGGCGGAGGGAGGGGGAGGGGGACGAGGATGGTGGGATCATGCCGGGGGAGGACAGTGAGGTCACGTCGGCGGCGTGGCCGACTCGGATTGGTGATCTGATCCGTACGGGCGCGAGGGATGCGGTGAGGCAGCAGGTGAAGGCGAAGCGACATCTCAAGCGGCTAAACAAGCCCACCGTCAAGCATCTCTCAAGGCGAGGCAACTTGAGCACGCCAAGACGTGACCGGAGAAGACGACTTCACCAACCCTTATATCTAATGGGAGCAGCAGATCTTTGGGATGGTGAAGGAGGAGGAGGAATGGAAAAAGGTGACAGCAGCAGCTGCTAGGAAGAAGAGAAGAGAGAGAAAAAAAAAGTGGGGTCATCAACCACGTATGAAGTCGTCAACCACGCAAGCGCCATTTTTCTCCACGTCAGTTTAGTTGAGACGACGCTTGACGATTTGGTAGATGACATCAACGGGTGGAAAGTAAGTGTATTTACAAACGAATTTTAAAAACACGAGTAGAACTTAAATTTTTTTCAAACTTTGTGATTTTTTAGTCAAATCCAGTTAAAAAGTAGTTCACAAAAGTTACTAAACTCATTAATTGAACTGTTCTTTCTTCAACAATTATTTATCAAAATCCCAAATGGTATTTGGCATCAATTTTGATTGAATTTGCTGACACCAATCATGGTTATGTTCACTGATATATATTTTCCCCAAGTAAAAGCGGATCAGGTGATGGGAATCTTAAAAGAGGTGGCTAATGGGCCAGGCTGTGCATGTAGTATCAGCATGAACTTTGCACCTGGACATGAAGACTACAAATTATAGATCAAAGCTACTTTTCATCTGTAGATCATGAACAATTCTAAGATATTCTCACCTATTGTTTGTATTTCTGAATCCTGATAAACAATTTGTTTTTTTGTCACAAGTTACTTTTCTCATTTCATGAGTACTTAATTTAGTTCATACTATTTTTTTTCTATATTCTAAACAAATATTTCATTCTATTTCATACTTGATATATAATATTATTATTATATTAGGAATGTCAGAAATTAAATTTTCATTTATTTATATATTGTGATTTTTATGAAGATTTTGTATTAAATTCGGAAAAATAAAAGATTTTGTATTAAATTTTTTTAACCGCGTAAATTTGCTCCCATCATAAAAATAAATAAATTTCTCCATCAAAAAAGGAGGATCAGTATTGGAATCAAAGGTAGATCCTGCATGTTTGTATATGGTGTTGGAGCCTTTGGTCTATTAGGAATCTCTTTATCTTCAACAATAAGGAACCGAGCTGGGAGAAGGTGATTAAGTTGGATCTTTCTTTTTGGAATCGTTTGTTGTAATCTATTTCTTTTTAATCCTTTGTAAATAATTATTTTTCATTTCGCTCGCGCGGGAGGTTCGTCTTTAGGGATGATACCTTTTCCTTCAGGTGGTACATTTCAATTCTTATGAAATGTGGTGTGATACTTGTTTCACTTAAAAAAATAATAAAAATAATAAAAAAATAAAAAAATAAAAAAATAAAAAAATAAATCCAATTACCGCGACAAGTTACTGAACCCCACAAACTCCATCTCACAGACTCACGGCCTATCAGGTGAAGTCTTTTTAGTCCATGAAGTCGCCGCTCTCTCGCTTTTGGATTCCCTTCCGCTGATCTACTCCTCTCCTCTCTCCCCTCAGGCCTCAACTCTCTACTCTCACGTCCAAGAAGAGAAGCGGGGACACGTAATCGTCTCTTTCTCTCATCTTTCACTCAATAACTCCTTTTTTTGTTCGATTACTTCAATTAAGATCGAATCTTTCAACTTTAATCGAGTTTATCCCACATAGACTTGAAATTTTGGTTTCTTTAGTTAATTCTCTTACAGCTGTGTAGATTAGGCATCTTCTCTCAGTGATTCGAGTGGTCTGATCCGGAAATTTCATCTTTTCCTCTAGAATTAGGGTTTCTGGATCTCTGGCGAAGAGGGGCGCCGTGCAGCTGCGGCGATTGTGGCAATAATGAGGCGTCAGAGAGATAGCGAAGACGGCGATGACTTGCATCCGGAGCCCAAACGGCCAAAGGCACCGGCCCTTGCGAGGTAACTTATATCGCTGAACATTGGGGTTGCGTGTGAGATGTTTCCTTTTGAGTTAGTTGGATCAGCTTGAGCTCGATCTGCGCAAAAGAGGAAATTGGTTAATACTAGAGTGAGCAGTTTCTGGAAGTTAGGTTTGTGAACAAACGATAGTTGGTCTTGCAGAAACATATTAATTTGGAGTTTAGTGTTCAGTTGCTTGAATTTTCAATTTTGAGAAGGTTTAAACGATTTGTCTTCTCCATGAGTATTCCACGTGGTGTTCTTTGCTTCTTTATATGTATTGGATAACCAGCTGCTCCCTTTGCATGAATCTTGGATTTGGATGATAAATTTACATCCGGAGGTACTAGATTAGATTGTTTTGGTTATCCATCAAGTATTGTCCTATATATGTGGTATTGATAAATATATGTACTTAAAAAAACTTAATGTGGTGATTTCTGATATAATGGAGTAGAAAGGTGCGGAAAAATATATCAGACATAATCATATTCTGAAGAAAGTTTGTGAAGTAAACTATTTCCAGACTCTAACTTCTTTTTTTTGTGACTTCAATAAATTTTTCAATTAGTTATCCACACCTATAGCCTATAGGTGAAGAGGTTCTGGATTTAAAAGGTGATTTCTTCATATTGATGTTGTCTAGAGCTCATCCCTATTGATGGGAAAATTTTAAAATTGGAAGATAGGGTGCTTTTATGAACATATCTGATAAGTTCTTTATATCTATGGATTTTGTTTGTTATGATTGTTAAGCTTGTATGTTTACAAACTCACAGAAACAAGTGACCACTTCAACCTTGTGGATGTTTTACTGACTTTTATTTTTATAGTGTGATTGTGGAAGCTCTTAAACTGGACAGCTTACAGAGACTTTGTTCTTCATTGGAGCCAATTCTTCGAAGAGTTGTAAGTGTTACTCATCCTGTAGATTTTATCTTCGAGCTTGATGATGCAGCTAACTTGTCACATTTTGGTCCATGCATTAGCTGTCTCATTTTGTTCAAATTAAAGGTAGATATGCAGCTAAACTCATGTGATGGTAATATGGGTTTAGGGTGTTTGTTCCCCTTTGTACCTTTATGTCTTTGTACCTTTTTCATTTTCCCTTATGATAGATCACTGAACTCTCTCTCACTCAGTCAAACTGCCCGTTTTATAGCACTACACAAGTACACATCTCTATAATCTATCAATTGGTTGCAACCAGTTTAAGTAACACTGATCTCTGTTTATTGTCTACTAGTCCTTCTTAAACTGTGTATTATTTGATTGGTTAACTTGCTTTATCCTCAAGTTCTTAATTGGTGATCCAACTTGATCATTATCTTGAGATTTTTATCCATATATTTTTTGTTTCCTGAAGTTTGAGTGGCCCTTGTTTTGGTATTTATTGCAAGCATTTAGTATTTCAAATCTATAATTCACATTTACATAATTATAACCAAGAGGATATGATAATAATGGTGGGAGGAGTAGACTGTTTTTAGTGAAATGCCTTGTGATTTATCATTTATCATCTTCCAATGTTGTTCTTGTATAGGTTAGTGAAGAAGTGGAGCGTGCATTAGCCAAAATTGGTCCTGCTAGAGTTGAGGGAAGGTACGTGGTCATTTGGTGTTTCTCTTTCTTTTTTTTTCCTTTCAATATTACATATTGTCGTATATCTAGATTTGTTGATGACTGCTGCATGTATTAAGAGTCACCTATGGTGCTTGGTTATTATGAAATTATAAAATTCTTCTCTGTTTCAATCATAGGGTTTTTCATGCTCTACTCTGCATAAAACTTGCTAATTGCCACCTTTTGAAGCATAAAACCTAAAAAGAGCAATAATTATGCACGAAAGTCTTGCCAATGCAAGGTCTAGGACGGTCTGGATGCAACCTTACTTACCTTGTGTAGCCCAACCTTACTTACCTTGTGTAGCAGAGAGGTTGTGAGCAAGGTTCAAAATCTTGGATTTCGTATCGGCACTGGTGTTTGGAAGGTTCAAAATATTGGATTTCGTATTGGTACCGGTGTTTGGCCGGTATTGGGACCATACCGTACCGACACACGATACGTTACGGTCTGGTACCGAAAAGGGGTTTCGGTATTTCTTTTTAAAGTTGGACAACATAGTTTTGAACTCAAATATTGTTAAATTTCACTTTGATCTTCAAATTTGAAGTTTAAAATAGAGTTTAAAGCTGTAAAACACCATACTTGACCAATAAATGATAAAAACATCTATTAAATTCTTAACTTTAATCAAATACATCAAGGCATGGGCATATTGGGCGGTGCCGCCTGGTACTGGGTGTACCGTATAGGCGTATACCAGTTTTTCAAAAACCGGTACATACAACCCATACGCGGTATGATATGAATTTTCAAACCATGCGTTGTTTCTGACTCCAACCTTGATATTCCAGGTCTAACTTACCGTTGTACCAAGGCTTGCCTTCTTCTGGAGCACAAAATCTATTTTTGCAAAAACTAAGTATATCCAAAAGGGCTAATTTATGCAACTAACTTTGCAACATAGATTTTGTAGTTTTAATATTTGGCAGGAGGCAAAATGGCATATCTATAGTTGTGTGCCTATTGTTTTTGCAGTCCTTTTGGTGAATTACTCTTTACTTAAACTACATCTAAGTTTCTGTTACAGATCCAGTCATCATGAGTTCACACACAACCATAGGGAACTTTAAGGAGATACACAATTTCATGATCAAACTGTGCACTTAAGAGGATTTGCTTGCATTTTTACATTTGCAGTCCCATTATACTCTAACCTTGAACTACTAAACTTGGCATGGTTATTGTTGTAATTCATTAGACATCTAAATATCCCACTAATTCTTTATCACTGATTAGCCATCTATGATAACACATGAAAGCATATAATAGGCCATTGCCTTGTTTCTATGTGAAGCAAATAGGATTTTATTTGTCCATTCTAATGACACATTTTTTTAATATTGTTTCAATGTTTCCTAAATTTCAGGGCTTCTCCAAAACGCATTGAAGGACCTGATGGTAGAAATCTGCAGCTGCATTTTAGATCAAGGCTGTCCCTACCACTTTTTACTGGTGGAAAAGTTGAAGGGGAGCAAGGAGCTGCAATTCATGTCGTGTTGCTTGATGCAAACACTGGGTTGGTTGTAACATCAGGGCCCCAATCATCTGCAAAGCTAGATGTTGTTGTACTTGAAGGTGATTTCAACAATGAAGATGATGACAACTGGACTGAAGAAGAATTTGAAAGTCATGTAGTCAAAGAACGTGAAGGTAAGGGGCCGCTTTTGACTGGGGACTTACAGGTGTCATTAAAGGAAGGTGTGGGGACACTTGGAGAGCTTACGTTTACTGATAATTCGAGCTGGATTAGAAGCAGGAAGTTCAGACTAGGACTCAAGATCACTTCAGGGTTTTGTGAGAGTACTCGCATACGCGAGGCAAAAACAGAAGCTTTCATGGTCAAGGATCACAGAGGAGAATGTATGTTATTTCATACTCTTATTTTCCCTTCAATATTTTGGTTATTGTCTAGATAATTTTATTGTTTTGATCTGTTCTAGTATACAAGAAACATTATCCTCCTTCATGGAAGGATGATGTATGGAGATTGGAAAAGATTGGCAAGGATGGATCATTCCACAAGAAGTTGAACAAGAGTGGAATCTGTACTGTTGAGGATTTTCTTCGGCTTTATGTCAGGGATCCTCAAAGATTGCGGAAAGTATGATGATTTATGTTCTTTGTTGATTTAAAATTCTTTTGATCCTATCTTGCACCTTTTGTTTTTTGTTTTTTGTTTTGGTAATATAACAGATCCTTGGAGGTGGTATGTCAAATAAGATGTGGGAGACCCTAATAGAACATGCCAAGACCTGCCCACTGAGTGGGAAGTACTATGTATACTATTCAGATGACTCGAGAAATGTTGGTGCAATCTTCAATCATATTTTTGAGTTTAGTGGATTGATTGCTGGAGGACAATTTTGTTCAGCTGAATCTCTGACAGATAGTCAAAAGGTTTGGTTATTTAAAGATGTTTATTAACTCACATCTTTATTTTGCAGTGCATTTGTATACGACAGACCCTTTTAAAAAAAAACCTAAATTGGTACTATCATTGTTGGTAATTAGCTAATGTTTGCACTAAATTGTCACTCATATACTATAACTGAGTTAATATTATTACTAAATGAAGCTTATCACTATCCTAACTCGTTCTACTTCACATATTCAGAGACATACTTTGTTTTTCTACTTTCTTGTGGAGTTGTAAAGTTGTCATTGCACCTGTGCATTATCTTTCTGCTAAAGAGTCATTATCTACTTGTTTCAACTAAGGTTATGTTAAGAATTCTCTTTGTTATTCCTGTTTCCTGTGTTTGTTTGCTCACTTGAGATCTGAGAATACAAGACTTCATGCACTTTTGGCTCTTATTTTCCCGAACGTATTTAATTTTCAATTATACCACACTAATGGAACCACTGGTAAGAAGTTTTTTTAATTTGCAATTGAATTTCCTTATAGTTTCACCGTGTTCTCTGCTTAGAGAAATGCTTGTTTAATTTATCTTACAAGCGATATTATTCTGTAGTTTAATCTGTTTTATTTTCCTTTTTTCTTTTTTCCAAAAAGATATGAATCTGATCCTTGATGTTCTGAGAAGATACTTTTTTTTCTGTTGCAGGTCTTTACAGATACACTTGTGAAAAAAGCATATGAAAATTGGGCATATGTCATAGAATATGATGGAAAGGCTCTTCTCAGCTTCAAGCAGAAAAATAAGGCAATAAGCACCCAAAGTGAACCTCCAGCTTTGACAAATTTTCCCACTTCTTATGATCACCAAGTCTCAGAACAGCATTTGTCAGTTGTAACTCCTACATCTCAGGCTCCTGTTGTTACAGGAGTGGTTAATGAAGGTAATAAATCTTTACTTGCCTTATGATAAGTTCACTTCTGAGATCTTTTTTTCTTTCTTGATCTGTCATTTTGAGATTTTGGCTTGGGATCAGTGTTACTGAAGATAATGATCATCACTATTTCTTATATTATCTTACCATATTTACTCATAGATGCCTGACAAAAGTTGGAACCTGTGAATGTTCAATTCTTATCTTCTGCAACAATTCATTTTTGCAAAGTCTTTTTGTGATTATCCATTCTTTTGATTGTGTTGTTCTTTCTGCTGCTTCCTTTCTTTTCTCTTAATGATTTTCTGTTCTATATAGGAGAGACAAGTTCTGCTGTGTATAGTGGTAACCAAATGACCAGATACCCTCAACTTGTTAGTTCGAGTGCACAGCCACACTACGAAGCCACTTTATTGGCCCCACAAAACCAATTTAGTGGGTCCTCTAACTTGGCTGAAATACCAAGAAACGATAGCAGTGTCTTAGCCTTAGGCTCCTCACAACATTCGAGCTCCCAAATTCAACTGGCTGGACAGCCTATTCAGTCTTCAAATTTCAATTCCTATTATGACTGGTCTCATCAACGGGTTAATCACGGTGTTGACGACTTCCTTACGGAAGAAGAGATCCGCACAAGAAGCCATCAAATACTGGAAAATGAAGACATGCAACAGCTGCTTAGAAACATTAGCGTGGTTGGAGCTCCTAGCAACTTACCAGAAGATGTGTTTGGCTTTCCATCATTCACGACTTCACCATCCCCATTCTTCAACTTCGATGAAGACCAGAACCGTTCATCCGGTAAAGCAGTTGTCGGGTGGCTTAAGATCAAGGCAGCTATGAGATGGGGCATATTTATCAGGAAAAAAGCAGCTGAGAGGAGGAGAGCTCAACTTGTTGAGCTGGAAGATTAGCTTATTCATTTATGGGACCTCTTTAGCATTGCATCATAAATGCTAGCTGTTTATATGCTGATATGATCTATACAGGTTAAATTATTGGGGCATTTCTTTCTTACATTGACAGCACAATGGCAACCGAGTACAGTGGAAGTTTCTCTACAAACAGTGGATGTTAAGGTAACTTTAGTATCTGTTTCTCAGACAATGATCATTTTTATAAGTGGTGCAAATATCCACTGTAGAAAAGGTTTGATTCGATGCTGTACTTAACTTGACCTGATGGCATCATATCTGACTGCAAGCAGAAAAAGGTTGGAACAACTCAGCTTCTAAGCTCTAAGCTGCTGCAAGTAAACTAATTAGCTTCCTTTTTCTTCAAGATGTGGTCATTTAGTTGCTTATCTCGCATTGCGTTTCTATATTTTGCTATAATTTGTATTACAGGTGCAATGTATGGCATTTGGAAAAAAAAATCTTAGCACAAATTTGGACATACATGATTGATGTGGAAAATAACCAGTAACTTGTGATCTGGAAATCCACTATGAGATGGTGCTTCTGTAATGACTTATTTTTATTTCTTTACTTCAATAATTCGTGCATTCCATATTTACTCCTTAAAACCAATATCCTTGCAGTAAAAAAGGTGCACTTTATTTTATATTTTCTTTGGGTAAACTATATGGTCACCCATTCTTTGTCGAAATGATTAACTATAAGCAGTTTTAACCATTTTAAATACGTACATGATCTTTGGTTCATTAGTCGACTTTTTTGAGATAATTTTAAGTTCTTTTTGCTGTATAATGTGAATCGACTGACTTGGTTCACTAACTTATTTATTAATGTTTGTGCCGAATGGGCCACTGCCTACGTAGCTGAATCAATTTGCCTTAGGACACACCATTGTTTATATTCAATTTGATCATTGCCTACATACACGTTGCCTTATCTCGCTTAACTTGATCTTTTTCTTACATTCTAACACACACTTAATTTGATTCATTTCTGTAATAAATTAACAAAAATCCACGTCTCCATCTCTAGTGTATCTCATTTTGCTTGATTGCCCTATAGGGTGAGAATGAGATCAACAATATTTTTCTGTCCCACCCCAACTCGCCTTACATCTAACGTGGGATGAGAAGAAGAGGGGTGAACCCTAGCCTTGCCTCCTTGCAACCATGTTGTGATTGCCACCTCACTTGTTTAATAGAGTAATTGACTATAAATGAATAAGGTATGCTATAATCATAACGATGGAAAATTCATAAATATAAAAATCAATATTAATTAATATTAATAAATAATATTTTATTGCATTCATATGTAACTTCAAAATACAGAAATGTATTTAACCAAGTAACCCTTTTCCCTTTATTCTACGCCATCATTGCTTGAGTCGGAAATCCTAAAAAAGAAACACCTCAATTTTAAACCACCACTTCAGCCGCCGTCTGCGTCGCTGCATGTTCTACTGCAACGTGAAAGTCATGCAAGCCAAGTTTGACCCATGCACGAAGCCCAAGTCAACGCCCCACTGAAAGTCGCATCATCCACCACTCAAAGCAACGTCAATGAGAAATCTGGATCACGCGCTCAAGTCAAACAACGCGAATCCTTTTGACTCCAAACCATCTCCCTCAGTCCCTCACTCCTCAAGTCCAATTAGTTTATTGATTCATGACGCGAAGAAATTAATTAATTGACGCTCAAATATTTTTGTATGCAATTAATGAATACCATAACGTATAAGCCAATCAATTGGATCTCGCCAGATTGGCCACACAAGCATGCCATCTCGGGATAATTAATTAAACCACATCTCCCCAATTGCCGAATCAATTTTATTTAATTGGATGTCTCTAGGCCTTGGATCTTTATACAATTATACATGATGGTAAAACTTCCAATTTTGCATATCAAACTGTGTTGAATTTTACTTTAGTACAGCAATATTGCACAATTTTATCCTCCATAAAGAAACTGTATCTTGCAGTTTTTCAAAATGTAGCTTCTATTTTAATTTAATAATTTGCATACTTTTTTTTTAAAAATAATAAATTAGATAAGATTTTTCAAGATTTTTCAACAAGCTTGACGAACAATTTGCAATATCTGCTTTATGAAATGTATCTCGATGTTGCTGACACATTTTTTTTTAATCTTCAAAGGGCACAAAATTTAATACATTCTTTTTTTTTACCAAAAAAATTAATACATTCTTTTTTACCAAAAAATTTAATACATTCTTTTTTTACCAAAAAAATTAATACATTCTTTTTTACCAAAAAAATTAATACATTCCTTTTTTTACCAAAAAATTTAATACATTCCTGCAAGCTCAAAGAGACACGCACGAAGAAGAAGCAACATTAATTAATTCATTGATGGAGGAAATAGTTCATCTCGACAATTGCTCTCTATTTCAGATGAGAATTTATATAGAACATCAAATGGTAAAAAGGAAAAAGAAGAAGAAGAAATTATGATAAATGAAGAACAAATAAAATATTGATTAATACCAATATAATGATATATATCAATCAAAATGGTAGAATTTTGATGGCTTCAAGCCCTGCGTAACATTCAAGTACTTGAGCGTCCTCGCCCACTTCAGGTTATCCTTGAGCCGGTGGACGGCGATGGTGTCCGGCACGAACTCGTGCGAGCAGGCGTCGATGGGCACCGGGATCGGGTAGTCGTACATGGCGTACTTGGTGTTGTACCTGTTCTTCCCCTTCTTCCCCGCCGTCAGCCACATCCCCGTCATCATGTCCTCCGCGCCCACCGTGTTGTTCTTCGCGAACTCCGACGTCGCCACCCACTCCACCAGATCCCACGACAGCAGGTAGCCCATCCCCGACATGTACTTGTAGAAGGGATCCATGCTGTCGCAGGGGATCACGAACCCGTAGTACAAGTCCTCCCTCGGCATCCTGTTGAGGGACTCGATCAGTTTCGGCAGCCGGAAGTAGATGTCGTCGTCCGCCTTGACCACGAAGTCGTAGGGGCTGTCGTCGAACAGCCGGGGGAGGGAGGAGAAGTAGGTGTACGTCTTGCCCTCGTTCATGTTCTCGGTGCAGTTGAGGATGATGATGTCGTCGTAGCGCATGATCTCGAGCGCGACGAGCACGCGGTTCTCCTCCTTGGTGAGGCCGCAGAAGACGAAGCGGACGTCCACCTGCGCGGTGAGGTCGGGCGTCTGCTGCAGGGAGTAGACGAGGCGCAGGAGGTGGCGCCGCTCGTAGAGGTCGGGGCGGGTGAGCACGCCGAGGAGGAGGCGGAAGTCGGGCTTCACGGTGACGGGGTCGATCAGGTGGACGGCGGAGGAGAGCGAAGCCGACGGCGAGGAGCGGCAGGCGGAGACTAAGGACTGCAGCTGGAACTCCTTGGGGTAGATGACGAGGCAGACGAAGGCGAGCAAGGCGAGAGCGAGGAAGACGACGCCGGAGGTGGCGAAGGGGAGCTGCTGGAGTTTCGATTTCATTATCGCTAGCAGCTGCAAGTGATGTCGATGGTTGTTCGAATCATCGATAAAACTTGGCTTGATTGACTTAATTATATACATAGAATTAAACAAAGAAGAGTGCAAGTAGTTTGTAGAAAGAGTAATTTAGCACACAGAGTTGGAATTATAATATTATTCCATGTGACCACAAATTGGAGGAGGAGAAGAAGAGGAGCTTTTGATTTGGTGCAAAGCCACAATGGAGTACAACTTGAGAGAGAGAAAAGAAGGTTGAGTTGGGTGCAAAGGCAGAGTTGACCATGGAGAGGATGGTCATCCTAAATTAGGCAGCAGAAACGTGTAAATTTGAGCGGAGAAGAAGGCGAAGATTTGGAGGTGGCGCGGAGTACTAAGCTGGATCTGGAGGCGTGCCCATGTTGACTCTCACTTTGAGTCTATTACTCTAATTAGGTAGCATGAGGGGCAAATGGCAATTATTTAAAATATAGGGTCATATTTTAATTCGTCTGAAATTTTAAGATTTTTTCAAAATTGATACTTTTTTTTAAATATAGAGGTTAAATTGATAACTTTGAATTAAATTGAAATTAACCATGGAATAAATTAAGATAATACTAATGACAAATATTGTGGAGCAAGTGACTTAATTGCAAGAAAGAGATGTCATTGGAGCGCGTGTTGTTGTGTTGCAGAAAATTCGTGGGTATTTAATGCAGTGTGTTTTTGTTCGTTTAGAAATAAAAAAATGCGATTATTTAGTTGGCGATGCATTTTTTTTTAAGAATCTAGAAAATTAAATTAGATTATTTTGACACTGTGGAAGTCGCGGGATTGTGAATAGTAAACAACTAGTTATTAGGTTTTTTCTTATATTGATTATTATTTATACAGTGCTCTTCCTACTGTAATAGTTAATGGCTCAAGGGTTGACATTTTGAACAATGTTCCCGGCCACTAAAACCAGTAATTTTTAATCCAAACACATAATTTTTTTAGTTTAATCAAGTAATACATTTAACTTAATAAAATAACATATAAAGAATTAAATTATAAATAAACTTATAAAGACATAAAGTTAACTATTTAACATTTTAACCTAATTTACTAACCTATAGGCAACTACAGGAATCACTAAACCAGGAAATCACTAACCAGGAGATGATGTGCTGCAGTGCAGGTGACTACTGGTATAGTGTGCTCTACTGCTTCCGATTCCGAGATGATGAGGTCCGATTGGCAATTGGTGATTGCTGACTACACCGCGATCGGACGGCACAACGCAAAACTGCGGCGACGGTGACGGTGCGACACCCTCAGGCCTGCGAATGAGATGCTTCGTGTCTTCACCGCTTCCTAGTTCTGACCACGGGCCTGTCGTGCTGCCTGCCGGCCTGCGGTGTTTTGGAGTTTCAGCTGCAATGACGCGACACACGGGCGAATTGCGGTAACGAGTTGATGAGGAACTACGGCGATGACGTGACGTGAGAATTTGAAAGAGACTAGAAGTGGAAGATGGCAAGATGCCGAGATGGGAGCCAGGAACGAAAAAATTGAGAAGAGAAGAAGAGGAGAATTGAGCGACATAAATTACGGTGGTGAATCTAAAAAAATCTCATGCAGATATGCACGTCATTTACTGCCATTAAGGGATGTGTATTGCCACTAAAAGATGTGATTAGGCGGTGCAAATATTCAAAGCATGCCATTTATTGCCCGTAATTAAGAGAGGGGGACAACAGGACTAGAGGGTTCAAGTCAAAATCCTATTGTGGGTTTGTTCTACGCTGTCCATATATATAACAAGTGTCACGGCAGAGTCTATTCTATTTTTTTTTTAAATATTAAGGATATTTTTGTAATTTCCTTTTAAATTAATGATTCAACTCGTCTTCCTCCCGTGGACGACTTCTCTGCTTCCCATTTCTCCGTAGCGGCACCAGACGCTCACTGTCTCCCACCAGCACAACTCCACGTCTGGATGTCGTCCATCCGCAGCCGAGTACCCCGCCGCCTCCCTCGTCCTTCTTCCCCTTCTCCGCTCGCCATGGCCCCCAGCAAGCGCTGGAGCTCCTCCACCGAGTCCAGCGAGAGAGACTCGATGCAGAGAGAGACTCGACGCAGAGTTGCTGGTAGCCTACTAGAGGATTGCGAGCTACAGGGGGCTATCGCGGACCAATGACTCTGCATCGAGTCTCTCTCGCGGACGACACAAGCTTGCTTGCTCGTCTGTCTCGCTGGAATGAAGAACGAGCAAGCAATCTCCGAGGTTCTTAATTTGATCGTCTCTTGACCAGCAAAGTACGACACTCGCGTACGACACTCGCGTAGGGCGAGAGAGACTCGATGCGGACGACACTCGCATAGGCTACCAGCTGCGACTCCGCGTCGAGTCTCTCTCGCCCTATGCGAGTGCCTTCCGTGACAGCCCCCTGCAGCTCGCGCGCGCGACCCTGACCGTGAGCCTATATATCGGGCGTGCGCTCGGTGGTGGCGGCATCATCCAGGCTAGCAGATGACAGGAGCCTGCCGCCGAGGGAGGTAGCGGCAGCGAGGGACTGCATGGCCACCACGAAGGACTCGGTGGAGGGGGGCCATGGCGAGCGGAGGGAAGGGGAAGAAGGATGAGGGAGGCGGCGGGGTACTGGGCTGTGGATGGACGACATCCAGACGTGGAGTTGTGCTGGTGGGAGATTGTGCGTCTGCAGGAGGAAGACGAGTTGAATCATTAATTAAAAAGAAAATTATAAAAATACCCTTAGTATTCTAAGAAAAATTAGAATCAACTCTGCTGTGACACTTGTCATATGCGTGAGTCCGGTGGACTCAATACCACCATAGAACAAACCCTAATTATGATACGTACCATTAAAAGATTGCACACTTTGCAATGATGCCTAGGGCTATTCATTGGGTTGACCCGACCCAATAAACCCGAAAATCCAATCCGACCCAACCTATTTGAGTTGGGTCGGGTACAATTTGACCAAATCCGATCATAATCGGGTCGGGTCTTGGGTTTTAAAATTTGAAACGCACTACAACATTTTTAACCTATAGGAACGGTTGAAAACCGTTCCCGTAGACCTACGGGAACGGTTTCCCATGTGTACTCAAATCAGCTGTTCCGTTAGGCTATAAGAACGATTTTTGTCCCTATGGCCACGCTGCCAAAAAACCGTTCCCATAGGTCCAGCCTATGGGAACGATTTTAAAAGTGTTCCTGTACCATGCCTATAGGAACGACTGGAAAACTGTTCCTGTAAACCTAGCTTATTGGAACGGTTCTAAACCGTTCCTATAGTTCCGGCCTATAGGAACGATTTTTCAACCGTTCCTATAGTTTCAGCCTATAGGAACGATTTTTTAACCGTTCCTATAATGTTTACCTATAGGAACGGTTCGAAAACCGTTCCTATAGGTAAAGCTTATAGGAATAGTTCTGCAGTCGTTCCTATAGATACACATTATATGAACAGTTTAATAACCGTTCCTATAGGCTGAAATATAGGAACAGTATAGAAATCGTTCCTATAGGCGAGAGGAACCGTTCCTATAATTTGTGCACAGGTTCATATTTGTTCCTAAAGGTATATTCCTGTAAACCATAAAATTTCACAGACGACCATACAATTTTACAAACGTAGATTCGAAAACATAAATTTCATTCAAACGTATAATATATTTAATTGTTGACTCAAAATAACAAGTTCACAATTATAGTATTCCCATTCCACAATTTTACAATTAAGTCTAAATAAAGTTCACAAACATGTGAAATTGTTCTATCAAGCCTAACATTCCCATTCCAATTAGCCAAGTCCTCTTGATCATCTCCTCCGTGAAATTCATCTTTCATCTCTCAATTCATTATTTTCTTGCAAAAATCAATTAATAATTAAAAATGATCCAAAGACTCCATAATCATATATTAAACTAAAATTACCTGATTTTGAGGATGATGTGTGGAAGTGGAAGAACCAAAGATGCTATTAGCAAGAAAAATGACTGAAAAATCAATATCAGCCTATGTTTGATCGATCGAATAGTGTTAGAAAAATGGCTGTAGCCATTTCGGTCGACCGAAGGATGTCGCAAATCGGCAGTAGCCTCTCGGTCGATCGGTCGATCGACCGAAGATGGGTAAATATCGGTAGTGGGCTACTTCGGTCGACCGACCGATGCTAGAAATGGGCAGTAGCTTTGTCGGTCGACCGAACTGCGGATCACAACGCTCGCGATTCATTCGGTCGACCGGACAACGAGATTTAAGCTCAGTAAGCTTAAATCCAAATTTTTATTTTTGACCTAGGGTAAATCCAAATGAGAAACCAAGTGAATTTGGTGCTGCTGATTCAAATGATTCTGTATCTGGTTTGTTGTATGATATACTACAGAAGGAGGTAATTAACTTGAGGAAAACATGATATGAGAAAGATCAAAGCCTGAAGGATAAGGATGATGCAATTGAGGTAATGCTTCTTTTGCTTCTATTTTTGATTACTGAAGTGGAAATTAGCTAATGCAATCCTTTATACTCACAGAAAATAATAATTTTTACAAAATTAAATAAGGAATGTCATTCGAACCTACATCATCTAATAGTTAGTTACTTACAAGATCTGTAGCACATTATGCTTGATATGCTTTAAGGTGATGCATAAGTAGATTAAACATTTAGTTTTTCTTTTACATAGTTGATATTGTTTCTTGAAAAGCTTTGAATATGAGCGCAATGGAGGGAGTGAGCAGGAACTTTTTTTTTGTTTAAATTTGGCATAGCTTAACTTGATGGTTGATATCACAAGGATGCTAGTAGATCTTTTCAACATTGACTTTCTGATTCAAGCAAAATATTTTCAAGATGTTATCACTAAAAAATGAATTGCTCTGGTGTCGGATAGAAATTAACAGAATATTGGTCATGTGTTAGAAAAGAACATCGGCAAAGTATGTTTATATTCCACTGTAGTATATATGTGCTTAATTGGCAGGAATATGTTGCAGATACTACTAACAAAGTCTGTAAGAATGTTGAAAAACTTACCTGCTTGGGTGCCAACATCAAAAGGAGAGCTCATTGAGCTGTGATGGCTTGGTGTCAAGGGGGAGAATATTGATGTCCTTCCTTCAAATGTGTTCCTCATACTTGCAACTGAAATAGAATGTCTCCTTGGGGGAGAACCTGGAGGAGTAACTATTGGTGTGCTAGCTTGAGATGCTATGGAGCCATATAGTCTACCCTCTTTGGGGCCTGAAATAGAATAGTAGTAACCAATGATGATGGGAATCCTATATCTAATTCCAACATTTACCAAAATATTAAACATACAAAATCTGCTTACCATCTATTTCACCGAAACTGCCACCTAGCTCCGTCACAGTACTTCCAGTTTCAGATAATTGACTTTGCTGTGAAGATTTTGATGGATATGATCCAACATCATCATCTGACAGAAAATGCCAAAATTTTACAATGGTAAATTAATTCACTATTTCAAGTCTTTACACCTGTTATCAATAGTGTTATATTTCATTATTAACGTTACGTATAAAAGACAACGAAATCAGGATAGTTTGATGCAATACCTTCAGCAAGTGATCGACTTGAGAAACTAGCAGTTTCTGGAACCTTTGGTGCCACCCTGGCAATTGGTTGCTATAGAGAAATGATAGTGGTTAAATTGCCATTGTATTGGCTCCAAATTGGCACAAAGGTTTGATCAAGATGAAAGCAGAGAACTCAATGTCAAGTAAAATTGCACAAAAACTTTGCAACTTACCGGACTCTCTTCTTCTTCATGCAATGATTGAACAAGTGTCTTCTTGAACATTTCCAACTACAAGCCAAAATAAAACACAAGTTCCTTTTAGTCTGGAGATAGCTATTAGATAACGAGATGATGAAACTATTATTTGTCACTAGCAAATAATTCATGATTCCCAATTTGGGTTCAATGCTGTAGAAAACTTCTAAGCCAGGAGGTGTAAATGCATGCTTAAACTGTTTTATCCCAAAATATTAAATATTAAGTATCTTTGCTAACTTTTATATAAGAACTCTATAACTGAAAAGGAAATAATATATGAAAACCTTCCAAATCTTTTCCATTAACAGCATCCTCAATGAGATTGGCTTTTATCATAGCACATAACTTATCCCTCTTGTCAACAATATTTGCATTATCTCCACCAACAAATAGAGACACATATCTTTCATTCTTGGGAAAGAACTGCATTATAAAAGATAATGATCTAGATATAATCTTGTAGTTTCATGCTCAAAATCAATTGGACAAAACCTCTGAGAAAGTTATTTATTACAAATTACATAGAAGTGAGTATTGAGAAGCAAACCCTTGAGATCATTATTTTTCACATAGAAGCAAGTATTGAGAAGCAAACCCTTGAGATCTTAAGTAATAGCATAAATACATCCAAGAAGATCAATAAACTTGAAGAAGGCTAGCATACCTGAGAGTCCTCCATTGTGACCTGCAGCTCCCATTTGATTGGTTAATGAAATAAGTTTAGTGATCTCTGATCTATTCACTAAACAAGATCAATAAACTCACAATGCAAATTAATGTCTTGTCGGCGGCACCGGACATGGCTCCAGTCGCGAAGAGCACCGCCCCATTGGGCACCAGCGCTAGAGGCGCCAGCGGATGCCGCAGCAACTGCTCGGTTGACGAGAACGCTGCTCTCTCCCTGGCGTCCACCTTCTCCTTCTCCTTCTCCCCCTTTCTCACTGCCGACATGGAGCCTCCATCCCTGCCAGTGGACGCAGATGCGAATGCGGCACAAGGAGGAAAACTCCTCGAAGCATTGCGGAGGGACGGGCGACGCCACACCACCACGGACTCCTCTTCCCTAATCAGATCCTAATTAATAAAAACTTAGATTGGTGAGATCTGCTGGAGATCGGCGAGATTGGTGGAAAACGTTGGGCGTGGGCGAGCGGAGAAGAAGAAAAGAAAGCATATGCAAAGAATAGAAGAGGGCGAAATAAGAAGAGGCGATATTAGAAATAAATTAGGAACGATTTTGTTACCTAAGGAGGGAAAATGAAAAATAAATGAAAAATTAGGAGGAAAATAAATGATTTTTAAATTTGGAATGGTTTTGTTAGGTAATATATCATGAGAACGGTTTTAAACTATTCCCATAGTATATTACCTAAGGGAATGGTTGCCAAAACCGTTCCCATATATTGACTATGAGAACGGTTCTTTTTTGTGTTCTTATAGTATATTGGCTATGAGAACGGTTTTCAAAAATCGTTCCCGTATATTATTTAAGGGAACGGTTTCTTTTTGTGTTCATATAGTATATTGGTTAAGGGAATAGTTTTCAAAACCATTCCTGTAAGTGATTTATGAGAACACTTTTTTTGACCGTTCCCAAAAGTAGTGTGGCCATATAGCCAAAATGTAGTAGTGGCCGATGACCCGATTATTTATATTTTTTAATTTTTTTTAAAAAATATTGTTAAAAACTCTTTTTTTACCTAAACGGGTAAACCCGACTACCCGATCCGAACTTGGTCGGGTTGGGTCAGGTTGGGTTTGAGAGGTAAATTTTTTTTAACCCGACCCGACCCGACTCGACCTGACCCGATTACACTTGGTCGGGTCGGATCCATTTTTCCCCTAAACCCGATCTGACCTGACCCGACCCGTGAACACCCCTAATGATGCCTTTGAATCATACACACATATCTTCAACATTTGCACCAATTCACCACTATTGGTTGAACTAGACTCTTATGGTATGTTTGCTTTGTTGGATATGAAATGATTGGATTGGATAATAAATAAGGGAGGATTAGATATAAATTTTTTAAATCCGATGTACATCGGATATAAATATTCTTCTATTCATATTTTATTCTAATCCATGCACTAAATAAATAATGTATATTAATCTATCTTTTATCCTATGAAGCAAACATGTCCTTAAAAGTTGCTAAATATTCCACTCCCAGCTTGTTGCTGAGCTACAAGCCTTGCAACTCTCCAAGCGAAAGCCAATTGATACCAATCATATATACCATCAAATTATGGTCTAGGGAAGGGATGTGGCATATTTAGTATGTTAAAATCATCATCACTAATGTGTGGACGGCAACTGTAATGGGATCCCCTTTGTTCTGATTGTTTACAAAGTTGAAGAGTTGCATACATACCTTAGTGAACATGTAGAGGTCCAATGCTCACAACTCAAGAGAAGAAATTCGCATGCTCACTGATCGGTTAGCTTCTCTGAAATCAGGCCTAATAGTTGTTCATAGAGCGAAAATTACGCAACTTGAGCAGAATCTAGTGAATGCATATGTCAGGGAGAAAATATATTGGAAAGAAAAATCAAGGGTTAAATGGTTAAAGTGGGCAGATCAAAATACAAAATTCTTTCACTCAAAGTTCCAGATGCGTCACAGTCATAACAAAATTTGGTGTCTTGAGGATGGTCAAGGCGGCTGGTCTAACAGTCTTGAAAGTATTGCTTTGCAAGCCTAGGAAAAAAATATTCAGGAGCTTTTCACTACAAGCAATCCTTTGAATCCTTCAGAGCCGTTTGAAAATTTGAGAGTCAAGATTACTAATACAATGAACAGGTCCCTTACCAGACCGGTTTCTGAGGGTGAGGTGAAGCTTGCTATTTTTTCTCTCGACCCGCATGCTGCTCCTTGTGATGATGGGTTCACCGTAAAATTTTATCCGGAGTTTTGGGACATCATCGACAAGGATGTTTATGCTGTTGTGCAGAGTTTTTTCTCTGGGGGAAGGATGCTAAAAAGTTTCAACCATACTCATATATGCATGATCCCTAAGATTAAAAATGCAACCAACATGACCCAGATCAGACCGATTAGCTTGTGCACTGTCTTCTATAAGATCATTTCTAAAGTGTTAGTGCATCGCCTGCAGAAACACATGAATCAGCTCATCACTTCCAACCAGAGTGCTTTCATAAAAGGAAGATTGATAAGCGATAACATTCTGGTAGCCCATGACTACATGCACTCTTTGAAGACTAAGCGATATGGTCAACCAGATATGGCTCTCAAGATTGACATGAGTAAGGCCTATGATCGAGTTGAATGGAGCATTGTTTTGTTTATTATGAAGAAGATGGGTTTTTTTGAGCGATGGCTAATGTGGATAAAGGAATGTCTAGCTACTGTTTCCTACTTTGTAATTATGGATGGTCAACCATTTGATTTCTTCAAATCAACTAGAGGACTCCGTCAAGGGGATCCTCTTTCACTTTATCTTTTTTTTGTTCTGTACAGAGGGCCTCACCCACCTGCTTCATATTGACAAACAAACCTAGAGAGTGTGTGGGGTGAAGATCAGTACGTAGCACATGTCCTTCTATCACTCACCTTCTATTTGCAGACGACTCCATTTTCTTCTGTAAGGCTAATGAAACTCACTGCAGAAACCTGTTGGATATTTTACATGACTATGGCAACTTATGTGGTCAGCGGATCAATCTTAACAAGTCCTCAATTTTTTTTCGGTCGGAATACCTCCCAACCAACTAGGGTTCAGTTGACAGGCCTTCTCCAAGTTCCTCATGTGGGGGTTCAAAATAAATATTTGGGATTGCCATCAGTGATGGGTCGGTCTAAAAGAGACACCTTTAATTATGTCAAAGAAAATGTGTCTAAGAAGTTTCATCACTGGAAGTGGTCCCTTTTATCTGCAAGTGGCAAGGAGATCCTTATCAAGGCAGTTGGGGCTGTCATTCCTTTATATTCTCTGGGGTGTTTTAAACTCCCCGAGACTCTGCCTGATGAGCTTCAGAAAATCACGGTTCGGTTTTAGTGGGGGCAGAACGGAGCAGAATGGAATATGCACTGGATTGGGTGGGATATTTTATGCAGAGTGAAATTTGAGGGTGGCATGAGATTTAAAGATTTAAAGGCCTTCGATCTAGCTATGCTTGGCAAGCAAGCTTGGAGACTTGTAACTAGAGAGCACTTTCTATTTCACATGGTTTTCAAAAATAAATATTTTCGCCATTGCTTTTTCTTGGATGCTACTGTGGGTCATAACCCTTCTTGGGCTTGGAGAAATATTTTGGAATGTCAGCAGGTGATTGAAAAAGGGTGAAAATGACATATTGGATTTGGGGGCATGTATTCGTATTCAGCATGATCCTTGGATCTCTCATAGCGATCCTTTTACCATCTATCCTGAGGCTTGTCAGAACCCTAGCTTTCTTTTGATGAGTTGGCTCTTGAACAGGGATAGATCTTGGAATGAGGATTTGATCAGGCAATCATCTTGCCCCTCAGTAGGTGTAGAGATTCTTTAAATTGTGCCTACAATGCATGATGATAGATTGATTTGGGCAGTGGAAAGGAAGGGTGTATATATTGTCGCCTTAGGTTACAAGATTGCTTTTCACTTGTCTCATCCTCCTATCAATGCAGGTCCCCTTCTTTTGGCCAATAAAGTACCGTGGCGCTCGATTTGAGATCTTAAAGTGCCTCCTAATTAAAGTTAAGGTTCTGATGTGAAAACTAATCACTACTAAAAAATTGGTCATCTGCGACAGTCATAGCCGTCGCAAAACGGTCACTAATGACTTTTTGCGACGGCAAAGGCAGTCGCAAAATTTGGTAGCAAAAGAGCTCGTCGCAGAAAGCTTGCTACCGCAACAATAGCGGTCGCAAATAAAATAGTCTGCGACGGGACGTGGCGGTCACAGAATATGATCGCGTGACATATGCGACGCCTATATGTGGTCACAAATTTACATCCGCGATGGCATATTCGGTCGCAGATAAGGCATCTGCGACAACCATTCGGTCGCAGCGCCATCACAAACTTATATTTTTTTTTAAAAAAATCACAATATATAAATTCTATACATGTGACTTATACAGGATATCAAAAGCTCTATGATTGATGTGCAATCCTATTGATTTGAGCGGGTATACATCTCTAAACTATTAAATTTCTTAGCCTAAAACTCCCCTAAATCATCTACGAATTGCATAATAGAACTACATTGAGTCAAGAGTTCTTTGAGATACCTTGTCTTCGGCAAGCAAGGGGAGATGGAGGAGGATTTCGAGTGGCTCTGTATCAGCTGCCATCACAACAAACTCGGATATGCCTCTGTTAAGAGTCTTGGTTGCTGATACAAAGAAAAGAATCAACCATGGAGATAAGCACAAGGCTACACAGAAATATGAGATTGGAAACCAAAAAAAGGCAAATAAAAGGAACAAATGAACAAGAAGAATACCTTCATTAGCACCCTTCTTGAGTTGCTTATAGTTGGCGGCTTGCTGGATCAGATCCAGTATGGTTATCGTGAGCTGGGCATCGGCCA
The DNA here is from genome assembly GCA_034359265.1 of Canna indica. NCBI lineage: Eukaryota > Viridiplantae > Streptophyta > Magnoliopsida > Zingiberales > Cannaceae > Canna > Canna indica. The sequence goes on from CP136898.1 coordinate 14,071,180, forward strand.
ACGGATACGCCTTCGGGTTCACAGTCTCGGTGCTCTTCCTAAAAGATTAAAAAGGAACATAAGAAAAAACCCTAATACTACTCGACAATTGAACGGAGAAACCATGAAAGACAACGACGACTTAAACAAAAGAAAAATCCAACAGTAGCAAAGTAAAAGCAGAAATCAGAGAAGAATGAGGAAGAGATTTAGCGAACCATGATGCGGATGTGGAGAAGAAGAAAGAGAGCGGGTGTTTGTAGCTTGCGCTCAGGGTTTGAACGATGCAGCCGGCTCGAAAGTGTGCCACGATCATCTTGATGGGTCCAAAGGCAACGACAAGGGGGGCACTGCCGGAGGATAGAAGGGAGGAGAGGAGGAGGAGAAGGTGGAGAGAAGCTCGGCGACGGTGGTCTACCATGGATGCGGCCAAGCTCACCACAGTGGAACCCTGGGAGAGTGGGAAGCCACACGCGGAGCATTTTGTCGGATGAGGCATTGTTTGGATGAGGGAACAAAGCGGGAGACGAAAAAAATGAGGGATCGGCCGAAAGAGAAGCGGGAAGGACGAAAAAGAGAGGGATCGACCAAAAAAAGAGAGGGACAACCAGTCGCAAAACGGTAGCTACACCGTCACGGGGTTGGTATTTTAGTGACGGTAAGTTCCGTGATCATAAATTCGTCGCAATAATAACCACCTTGTGACCCCCGCTACCGACGGTCGCAAAATCGTCGCATCTGCGACCGCTATCTAGGCCGTCACAAATGACCAAATTTCTAGTAGTGAATGCACGAGGGCTTACCTGTTAGACAAAAGTTGAGAGATCGGTTTCCTCATGTTATAGATGTTTGCTCTAGTTGTGATAGGGCGGGAGAATCAGTGGTGCACTATTTTTTGCTTTGTGCTCAAGTTTCTCTCATTTGGCACATGCTTGATCTCTTTAGAATTGGTTGGGACCTTCCTTTGGATTATTTTTGGCGATGGTGGCTGAAATTGTATAATAATATGAAAGTAACTCCCAATTGCTTTGACACTATGTCGCTTATTGCTTTCATTCCGTAACGTATATGGCTTGCTAGAAATAATAAAGTGTTTGAAGTTAAAGACAGTAGCCATCATGAAATTTGGGAAACGGCTCACAATCTTGCAGATGAATACAATCGGCTTCACACCAACATTTCACATCTTTTTTGAGTTTGTTCTATGTAATTGTATTTTTGAGAAATCTCCTCTTTGTTCTTTCTGCTGTTACTGATTCCTTATGGATAATTGTAATTGAACTTTTTTTGGATGATCAATATATATATATCTATTTTTGATAAAATTTTTTTGGATATATTTAGCATAAAGGTAACCACATCTACTTTCAAGACAAAAGGACATTACAATTAGAATTTGCAGTTGAAAAAAAACAATTGAAAAACAACCGGTAAATATATTGGCAACAATACTACAAGACTTACAAGTGGCAACACATCATACACAAGTTTGCAGTGAGTTCACGTCAATTTTTTTAAAGCTAAAATGTCACGAAATCGCATTAATCATATATTTTTATACATCATAAATCTTGAATGTAATTTCTATTTTTAAGTTTATTTCATGATATACCAATGTATGAAGTCTGATATGACATTTTAACTTTCAAATTTTTTGGTAATGTCATTGTTATATGCCCAAAACATTTCCCCATTTTAATTTAATTTATTCCAAAAATTTATTAATACTATGAGGGTTGTGTTTGTATTTATAAATCTTAAGAGACTCCTATGCAAAAAGATCAAATCCTTGCCTATAAAAATTATCTTGCCTCATTTGTAGGGATGACAATTTTATCCTCATCCGCCGAATAAAAATCTCACCCCCACTATATTCAATCTATATATGCATATAAAAATGGATATAAATCATATGAATTTTTAAAAAAATTATCGGCATGAATGCGGTGCGTGCAGGTGCAGATGCGAATCTATATCGTATTAGCATTACATTATCCACGTAGAGATAATTGTCGTTTTACCCATATATAAGTTATTTAATATATTTATCTAAGTAAATTTTATGATAAGTTACATATGAAACTCTAGTAAGTTACTAGCTATTATGAATTTTAATAATATAATTTATTATTTTTAATTAATTATATTAATTATTAATTTTTATTAAATATGGTGCGAATGCAAATGCAATATGGATATCCGCATCTGAATGCGGTGCATATGCAGATGTGAAATGCGGTGCAGATATGTGAATAATACAATTATCTGCACCATATCTGATCTGTTGTGCTCCCTACTCATTTGTCGTCCTCATTTTTTTGTTGGGACTTACAATCGCGGAGCAGGGAGACACGTGACGCGTGGAAGCTAAGTACTCACAAGTCAATAGGGGATTTGCAATTTGAGATAAGATTCTTTCCCTATGTGTATCCTTCAAGTCCTTAATATAGGGTAACATGTAAAATATGGAGGATTTAACATTAAACATGTATACAAATAGTATACATGAATTTCTCAAATCCAAGAATAACTTTTTTGAAAATTTCCCGGTCTAGAATAAGGATCCCAAAATTCTCAGAACTAGAATGAAATAAGAAAAAAATTCGAAAATACCATTTCTTTCATATTCCGATGACCTTTTCACCCGATCATCCGAGAATAAACTCTTAAATATGGTTATATCACATTGAAAAAATAATAAAATTTTAAAAAATATTAATAATTCGTGAAAAATATTATAACCGGTATGAGGAACGTGAACCATCAAATTATTTGGTGCACAAGAGTTTCATCAAAACTCTTGAATTAAATTCATAATTTCACTAAAACTCTTACATATGATCATGTTTTAATGAAAAATATTGATATTTTTCAAAAGAATAATTTATGAGAAATATTATAACTTGATATGAGGCATGTCGATCATCAAATTTTTTATTGTACAAGAATTTTAGCAAAACTTTGAACCCAATCCAAGGGTATTTTTGGATTTTTTTTAATATTTTATTTTGGTTCTAATAATTTTAGGATCCTTATTTTAGAACGGAGAATTTCCAAAAAAATTATTTGGAATTTAGGAAATTTTTATAAATATTACATAAAATAAATATACTAACCTCAAATAGAAAGAAAAAGAGAGAAAAAAATCAAAATGAAGAAATAAGCGGTTCTCGAGAAGGAGAGGAAGAGAAAAAAAGAAAAAAAGAAAAAAAGAAAATGGAAGAAGAGGACAACACGATAAGAGAGCGTGCAGGAGACTTTCTAATTACCTCTTTGTAGGGATGTCAACTAATTAGGGCGGATACGGGAGTACCTCCCCGCTACTCGCCCCGCAAAGAATATATGATATTTATATTCATTTAATTTTTCACGGGATATTGGAAATGGGTATGTGCCACGAGGGAATAATCTCCATGAATATTTACAGGTGGACTAGACTAAAACTATTAGGTCCGATTGGATTAGACCCAACAATGCCCCATCCTTCATTCCGAATCAAATTGTGTGACCCCATCCAGGGGGCTCCACCCAACTACGCCCCTGTGCCAGGCTCAGGTCAGACTAAATAACTCTGTCCAGAGACCCTACCTGGTAGCATAAGGATATCCACATCCTGTCTTATCAGATGATATATGCACGTCATCTTTGGAATCGACCTCGACTCATTCTAGGCAACCTGACCACGAGATTTTCGGATGACGTCACCATCCTTACCTGCAATAAAAATAGACACGGCGCACCTCAGGTAACCCTAATTTTAATTTGCATTACCTCCACCTTAGAGTCTCACTAACTTGAGCGTCACAGTATCTTTTGTAGCCCTCCCCCCAATGTTGAACGAGACTAGAAGAGATATCGAATCAGATCGGAAGACCCCAACTCTCAGGCAGGAACAACAGGTATCTATGAAATTTTGAAAAACATAAATTAAAATATTTAATTGAAATTCAAACAAAAAAAAACAAGATAAATGTCAACAACAACGTAAACTCTAAGATTAAAAAAAAAAGAATTTAACACATTAATTTCCAAAATACAGTAATGAGTGCATAAACATATAAAACATATTCAAAGTTCAATGAATTCTTCATATCAAGATTTATCAGTTCAGACATATTTATAATTACACATATATATATTTGCGAGTAGCGAGTACCTACGGATATAAATATTATGATATTCGTATCCGTCCATATATTAAACGGGTAGAAAAAATTACTCACGACATCTCCACAATAGAATATTAACCTCAATATCCGTCACATGTAAGCGGATAAATATTCGTAAGTATCTGCTTGAACGAATATTGTTGTTATCGCTGCCTATTTGTATTGATGCCAGCAGTCACGTCAGTGTGTATTATACAACGTTGTATGGTTTTGTATGTTTAGAATTTTTACATATTTTACAATTTTTACTAGCGGCTTTAATTTATTGACGTCAATTTATATTTTCAATTTCTTGTAACGAGAATACTAAACCTTGTCAACATTTTTGTGATTCATCCTCAATTATGTCAGTCGGAAAAAAACAAAGCTCAGATAAAGATAAAAGAAAAATACCTTCCGTTAAAGTGTTAGGTAATTTTTCATAAAAAAATTGTTGAACATATATCAACCAATAGAACATGAGTTTTGGTCTAATGTTGAGAAGATGCCAACTAGGTAATAATTTTTTGATAATAATAAGATACAAATATAATTAAAAGATAGATTAATTAAGATTATTTTTTTGAAAAACACAGGGGTTAAAGTGAGAATATGTATAAATGATATTTATGTACGTAACTTCTTTTTTTATGTACGTAACTTTTTTTAGGATAAAATTATAAAAATACTCCAAATATTTTTCTCACGGATACTAAATTGCTCTTAACATTTTTTTGGGATAAAAAATACCCCTTACGTTATGGAATTAGGTACAAAAATACACATATAAATAAACGATGTTAATTGAGAGATAACGAAGCTGACGTGGTCGATGACTAGGACTAGTGACGTGGACATGTGGCGCGCATGCAGACCAAGATATTTTCTCACGGCCTCACGGGTACTAAAATGCCCCTGACGTTTTTTCACGGGTACTAAAATGTCCCTAACGTTTTCTCACGGGTACAAAAATGTCCATAACGTTTTCTCATGTGTACTAAAATACCTCTAACATTTGTTTTGGACCTAAAATACCCCTAAGGAGATGTCGTGGATGCTGACAATGATGTTAACTTTACACGTGGTGCATATGCAGAGAGCAACTTGTCACGTAAACGACACATAAGAAATTGAAACTGAAATCGAAAACTGAAAATTTTGAAAATAAAAACTGAAACTGAAACCATTAAATCGGTTAATCAAAAATTTTGGTTCAGTTTCAAACCAAATTTTTAATTTTTTTATTCACCCTTACGGTTGCGTGGCAAGTTGCTCTCTGCATGTGCACCACGTGTAAAGTCAATATTTCTATCAGTATCCACAACATCTTCGTTAAGTCTCACCTAACAGAAATTAGCTTGGTGTCATTTTTGTACCATTTTCAATAACCTCATGAATATTTTATCTCCAAAGCAAACGTTAGGGGCATTTTAATACTCATGAGAAAACGTTAGGAGCATTTTTGTACCTATGAGAAAATGTTAGAGACATTTTAGTACCCGTGAGAAAACGTCAGGGGCATTTTAGTATCCATGAGAAAACGTCTTGACCTGCATGCGCGCCAGATGTCCACGTCATTAGTCACATCAGCTCTGTTATCTTTCAACTAGCACCGTTTACCTATAGGGGTATTTTTGTACCCAATTTCATAACGTGAATGATATTTTTTATCCCAAAAAAATTTTAAAAATATTTTAATACTCGTGAGAAAATGTTAGAGGCTTTTTTTTTTATTATTTATTTATAATGTACGTAACTTCTTATCTCTTAATTGTTTCCATTTAGTAGAGGTAATAATTAGGGCCTGTTTGGTTCGCAAACTGCTCATCACAGGACACCAGACAGGGACAAGGACAGGACATCAGATGTCCTGGAACAATAGCTATACCATGTTTGTTTCGTCAAGAACAGGACACGATATTCCGTTCCGTCCTGCGTTTATTTCGCTATAATAAAGTATTATATATGACAAATGACTAAAATACCCTTGTAAATTAGTCTTAAAATTAATTAATATGTAAAAAATATTAATATATAGTATCAAATACTTTGATACAATAAGAAGTTTTAGTTTAACTAATAAGTGTTCAACTAATTTTCAATTAACCTAAGAGCCCGTTTGGTTTGCTAAAAAACGGGGGACTGGACTGGACATCCGCCCATGTCCCCCTTTTGGTTTGCAAAAGAAGCTTCGGGACGAGGACTTCTCCTTATCCGGGACAGGATTTCCACCCATTTTGGTGTACCGAGAAATTTCTCGGTACACCGAAATCGGGCGGAGGACAAGGACTGCAATTGTCAAAATTATCCCTTCCTTTGATCGTAGAATCGTCGGATCGAGTCGAGGTGAATACCAAAGTTGTAAATTTTCGCGTGCTGAATGCGATGGTGGTGTCAGATTTCAGATTGGAAATCGTTTGGTATGATTTTTATATTTTTCGGTATTATCCTATTGTTATACTTTTAGGTTAATTAAAAAATAGTTGAACACTTATTAGTTAAACTAAAACTTCTTATTGTATTAAAGTATTTGATATTATATATTAATATTTTTTTACATATTAATTAATTTTAAGACTAATTTACAAGAGTATTTTAGTCATTTGTCATATATAATACTTTTTTATAGCAAAACAAACGCAGGACAGAACGGAATATCGTGTCCTGTTCTTGACGAAACAAACACGGTATAGCTATTGTTCCAAGACATCTGATGTCCTGTCCTTGTCCCTGTCTGGTGTCCTGTGATGAGCAGTTTGCGAACCAAACGGGTCCTAAAAGTATAACAATAGGATTATACCGAAAAATATAAAAATCATACCAAACGATTTCCAATCTGAAATCTGACACCACCATCGCGTTCAGCACGCGAAAATTTACAACTTTGGTATTCACCTCGACTCGATCCAACGATTCTACGATCAAAGGAAGAGGTAATTTTGATAATTACAGCCCTTGTCCTCCGCCCGATTTCGGTGTACCGAGAAATTTCTCGATACACCAAAATGGGTGGAAATCCTATCCCGGACAAGGAGAAGTCCTTGTCCCGAACCTTCTTTTGCAAACCAAACGGGGAACATGGGCGGATGTCCAGTCCAATCCTCCGTTTTTTAGCAAACCAAACGGGCCCTTAATTGCGGTATTAAAGTCCAGAGTCCAGACAAAAAGTACGAGAATAAAAAAATTGGACATAATTGTTATATATTAATAGGATATAAATTATGTTTATTCATACAATAAATTTGCAGTTGGTATATTTAATAACGGCGGATATTTATGTGATTCAACGCGACTTTTGGTCTTCCAAAAAAACTTTTAAAATGACGATTATTTTAATTTAAATTCGACGAAAAGGTTGAACAGATAACTGAAATGGAACTAATGCCTATTTATTTCACGATAGAATATGATTTATCATGATATGATATGATATGATTTTATATTTGGAAAAACTTTTAAAATCATGGTACGGTAATCTCATGATTTTAAAATCATGAATTTTGTAAGATTTTTGAAACCGCAAATTCGATGATTTTTCATGATTACCAAATTTTAATACTTAAAATATCCTCAATTTTTTATATATTTTTTTTATTCGTCGGTCCTTATTATATTTTTATTTATTTTGATTTTTTTCTTTTATAAAAAAATTATGTATTTAATTAAATCTAATATTTTGAAAAATAAATAAATAAAATATAATATTACATGAATTTTTATATTTGAGGGCATTCTGATTATTTTATCTTTTGAGAAATCATACCATACCATGAAACCAAACATAAATATACTATTTAATCATACCATACCATATTATCTTCCCAAATATAATAACAATAATTATAGTACCATACCATACCATACAATACCATACCATATCATATATTACTAAATCATGCTACATCTCATCCAATAAGACCTAAACGATAGAATGACTACAATAAATACTAAATCTTTTTTCTGACACATATTTGTTTAAAGCACCAAGAAAAAAAATTAAGTACCAACAAATATTAATTTTTAAAATATGAAATTAAATTTGATGTAATTTAATCAACCAGAAATTGCGGTTCAATTTAGAGAAAATTTTGATTTAGTCTAATACAGTAATAAATGGTAAGAACTCAAATTAACAAAAATTAAAGCCAAAAGGTGAAGAAATTAATATATTGACTCCTCATAGGAAATTAATTAATACAGCAATAAATTGTAAGAACTCAAATTAACAAAAATTAAAGCCAAAAGGTGAAGAAATTAATTATGAAAAAGAAAAGAAGAAAAAGCAAAGACAATGTTCAATCGATATGATAGAGTTTAGAGGGCTTCAGCCCGGCGGTGACGTTGAAGTACTTGAGCGTCCTCGCCCACTTCAAGTTGGTCTTCAGCTTGTGCACCCCGATCGTGTCCGCCACCAGCTCGTGGCGGTAACAGAGCGGCGGCCCATCGGGGTAGTCGTACATCGCCGGCCTCATATCGAACCAGTTCCGTCCTCGTCCTCCTTCTCTCAACCAACTCCCCGTCGTCAGATCCTCGATCCCAACCCGGTGTTCCCTCGCCTTCTCCGACGAAGCAATCCACTCCACCAAGTCCCACGACAAGATGTACCCCATCCCAGACATGTATCTCCACTGAGCTCCCGGTTTGTCGCACGGCGTCCCGAAGCCGTAGTAGACGTCCTCCCTCGGCAGCCCCCTCAGGGACTCGCCCAGCTTATCGAGCCGGAAATAGGCGTCGTCGTCCGTCTTCATCACGTAGTCGTAGGGATTCTCGTCGAACTTGTGGCGGACGGACGAGAAGTAGGTGTAGGTCTTGCCGTCGTTCATGTTCTCCGTGCAGTTGAGGATGATGATGTCGTCGTAGAGGAGGATCTCCATGGCGATGAGCACGCGCTGCTCCTCGTTGGTGAGGTTGCAGAAGACGAAGCGGATGTCGATCTGGCTGGGGCCGGCGAGGTTGGATTGGAGGGCGTAGGCATGGCGGACGAGGTGGCGGCGCTCGTAGCTGTCGGGGACGGTGAGGACGCCGATGAGGAGGCGGAAGTCGGGCTTCGGAGTCACGGGCGCCATGAAACTGGTTAGGGAGGACGGGCTTGAGGTGGACATGGACCGAAGGCGGAACTCGTTGGGGCGCATGAAGAAGAAAAGGAGAACGACCATGGCGGACGTGAGGAGGATGAAGGATACGATCTTGGAATGTGAAGAGGAGTTCATCGTGGGTTTGTTGTTGGACTTAACACAGGAAGAAAAGAAGGATGGGTTCTTATAGATGGCCGTGATGTCAAATCCATAACTTAAGGCACATGGACGGCATAGATTCAAGAGAAAATTGCAATGAATGGATATGATCCATCTTTCATGAGGCTTCTTTAGAAGGCCTTCAGTTCCATCCGACTGTGTATTTTGAATAAAATACTGGTTCTATGCATGCCGCTTCATAGAAGCACTACTACAAATGGCTCATTCTAGTATTAAATCAAATCGTTTGTATTGTGAAAGAATAAAAGAAAACTTCAATTCATATTTCATAATAACGTGAAAGTAAACTTCATAGCTATATTGTTCAATTCAAAATTAATTTTACTAAGGTAAATTAATTATCTTAGTAAACTAATTAATTTTATTGAGAAACCCAAACGGCCTAATTAACTTACTAATTACACAGTGTAATAATAAAAAAAAGAAATTATTTTTTAAATATTTTGTTCGATTTTCGATCGGAAAAATTAATAAAAATATTTCGAATTATTGAGTTTTTAACAAATCTGACCCATACTTTTATTTGTAACTCTAATTTATACTCGAATTTTTATTTTGACATCAATTGTGTACTCCTGTTAGCTGGGTGTTAAATTAGCCGTTATATGCTGACATGGACTACACAGTCAGCATAAATAAATTAATTTTTTATTCAAAATTATCTCGTTATCAAATGATCCACGCCATCAAGATTAGTTTAAAAAAATTTAAAGAACTCTTCAATTGTTATTTTTAAGGTAGGGATGATGTGACATCGAAGAGTTTTTTAAATATTTTTTTAAACTAATCTTACTGACGTGGATCATTTGATGACGAAACAACTTTGAATAAAAGATTGATTTATTTATGCTGATTGTGCAGTCCACGTCAACATATAACGACTACTTTAACACCTAGCTGACAAGAGTATACAATTGATGACAAAATAAAAATTCGAGTATAAATTAATTACAAATAAAAATATGGGTCAAATTTGTTAAAAACTCAATAGTTCGAAATATTTTCATTAATTTTTTCTTTTCGATTCGATTCGGTTCCCGAATTTCAAGAATCTACTCCGCACCGAACCTGCTACCATTGAAACCGAATCAAACCAAAAATTTTAATTCAATTTTTCTATTCGATTCAGCGTGACCTGAATAGTGGACATCCCTACTTCCTAGCCCTTGATTTAGAACACTTATATAAATGGAAGCCGTCCAACCTTTCAATACCACGTCAATTTGGCTAAGCTTAATTTATAAATGAATATGGTGGCTATACACTTTTAGTACGACATAAGTATATTTATTTTTATTATAAATATATACTCATTCTATCCAATCATATTATGATTGTGCATAGGTATCAAGTAGACCAGAATCGATTGAAACCTACCCGATCGAGTAGGTTTTGAGTAGATCCGAATTAAATTCAGGTAGGATACGAGACAAAAAAATAAGGAACAAAATTAAAACAGGTTTCGGTTCCGAGTCCAACACATCGAAATTCTGGAACCGAAACAGGTACCCTGAACTTGTATTCTGAAACTTGTAAATGAATAAATTCCAATAGGGTATTCGAAACATGTACCTTAGAACCTATTATTTAAAAGTTTTAATAGGATATCTGAAACCTCTATTACACCACAAATTCTTGGTAAGATTCAATTTCAAATTTTAACAGGATAAAATTCGAATTCAAAATTTAAAAATCGATCTTATACATAGTAGGTCAAGATTCGAATATCATAAAAAATATATAATACTCGAGTCCGCTCACTCCTGTATTCGTATTCGATTGGTCTGTTATTGCTCCTCTACTCATGACCCCCTTTGTCCGTCTTTCGTTACTCCTCTCGCTTGGTTGGCACTCATCGCGAGGGAACTCCTCTCAACTAGTAGTAGTCGATGCAACCTGCAACATAAGATAGTTATTACCAAAAAACGATAAATACTCCCATTTAGGTAAATATGATATAAAAAGGATTACTTAAAATGAGCTTTAAAAAATCTTTAAGCCCAAAATTATATTACATTGAATAATAATCATAAATTTTATGACAGTAAATACTGTTATATATATCAGTGTTTAAATGTTATATTAGTGGCTAAAAATAATGATATCTTTTTTTAGCAGAAGTCTTTGTCACTAAAATAAGAATAATATTCAAGTAATAAAGTGTTTTTAAATTATTTATATACGACAGACAAATATGTTAGGTATATATCGTGCAACTGTAACTGTTTCCTTAAATTATTATAAGTAAAAAATAAGTAAAAGGTAAAGAGGCAGCAAAAAAGGCGAACCATATTTACTTAACATTTGAATTTTTCTGATTTTTGGTGAATCAAACACAAAAATGAAAGGAACCAAATTATTGAGGGCATTGTGGGTATTTCAAAAACTATGTTATGAATTTGAATATTTTAAGTTTCTTATTGTGGATATGGAAAATTGATGCAAAGTAAATATAATTAAGTTTAAATAACTTAAATATAAAAAAACATCATATATAAAATCACATAAAATATAAAATCAATATATTTTTTTAAAATTAAAAAATGTGTTGCAGATACAACTAAAATTAAATTAGCATTTTATATTTTAATCATCCCTACCTCAATAACTAGATGCCGAGGCAACTATTTGTTAATTTTATATATTTAAAAATTATGATTAATGATCATGTGTAGGTTGGTGAGCACACGAATCACAACGCGGCCTAACCATTCAGGGATCCCGATTGTGCCGGGTCGGCCCAAGTCAGGCCTAGGTGCTCCGCCTAGTCATCTCGAGCATATTTTCCTCTTTAACATATATCCGAAGATTCAAATATGATCACAACACAATTAAGAGACACAATTCGAACTCACTCAAGGCATATCTCAACGATAATTGAGGAGAAATCCCCGTCGAATAAAAATTATTCGAAACAATTATACTTATATTTATAATTATCCACAATCATATAAAAAATATTCAAATTCAAAATTGAAGTATCAATTTCCAAATAAAACAAATTAATCAAATATAGTATCTAAGTAACAAAGTCAATAAAAAAATAATAATAAATCTCACGATGACAATGGAGGATGGTTTGGATCATATGGCGGGGTCTGGAGTGCTTGGGTCTACACCGGCGTGGACTGACTCGAGGACGATGGATCAGATGATGCCGAGGGGATGCCTGCTCCGGTATGAGCTAAGATGTTGCGTAGCATAGCATACATCTCTGCCATCATCTCACCCTGACGCGCGACCATCTCCTCTAGTGTCCTTATCCTGCTACTCTGATCATAACTGGACCTGGAGGTGGACAACCGCTCACCAGCGATCGGAGGGGTCGATGCCCCAAGTGGCCCTAGCATGGCTCGCGCATGACCATTATCTGCAAAGCCATATACGCGGCCGTGGTCCCAGCCACCTGTAGCATCGACCCACGCTCCTGCGTCAAAGTCATCGGGGGTGTCCCCGTGTTGCACCACCATCTGAGTGTATGTCTCTTACTCGAATTTGATTTTTTATTTCATATTTTTCTTAAAACTTAAATTATAAATAAATAATGAATAATTTAAACAAGTATGCTTACAATAATGTATGCAGTGCAGTTGTCAATGTACTCCCCCATCTCATGTACTGGACGGTGAGTCCGCTCAAACACCGCCATCGGGGAGGGTCGTTGGACAGTCCCATCGTCCAACATTATCGTCTATATTTACAAAACAAAAAAATTAATTAGTACACAGAGTAATCAATAAAATATATAATTAAAAGTAAAGTATACTTACCATACGATTTGCGTGTACTGCAAATGCAATAGAGCCGCTAGTGTGACGCGCTCCTCCCCAGACATGCGGTTTCTAGCCGCAGTCGTAGAAACCTCCTGCCATCGATCCGTCGACCATAATACCACAAGCTGGTCCCATATATTCGGAGTAATTCAATCGGGGCCGTATCCCCGAGTCTCCGCAATGTTAGTGGTCCCAGCCCGGGCCATCGCCTGGGACCGGGCCTGCCCCAACTGCCCATTGTACCTCTGTCGGGAAATAGCCTCCCAGGTAGCGTAAATGAAGGACCTCTAGTCATCATCCCATATATAGCGAGCCTACAAAATAATAATATTAGTACCAATATTAATCATCATGCATGTATAAAAAAAAATTAATACGTGCCTCAAACTCACACCATAACATGTCGACGTGCTCACTGGGCACGTGAGACCACGTGGGACATGCCCCGTGCATGTATCGTCGAATGGTAGAAGATATGCTCCTTGGCACTTCTTCTTGCTCGAACGTGCACAACAAAAATAAAATTTAATATTATATTGTGATATAATGAATTTGTAATGATTCATAATTCATGATATATTACTGCTCCCCAATCACGCTAATGAATCTACGTGACTCTGTGGCTGGTGGAGGCTGCCACCTATTCGGCCTGCGTGGCCGCCTGCATTTGGATGTACTAGCCTTAACAGTATCATCGGCAGGAGGATCAGTAGCATGAGTAATTGTTGAAGTCTCACCGATCGGAGACTCTGAAGCTCCCCTGCGACGATAACCACGACCAAACATATCTGTTAAATAGACATATAATTAGATTATTATATATATAGTAGAGATATATTTAATATAAGATATACTTTACAATTATTCCTCATTATCTGAGTAATAGTCTTCGAATTCTTCCTCTTCTTCATCTTCTTCATCTCCAGCTTCCTCAATTTCATGATCGTCATCATCAACATATTCAACTTCTAATTGAATTGACGTTGTGTCTGCATCCTCAAGTATTGGAATAATACGATCTACAACAGGAGGATCATCTTCTTGATAGAAACCATCTGTCACATCAGGTATCGGCTCATTTTCTCCTATTATCGGATCAATTCTTCCACTACCTTTAGTCTTACAGACTACACGCTAATTTGCTTTATCTTTATTTCGAGCCGGATACTTCACGTAATATACTTGTTCGGCTTGTGATGCCAATATAAAAGGCTCATTTGCCACCAATTTAGATTTATAATTAACCTCAACAAGTTTATATTTTGGATAAACTTTCATGCCCCTTTCTGTTGTATCGAACCAATGACATCTAAATAGGATAACTGATTTCAAGCCGAAGTAGTGCAACTCTATCGGTTTTTCCACCAGTCCATAAAAATCCATATCACATTCAATATAGATTGTCCCTTTCACGCAGACCCCGCATTCATCGTCTTCTTTGTAAATGCATATTCAACCGTGTGAAATTTATATTCATTAATAAAATATTCGCTATAACACGATACTAGTCGCGACGGTCCACTAACAAACTCAAATATTCTTTCATCTATTTCAGCTCTGTGATCTTTGTTGTAAGCTTGAATCTAAGTAGGGAAATTACGATTCTGTAATCTCTCCTATTCTTGATCGTTGTGAATAGAGTATTTTTGCACCATCTCAATGTCAAATATTTTAATGAATTGTTCAATCTCTGGACAATTGAGTAATACGTACAAGTGTGCCAATTGATAGTCTTCGTCGCTTAAGTGTCGAGATGGACGAGAACCAAAAGCACGACCAGAGTTACAAAATATATTTAAATGTCCATCTGAATGTTGAACTCCCGCGTCGTCGTTACGTGGAAGACGATCAAATCTTGTATATACTGTCGATTCAAAGTAAAATGAGCAGAATGTTGAAATTTCTTGGATGATATATGATTCAGATATTGATCCTTCAACAGCTGCGGTGTTCTTTACTTTTTTTCTTCAGACGATTCATGTATCTTTCAAATAAGTACATCCACCAGTATTGAACGGGGGCAAAAAACTCGTGCCTCGTTTGCTAAGTGTATCGGTAGATGCTCCATCGAATCAAAAGGCAGGAGGGAAAAACTGCTCCAGCTTGCATATAATTTCAACAATATTACTTTCAAGTGTTGACATATCTTCGACTCGAAGGACATTTGCACAAATATTTCTAAAAAACATACTTAATTCAGTCAACGAATCTCAAATATTATCAGGTAGAGGATCTCGGAATGCGATCAGAAGCAATCTTTGTATGAATACATAACAATCATGACTCTTCATCCCAGATATTTTGCAATCATCGATGTTCACACATCGAGATAAGTTTGAGGCATATCCATTGGGTAATCTGAGTTCTTTTATCCATTGACAAACATCTTTGATCTGTTGTTTATTTAACACATACATGGCCTTCAGCTTTAGATATCGTCCATTGACCTCTTGTAACTCCAACTCCGGTCGCTTACAAAGTATTTTCAGATCATGTCGGGCTTTGACATTTTCTTTAGTTTTTTCGGAAACATCCATCAAAGTGTTGAAAATATTATCAAACACATTTTTTTCAATGTGCAAGACATCCAAATTATGTCGAATCAGTAATGAACTTCAATAGGGCAATTCCCAAATGATACTTTTTTTCACCTAGTTATGTGTTTGACTAAAGCCCGACACTCTTTCATTCCGGCCAAACACTATCTCTAGAAGTGCTGAAACACGTGCTAACATTTGTTCACCAGACAACATCGGTGGTGGCTCATTTCTTTCGACTCTGCCCTTAGTAAATTTATTACGATTCCTTCGATACTGATGGTTAGCCGGTAGGAATCGATGAAGACAATCAAAGAATGAAATTTTCCGTTTGTTCTGAAGATTGATTGATTTAGAGTGTTCCATACGATGCGGATAAGAGAGTCGGCCGTGAGTGCTCCAACCAGACAACATGCCGTACACCGGGAGTTGAGGGTGTGAGAAACACGGTCAATTTCTTTTCGCGAACCCTTAGGACCTGGAATAATCATCGAAAAATAAATAAATTCATCTTTCATACACATTGACGGTGGCAAATTATAAACTGTGAGCATCACTGGCCAAACTAAATAAGGAGTTGTAGAATGATTAAAATCATCTATGCACAATCTCAATCTGATATTTCTAGTATCCCTAGCAAAAGAAGGATAACATGTATCCAAATATTTCCATGCTTCATTGTCGGATGGATGAGTCATTACTGCATCATCATGACTTTTAGCATGCCAACTCATGTAGGCCCATCTTTTTCGACATGAATAATCTTTGAAGTCTCGATGTTAGTGAAAAATATCAAAGCACCTTAAACGAGATATTTTTCTGTTGGACCAATTTCTTCTCCTTGTAACGAGGATGTTGACATACAAGGCATTTATCCAACTGCACATTTTCTTTATAATATAAAATGCAGTTATTTTGGCACGCGTGTATTTTTTCGTACACAAGCCCTAATTTTCTTATCAACTTTTTAGTTTTATAAAAAGTTGGCTCAAACTTATTATCAGTAGGCAGCATTCCATTAATCAATCTTGCAATCCGATCATACGCAACCTCGCTGATATTACAATCGGCCTTGATGTTTAGGAGCTGCGTTATTGTCGAAAACCTAATGTATTTAGGATAATTCTCATACAAAGGTTCATCAACAGCTTTTAATATCTCGTAAAATTCTGCAGCTTCTTTATTCGGTAATTCAATCTCTACCGCAGTTTGTACTTCTGTGATATCAACACCTGTAATATCTGGTGGCACTGACGTCTCAGAAATTGGCCAATCGACATTATCATTCAGGTGGAATTGACCCCCAAGATTATCAAGTATCATAGTTCTATAGGGATTAGATTGACTGAATGAAGAAACATTAGCAGAGGAAGATTCACCATGTGTCTGAACGACAAGATTGCTCGACGTCTCGACTTCACGTGACTCCCCGTGACAAGTCCATAGAAAATATCTTGGTGCAAATCCTTTGCTATATAGATGCAGAGTGACAAATTCTCGATCCAAAAATTGTCCATTCAAGCAAATACGGCAGACTCATCAGATGTTATCACCGACGCTAACGAATTTCCGATTTGAATAGGCAAAATTTAGGATGTAAGTTACGCTTAATCGAAACTCATTCGTTAAAGCTCCATGATCAAGACGTTGGTACATGCAACTTCGATCAGCCGACATGATTCTGTCAATCAATAACAATTTCTTCAGTTAATGCCTTTAGGTGAAATGGTCATATTCCATTCGGAATTTATGTTATTCATATTGCACTAAGTATTTTTTTAACCGCTAACTTCATTCTAAATTTCGGTAGCATCTCCCTATAGTTCTCCGAATACGCATATCATCTGGCGCGTATCGGAGAACAAGAGAGATACTGTCGAAATTTAGAATAAGTTAACGGTTAAAAGAAAAAACTAAGTGCAACACAAATGACTATATTCCTAAATTTTCCAATCAGTGACAATTCAAGGGTTGTACATCGTATAAAAGATCATCTACTTCTTTTACACGAATATACAACCCCCGAACGGATCTAAGGTTTTGCTAAATCATATCCGACTCGTCGATGCGTACGTGAAACTTATCAACTCGTCGGAGGAATGATTATTTTCTAAATGTTTCAAGTCAATTCGAGTCCATAGTGGATAATTCCGACGCGAGTCCAAAGTGGACGATTTCGGCGCGAGTCCGAAGTGGATAATTCCGGCGCGAGTCCGAAATGGACGATTCTGGCGCGAGTCCACTGAGAACGACTCTGGACTAATTAATATTTTAACTAATTAATATTAATCTAAACATTAATCTAAAATATCAAATTAATCTAAAACATAACATTAATCTATACATTAATCTAAAACATCAAATTAATCCAAAACGTAACATTAATCTAAATAGATTAATCTAAACCCCTAAAAATTTATCTAAAAATTAAACTAAACCCTAAAAAATTAATCTATAAATTAAATCATTAATCTAAAAAATATTATTTTAATCAATTTCCGTCGCTGGAGTCCAGTGTCCGAACACTGGATAATGATTCGGTCAGTGGCCAGTTGGCCACCGACTGAAACTCTAAATATAGGGTTTCAGCCAGATCAATGCTGTAAGGAGAGGATAGCCGGCATACCTAGATCAATAGAGGATGGGGCGGCGGCCGGATCTGGCGGTCGAGGACGGGGCAGGGGCGGCGGCGTCGGCAGCGGCAGGAAGAGGAAGAAGAAGGAGGAAGGGGCGGGCGCGATCCATCGACCTATATAAACTTATCAACAACGGCTCACTAGCCCGTTAGAAAGCCGTTGCTGATAAGTTATCATCAGCAACAGATCACTTGTCCGTTAGAACACCGTTGCTGATAATTAATATCATCAGCAACAGCTCACTTGTCTGTTAGCACGCTGTTGCTAATAAGTATTTTATTTTCGCGCCGTGAGTGATGGATGTCGTAGCCGTAACTAAGCCATTGCTGATATTATTATATGTTCGCAATGGCTTGGGCGGCCGTAACAAAGCCGTTGCAGATACACCACATTTGCAACGGCTTGAGCATCCGTAAGAATGTCATTGTAAATTGCAACAGCTTGAGCAGCTGTTGCTGAGACCCGTTGCTAAAGCACCTATTTCTAGTAGTGCATATCTCAATGATAATTGAGGAGAAATCCCCGTCAAATACATTTTACCAATGATCTGCCTTATAAATAAGATCTTGCAACTACAGGTATCCTCTCGCATCCAATTATTTATAGACACATCTCGAATATGTCCTCACTTGAGCGTCAGAGTATCTTTACAGGTCGCCTCGGAGCCGCATCCAGCCAGGAGTCAAGAGTACTTTCAGTGTTTCCTATCTCAAGCGAGAACATTTGGCGCCCACCGTGGGGCTAAGTAAATCTTACCTACCCCTACCACCGTTGATACCCGGAGTTAGGCCAACGCCAACAACGTTCATCCGCTGTCGCATGACGCTAACACGACCAAGAGCAACGCTCCAATCGCCACCAACCCGACCATGGAAGAATTGCGACGTATGATACGCGATCTTATAGAGCAAAACCAGAGGCTGGTGACCCAAGTTGACGCACTGACGCAATCAAAAGAGAAACACTGAACGGAGCATGAGCATCATCGGTCGATCAATCAGAATGTGAAGGAGACAATTACCACGGAGAGGATGATCGAGGTCTCCCGTACACAACACCGAAGAGAGGGAACTAAAGTCACGGAGACGGCCCATTGCCCTCCTGTCGATACCGGACCGTTTGCCGAGCACATCATGGTAGCTTGTCTCCCAGATAACTTCAAATTGTCTATCACTCTTTGCCCCAATGATGGAATGGGACCCACGTAACCATGTTCAGATTCATGATGCTCCTCAACGGTGCTATCGGTCCCTTTCATTTGTCGAGCTTTTCCTACTTCCTTGGAAATGGTTGCCCTCTTATGGTTTTTGACTTCCCTCTTATGGGTATTTTTGTACCATTTTCAATAATTTTAGGGGTATTTTTTGAAATAAAATGATAGGGGCATTTTAGTACCTTAGTGAAAATATCAAGGACATTTTAGTACCCTAGTGAAAATGTCAAAGACATTTTATTACCTTTAATATTAGTGGTTGGACCCCCCTTTTGACGTGTTGCTGATGTGGCAAGTCTTGGTTTGCATGTGCGCCACATGTCTAAGCCATCAGTCTCACTTATTGGTCACGTCAGTTCTGTTATCTCTCCATTCAAGTCATCAGTCTCAGTCATTAGCCATATCGACTTTATTATCCATCCATTAACATTGTTAACCTATAAGGTTATTTATGTACCGATTTCATTACGTAAGAGATATTTTTTATCCATAAGAAATATTATAGATTTTCTCTTGAATAATTATATTCTAACTTTAAAAAAAAAAAATATTTATTACTCTATCAACTTTAATTTATTCATTCGATTGATCAGATATGCTATTTATTAATTTTTAATTTCTTGGTATCTTTTTCTAACATTACTAGTATCAGTTGGAATCTAATTAAAAATATACAAAAAAAATTAACATATAATACAATGCATGTAAAAAAAAAAGAAGAATAGAAGAATAAACTTTAATTTGAGGGAAAAATTAAAAAGATAAAATGGAAACACTACAGGTCTTCTTCGTCAAGATAGATGGTAGAGCTTAGAAGGCTTCAGCCCCGCAGTGACATTGAAGTACTCCAGCGTCCTCGCCCACCTCAAGTTGCTCTTCAGCTTGTGCACCGCGATGGTGCCCGGCACGAACTCATGCCGAGAACACAGCCGTGGTTCCTCCATGTAGTCGTACATCGCCGTCCCCATGTCGAACACCCTCCTCCCCCGCCCTCCTTCCCTCAGCCACGACCCCGTCGTCACGTCCTCCGTCCCCACCTGCCGCTTCCTCGGAGTCTCCGCCCTCTCAATCCACTCCACCAAATCCCACGACAACACGTATCCCATCCCCGACATGTACCTCGTCGGCGACCGCCGGTTGTGACACGGCGTGAGGAACCCGTAGTACACGTCCTCCCTCGGCAGCCGCCTCAAGGACTCCGCCAGGTTATCGAGCCGGAAGTAGGTGTCGTCGTCCGTCTTCATGACGTAGTCGTAGGTACTTTCGTCGAACAGGTGGGGGAGGGAGGAGAAGTAGGTGTACGTCTTGCCGTCGTCCATGTTCTCGGTGCAGTTGAGGATGATGATGTCGTCGTAGAGCATGATCTCCATGGCGACGAGCACGTGCTGCTCGTCCTTGGTGAGATTGCAGAAGACGAAGCGGACGTCGATCTCGGCGGCGCCGGCGAGGTTATTGGATTGGAGGGCGTAGGCGTGGCGGACGAGGTGGCGGCGCTCATAGCTGTCGGGGACGGTGAGGATGCCGATGAGGAGGCGGAAGTCGGGCTTCGTCGTTACAGGAGCCATGACAGTGCATGGAGAGGAGGACTGGGAGGTGGAGATGGACTGAAGGTAGAAGATGATAGCGGTCATGGCTGCCGCGAGGAGGATGAATGATATGGTGGAAGGAGAGGTGTGCCAGAAAGGCCTCGTCATGGAGTTTGCTAGCTGTTGTGGCTCAGGGCAATAAGAACGATGGATATGAATTTTTATAGGAGTCCAGTCTCATTAATTTACATGTCATTTAGTTAAATATAATTTAGAAATTTAAATAAAAGAAATTATGAAGAATGTTCTGTTAATTAAGTAAGTTTGGTGTAATACTGGAACGAGAAGATAGAAATTTCCATGTATTATTTGTCAGGGCCAGCGGGAGATGGAACTTTACCGTCAATTTGGCAGGTCAAAGTTTGACATTTCATACGTATCCTTGTTGAGAAGTACCAAACACACGTTGCCATATAGACTCTTGGATGGATGTGGCGGAGTTCAAAAGTCAGATTCACTAATACTAATCCATGTTCATTAATATGTTGAGGCTTCCCATAAAAGTTGCACTCATTTACCAATAGTATATATAACAGCTGTAGAACATGAAGAATTTAGAAATATGTTTGGGTGTCAGACTTACCAATTATGGTCAATCGATTCATTTTTTTTAAAGTAAGGTATTTTAATGTTATATAGAGATATATGAAATAAATATAAAATTATTTCATTTGATTCTTGTTTGAATTTCATGATTTGAGTTCATTTAATGTGTAAAAAAATAAAAATAAAATAAACTTATCTCAATTTAAAATTTTGATTTCCATATGATTTTGATTCCATTGATATTATAATACTTACTAAAACAAGGTTTTGAGCACCATATGTGTTTTTGTAATGTAATTACTTAAATGAAATGTATATTTATCTAATGATCAAAACAATTAATCTTAATTTCTCTTATAGTAGTAGTTAGGGAAATTATTTCAAAGTTCCTAACCAGACAATATTTTTGAAGATTGGACTCGACGAAAACTTTGGGTCTAATCAGATTAAGCCTAGAAGCGCCTACACTCATGAACCATACTAAAGTCAAGCCAAACACTACTTAGCCCGTGGGCTCCTCCCAACCATACAAGGACACTCACGTCCTCATTAATTATTAGAGATTCGTCGGTAATGAATCTGACATTTCCGAAATTAGTCTATTCTAAGTATATTTCATGCGAGATTCAAAGAGGCATCACCGCCCGAGGCATCCCTTATCCTGCATATATACAGACACGACGTACGTCATGTATACTTTCGATTCTAATTTCATACTCAGACATGAAATTCTTTCTTACTTGAGCATCAGAGTGTCTTTTGCAGGCCCCCCTCTGCCTGAGTCGCACTAGACCAGGAGATGCGCAGGACCGCATCACCTTGGCTTCAAGGAAGAAGGACCCTAGTTAATTTCCTCCTCCTCTCTTTGATGCTGTGTACGGTAGGCTTTGTCTCGAAAGGTAGACGTTGGCCTCTCGGTCCTCTCTAGGTGCATGGCTGTCCTCATCATGCTCCAAGCGGCGATGATCGCGCTTGGCCGAATGGTGTTCCCCAAGTTGTCTCAACGCCTCGACTTGGGCTATTAACCTTTGGTTCTACACTTGAAGATTAACGATCCTGCGACACAGTTCTTCTGGTGTTGGGTTGGCAGGTAACGGAGCGTCACTCCTTATCGTGTTAGTGTGACTAGATAGCAGGGGAATGATGCTGCTAGGTTGCTACATATGTGCCACAGCATTCGCCTGACTATACCATGATGGGGCAGGTAAGGTTTACTCGGCTCACGGTGGGCGCCAAATATTCTTGCATGAAGTCAAGGCGATGTGGTCATGCACGTCTCCTGGTCTTGTACGGCTCAGCCAAGGGGATCTGCAAAGATATTCCGACGCTCAAGTAAGAAAGTATTTCAAGTGTGTGTATGAAAATTGGAATAGACACTACTGGAAAAATAGGCATCAGCAACGACTCTAGCCGAGAGTCGTTGCTGGGTCGTTGCTGAAAACCATCAGCAACGGCTTGCAACGGCCCTACCCGTTGCAACGGAGCCGTGGCAGAAAAGCGCGTTGCTGATAACTTAGCAACGGCTTAGCAACGACCGCTCGGGCCGTTGCTAATAATATTATCAGCAACTGTTTTGCCACGGACATGGAGCCGTTGCTGAAAATATTAATAGCAACAGCTGGTGAGTCCGTAGCAACGCCGTTAGTAAAAGATCGTTGCTAAGCCGTTGCTGTAGGTCATCAGCAACGGCTTTCGATAAACTTTTAGCAACGGCTTTCCCACGGACGGCCGTGGAAAAGCCATTGCTGATGATGTGAACCTGGAAACGAAAAAAATTAAAATTTCAAATTTCCATTGATACATT
This sequence comes from Canna indica, assembly GCA_034359265.1. Taxonomy (NCBI): domain Eukaryota; kingdom Viridiplantae; phylum Streptophyta; class Magnoliopsida; order Zingiberales; family Cannaceae; genus Canna; species Canna indica. The sequence continues at coordinate 14,094,657 of CP136898.1, forward strand.
ATTTGATACATAACTCACACAGCCATAAACTCATACATACTTCATTCACACATCACAAATACACCAAGATATACATCAAAATAATTATATATATATATATAATTATCCATAATAGTATAAAAATTATTCAAATGCAAAATTGAAGTATCAATATCCAAACAAAATAAATTAAACAAGTATAATATCTCAATAACAAAGTCAATATAAAAAAATCTCACTATGACGATGGAGGATAGCCTGGATCATTTGGCGGGGTCTAGAGTGCTTGAGTGTACACCGGCGTGGTCTGACTCGAGGACGATGGATGAGATGATGCCGAAGAGATGCCTGCTTCGGGATGACCTGACATGTTGCGTAGCATAGCTTGTATATCCGCCATCATCTGACTCTGGCGCTCCATCATCTCAGTCTGACGCGCGATCGTGTCCTCTAGAGTCCTTATTCTGCTACTATGATCATAACTGGATCTAGAGGTGGACGGTCGCTCACCAGCGACCGGAGGGGTCGGTGCCCCAAGTGGCCCTAGTACGGCTCGCGCATGACCACTATCTGCGAAGCCATATACGCGGCCATGGTCCCAGCCACCTGCGGCCTCGACCCACGATGCTGCGTCAAAGTCCTCGGGGGTACCCCCGCGCTGCACCACCGTCTGGCTGTAGGTCTCCTACTCGAGTTTGATTTTTTGTTTATATTTATCATAAAACTTAAATTATAAATATATAACGAATAATTTAAATAAATATATAGTTACCATAATGTATGCAGCGTGGTTGTCGATGTACTCCCCCGTCCCATGTGCTCGACGGTGAGTCCGATCAAACACCGCCATCGGGGAGAGTCGCTGGACAGTCCCATCATCCGACACCGTCGTCTACATTTATAAAACATAATACATTAATTAGTACACATAGTAACAAAATAAAATATATAATTAAGATGTATACTTACCATACAATTCGGGTGCACTGCAAATGCAATAGAGCCGCCGGTGTGACGCGCTGCTCCCCCCGACATGCGATTTCTATCTGCATTCCTAGAAATATCCTACCATCGATCCGTCGACTATATTCCCACGAGCTGGTCCATATATCCGGAGTAATCAAATCGGGGCCGTATCCCCGAGTCTCCGCGATGTTAGTAGTCCCAGCTCGTGCCATCGCCTGGGACCGGGCCTGCCCAGCTGCCCGTTGTACCTTGCCCGAGAAATAGCCTCCCAGGCAGCGTAAATGAAGGGCCTCTGGTCCTCAGCCCACGTATAGCGAGCCTGCAGAATAATAATATCAGTACTAATATTAATCATCATGCATGTATAAAAAAAATAATACGTGTCTCAAACTCGCGCCATAACATGTCGACATGCTCGCTAGGCACGTGAGACCACGTAGGTCATGCCCCGTGCATGTATCGTCGAATAGTAGAAGAAATGCTCCTCGGCACTTCTTCTTGGTCGAACCTGCGATCGAAAGTAATCTCCGCATGCTTAATTCAGTCAACGGACCCCAAAAATTATCAAGTAGAAGATCTCGAAATGCGATAGGAAGTAATCTCTGCATGAATACATGACAATCATGGCTCTTCATCCATGATATTTTGCAATCATCGACGTTCACACATCGAGATAAGTTTGAAGCATATCCATCGGGTGATCTGAGTTCTTTTACCCATTGACAAACATCTTTGATCTGTTGTTTATTTAACACATATAGGGCTTTCGGTTTCAGATATCGTCCGTTGACCTCTTGTAACTCCAACTCTGGTCTTTTACAAAGTATTTTCATATCATGTCGGGCTTTGACATTATCTTTAGTTTTTCCGGAAATATCCATCAAAGTGTTGAAAATATTATCAAACACATTTTTTTCAATGTGCATGACATCTAAATTATGTCGAATCAATAATGAACTCCAATAGGGCAATTCCCAAAAGATACTTTTTTTCACCCAGTTATGTGTTTGGCCAAAACCTGACACTCTTTCATTGCGACCAAATACTATATCTGGAAGTGCTGAAACACGTGCTAACATTTGTTCACCAGACAACATCGATGGTGGCCCATCTCTTTCGACTCTGCCCTTAGTAAATTTATTACGATTCCTTTGATACTGATGATTAACCGGTAGGAATCGACGATGACAACCAAAGAATGAGATTTTTCGTCCGTTCTGAAGACTGATTGATTTAAGGTATTCCATACAATACGGATAAGAGAGTCGGCCGTGAGTGCTCCAACCAGACAACATGTCGTACGCCGGGAAATCATTGATTGTCCACAAGACCGCGACCTTTAAATTGAAGTTTTGCTTCCGATGACAATCATAAGTGACAGCTCCCTCAGTCCACAATGATTTCAATTCATCTATCAAGGGTCTGAGAAATATGTCAATTTCTTTTCGCGGACCCTTAGGATCCGGAATAATCATCGAAAGATAAATAAATTCATCTTTCATACACATTGATGGTGGCAAATTATAAATTGTCAGCAGCACTGGCCAAACTGAATAAGGAGTTGTAGAATGTCCAAACGGATTAAAACCATCTATGCACAATCCCAATATGATATTTCTAGTATCCCTAGCAAATGAAAGATAATATGTATCCAAATGTTTCCATGCTTCACTGTCGGTTGGATGAGTCATTACTGTATCATCATGACTTCTTGTATGCCAACTCATGTAGGGGCTTGTCTTTTCCGACATGAATAATCTTTGAAGCCTCGGTGTTAGTGGAAAATACCGAAGCACCTTAAACGGAATATTTTTCTGTCGGACCGATTTCTTCTCCTTGTAACGAGGATGTTGACATACAGGGCATTTATCCAACTGCACATTTTCTTTCACTACTAGAAATTGAGTCTTCAGCAACGGCTATCAGCAACGGCCGCTCAAGCCGTTGCTATTTGCAACGGCATTCTTACGGCCGCTCAAGCCGTTGCAGATATGTAGTATCTGCAACGGCTTTCTAACGGACACGCGAGCCGTTGCTGATTATTTTAATTATCAGCAACGGCTTTCTAACGGACAAGTGAGCCGTTGCTGATGATAACTTATCAGCAACGGCTTTCTAACGGGCGGGTGAGCCGTTGCTGATAAGTTTATATAGGTCACAGATCGCGCCCGACCCTTCTTCCTCCCGCTGCCGCCTCCTCCTCCCGCCTCTCGCCGCCGCTGCCGATGCCGACGACGCCGAGCTGTCGCTGTCGACGCTGCCGTCCGTCCTCGACCGCCGATTCAGGTATTGATCGCCGTCCGGCCGTCTCTCCCCGTTGCGGCCGGCGGGAAATCCGATCGAAACTCTATTTTTAGGGTTTTGGCCGGCGGTGGTCGGCCGATGGCCGCCGCCGGAGCTTTTACAGTGTCCGCCGCTGGAGCTTTTACAGCCGATGGCCGATGGCCGCCGCTGATTTATAATTTTTTAATTTTTTTATATATGTTAATTAATTGTTTAGATTAATTGTTTAATTTGTTAGATTAATTATTAGGGTTTAGATTAATTTCGGAATTGTCCACTTCGGACGCGCGCCGAAATCGTCCACTTCGGACGCGTGCCGGAATCGTCCACTTCGGACGCTTGCCGAAATTGTCAAATTTGGACTCGTGTCGGAATTGTCCAATATGGACTTGAACTGTCTCGAAACATTTAGAAAATAATCATCCATCCGACGAGTTGATATGTTTCACGTACGCATCGACGAGTCGGATATGATTTAGCAAAACCTTAGATCCGTTCGGGGATTGTATGTTCGTGTAAAGAAGTAGATGATCTTTTATACGACGTACAATTCTTGAATTGTCCTTGATTGGACAATTTGGGAATATAGTTATTTGTATTGCACTAACGTTTTTATTTTAACTGTTAACTAATTATTCTAAATTTCGGCAACATCTCTCTTGTTCTCCGATACGTGCCCAGATAATATGCGTATTCAGAGAACTGTAGGGAGATGCTGCCGAAATTTAGAATAAAGTTAGCGATTAAAATAAGTACTTAGTGCAATATAAATAACATAAATCCCGAATGGAATAGGACAATCTCACCTAAAGACATTAACCAAAGAAATTGTGATTGATTGACAGAATCATGTCGGCTGATCGAAGTTGGATGTACTGACGTCTTGATCGTGGAGCTTTAACGAATGAGTTTTGATTAGGCGTAACGTACTTCCTAAATTTCGCCTATTCGAATCGGAATTTCGTTAGCATCGGTGATCAAATCCGATGTCCGTGCCGCATTTGTTCGAATGGACGATTTTTGGATCGGGAGACTGTCACTCTGCATCTATATAGCAAAGGATTTGCACCAAGATATTTTCTATGGACTTGTCACGGGGAGTCACACGAAGTCGGGACGTCGAGCAATCCTGTCGTTCAGACATATGGTGAATCTTCCTCTGTTGGTGCTTCTTCATCCAGTCAATCTAATCCCTATAGAACTATGATACTTGATAGTCTTGGGGGTAAATTCCACCTGAATGATACTACAGCGGTTGATATCACAGAAGTACAAACTGCGGTAGAGATTGAATTACCGAATAAAGAAGCTGCAGAATTTTACGAGATGTTTAAAGCTGCCGATGAACCTTTGTATGAGAATTGTCCTAAATACACTAGGTTTTCAGCAATGACACGACTCCTAAACATCAAGGCCGATTGTAATATCAGCGGAGTTGCCTATGATCAGATTGCGAGATTGATTAATGGAATGCTGCCTACTGATAACAAGTTTGAGCCTACTTTTTATAAAACTAAAAAGCTGATGAGAAAATTGGGGCTTGGGTACGAAAAAATACACGCATGCCAAAATAACTGTATTTTATATTATAAAGAAAATGTGCAGTTGGATAAATGCCATGTATGTCAACATCCTCGTTACAAGGAGAAGAAATCGGTCCGACAGAAAAATATCCCGTTTAAGGTGCTTCGGTATTTTCCACTAACACCGAGGCTTCAAGGATTATTCATGTCGGAAAAGACAGCCCCCTACATGAGTTGGCATGCAAGAAGTCGTGATGATACAGTAATGACTCATCCATCTGACAGTGAAGCATGGAAACATTTGGATACATGTTATCCTTCATTTGCTAGGGATACTAGAAATATGAGATTGGGATTGTGCACAGATGGTTTTAATCCGTTTGGACATTCTACAACTCCTTATTCAGTTTGGCCAGTGCTGCTGACAATTTATAATTTGCCACCGTCAATGTGTATGAAAGATGAATTTATTTATCTTTCGATGATTATTCCGGATCCTAAGGGTCCGCGAAAAGAAATTGACATATTTCTCAGACCCTTGATAGATGAATTGAAATCATTGTGGACTGAGGGAGCTGTCACTTATGATTGTCATCGGAAGCAAAACTTCAATTTAAAGGCCGCGATCTTGTGGACAATCAATGATTTCCCGGCGTACGACATGTTGTCTGGTTGGAGCACTCACGGCTGACTCTCTTGTCCGTATTGTATGGAACACTTTAAATCAATCAGTCTTCAGAACGGACGAAAAATCTCATTCTTTGATTGTCATCATCGATTCCTACCGGTTAATCATCAGTATCAAAGGAATCGTAATAAATTTACTAAGGGCAGAGTCGAAAGAGATGGGCCACCACCGATGTTGTTTGGTGAACAAATGTTAGCACGTGTTTCAGCACTTCTAGATATAGTATTTGGTCGCAATGAAAGAGTGTCAGGTTTTAGCCAAACACATAACTGGGTGAAAAAAAGTATCTTTTGGGAATTGCCCTATTGGAGTTCATTATTGATTCGACATAATTTAGATGTCATGCACATTGACAGTGCTCATTTTACTTTGAATCGACAGTACAGACAAGATTTGATCGTCTTCCACGTAACGACGATGGGGGTGTTCGACATTCAGATGGACGTTTAAATATATTTTATCACTCTAGTCGTGTTTTTGGTTCTCGTCCATCTCGACACTTAAGCGAGGAAGAGTATCATTTGGCACACTTGTATGTATTACTCAATTGTCCAGAGATTGAACAATTCATTGAAATATTTGACATTGAGATGGTGCAAAAATACTCTATTCACAACGATGAAGAATTGGAGAGATTACGGAAGCTGGAGATGCTGATGATGACGATTCAATTAGAAGTTGAATATGCTGATGATGACGATCATGAAATTGAGGAAGCTGGAGATGAAGAAGATGAAGAAGAGGAAGAAGAGGAAGAAGAGGAAGAAGAGGAAGAATTCGAAGACTATTATTCAGATGATGAGGAAAAATTGTAAAGTATATATTTTATTAAATATATCTCTACTATTTATACAATAATCTGATTATATGTCTATTCGACAGATATGTCTGGTCGTGGTTATCGTCGCAGGAGAGCTTCGGAGTCTCCGATCGGTGACACTCCTACACTTACTCATGCTGCTGATCCTCCTATTGCTGATCCTCATGCGGATGATATTGCCAAGGCTAGTACATCCAGACGCAGGCGGCCACGCGGGCCGAACAGGTGGCAACCTCCACCAGCCACAGAATCACGTAGATTGATTAGCGTGATTGGGGAGCGGTAATATATCATAAATTATGAATCATTACAAATTCATTATATCATAATATAATATTAAAATTTGTTTTTGTTGTCCAGGTTCGAGCAAGAAGAAGTGCCGAGGAGCATTTCTTCTACTATTCGACGATACATGCACGAGGCATGGCCTACGTGGTCTCACATGCCTAGCGAGCACGTCGACATGTTATGGCGCGAGTTTGAGGCACGTATTATTTTACATGCATGATGATTAATATTGGTACTGATATTATTATTTTGCAGGCTCGCTATACATGGGCCGAGGACCAAAGGCCCTTCATTTACGCTGCCTGGGAGGCTATTTCTCGGGCAAGGTTCAACGGGCAGCTGGGGCAGGCTCGGTCCCAGGCGATGGCCCGAGCTGGGACCACTAACATCGCGGAGACTCGAGGATACGGCCCCGATTGGATTACTCCGGATATATGGGACCAGCTCGTGGGAATATGGTCGACGGATCGATGGCAGGATGTTTCTCAGAATGCGGCTAGAAATCGCATGTCGGGGGGAGCAGCGCGTCACACCGGCGGCTCTGTTGCATTTGCAGTGCACGCGAACCGTATGGTAAGTATACATCTTAATTATATATTTTATTTGTTACTATGTGTACTAATTAATGTATTTGTTTTATAAATGTAGACGACGGTGTCGGATGACGGGACTGTCCAGCGACCCTCCCCGATGGCGGTGCTTGAGCGGACTCACCGTCGAGCACATGGGACGGGGGAGTACAACGACAACCGCGCTGCATACATTATGGTAACTATATATTTGTTTAAATTATTCATTATATATTTATAATTTAAGTTTTATGATAAATATTAAACAAAAAATCAAACTCGAGTAGGAGACCTACAGCCAGACGGTGGTGCAGCGCGGGGGTACCACCGAGGACTTTGACGCAGCAACGTGGGTCGAGGCCGCAGGTGGCTGGGACCATGGCCGCGTATATGGCTTCGCAGATAGTGGTCATGTACGAGCCGTACTTGGGCCACGTGGGGCACCGACCCCTCCGGTCGCTGGTGAGTGGCCGTCCACCTCTAGATCCAGTTATGGTCATAGTAGCAGAATAAGGACTCTAGAGGAGACGGTCGCGCGTCAGACTGAGATAATGGAGCGCCAGAGTCAGATGATGGCGGATATACAAGCTATGCTACGCAACATGTCAGGTCATCCCGAAGCAGGCATCTCTTCGGCATCATCTAATCCATCATCCTCGAGTCAGTCCACGCCGGTGTACACTCAAGCACTCCAGACCCCGCCATATGATCTAGACCATCCTTCATCGTCATCGTGAGATTTTTTTTATATTGACTTTGTTACTGAGATATTGGACTTGTTTAATTTATTTTGTTTGGATATTGATACTTCAATTTTGCATTTGAATAGTTTTTATACTATTGTGGATAATTATCAATATAAATATAATTGTTTAGATGTATATCTTGATGTATTTGTGATGTGTGAATGAATGTGTGTATGGGTGTGTGAGTTATGTTTCAGATAATGTATCAATGTATCAATGGAAATTTTAAATTTTAAATTTTTTCGTTACCAGGTTCACATCATCAGCAACGGCTTTCCCACGACCGTCCGTGGGAAAGCCGTTGCTGATGACCTACAGCAACGGCTTAGCGACGAGATTTTACTAACGGCGTTGCTACGGACTCAGCGGCCGTTGCTATTAATGTTATCAGCAACGGCTCCGGGTCCGTGGGAAAACCGTTGCTGATAATATTATTAGCAACGGCCCGAGCGGCCGTTGCTGATCCGTTGCTAAGTTATCAGCAACGCGACTTTCTGCCACGACTCCATTGCAACGGCTCGGCCGTTGCTGATGCCCATTTTTCTAGTAGTGTTTATAATATAAAATGTAGTTATTTTGGCACACGTGTATTTTTTCGTACCCAAGCCCCAATTTTCTCATTAGTTTTTTTGTCTTATAAAAAGTTGGCTCAAACTTGTTATTAGTAGACAACATTCCATTAATCAATCCTGCAATCCGATCATACGCAACCCCGCTGATATTACAATCGACCTTGATGTTTAAGAGCTGCGTCATTGCCGAAAACCTAATGTATTTAGGATAATTCTCATACAAAGGTTCATCAACAGCTTTCAATATCTCATAAAATTCTGCAGCTTCTTTATTCGATAATTCAATCTCTACCGCTGTTTGTACTTCTGTGATATCAACACCTGTAATATCTGGTGGCACTGACGTCTCAGTAACTGGACGATCGACATTATCATTCAGGTGGAATTGACCCCCAAGACTATCAAGTATCATAGTTCTATAGGGATTAAATTGAGTGAATGAAGAAACATTAGCAGAGAAAGATTCATCATGTGTCTGAACGACAGGATTGCTCGACGTCCCGACTTCATGTGACTCCCCGTGACAAGTCCATAGAAAATATCTTGGTGCAAATCCTTTGCTATATAGATGCAGAGTGACATATTCTCGATCCAAAAATTGTCCATTCAAGCAAATACGACAGACTCATCAGATGTTATCACCGACGCTAACGAATTTTTGATTTGAATAGGCGAAATTTAGGAAGTAAGTTACGCTTAATCGAAACTCATTCGTTAAAGCTGCACGATCAAGACGCCGGTACATCCAACTTCGATCAGCTGACATGATTCTGTCAATCAATGACAATTTCTTTAATTAATGCCTTTAGGTGAGATTGTCCTATTCTATTTGGGATTTATGTTATTTATATTGCACTAAGTACTTATTTTAACCGCTAACTTCATTCTAAATTTCGGCAGCATCTCCCTACAGTTCTCCGAATACGCATATCATCTGGGCGCGTATCGGAGAACAAGAGAGATGCTGCCGAAATTTAGAATAATTAGTTAACGGTTAAAAGAGAAACATAAGTGCAGTAAAAATAACTATATTTTCAAATTATCCATTCAGGGACAATTCAAGAATTGTACATCGTATAAAAAATCATCTACTTTTTTTACACGAACATACAATCCCCGAACGGATCTAAGGTTTTGCTAAATCATATCCGACTCGTCGATGTGTACGTGAAACATATCAACTCGTCGGATGGATGATTATTTTCTAAATATTTCAAGTAAGTTCGAGTCCATATTAGACAATTCGACACGAGTCCAAATTAGACGATTTCGGCGGGAGTCTGAAATGAACTATTCCGGCGCGCGTCCGAAGTGGACAATTCCGACGCGAGTCCACTGAGGACAACTTTGGACTAATTAACAATATTTTAACTAATTAATTAATATTAATCTATAGACGGGACTGTCCAGCGACCCTCCCCGATGGCGGTGTTTGAGCGGACTCACCGTCGAGCACATGGGACGGGGGAGTACATCGACAACCGCGCTGCATACATTATTGTAATTATATATTTGTTTAAATTATTCATTATATATTTATAATTTAAGTTTTATGATAAATATTAAACAAAAAATCAAACTCGAGTAGGAGACCTACAGCCAGACGGTGGTGCAGCGCGGGGGTACCCCCGAGGACTTTGACGCAGCATCGTGGGTCGAGGCCGCAGGTGGCTGGGACCATGGCCGCGTATATGGCTTCGCAGATAGTGGTCATGCGCGAGCCGTACTAGGGCCACTTGGGGCACCGACCCCTCCGGTCGCTGGTGAGCGACCGTCCACCTCTAGATCCAGTTATGATCATAGTAGCAGAATAAGGACTCTAGAGGACACGATCGCGCGTCAGACTGAGATGATGGAGCGCCAGAGTCAGATGATGGCGGATATACAAGCTATGCTACGCAACATGTCAGGTCATCCCGAAGCAGGCATCTCTTCGGCATCATCTAATCCATCATCCGCGAGTCAGTCCACGCCGGTGTACACTCAAGCACTCCAGACCCCGCCATATGATCCAGACCATCCTCCATCGTCATCGTGAGATTTTGTTTATATTGACTTTGTTACTGAGATATTGAACTTGTTTAACTTATTTTGTTTGGATATTGATACTTCAATTTTGCATTTGAATTGTTTTTATACTATCGTGGATAATTATCAATATAAATATAATTGTTTTGATGTATATCTTGGTGTGTTTGTGATGTGTGAATGAATGTGTGTATGAGTGTATGGGTGTGTGAGTTATGTATCAGATAATGTATCAATGTATCAATGGAAATTTAAAATTTAAAATATTTTCGTTACCATGTTCACATCATCAGCAACGGCTTTTCCACGGCCGTCTGTGGGAAAGCTGTTGCTAAAAGTGTATCGAAAGCCGTTGCTGATGACCTACAGCAACGGCTTAGCGACGGGATTTTACTAACGGCGTTGCTACAGACTCAGCGGTCGTTGCTATTAATGTTATCAGCAACGGCTCCGAGTCCGTGGCAAAAACGTTGCTGATAATATTTTTAGCAACGGCCCGAGCGGCCGTTGCTGAGCCGTTGCTAAGTTATCAGCAACGCGACTTTCTGTCACGGCTCTATTGCAACGGCTCGGCCGTTGCTGATGCTCTTCAGCAACGGCATGATGCCTCATGCCGTTGCTGATGCTGATGCCCATTTTTCTAGTAGTGCTACATCATTTTCATTAATTTAAATAATTAACCTACCATTGTTAAATATTAATCTAACTAAATTAAACTAAAAATTAATATAAACTCTAAAAATTAATCTAAACACTAAAAATCAATCTAACAAATTAAACAATTAATTAAATAATTAATTAACAAATAAATAAATAAATCTAAAACTACGATTTCGCGCCGGAGTCCGGCCGTCCGCCGCCGGCCGCAACGGGAAGAGAAGGCCGGGCGGCAAGGAATACCTGAAATCGGAGGTCGGGCACGGACGACAGCGTCGGCAACGGTAGCTCGGCGGCGGCGTCGGCAACGGCGGTGAGAGGCGCGAGGAGGAGGCGGCGCGCGGCAGCAGCAGGAGGAAGAAGGGGTGGGCGCGATCTACGACCTATATAAAATTATCAACAACGGCTCAGTCGCCCGTTAGAAAGCCGTTGCTGATAAGTTATCATCAGCAACGGCTCACTTGTCCGTTAACAACGGCTCGCATGTTCGTTAGAAAGCCATTGCAGATACAATATATCTGCAACGGCTTGGGCGGCTGTAAGAATGCCGTTGCAAATAGCACCGACTTGAGTGGTCGTTGCTGATAGCCGTTGCTGAAGACTCAATTTCTAGTAGTGAGAATCAAGATTATATTTGGTGTATGTGATATAGTGTAGGATAAGAGAAGTCTCGGATGATAATACCTTTCCGAATGTCGTCTGCTCAGAATGAGTCGAGACTAATCACGAAGATGTCAGGTTCATAATTGACAAATCTCTAGACTCTGATAATTAATAAGGACGTGAGTGTCTTTGTGTGGTCGGATGGAGTCCTTGGACTCAGTAGTGTATGACTTGACTTGGGTCTAATTCATAAATGTAGGAATGCATTCTTTAGCCTAATATGATTGGGCTCAAAATGCTAGTCCAGTCTATGAGTTTTTAGAGAAATATATTTTTGTTGACTTTTGAGAAAATTTGAGTTTTAGGGATCAGAGTGACATTTTGGTATATTAGGAAAGAGTTCCTAAATTCGAATAAAATGAGACTACCTTTTCCTACAACCGGTGTTTGATGGGGTAGAAAACTAAATCTTAGCTTTCAGATATGCGCGTTGCCAAGTTTCGTCAGATGAACTAAGGCTGGATCTAAGTTTTATTCCCTACTATTCCAATATCTTGCAGTTGACCTTCAAGTTTTATTACATATATACAAAATGCATTACACGGCCAAGAAGATCACAATGAATAAAACTTTAGCTCCACTCAAAATTGTAGTTGCAGTTGACCTTTAACTTTTATTACATATATCGGAGTTCTACTCAAAATTAGTGTAGCCTGTGTCTATTGCTTACCATAAATCTTGAATCTTAAAGCCATTTTTTAAATTTTTTTTCCTTAAACTGATTTCTTGAAGTAGGTGTACATGATCAGTGAACTTGATCGATTTGAAAAGAAAAAAAAATTGAGCTTTTAGGATTTGTCACTCGGGAAGCTATATAGACATAGACTGTGATTCTGAGTGTAGCCATGTTGTACTAAGAAATTATAACAATGAATAGAAAGAACAAAAAAGGAGAATATTTTTTTTCTTAATTTCATTTTTTTATAAACTCTTCGTCGATTTAATTAATTGTTCATCAATCTATATGGTAAAGCTTGGAGGGCTTCAGCCCAGCCGTGACATTGAAGTACGCCAGCGTCCTCGCCCACCTGATATGACTCTTGAGCTTGTGCACGGCGATGGTGTCCGGCACGAACTTGTGGCGGTGGCACGTGCGCGGCTCCTCGAAGTAGTCGTACATCGCTGGCTCCATGTTGTAATTCTTCCCCCGACCGCTCTCCCTCATCCACAGCCCCGTCTGGAAGTCCTCCGGCCCCACCCGGTTCTTCCGCGGCAACTCCGACGTCGCGATCCACTCCACCAGATCCCACGACAGCAGGTACCCCATCCCGGTCATGTACTTGTTCTTGAACAGCGGAATCCAGCAGGGGTTGATCAGTCCGTAGTACACGTCCTCCTTCGGCATCTTCCTCAGCGACTCCGCCAGGTTGTGCAGCCGGAAGTAGGTGTCGTCGTCCGCCTTCATCACGTAGTCGTAGGGTCTTTCGCCGAACAGGTGGGGGACGGAGGAGAAGTAGGTGTACGTCTTGCCCTTGTCCATGTTCTCGGTGCAGTTGAGGATGATGATGTCGTCGTAGAGGAGGATCTCCACGGCGATGAGCACGCGCTGCTCCTCCGTGGTGAGGTTGCAGAAGACGAACCGGATGTCGATCTGGACGCCGGTGAGGTTGGATTTCTGAAGGGCGTAGACGTCGCGCATCAGGTGGCGCCGCTCGTAGCTGTCAGGGAGGGAGAGGACGCTCATGAGGAGCCGGAAGTCGGGCTTCGGCGACACCGGCTCGATGAAGATGGCGGGGGTGGAGTTCTGGGCGGATCTACAGCGGGTGGCGACGGAGGACTGCAGCCGGAACTCGTTAGGGTAGACGACAAGGAAGATTAAAGCTACGAGGGAGGAGGAGAGAAGGATGAAGTATATGATTGAAGGAGATGAGTGCAAGTAAGGCTTCATCATGGCTCGCTGTGAGTGTGAGAGGCCAAGTTCATATATAACTTGGAAAGTGATCACATTATGGTTTAAGAAATTTCAGATCTGCAAAGCAGTTTTAAAACCCCTTGGACCTGATATATATAAAATATATAATAGATGCATGCAGCGTATGAACAAAATGCAACCTTTTTAAAGGAGTGCCCAGAAAATTGGATCTTTAACTGGTGTAGCTAGGGATTTCAATAGGGCTGGACGAATAGAAAGGTTGCCCATTCCTTATTTATCCTGCGAAATAAATAGGTACTCATTATTCATTTATTCTCCGTGGATATAAAAAATGAATACCCATTTAATTGCTCGCCGGAGGAAGAATACTCATGAGTATTGGCAGATACTCATAACACTTTAAAAATATATAAATTATAATATTTTAATAACATTTTAACTTTTCAAGTATTTTGATAACAACTTCAAATATAATTTGATAAACACAATATTTTGATAACAACATTATCATAAAATTTCAAAACATAAAGTATATGAGTATTGAATTAGGTTAGAATTTTTTAGTATATGTACCGAGGATAATATTATAATTTATTAATTTTTACGGATAACGAATACTCGCGGGTACGGGTACTATAATACCCGTACCCGCCTCATATAATAAACGGATAAAGAAAATTACTCATAAAATCTCCGCGGGTAGGAAACTACCCCTTATATCCATCATAAACGGATAAATACCCATGGGTACCTGTCTAAATACGTAATATTGTCATCCCCTAGGTGTAACAGTGAAAGAACATAAATTACAGCAGCAGAAAGCAAGGAAAACGAGGAAAATCCAATTGTTTACCTACAGCTGTTTAGGGATTAAGATAATCGGCAGGTGGCAGCAAAATCAGACTGTAAATTTGAATATTTGCATTACAAAGAAAATTAAGCTTGGAAAAGGTTCAGTTCGAAGCCACATTAACTTTCTGCATGTTCGAATCACATGGGATGCCTTGAAACTGAAACCATCGAGTTTAATACGAGTATAAAGACAATTTGCATTGAAAAAAAGTACAATCCACGTTATTGAGATCCTTGACATACCAGGTTGATTTTTACGTAAGCCAATTAAGTTAGCATTTATTGCTATTCAAAGTTGTCTAGATTAGAAAATAGCAAAATTGAGTCAACCTTCCTAGTTTCGGACTCACAACTTGCTCCTAATTTCTCAGCACTTGGTATTCCAGCAATTGAAATGGGAAAAAAAAAGAAAGAAAACAGAGATCCATTCTTAACTTGTACTATATAGATGGATGTGTTAGATTAATTTTAATAATCTCACATGGATCAACACATATTAATAAGCGTATATCCGTCGCTATGTGTTAGATTAATTTTAATAACCTCACATGGGTCAACACATATTAATAGGCGTATATCCGTCGCTATCAAAATTAACGATCCAGATCTTAAGTGATCTAATTGTTATTTATTTACATCTCAATAATATAAGAGAATTAATTGTACAGATATCATTAGGAGTAATTTTTGATTTTATGATATTCGAAATTAAAATTATCATTATCTCAATTTTTTTTATTAATAGAAGGTTTATGATTCTTGGATATGCTTTTGATTTCAGTCTCAAAAGTCTAATTATTACGTCTCGTGATCGATGCATTTACTTGGAAGGTCTTCTCCAATCTCTCAAACTCCGGCGATGAATTCAAGTACAATTCCGCTTTTGATGATATGAATCATTGTACTTGTATTGTCAGAAAATTGCAATTTTCTCATGCTATATTGAAACATATAATTTTCTGTTACATCTTGATTACATGCGGTGTTCGCACATCAAATTAAAAGGAAAAGGAAAGGATAGTAGATTGTTTTCATGAATCTGTCATTTCATGGTGTTAATAATAAACAAAATAAAATTGATGGCGGCCGAAGGAGGCAGCCATGCTCTCTGTTCCGCTGTTTGTAGTTGCCCGGCCTCTTCCTCTCGTCAGGAACGCAGTTACTGCCGCGGAGGGGAGGGCGGCCATTCCGTCGACTACCGTCGGTCGGAGGGATCGGGGAAGGCATGCGAATGGGTTGTTTCAGCGTCGTTCTTCTTTTCTTCTCTATCTTCTTCTTCTCTTTTCGCTGGGCTAGTTCGGACCTATGATCACGCCGACAACGGCGTGACCTTGCTTCGGGCGGGAAAGGAGATCGCTCGGCTACGGCTTTCCCCAACCGTTGTTCGCCTCCCCGTCGTCGACAGACACCGACGTAGTCATCGCCAGCGCATTAGGATGGCCGACAGCTACAAGAGTTCAATGCAGCGACGAGGGACCTGCTGCATATGGAGAGCGGCGGCGGCGGGTGCTACGTGGGGGTGAGAAGTTAGGGTTTCGATTGGGAAACCACTAGTTATGTGAGGAGATGAGGTGGGGTGGATTTCGGATTGGATCCGGGTTTAGTTATGAAAAATTCGAAATCAATAAGTGTTAAACCCGATCCACTACCTTAAGTCAAACGGGTTGAATCTAAAGTTTATTTTATGTATACTGATCCATTAAGATCAAACCCTCAAACCCAACCATCGAAACACGACCCCCAATATAACTATTAAACCCGACCCATTTGTGTGAACCGGCCCCGCTTTTAAAATTAATCCGGTTCAATTCCATTTGAAACCGGTTCATGACAACTAAATTATGCCGGTTAATTTGCAATCGGTTCAATCAAATCTGGCCTGAACCATGGATTTAGGTCCGGTTCACTGAAATTAGATCCGGTTCAACATCGGTTTAGGATAATTAGGGTATGATTCACTGAAAGTAGATTTGGTTCAAAGGAATTAAATCCGGTTCACAGAAATTGGATCTGGTTCAGTGTAATTGGGTTCGGTTCAGCACTGATTTAGGTCTAATTTTACCGGTTCAATACTGGTTTAGATTAATTTAGACCGATTCAATACAATTGATAAGCGGTTCATTAGGTTTTTTAATTGGTTCACTAAAATTAGCATTTGATTTAGCATAATTTCAACCGGTTCAGTTCGATTAGCATCAAGTTCAACCTAATTTAGCCTTGGTTCATCTCAATTAACATTGGTTCAATATAATTTTGATCGTTTTATTGTAGTTTGACCAATTTAACTTGAAATAAAAAAATAGTCCATCATGTCTAATGTTTTAAAATATTTTGATTTGAAACAACATCTCGCCAAAGAGAGCTCTCTTGTGTAGAATTAACATGTTTAGAACATAAAAGATGTTTGCATGTTTGAAATTCATGCGAGTAGTGATCGGCCCAAAGGAAGATTACTACTTGGTCGGATTCCTTGCGTGCCTACGGTAATAAATACGTGATGGTCATAAGATTTTTCATGTGGACAAGAGTTGATCCAAAGAAAGAATTCTTATTTTACAGGACTGATTGTCAATATTTGATCACTGCATTGAGAGTACCACTTACAAGTTGATATTTTTGTCTAAATATGAAATGTCAATGTTGTGCATGGTATCTTGTAATGGGACCTGCTATTATTTATTTCTCTTTTGCTTGATTAAATTTATTGAGCTGATTATATTATTATTTTATTTTATTCTCTGTTCAGTTAATATTTCGACTTCATCAAATATAACTGCTATATTAAACTCTATCCTTGTGCTAATTGGCACGAATTTCAAAGCTTAGAAAAAGAACATTATGATAGTTCTCGATTGCATAGATCTAGACTTGACACTTATGATAACTGAGCTTGCTCCTCTTACAAATGAGAGTTCTCTTGATGATAAGAGAAAATATGAGCAGTGAGAAAAATTCAACCAACTAAGTCTTATGATCATGATATGAACAATTCCAAACTGTTTCAGGGGTGCTATGTCTGAAGAGACTAATGCTAAATTGTTCCTAGATGCTTTTGTAAAACATTTTAAGAAAAATGAAAAGGTTGAGAAAAGCATGTTGTTAAAAAATTTGGTCTCAATGATGTATAAAAGCAAAGTGAACATAAGAGAGTACATTATGAAAATGACAAATCTTGCTTCTAGGTTAAAGACACTCAAATTAGACATCCTTGAAGACTTATTGGTGCATTTGGGTCTAATATCTCTTCCTACACAATTCAATCATTTTAAAATCAATTGTAACTACCAGAAAGAGAAGTGGACTCTTAATGACTTAATCTCTCATTGTGTGCAAGAGTAAGAAAGTCTAAAGCAAGATAAAATTAAAAGTACACATTTGGTTGTAGCCTCTAAAGAAAAGGGAAGAAAATACCTAAGACTGCAAAAGCTGCAAGTGCTCCACAAAAAAGAAACTAAAAGGATTAGACTAAGATTTCTACCTATTTTTTCTACAAAACAAGTGGGCACGTTAAGAAAGTTTGTATCAAGTATCACGCTTGGCGTGCTAAGAAATGTACATTTCTCACTTTAGTTTGTTCTGAAGTTAATTTAAATTCTGTACCTATAGACACTTGGTGGATATATTCTGGTGCTTCCACTCACGTAAGTGTGTCTATGCAAGATTGCCTGAGTTGTCGAACGCCAAATAATGCTGAAAGATTCATCTATGTGGGCGATGACAAATCAGTTGAAGTTGAATCTATAAGCACTTTTAGGTTATTATTAAGGACTGGATGTTATTTATACTTAAAATAGACTTTTGTAGTACTATTTTTTAGACGAAATTTGATTTCTATTTTTGTATTGGACAAATTCGATTATTTTTGTTCATTAGGAAATGGAAAATTTAGTTTGTCTCTTGGTCCAAATATTATTGGTACCAGGTCTTTATCCTGCGATGATGACCTTTATATACTTGATGTAATTGCTTCATTTAATGAAACCTTGCATACCAGTTCACATGATAATAAAAAAAATCTGATAAGAATTCTGACATGTTGTGGCACAAGCATTGGATACATAGGCTTGTGTCTGACATGATTCTTGATATACTTGATGTTACAAACTTTGAGATTTATATTGAGTGCATTAAAGGAAACAAACAAACATTAGAGGTCGGGTACTAATAGGAGTTCAAATGTCTTAAAACATAATTATACAAATGTTTATGGACCTTTCCCTATGGCTTCTTGGAATGGTCAAACAATACTTTATTACGTTCATAGACGATTACTCCATATACGTGTACCTATATCTAATTAGTGAGAAGTCTTAATCACTAGATGTGATTAATTTTTAAGACTGCGACTTACATTCTGAATCAAGTACCATCTAAAGCAGTGCATAAAACCACTCATGCATTATGGACGGGCAAGAAGCCCAAACTAAATATTTGGGGTTGTCCAGCTGAGGCTAGGCCATATTGGTCAAAAGAAAAATAATTGGACTCCAGAACAATTAGCTGCTACTTTATTGGGTACTTTGATAGATCTAGGGGGTATAAAATTTAATGATCACTTGAATAGGACATTCTTTGATATGAGAAATACCCCGGTTCATTGAGGATATTGAGTTTGGGAGAAGATAAAGAGAATTAACTCTTTAGGAATCTATCCATGAAGTACAAACTCAACGACCTCAAGAACAAATGCTTCACGTTAGTAGTATCATAAATTTATTTAATAATTATCTCATTTGGTTTTGAGATAAATGCAGTTGATGAATGCATATACCTTGAGTTCAGTAGGAGCAAGTACATTTTCCTAAATATCCCTATTGCTAAAGGAGGCAAATTTAGTCTCAACCTGTGCCCAAGGATAAGTTTGAGCATAAGGAAATGCAGAAGATTCCATATGCGTTTGCTATATGGAGTCTGATGTATGCTCAAGAGTGTACGCGCCCGGATATTGCGTACACTGAAGGGATGTTAGGCAGATATCTTAGTAATCCCGTAATGGATCATTAGAAAGCAGTCAAACGGATTATATAGTATCTATAGAGAATAAAGTATTACACACAGAAAGTCAGATCAGTAGGAGATCATTGAGTATTTTTTGATTCTGATTAAGCTAGATGCCTAAATAGTTGAAGATCCACTTCTGATTATGTTTATCTGTTTGCCAACGGAGCTGTACATTGGAGGAGTGTTAAGCAGACACTCACTGCAGCTTCAAATATGGAAGAAGAGTTCATAACTTATTTTAAAGTATCAAATCTTAGAATATGGAAGAATATAACTTGTTTTAAAGTATCCAATTTAGAATATAAATTTAAAAGACCACTGAAGATTCTGTGATAATAAATCAGCAGTGTTATATTTCAATAACAACAGAAACTGTTCGTAATCTAAGCAAATCGACATGAAGTTCCCAATTATTTAAGAAATAATTCAGAGTGACCATAGAGCACATAGGTACAACTTCCACGAGGGAGGATCCACTTAATAGAGGTTTACCACCCATGGTCTTTCATAAGCATGCTGCTTATTTGGGTGTTACATCATGTGTTGATATGATGGTTTAGTGAGAGTTTATAATATGTTATTATGCTTTATGGACATTTTTTTGCAGAATAAAGTTTTGTTATTTTACACTCTGAATATTTTACTTGATCTCAATACTGTAGGACTAGTTGAAAATAGGCATGTCTGGATCACATTGTTGTAATTTCTATACTGTGCACCCATATATGATCTATGTCGTCGAAAGTATTAACACTGTGATCATTGATGGATTTAGTCACGATAAATGTGACGAAAGTTGGTTTGGTTCGTTGTTGGTATAATCGATGGACCAAATTATTTGAGATGGTTGATAAATAATAGTGATGACGAGCTCATAAAATTAGCATGCATAGCCATACGGTGATACGTTCGTTAGCCAAAGTGAAAGATTATTAGATTAATTTTAATTACCTCATGTAGGCCAACACATATCAATAGGAATGCATCCGTCGCTATCAAAATTAACGGCCCAAAACTTAAGTGATCTAATTGTTATTTATCTGTAGGCCCATGACATCTCAATAATATATGAGAATTAATTGTACATATACCATTAGGGGTAATTTCTAATTTTATGATGGGCGAAATTGAAATTATCATTACCTCAAGTTTTTTCTATAAATAGAGGGGTTATGGTTCCCGGGTCATGCGGTTGGTTCCAGTCTCAAAAGCTCCATTATTACGTCTTGTGGTCGGTGCATTGACTTGGAATGTCGTCCCCAATCTCTCAAACTCTGACGATTGATTCAGGTACGTGCGCTTCCGCTTCTAGAACCCCTTAATGATTTACATGTTGATCTTGGTTTAGGGATTTAATCCATGTTATTGATTTCCATCTATTGGTATCAGAGAAAATGCACGTTGAATCATTAAGGGAATTAAATTAATAATTTGATTTACTGTTCTTGTTTCAATGATATGAATCATTGTACTTGTACTGTCAGAAAATTACAATTTTCTCATGCTATATAGAAACATATAATTTTCTGTTGCATCCTGATTACATGCCGTGTTCATGCATCAAATTAAAAAAAAAAAGGAAAGGATTAGAGGTGAGCGGATTCGGATATCCTGTAATTTTCATAATATTCGGATCCTACCTTATATAGGACTGATTCCTATATTTTGGACCCGGACCCTACCCTGTTGGAACCTAAAATCGGACCCTACCCAGAACCACCGATTCTGGTTCTGGTTCTGGGTACCCTATTGGATCACCTATTTAATTTTACTAGTGTGAATAGAAAATAATGAATTAATGAATGAAAGGGTTTGTTAATGTTCACTATAATTTCTATTATTATTTTGTGGCAAAAATAGTAATATATGTAGTGTAATCAATAAATTATATTGAGAAATTACAAATAGACTCCTAATTAAATATATCTATTATCTAATATATCGAATTCGAGTTAAATAATTAAATATATATAACTTGGTACCGATTCTGGTTCCGAGTCCCCATGTGTTGGACCCGGAACCGATTTTAATCGGTTCCTTGATTTGTTATTTGGACCCTACCCGAAACTTACCCGATCAGATCGATTTCAACCGGTTCCGAGTCTACCCGGTACCCGTGCACACCCCTAGAAAGGATAGTAGATTGTTTTCATGAATCTATCATTTCGTGGTGTTAATAAACAAACAAAATAAAATTGATGGCGGCTAAAGGAGGCAGCCATGCTATTTGTTCCGCTGTTTGTAAACCGGTTCAACCTAATATCTTTGGTTATGCAACCGATTTAGGATAATTGGGTCTGGTTCACACAAAGTAGGTTTGGTTCAAAGAAATTAGATCTGGTTCAGTGCAATTTGGTCCGGTTCAACACTGATTTAGGTATAATTTCAATGGTTCAACACTGGTTCAGGTTAATTTAGATCGATTCAGTGCAATTGATAAGCGACTCATTAGATTTTTTGTCTGGTTCACTAAAATTAGCATCTGGTTCAGCATAATTTCGATCGGTTCAGTACAATTAGCATTAAGATCAACCTAATTTAGCTTCAATCAGCTCAATTAACATTGGTTCAACACAATTTTGATCGCTTTATTATAATTTGATCAATTTAACATGAAATAAAATAATAACCAATTATGTCTAATATTTTGAAATATGTTGATTTGAAACAACTTCTCGCCAAAGCAAGCTCTCTTGTATAGAATTAGCATGTTTTAGAACATAAAAGATGGTTGCATGTTTGAAATTCATGCGAGTAGTGATCGACCCAAAGGAATGTTACTACTTGGTCGGATTCCTTGCGTGCCTATGGTAATAAATACGTGATGGTCATAACGTTTTTCATGTGGACAAGAGTCGGTCCAAAGAAAGACTTCTTGTTTGACAGAACTGATTGTTAGTATTTGATTACTGCATTGAGAGTACCGCTTACAAGTTGATATTTTTGTCCAAAAATAAAGTGTCAATTTTGTGCTTGGTACCTTGTAATAGGACATGTTGTTATTTATTTCTCTTTTGCTTTAATAATTTATTGAGCTAATTATATTATTATTTTATTTTGTTCTCTGTTCAGCTAATATTTCTGCTTCTTCAAAAACCACTGCCTTATTTAATTACATCCCTAATCTAACTGGCACAAATTTTAAGGTTTCAACCTGTTTATTTTGCAAGACCAGTGGGCATGTAAAGTCTGGTTGTACCAAGTATCATGCTTGGTGTGCTAAGAAAGGCACATTTCTCACTCTAGTTTGTTCTGAAGTTAATTTGACTTTTGGTGGATAGATTTTGGTGCTATTACCCACATAATTGTGTCTATGCAAGGTTGCCTGAGTTGCCAAACGCCAAATGATGCTGAAAGATTCATCTATGTGTGCGATGACAAATCAGTTGAAGTTGAAGCTATAGGCATTTTTATGTTATTATTAAGGACCGGATCTTATTTGGACTTAAAAGAGACTTCTGTAGTACCGTCTTTTAGACATAATTTGATTTCTATTTCCGTATTGGACAAATCTGATTATTTTTGTTCATTTGCAAATGGAAAATCCAATTTGTTTCTTGGTACAAATATTATTAGTATCGGTTCTTTATCCTACGATGATAACCTTTATATGCTTGATGTAATTGCTTCAGTAATGAAACTTTGCATACCAGTTCACGTGGTACAAAACGAAAATTAACTGATAAGAATTCCGCAATTTTGTGGCACAAGCGCTTAGGTCATATATCCAAGCAAAGAATACAAAGGCTTGTGTTTGACGTGATTCTTGATATCCCTGATGCTACGAACTTTGAGATCTGTATTAAGTGCATTAAGAGAAAACAGACAAACATTAGGGGATCAAGTACTAACAGAAGTTCATACATCTTAGAACTTATTCATACGGATGTTTGTGGACCTTTCCCTATGGCTTCTTGGAATGGTCAACAATATTTTATAACGTTCATAGACGATTACTCCAGATATGTGTACCTATATCTAATCAATAAGAAGTCTCAATCACTGGATGTGTTCAAGTCCTTTAAGGCTGCGGTTGAAGATTCGCTTGGTAAAAGTATTAAGGCTGTTAGATCTGACCGTAGTGGTGAGTACTATGACAGATATGACGGATCAGGTGAACAACGTCCAAGACCTTTCGCTAAGTTCCTAGAGGAACGGGGTATTGTCCTACAGTACACCATGCCAGGGAGTCCTACCATAAATGGTGTTGCTGAAAGATGAAATAAGACTCTTAAGGATATGGTGAGGAGCATGATTAGTCATTCTACCTTACTAGAGTCCCTCTGGGGAGAGGCACTTGAGACTGCAGCTCACATTCTGAACAGTGTACCAACTAAAACAGTGCAAAAAACCCCTTGTGTATTATGTTCGGGCAAGAAGCTCATACTAAGGTATTTGAATATTTGAGGTTGTCCAGCTGAGCCTAGGCCATATCAGTTAAAAGAAAAATCACCAGACTCGCTACTTTATTGAGTACTTTGATAAGTCTCGTGGGTACAAAATTTAATTCCTTGAATAGGACATTCTTTGATACAAAAAAATGCCCGATTCTTTGAGGATATTGAGTTTGGGAGGGAGATAAGGTTAAGGAGGTTGCCTGTGAAGAGGAATTTGTTTATCTTCCTACGGTTGTTGTTCTTGTTTCTAAGCAAACAACAAATTTGGAACCACCAGACAATACTAAAATACTCCCCATTGAGCCTCAAGAGTTCACTCGTGAGTAATCTACCCATGAAGTACAAACTCAACGACCTCAAGAACAAATGCTTCCCCATTAGTGATATCATAAATATATCAAGTTATTATCTCATTTGGTTTTAAGATAAATGCGGATGATGAATACATATATCATCAGTTCAGTGGGAGCAAGTACATTTTCCTAAATACCCCTATTGCTAAAGTAGACAAATTTAGTCTCAACCTGTGCCCAAGGACAAGTTTGAGCAGAAGGAAATGCAAAAGATTCCATATGCATTTGCTACAGGGAGTCTGATATATGCTCAAGAGTGTACGTGTCCAGATATTGCGTACATTGTAGGGATGTTAGGCATATATCTAAGTAATCCCGTAATGGATCATTAGAAAGCAACAAAATGACTTATGAGATATCTACAGAGATTAAAGCATTACATACAGAAAATCAGATCAACAGGAGATCATTGGGTATTCTTGATTCTGATTTTGCTGGACGCCTAAATAGTTGAAGATCCACTTCTGGTTATATTTTTTTGTTTGTCAGCATAGCTATTTATTAGAGAAGTGCTAAGCATACACTCACTGCAGCTTCTAATGTGGAAGCAGAGTTCATAACCTGTTATGAGGTATCCAATCTTAGAATATGACTACGAAACTTTGTCACTTGGCTGCACATTGTAAATAGAATTGAAAGACCAAAGTTATTTTGTGACAACAAATTGGCAGTGCTATATTCCAATAACAACATGAGCTCTTCAAAATCTAAGCATATCGACATCAAGTTCCTGATTGTTAAAGAAAAAATTCAGAGTGACCTTACATATAGAGCACATAGGTATAACTTCCATGAGGGCGGATCCGCTTAATAAAGGCTTACCACCCGCAGTCTTTCATGAGCATGTTGCTCATTTGGGTGTCACATCATGTAATGATATGATGGTTTGGTTCAAAGGAATTAGATTCGGTTAAGTGCAATTGGGTCCGGTTCAGCACTAATTTAGGTCTAATTTCTTTGAACCAACCCTACTTTGTGTGAACCAGACCCCAATTATCCTAAACCGATTGCAGAACCAAAGGATATTAGGTTGAACCGGTTTAATTTAAAGATTAGGCTGATTTGATAAACCATGAACAGGTTTTCACTTAAGAAGTGGATCGGGTTTTGAATTATATATTGGGTCGGGTTTCTATGGTTGGGTTTGAGGGTTTGATCTTAATGGATCAGTATACATAAAATAAACTTTAGATTCAACCCGTTTGAATTAAGGTAGTGGATCAGGTTTAACACTTATTGGTTCTGAATCTAACCGGATCTAGATCCTAAACTAAACCCATCTACCAAAAGAAATAAACCCTAAGGGCATGTTTGCTTCATAAGATAAAGAAGGATATAATAGGACATGAATTAATATCCATTATTTATTTAGTGCATGAATTAGAAAAAAAATGAATAGAGGATTATTTATATCTGATGTACACCGGATTTAAAAAATTCATATTCAATCATCATTCGTTTATTATCCAATCATTTCCTATCCATCAAAGCAAACATACCATAACTCTCTAACTCCTCTCTACACGATGCAGTCGCCACCTCTCCACGCCACATCTCCAGCGGCCACACCTCATCTCCCACTCCTACCACATGACGCTGTCCATCCTCACGTGCCGGCGATGAAATCGTCGACACCAGATGGCGACAATGAGGATGAGATGGAGCGAAAGTTGCACCGAAATAAACTCAGCGCTGGGTGACACAGCAAGGAGAGCAGCGCCAACAAGCCTCGTATCAACACACCCACTCCCTCTTCTACAGCCACGTTTCCGACATCCACCACTTTCACGGACGGCAACCTATTGTGAACCCTCCCCTCTGTGGCCGGAGCCGTGTTCATCACGAGGGGAAAGAGAAGGCCGGTCGTATCCGCCGATGGCGCCCAGATGCCACGCGAACAGTCGCATTTCCTTCCCTGCGGGCCTAGAAGACGCAGGTAACGCCGACCATATGAAAAATAAGAGAGGAACATGGGCTGTCGAGCTGTTGACAAGAGGACGGGAGCGCGAGAAAATCGAAGTCGCGAGAAGAGAAGAACAACACTGAAACACAACACTGAAACAACCCATTTGCATGCCTTCCCCGATCCCTCCGACCGGCGATAGTCGACGGAATAGCGGCCCTCCCCTCTGCGGTCTTGACGAGAGGAAGAGACCGGGAGACTACAAACAATCTACCTCCTTCGGCCGTCAATTTTATTTTGTTTGTTTATTAACACCATGAAATGACAGATTCATTAAAACAATCTACTATTCTTTTCTTTTCCTTTTAATTTGATGTATGAACAAATAAGGGTCCAATATGTACAAGCACAAAGTCTTTAACTATTTGACAACCAACCGGATGGATTTCTTTCCTAAATATCTAATTATATTCTCTCTTGCAAACAATCTCTTAGTCCTCCACACTTCACCTTATAATTTAGATTCATGTTTATGAGATTTGACAAATATCTTGCAATGCATGTCAAAGGGCTAACGGAACCGTTCACCTGAGAATGGGTATTGTCTATGATTGAGCGAAAAGGAATAAATAAAGGTGGCAAAATAGATGTTCAGGTTTACTGCACAAAATATAGTCATGCCTAACTCAAGAAGGGTACATGAAAGCAACACTGACCTAACATTCTTTTATAAAACTGAAGAACAATATAACACAGTGGAAGAAAGAAAGCACAATCGCAACTTTTTTGTATATTAATTGCATTTGCTAATATCTTGCAGAAGCAGTCTATCAGCCTTTCTGAAACCAGAACATAAATACTTAGAATAAAAAGACAAACTTTAAAGTTTGCTTAGAAATGTAACCTTACATTTGTAACTGCAGATATATGACAATATTTAACACATCTGCCTTAAACACCATCAATGGCCTAAAGCCCCAAAATTTGTTTAGAATACTCCAAGGTTAGCTATGTAAATATGACTAGGCAATTCCTGCTTACTGACAATTAGAAGATTATATAGTTCTGGTCTAGTTCTACTTCATTGCAGAAAGATGCATTATAAGGGGAATCAAAAGTAGGGCTGTCCATTCGGTTTGAACCGAACCGAACCGAACAAGCCCAAACCGAAATTTTTTCTTTACCCAAACCGGAACCCGAACCCGAACCGAACATTTCCTAACCCGATTTAACCCGAACCGAAATAATTCGGTTCGGTTCGGTTTTCAACCCGAAAACCGAATTTTTAATTAATTTGATTAAAAATTAAAAATTAAAAATAATTATTTAATACTTATTTACTTAATTCAGTTAAAAATTAAAAAAATAATAATTAATTAATTCGGTTTTCGGTTCGGGTCGGTTCCCGAATTCCGGGAACCGAATCCGAACCGAAATACAAATTTCGGTTCGGTTCGGGTCAAAGAACCGAACCTACAATGGTTGAAACCGAACCGAACCGAAAATTTCGGTTCGGTTTTTCGGTTCGGTTCGGTTTGACCGAACAGTGGACAGCCCTAATCAAAAGCAATAAACATAGTCCATGAAGCACAAGTTTACTGAGAAGCAGAATAAGTTGTTACCCTCTAGAAACAGATAAAGAAACTTCACCACGAATAGAGAAAAAATACTCGCTTTTGTAAATAGATGAATAAAATTCAACGTCACAAGTGCCGTTATGCGGCGAACTGCATAAGATGCAACAAAATCTCCATGGAAACAATACAAATCACCATATCACCTCATAAATATAGTGTACACAATGAATTAAATGCATTTTATAGATGTTATATGAGAAAAATATTTTTGACATTAAAATGAAGAGACAAGTTAAAATATTTAATTAACAGCATAGGGAAGTCTGATATTTTGGACAATGTTTGCAGAGAATACTTTGAAGGCCCCATATTAGAAGTGTACAACAGTATAGGGGACAATAATTTCCTCGAATAAAAAATGAATATGTTGTTTTCCAGATCAAGATCTACTACAAGTGGGTAGATTCATGCTTGGTGCCAATCTGTTACAAGTGGGTAGTGTAGATTATCATCAGATGTAGGGGTGTGAAGGTGAGTTCAAAGAGAAAGGAACCAAACCAATCAATATGGTTTGTACTGCTTTTGTAAAATATTTGTGTTTGATCCAAAAAGCCTATCATTGACGAGTTCCACTTATCATCTTATGAAACCAGTCAAACTGAATTGACATTGTTGATAGGGATTAGCCATGAATCTGAGGAAGATAAAGATACTCATGCACAACTGCACAAGTTAAAACTATGACATGCTGAATCAGACCTGTTAGCTTTTAAGAGATGAACTTTTATGCGTATAAAAATACATTATCATATACTTTTTTTCAGAAAAGATAAAAGAACGAAAAAAGGTTGACAAGCATTGATTATATTCATTTTTTTCATTTTTCAGTCTCATTCAATTTTGGAATTTGAAAATCAAACAGAAATATTGCTTTTATGCCTAGTTGGTTTAGTTGAATTTTGGAAAAGAATATGAAAATCAAACAAAACTCACTCTGTTGCTTTCTTCTGCCTACTTCGTTCAGTCTGCCTATGTATTAAACTATTAATAAAAAAAGGTAACGATATTTTGCCCCTCGCCAATGCATGCTGGTATGCATGGCAATTGTTGGCTGGTTATGTAGGAACAGGTGCTTTCGGACAAATTAATTGAGCAATCCTATGAAGAGAACTCTTTAGAATCACTCTCCAATATTAGTAAAGCTTGATAAATTTGAGACAGTGTTGATATTGTGTAGGATAAGTTGCAATCGACATCATTATCTAAGTTCCTCATCCATCATTGGTCCGGCTGTCAGGGTGGATCTTTTGAGGAAGAAATATGTCTCCCTAAAATTCAAGGACTGATATTTGGGAAGTGACAGCCCCAAATTTGGAGGCTTTTGATTCTCTCTGGAGAACCCGATATGGACAATTTTTGATAGTTATTTTTGGACATTGTTGGTCCTCTTTTACTGGCTTTTATTGTTTCTTTCATTAGCCTTTATTGTGTCTTTTATTTGGCTTTAATTTGTTGCCAATTTTAGGCTTTTCTATGTAATGCTTTGCCTTTGGTCTTATAATAAGGCCAAGAAGAGAATGAATAGGAAATTACCCGATATGAACTCAATTGATCATTTATTTTTCAATTGCCCTTTTGCTTCTAATATTTGGTCCTCTCTTAGTTCTAAGCTCAATTATGATTTTACTTCTAGAAGTTCTTGGTGTTCTGGTAGCTGGTTGCTGCTGGTCTCTCCTCTTTTAATGGATTTGGGGTCCTCAACCATTGTTGCTAACACCCTATGGTATATGTGGTATTTTAGAAATTCTGTATTGCATGGAGAATCGAAACCTACCTGAATAGAATCCTTGAATTTTCGGGACAGTTTACAAATGATTCTAGTTATGAGGCCAATCATCTTCTGAATATCATTACCCCTCTTTGGCAGCCACCTGTTTTGGATTGTATTAAGATAAACTGTGATGGTTCTTTTACTTCTCAGGAAGGTGGTGTAGGTATTATTGTTAGAAACAATGTTGGTAATTGTTTGTATGCTTCATGTAATTATTTTCCTGCTGACAATGCTCTTTATTGTGAAGCTTTGGCAGTCATTTATGTTTTAACAATTGCAGCTTCCTTAAGTTTTAATGTGCTTATGGTGGAATTGGATAGCAAATATCTTATTGAAGTTTTAAATCACTCCTCACCTGTCCCTTGGAGAATCAGAGCTATTGTTCAAGATATTTTGTTTCTTCTTTTTCACTTGTAAATTTTTTCTTTAGTCCTCGCTGTAATAATAAAGCTGCTCATTGGGCAGCAAATTGGGCTGAAATCAATAAGGAATCCACTGTTTGGGCTTCCATTCGGCCCCCTGAACTCAATAGTATCCTATCCTTGGATATATTAAACTCTTGCCTCTCGGCTGATTAAATAAATTTCTTTCTTTCTTGGTAAAAAAAAAACAATGAATAGGAAATGCATTTTTCCTTACACTACTCTTCTACTCTTCCTTTATTTCTTCCTAAACTTTTCATGGTTTATCTCTGTCCGAATTCCAACCTTGTGGGAGTTTGAGAAATACCTGAATTCTCATACAGATCAATCATTGTCAGAACTGATAAGGCTGGACCAATACAACTCAACTCCACATAATGTTCTAAATTATAATATACAAACCAGTGTCAGCTGCTCAATTATGGCCTTTTTGGTTGGCGGATACTTGTTTGGTTGTGTTTTAAAGACGAGGAATGGCTATTCCTATTCCTCATCTATTCCTAATAATGTTTTACAATTTTCCCCGTCAAAGTTAATCCTAGTTATACAGGATATATTATATTATACATATTATATTTAGTACTTGCAAAATAACATATAGTGTATATATATGTTAATATAATATTTATAATAAATGCAAGTAACATATAGTGTATATAATATTTATAACATATATGTTGATATAATATTTATAACAAATGCAAAAAATATATAAATAACTTCTACTAATTTTAGACATATAATGTTATAATAATATCATATTCATTTTAAAACTATTTTAATTAAAATTATATTTGTTATATTTTTAAAAAAATTGACAACAGAAGTTCTTAGTTTATTATGTTATTATGAATTAGAATAAAATATAGCATCATTTATTATTTTGAGTATAAATATTTAATATTGTTAAGAAGGATATTTTTGACATTTTGTTTCTATTCCTTATGCCAACCAAAGGAGGGAATTGATGTCAACCAAACAAGGAAATAGTTATTTCATTATTCCTATTCCTCGTTTATTTCATTCCTCCCTCCTCTACTCCAACAACCAAACAAGCCCTTAGGAAGACGAAGAATCCAAGATAAGGGAGGGACTCCTTGTAATTTTGTAAAGCCTAAGAACTATTTGAGTAGAAAGGTTACCTGTTTTCATCTATTATAAATTTCAATTAACCAAGGATAGACTTGTAATTCAAACCTAACTCAAAGTAATCCTTTGTTCAAATTGGGTTCTTCACCTCTACTGAATTCAAAATCAAATAGTATGATGTCTCCAAATCTTCTAATTCATAACATTAACTCGCATGATGTTTGCCATTGACTCATATGGACAAGCTATAAATTTTTCTAGCAATTAACTCAAATAGAGCAATCTATTTGATGCAAAATGTGGCAAATTATGATTGAAGCCTGAATATGTTGCTGCATCATTTGAGCATCTGGGATAACTATAAACCACTTATACAGTTATATGAGCTTTTTGTGTACCATTCAGAAATGGACTTAGACTATTTTGTGTTCCAAAAGAAGTATGAAGTGAAAGTATATCAGCTGCTAGCATACTGCATCAAACTTCACAACCAAGTTGCAATCTAAGTCATACAAAGTTCTCTAAGATTTAAGCAGCAAGTAGTTTGATTATTAGTATAACTATACAGAAGATTCTCTGTAAAAGAAAAGTACATTGGAGTTCACTAATTTTCTAAACTATATCTAGATGTAAAATCTGAATCTGACAATAATCGGCAATAATGTCTCAAAATTGGTTTGAACCATATACAAAACTGACATTATACATTAAATCCAATCATGTCAATTGGCAATATACAGAAGAATTATCCAAAACAAAAAGGATACATAAATATACCCATCAAAATCCAACTTTAAATTAGAAAAATTAGTTTCATGGTATTTACAATTGATCTCACCTTTAATGGTCAATGCCAAACACCCCATCTCTGACAATCGCAAACTCAGAAGAACCTTCTGGCAAATGTGGCGCAAAGACTACCTGCATCCTCCTCCTCGTCCTTGATAAGCCACTGCTGTTAGAAACCTCATCGCTCCTCGACAAGAACAGTCTAGTGTTGACGCAATTCGCCCAAGAAAGCCCCAATGCCGGAGAAACCCGCCTTCCGGACGAGTACAGACAAGCATAGTTGCCCAACCTCAGCCCATTCGCTCCCTCTTCGGAGCCGACAACATCAACAACCTGGTTGGTCACCACCACCACTGACCCGAACCGCCTCGCCTGCTCCTTGAGCTTAGCGGCGATCTTGAAGAAGAGAAAAGATCGCTTTTTTAGGTCGCTCGGGGTGTTGTCGAAGTCAGAGCGGAAGAGGGCGGCGATGGAGTCAACTACGATGAGCCTGACAGGTAGGTGAGTCGGGGGGCAGGCAAAGAGGGAGTCGGCGGCAGCAAGGAGGGAAAGGAGATCGTAGGGGGAGTGAGCGGCGGCGACGAAGATGTGGTCTAGAGGGTTTTCCAAGGAGGCGGAGGAAGAAAGGCTGCGTAGGCGGCGTAGGGGAAAGGGAAACTCGGAGTGGATGAAGAGGGAGGAGGCAGAGAGGCCGCCGCGGGAGGGGGGAAGGAGGGCGGAGAGGAGGAGCTGGAGGCAGAGCTGGGTCTTGCCTGCTGCGCTCTCGCCGGCGATCTCGGTGACGGAGCCAACGGGGAGGCCGCCGCGGAGGAGGCGGTCAAGGACGGGGCAACCGAGGGTGAGCTTCTGGGGCGGGAGATGGAGAGGGTTTAAGGGTTCGATTACTGGAACCATGACGCTTTTTGTGGCCTTTCGCAGGAGAGATTTGTCGTTTATACTTTGTAGGCTGGAACGATTTGACACAATAATAACAATTCAATGAAAATAATGGTGTTATTTTCTGTTTTCATTGAAGAAAATGAATTTTGTTTTTTTATTTCGAAGAAAAAAAAACGTCGTTTGGTTATCGGAAATAATTATAATTTTCTTTTAAATTTTTATTTTTTTTATCAATAATATATAACTTGGATTAAAATTATTTTTAATAATTTAATTATAAAAATAAATTTTCATTAACATTTTATTTATTATAATTTATTATTAATATATAATTTAATTTATATATTTTCATTAGTATTGATTTCCATCAACATATCAATGACAATTGAGATAGTTTTTCTAAGCATAAGGGTCATATTTGTCCTTAAAATATTCAAAAAAGTACAAATTTATTCTTAAACCTTTTTTTTAAAAATATTCTCGCTGTCCAAATTTTGGGCCAAAAATAACACTGCTTGTAATAGTTTGACAAGTCAGCAAACGATTGCTTACGTGGCAAAAATAAGGGTCATATTTGCCCTTAAAGTATTCGAAAATGTATAAATCTGCTCTTAATTTTTTTATTGAAAAATGCCTCCGTCATCTAAATTTTGAGATATATTTGCCCCTAAAGTAGTTGAAAATGTACAAATTTATCTTTAAACTTTTTATTTTTTAAAAAATGCCCCCGCAGTCTAAATTTTGGGCCAAAAATCTCTCGCGCCCCTGAGAGATGAGATATAAATACTAAAATCTCAATAACCAAAAGATCAAGGTGTCCATTAACTTAAGTTGAGTCTAAAATAAGTTATAACTCAACCAATACAAGTTTGATTCGAGTTTCGCTCGAACCAAGCAATCCCATCTAAGGACTAATCAAACATTCAAACTTAGATGAATTAATTTTCTTTCGCGCAAAGACCAATCTTCAATTCAAGCCCTACGGCGTTTCAACTGGTCCATCTCGACACGCGATTAAATTATCCTACTGAAATAATTAAATAAGCAATTTAAAAATTTTCGAGTATTACATAGAAGTGGTGGGACATGTTTTTTCAGCACCCCTTAATCGACTAGTTTTTGCAACCGGTTGGGCTTCCTTATTTTCCTTTTCTTATTGTTTTTATCTTTTCAACTCGTTCAATTTGATGTGTGTTTTAATAGCTTGTAACTAAAAGCTAGGATATATACGAACTCTATATGTCGCCTTTAATTGATTTAGGTTGTGAATATATTAGGTATTACATGTTGACAGCTTAAAATCCAGTGTGGTTTGATGATGTGGCTTATTTTATTTGTCAATTATTTGCTGACTTGTCAAATCGTTACAAACAGTGGTATTTTTGGCCCAAAATTTAGACGGCGAGGACATTTTTTAAAAAATAAAAAGTTTAAGAAAAAATTTGTACCTTTTCGAATACTTTAGGGGCAAATATGACCCAAAATTTGAACAACAATGATATTTTTCAAAAAAAAAAGTTTGAGGATAAATTTGTATCTTTTCGAATACTTTAGAAGCAAATATGGCACTTATCATTGCCACGTAGTAATCGTTTACTAACTTGTCAAACTGTTACATGCAATGATATTTTTTGCCCAAAATTTGAACGACGAAAGCATTTTTGAAAACAAAAGAAAGTTTGAGGATAAATTTGTACCTTTTCGAATATTTTAGGGGCAAATATGGCCTTTATTCCTTTTTTCTAAGAGAGTATTTGATATGATAGGATGGCAAATGAAGAAAAAAAATTCATAAGATTTTTTTATCTATGTACACCGAATATAACACCAAATTTATATTTTTAATCCTAATTTCTTTTAATCCAAGCATTAAAAAAATAAATGATATTAGTTCATCTTTTATTCTATCCTCGTATATCCCACGAAGAAAAATATGACCTAAGTGTAAATCCAAATATAATTAGATTTTTAAGAAATTGAAAAACCTCCTCTTGAGCTTGCTATTGAGGTGATTCACCTCGAGTCCTCGTGTAAATCTTGAGTTATTTGTTTATATGTTTTCTTACTTTTTCTCATTTTTTTACTCTTTCTCTTCTCCACGAGTAACTTTCAAAACTTTTGATGGAGTGTTCCTTTACTTTTAAAAAAATTATAACTAGATCTATTTTTTAATCTTTTTATCGAGTAAAAATCCATTTAATATTATCCAATTGATTTAATTTATTTAAATTGAAATAAAGTAGTAAGATTATATTCATAACAAAATTGTTACAGCATAATTATACATCTAACAAAAGCACGCTCAATGGTCCAAATAAAATAATTTTATTGATGAAGTATTTCATATAAAGTGTTATTCACCTCGAGTCCTAATGTAAATCTTGAGTTATTTGTTTATATGTTTTCTTACTTTTTCTCATTTTTTTACTCTTTCTTTTCTCAACTTGTAACTTTCAAAACTTTTGATGAAGTGTTCCTTTACTTTTAAAAAAACTATAACTAGATCTATTTTTTTTATCTTTTTATCGAGTACAAATCCATTTAATATTATCTAATTGATTTAATTTATTTAAATTGAAATAAAGTAGTAAGATTATATTCATAACAAAATTGTTACAACATAAGTATACATCTAACGAAAGCACATTCAATGGTCCAAATAAAATAATTTTATTAATGAAGTATTTCATATAAAGTGTTTTTTTAAAAAAAACAAAACAATCAAATCATGTCAGGTTATGTCCATGTACTGGATAGAGAAAGCAGATGATTAAAAATCTTGCACTCCTCATCAGTAACCCGCATATTCCCATATTCCTGTAGGTTGTGGAAGGTTTTATTCCATGAAGCATCATGTACATTATCAGACCTTTTTGCACAGAAGCAATGGAGATCTTGTTTGTACAAACATAATTGGGATTCATTTGTTATCCAGAAATTGAAATGAGCTTTACAAAAGGGGAGCTAAGATACTATTAAAAACATGAGCTGATTTATTTATTAAGAGTCTTCTGCAGTTATCTTGACTTGAGACATTTTCAAAACAAAACCAATTATTTGAAGGCACTGGTAGAAATACATCTTCAGAAAGGCTAAGCTTGGCAAGGTAGTGAGCTGACATATTGTTGATCTTGTTTATATGATACCAACCCATAACATCAATCTTTGCTGCTATGTTCCATATGTCTTTAACAAGGCATTTAGTAAACCAAGGGGTTTCAGATTATAGTTCAGAATATCAATAACAATTTTACCATCTGAAAAAATCTTAAGGTGTTTTATATTCATAAGTTCAACATTGATAAGACAAGCCCAGATTGCCATGAGTTCAACTGATAAACTGTCAGAAGAGATTGAACCCTGGTGTCCTATTGCCAAAAATTCTTTGGGACCATTTTGAAAACAGAAACCAAAACCAGCTTTGCCATTAACCCAAGATGCATCACAAAAAACTTTGATACCCAAGTTGATTTCTTCAGCATGGTCAATAAGGTTAGCCCTCAAGTTATTATTACTTATGCTTGTGATAATTGATCCTTCATTTTTACCTTCATTTGCTTTGAAGAGCTTATCCAATTTAAGTACATTCTTAACCCAGACCAATATTTTATATACTAAAGAGTTACATCCATAACCTTTGCCATTAAAATATCTATCATTTTCGTTCTTCCATAAGAACCAAATTAAGTCCAACTGCTATGCAGCTAATGAGGTACTACTTCTTATCTTTTTTCAGGTTATCCCCTTCATCAATCCATTTACCTTGAGACCACAAATCTTTAAATGCAAACTGATAATTCATGATGGACTCCAGGGATGACCAAAGATCAGTAGCAAGATTACACTCAAAGAAGATATGTTTAATGCTATCTTGTCCTTCCCCACAGATGAAGCAGGCATGCTCAACAATTTTACGGATTCTGGACAACCATTTTGTTATAGGCAACCTACCATATATCATTTTCCATAAGAAGATTTTTACTTTTGACAGTACTTTTAAATTCCATAGGAGCTTCCAATCAAAGACAAGACAATGTTCTTACTTCCCATGTCTTCATTTTTCAAGAAGTTATAGGCTACTTTGCAATTCAATTTTTCTTTTTTGTTTAAGGCTCAAACCCACTTATCATCAGTGTTGCTTTTGGGTAAGTAAATCTTTGATATGGTTTTGACAACTTTAGTATCAAAAATGGATCTTAACAAAGTTAAGTTCCATTCTCCATTTTGAATAAGATCACTCTCCATGCAAATTTCTCCTACCATGTACATATTTATAAAAGTTGGTCATTTATCAAAAAGCATACACACAACCCAAGGGTCACTCCAAACCTTTGTGTTGCATCCATCTCCAATTCTCACCATTAGCCCTTCCTTTAGATTTGACATAGCAGAGAAGATTCCTTTAACTACCCAACTGCCCTGCTTACCATAATCCATTTGCCTAAGGATGAATTTTTTTATATCTTTGCTTGAGTATGGAAACCCAATTTGAATCTTTATTGTTTAGAATATGCCGTACTCTTTTGGCCTGAATAGCAATTTTGACAAGATTCAAGTCTTTAATGCCTAGGCCACCATGGCCTTTGCTAAGAGAAACTTTTTTCCAATTAACCAAATAAAAACCATGGTTGTTTTTACCAAATCTCCAAAAGTAATTTCTGGCCAGCTTCATATGCTCATTCACCACCTTATCATTGATCCATGTAGTAGCCAAGGAGTGGATAGGTATAGAATTAACCACAGAATTTAGGAGCATTGCTTTGCTTGCCTGTGAAATATTTTTAGTAGCCCAACAGTCAAGTATGATTTCCACTTAGTTCACTATCTGTCTTTGCATACTTATAGTTGTTTTGCCCTTATCAATGCAAGCTCCAAGATATTTTATTGGCAGAGAACCTTCCTTTATGCCCAACTGATTACAAAAAAGATCACTTTTAGCTTTTGAAAAAGCACTTGGGAAATAGCATTTAGACTTGCCAAAATTAATTTTTTGGTTGGTAATGTCTCCATATTTCCTTAAAACATTCTTTATGTACTCACAAGAACTCTTGCAGCATTTAACCACCAAACTAGTGTCATAAGCAAATAATAGATGACTTACCGTCAATCCTCTATATTTGAAAGCTTTGATATGCCCTAACTCCACCTCTTTCTTAATAGGAGGGATAACAATTCTTGAATCATGATGAATATGTAAGGTGAGATGGGGTCACCTTGCCTAACTCCCATAGAACTTTTGAAGGCCTATGAATGTATTCCATTTATAGAGCATTTATAATTTGCAGACCTGAGGCAAGCAGTGAACCAAGAGATGAGTTTTGTAGGTATATTCATACACTTGCAAATACCAATCAGGCCCTCCCAACTAACCCTATCAAAAGCTTTCTCTAAGTCCAATTTTATGATGAAGTATAGGTATTTCCTCTTGGACTTGCTAACAATATTTATAATTTCTGAAAGGATGATGATATTATCATGTATGTTTCTCTTTTCAACAAAAGCAGTCTGTTCACTAGAGATAATGTGTTTAATCCATGGTTTAATTCTATTGACAATAGCTTTGGATAAAATTTTGTATGCCACATTGAGCAAAGCAATGGGCCTGTAATCCTTTATCTCAACTGGGTTATCTTTCTTTGGAATGAAGATTAGGCTAGTCTTTTCCCCACGAGTCAGGTAGTAAGCTCATATGATGAAAAGTATTAATTTCCTTCATATAGGAGCCACTGATAGTTTTCCAGAAATTCAAATAAAATTCTAGGTTATAGCCATCAGGTCCTGGGGCTTTTCCTTTGCCTAAACTCTTCATAGCAGCAACAATATCCAACTCAGTGAAATTCCTGGTCATAAGTTCAAGCTTGTTTGTTGGGATCAGTTTCCAATTAAGATTCCTGATTTCATTCCAATTGATAGCATGCATACTATTATATTCCAAGCTCCAGAGATTTTTATACCATCTCATAAATTCCTCAGCAATCAAATTAGCATCAATAATTTTTTTGCTATCCCCAGTGACTCCCATAATAGAATTCATTCTTTTTTTGAATTTGGCAAGGTTATGAAAATACTTAGTATTTTTGTCATTCATTTCTATCCAATTGGTCATTACTTTTGTCCACCATTTGATGTGTATCTGCCTACTAAGAGTCATAACCCTGTTGGTAAGACTTCTGATCATGTTTAATTCATATTCAGTAGTTGCACCCAATTCATCAATTGCTTCAAAGATTTCAAGTTCTTTCTTTGTATCTTTGAGTTTGCTTTCCAGATTGATAAATATATCCTTGCTCCAAGGTCTGAGAGCCTTGCTTAAGCTCATCAATTTTTTCATGTAGAGGTCTGGTTCATTATCATTAGGAGTTGGGAAGTTCCAGTTGTCTTTCACATACTGGTAGATGCTCTCATTTTTCAACCAATACAATTCAAAGATAAAATTTCTTCTTCTTCTAACTATGTTATCGCTGCATCTTGTGACTAACATAATAGGCATGTGATCTGAGGCTAGCCTTTGTAAAAGATATACTAGAGCATTCTCATATTTTGTAAGCCATTCATCATTGGCATACATTTTGTCTAGCCTTGCCATTACTCTCTTATCACCATACCTATTGTTGCACCAAGTGTACCTGAACCCAATGAAATTCAGGTCAATTAGTCTGGCTTCAAATTTAAGTTCTTTAAATGACTCAAGAGAATTTTCTGAACTGAAACTTTTCCTTCCTTTCTTATCTTCTTGCATCTCCACACAGTTGAAGTCCCCCATAAGTAACTAGGGCACATCATCAATATTAAACTTCTTAAGAATTGCCACATAATTTTTCTTTCACTTGCTTTAGTGCTTGCATATATTCCAGTTAATAGCCATAAAATACCCCCTTTAACACATACAGATGCATGTAGAGACTGACTGCATTTGTACAATAATTTTGCTTCCAATATATCAGTCTTCCAAGCAATAATAATGCCTCCAGACCTCCCATCACCAGGCATGAAGAAACCATTCCAATTTGAACCAAACTTCCTGATACACATTTCAGAGTGACATTCATCTAAGTGAGTTTCTAAGAGCACCAGATCAGGTTTATCTATTCTCAGAATGACTTCCAGAAAGTCCCAGCCAGAAGCTTTATGCCCCCCCCTATGTTTCATGAAAGGAACTTCATTCTTGATATGGTTGTAAGTTCCCTCCTTGTATATCACATGAGGGATCAGCATCAAATACAATCACCCTTTTATTTTTGGATTTTTTTTTCTTTTTTGCTCTACTTTGCTTTATATTGAAGGAAAACAATCATGATGGATATTCTAAGATAAAGATTTCTTTGTTTTTCCTTTATTGTTGGTAGTAGCAATTACAATATCTTCCTCTATATCAGCAACTGAGATTGTCACATTCTTTTTTATTTTACTAAATGCAATTGCGAATGTATCTGTCAGTTTTGTGTGGAAGGAATCCAGACTCTTATCAATGTCAACATGGACAGTTCTAGGGGCCGTGAGCTGAGATTGAAACACAATGTTTTTGTTTGAGTTCTCAGAACTACTTTCCTTTTCTTTTTGGACAACATTTTCCCTAGTAGGAATATGAGTAGTTGAAGCAAGCTTTGGGATTGAAGACATACTGGCAGCTTTAAATTCTGATGTAGGATTGTCCTCCACCATATTGGTATTTTGATCTTTCTGTTCCTTCAATACCTCAAATTTATTTTTGGCTATGCTATCTAGGTTTTCCTTTTTCCTAACATGAGGTTTTTTCTTCCTATTTATGATCTGCCAAGACCCAAATACTTCATCTTTGATACCAGTATCCATGTTCACATCAGTAGGTGTTCTATTGACTTGAACATTCTGAAGTCCTTCCTTAGAAGTACTAATATTCTCAGATTGCCTGATAGTACATACATCAACTAAATGACCAATTTTACCACATTGTAAGCAAAATTTTGGGATATTCTCAAAAGCAATGGGTTGCCAAAAAATTGCTCCACCTCCATTAATCCGAACACTTGATAGAAAATAAATGATAGAACTTTATTTTTCAGGTTTCACATAATGCAAATCCTTGCAAATTTGGCTCTTTGACCTTTCAAAGTGACACCATCAATTTTGATTAGTTGTCCAATTTTTTATGTTATTTTTAATAGTATATTTCTTTGGAGATACTCCAGTGGGAGTTCTAGGAGTTGTACCCACACTGGGATAGCTTCAATCTTCTCTAACAATGGTTGAAAATTTGTTCTCCATGGAGTGAGCAGTAGGGCTTGACCTTTGAAGAACCAAGGGCCTTTAGTTAGAACTCTATTTAGATCTTCCTCACACAAGAATTTGAAGCAGAAATAACCTGCAAGTAGGTCAACTGCTTGCACATTGCATTTCAGCTTCCAGATCTTTGGCATTACTTGCTGAACTAAGTGGAGGGGAGGTGTGCTGACGTGCTGCCATAGAATTTTTCGTACAAACTATTGCACCATTTTGATCTAGCATGCAATTGCCATCAGTTCCTCATCAATACAAACAGTGTTATCAGAGGTTGTTTGAATCTTTTTCAACTTATCTTCTAATATGTTTCTTTTAGTCATTTCATCAAACACACGAACCTCTCTGAAAAGCGCAGCCCATGAGCTTGGATGCTTCTTACTATTTGAGATTGCAGAACTTTGGGGATCCTGATTAGCCATGAAGAGGGGATTCTCCATAGCAACATAATCTCTATCTAAAGCACACATTTCTTTATTTATAATAGAATTAGAGCCTCCAACCATCATGTTTTGAATAGGAGATTTCCTAGACATTGCAACTATATCCTTGTTTTCCTCTGGATTTGATTTCTTCCTCTAATAGAAAGGTCTATTCGTGACCTTCGTAGGAGGATCGGGGGCTTTCTTAGGCTTCGGGAGGGCACGCCAGACTCCTTTCGATCTCAGACTTAGATGAACCGGGTCGTCTTCTTCATCGGCAATGGTATCGCTAGTTTCAAGAGAACTTCCCGCCATCAAGTTCATATATAAGTGTTTGATCAATGAATACGTACAAGTATTTCATAAATGAATGAATAAATTCATATCAAAAGCCAATTGTGCAATATATATTATATAGTCTTGCGTAAGTAGTTACAACAGATGTCTTGTCACATCATCATGTCTGGCATCATCATGCTATTGAGTAATATTGATAAGAAAAATAAAAATATTGGGTTATTTGAAAGCGGTGCATCTCCAATAAAAAATAAATTCTCTCCGAAAAAGCGTTTGGTATTTGATAATTTAAATAGATTATCAATAATTTTAATTAAAATTATTTGAGCTCATCAGATTATAATGTTTAATTGAAACAAATTACCACTCAACAAGTAATTCACGTTATCAAGAGAGGGGATGACTATGTGGATTATCAGTAAAGTGATAATATTATTTTTTTTATTTTTGTCAAAAATATTTCCTACTAAAATACCCTATATTATTAACATAGAAAAAAATCATCGTCTCTTCTCATTCACCTAATCTAATAGTAAATGGTAATCATTTTTTAATTTTTAATTTATATTATTCTTTTTCATTTGAGTGTATTTTAGTTGAAGCTATAAATTTTCGAGTAATCTTTTTTATACCAAACAATATAATATAGAATACTAGCGAGATTATCAGTACATGTCAAACATGATAATGTATATTATCGATAATTTTAAAAGTAATAATCAATCTGAATGATAATCTATATTTTCAGTAATCTTAAGTGGTAATGTACCAAACGCTCACTCAATTCATTATCCAAAGCATGACATTCAAAGTAGAAAATTAATTCAAACGTAAAAGTCATAATAAACATATACATTGATGTAGGGTCAAATCAATATGAAATCATTGATTGCATGCATAATGAAAAATGCAAAAAATATATATTATAATGCTCAAGAAACAAATCAGCGATACTACGAAGATATGATATATGCATA
Organism: Canna indica; assembly: GCA_034359265.1. NCBI lineage: Eukaryota > Viridiplantae > Streptophyta > Magnoliopsida > Zingiberales > Cannaceae > Canna > Canna indica. The sequence goes on from CP136898.1 coordinate 14,137,357, forward strand.
AAAAGCATTTGAACTTGTTACATATGTATTATTTGTGCCCGATTTGTTGCTCAACAGACACTAGACTACATTTATACTGGTAGAATTTCTGAGATTTGGGATTTAAAATTATTAATTGTTCTAGTGTGAACATAATAATGTAAAAATCCATTTTATTGCACAAGCGCATCTGGTGTAGTGGTATCATAGTACCCTCCCACGGTGCTGACCGGGGTTCGATTCCCCGGATGCGCAATGTTTTGTAATTTTACAGTTACTAATTATGCCAACAGTTTTACTAAAAATGGATGTTTAGTAGTCACTTCCCAATAATTACATTGTACTAAAGCTATCTATCACTTACAGTGCCAATAACCATATATTCCTATTTCTAAAAATATTATTTCTCACACGATTTTTACAGTGGCATAAGAAACACATACTTTTTGTATCTGAAAAAACAAAAACAAAAAAAGACGGAGGAGAAGGCAATCTCGGGGAGAAATAACAAGAGCGAGCTCAAGAGCCTTGCAGAAGCACTCATGACCAGTTCAAAATCCCAACAACCCGCAGCAGAAGCTTCTTCGTCATGCTCTCAGCCTTGAGCTTACCACACATCCCGCGAGTACCTTCCTTCAATATGCAGAATCTTCATCATTTCCTCTGCCTTGGAGCGCTCCGTTGATCCCTTTGATCCAATTTAGATCAACTGCATCAGAACCAAGGATCAAACCTTCACAAAAAGGAATTTGATCTTTCATATATCAGTGTCCAAGTCTAATTAATGGTTTGTTTCTACCTATTCTTGATCTATGGAGTGAAGAATTTTGTGGACATCTTTAGCCATTCCCTTGGCATCACCACAGATATAAATGTAACCACCTTCAGAGATGATGTTCCAAATGTCTACAGCTTGATTACCGCAGCCAATCATTAGTATAAAGTAGTGAAAGAAATACTGATAAGACTATTAGAATTAAAGCAGGCAAAGAAAAGAACAATGAACATTTCATTGACCATTGAACATTTCATGCTACTTTCTCAGCCAACTTATGCTGCACATATTGTTTGTGTGGACCGGGGACGAAGCCGGAAAATTACCTTAGGGGAGCAAAATATAAAATCGCACGTAGGGGGGCAATTACATGGGTAATTTTTTTATATATAATATTTTTGGAGGGACAAATGTAGTAATATGCTCATATATATGTATAATATACTAATCTCAGGAGGGGACCAATCTCAGGAGGGGCAATTGCCCCAAGCCAATACATTGGCTCCGCCCCTGGTGTGGACCCTCGCGAGAGAAGGCTACAATGAGCTCACAGAGTACTCCTTCCTTGACAAAATTGCTCAACTCACTCATCCTCATAGATACAGTCCTACATTTTTTGTCCATGTATTATTTGTGTCAGGGATAAGATTTTGATAAAACTACAGTAATTTTCCTAAACGAGAACAAGTGAAGGTGAAAGTGCATTTTTGAAATTTACAGGAAGAGGAGTTCGCTCGTCGAAGGGGATTTTCCATGTTGATATAGGATTTTTATCACGTAAAGTCCCTCTTAAAGTCATTCCCATTAAGACGAATATCACATAGGAGAAAGCGCGAGAAGAACACTACCAGATCAAATAACACTAACTCCAAAAACAATTACTATATCTTTATAGAATAAAGAAATGTACAAAAAATACAATGATAAAGCACTAAGGAAAAAACTAACGTGAGAGCACGTATCATCTACTCTATCTAACTAGACATCTGCAACTATTAACTCGCACATGTGAATCTGAAGTAAACACAAAACCTTAAGTGGAAATCTCAATAAGATAATGCCAATATGGTTATGCATTAATTGAGGATATAAGCACAATATGAATGATGATGCACATTGTCTATGCATCCAAATTTAAGCTCCATCTACTAACTCATGCCAATGAGCACCACAATATAACTATCTTGATGCATCAAAGAATAAAAAACAAAACATATATAGTACGGACTATGTCGAGCAACTAATGTCTTGTTTGTTTCATAGTAGAGTATGGTTTATCATGATATGATATGATTTAATTTTATGTTTGGGAAGACTTCTAATAAATGGTCATGGTATGGTATGATAATCTCATGGTTTGAAAACCATAAATTTTGGTCAAGTTTTTAAACCATGGATTTGGTGGTTTCTCATGGTTTCATGAAATTTTATTTCTAAAATATCATCAATTCACTACAACACAACCGACCTATAGAGGCACATAATTAGAGATGAATTAAATTTTTGTTTCTAAATCTTCACATTTAGAGACTAATAGACACAAAATTTATCCCTAATTAGCCTCTAAAAATAGCTTTAGAGTCAGATCAATTAAGTGCCTCTGTTGCTAGTGTTTCTATATCTTAGAGTCAAATCAATTAAGTGACTCTGTTGTTGTTGTTTCTATAGATCTTTAGAGACTAATTAAGAGAAAATTTTGTATCTATTAGTATCTAAATGTGAAGATTTAGAAATCAAAATATATTTTGTCTCTAATTTTGAGTCTCTATAGGTCAATTATGTTATAGTGATTAATCAAAATTTATAATTTCTCTTATGCCCTTTATATACTCATATCAGATTAGATTTTTATTTATTATTCTTGATCGACTTAGCCAAGACATCGTTCTCCTCCATAGCTACTGTCATTTAATCATACCATACCATACCATACCATACCATCCCATCCTTCCAAACAAGATAATAATTTTTACAATACAATACCATACAATACCATACCATACCATATATTACTAAATCATGATTCACCTCATCCAAACAATGCCTAAGGGGATGTTTAATTGGTTAGCTACAAATACACTTGCGGATTTCAGTTTGTAGTATCAAAATAATTTTCTTGTTTGGTTAACCGCAATTATCCTAATTGCAATATATATTTAGTTTTTGCAGGCTATAATTGTGGGCTACAACTTAGGCTCCTGCAAACCTATGTTGTAGTCTGCAAACAGGGCACCATTGTTCTTGTGGCGCTAAGCCTTGCAAATCTCTATATGCGACATGATATCTCGTCAACGAGTTTGGAATCGAAGGCGAGGGAAAAGACTGGAGATGGCCAACGATGGCTGAAGGCCGCGCAGATCACGGCGTTAAGCCTTTCGTAGCCGCTATAATGCAACGACGAGGCTGTCGCACGCTGCACATGCACGCTACACTACTAGAATAGTCGCTTTCACCAACAATCCTCACCAACAGCCGACCAAGCCGTCGAAAACATCCACGACTTTCTTACGGTCGCACAAGCCGCTGCAGATGCAATAACATTTGCAACGGCTCACATACGATCGCTTGAGGCCATCACTTATAAGCCGATGGCGCGCATGGGGCGCGAAATAAAATAACTAATTAGCCACAGCTTAGAGAGGGCTGCATAGGCCGTCGGTGATTTAATAAATCAATAATGACGGCTCTCTCTCTCTCTCTCAGTCGCAAAGGCCGTCGCTTATGAGTCCATGGCGTGCACGTGGCGCGAAAATAAAAATAAACTAATCATCGACGATTTTGAGAGGGTCACGTCAGTTGTCGATGATTTAATAATTAACAATCGATGATTTAGCGACGGTCATAGGGCCGTCAGTGAAAAGTCCTTTTATTTAAGTTCGCACCCATCCCCTTTTCTTTCTCCCGCTCTCACCTCTCTCTTCTCCTGCTCTTTGCGTCGCCGCCGCATGCTCGAGTTCTCATCGTTGCCGCCTTCTCCTTCGTCCTCGGGTCTCACTCGTTGTTGTAACTGTCTTCGCCGTCGATTATAGCCTCACCGATCTCCCCCAGGCCTCTACCTCGCCGATCTCCCCGAGTCTCTGCCTCATCGATCTCCCCGGGCCTCTGCCTCGTCGATTACACTGTGCATCTGCCTCATCATCTCCAGGTTGTCGCCTTCTCCAAGTCTCCCTCGTCGCTGATCTTCGGGCCGCTGTCAATCTCCTTCAAGTAATCCCCTCCCTCCCCCTCTCCGACCGACTAGGGCCAAAACCCTAGGTGTAGCTTGAATCAGGTTCAAAAGTGCGGGCACTGATGGGCCGAATCTGGCCGGGCCCAATAGTACTAGTCCAGTCCACAGCTCTCGAGCTTGGTCGGAGTCTGGAGGACTGTGTGCCGAGCTCTAAGTAATGTCAACTATTGACCTCAGTCGGATGAGGGGACGTCAGCTGGGTTACTATCACATGTAGGGTATGAAATCTTTGCGCGACTCTTTCTTATCCGGGCTGAATGTGACAGTTATGTATAAAGGGAAAGTGTTCTTCCTTGCGCTTGCCACATGTATGGAAAATATAGATTTGATAGGAGAGTAATTATGACTAAAGATTCGATAAGCAGTTTCTAAGGCGTTGAGCTTGTAAGTTGACGGCACGAGGCTTCGTCCATGAGGAAGTGGGCTTGCCCATTAAGGTGACGGTTCTCGCTTGGTGCCTATAAATAGCCCCATGCATGTCGTTTGTTTCTAGAGGTCATGGAGCGAGAAGTGTCGAAAGTTATCATCCCTCCGAGGGTCGTCTTTGAGTTGGTGGTGAATAATTCGCAAGTTGTCGTGGATTTGTACCATCGGGCTTAGAAAGGAAGGTAGGAGGCGGGGTTCCGACTGTGGGTTTGTACCGATGGGCTTAAGCAAAGCGGTCTTCGTAGTTGCACGTCGGTGAAGGCGTTGTGCTCTCGGCTAGCTATAATCTTGTCCATGATTCTAGGTTTGCACGGGCAAGACTTTCATTTCCCTTCTCCTTGCCCTTCAAATCTTGGGTCGCGGGGGGTTCCGTTAACATGATTGTATGTGGCGTTAAATTCGGGTAGCAAGACTATTGGCCGAAATTTTTGCTTGCATGTTTTCGGAGAAGAGTACATCATACCTTTCCCTATTATGCTCTTCAAGAGTTGTTTTGTAATGTAAGGCTTGTTTTCTTACTTGTAAACTACCCTATTTGGGTTTGTAAGTACGTATAACTACTCCCTTTGTGGGGGGTCTTATAAATAGAAAGACAATTATTTCTATTTATCCTTGACGTGTTTTTGCCAAGCTTGGTCGACCTTTCGATCGCGGTGGATCTGTTTAGAATTTGATTGCATGTCTAAGTCAAAAAAGATATGTATTTTAAGGCTTATAGATACCTAGTTGGTAGTTATGAGTAAGGCACTGGGGCCGACGAGTCAAATTGGTGGGGAACTGAGCTCTGATCGTTGTAAGGGCTCTAAGGCCGAAAATAGTGGCGTTGTGTTTGAGGACCAGACTCTGTGAAAACAAAGCTTGTGAGAAGCGCTCTTGGGGTCATGTTGCTCATTTAGAGCACTATTCATTTAGAGCATGTTAGCTAAGCCAAAGGCCGCATTTAGGCCCGAGGACTAGACTTGGTGAAAATCGAGCTCGCGAGAAGCGCACTTGTGGTGTTGTTGCTCATTTAGAGCGTGTCTGGCTGAGCCGGGGCCGCATTTGGGGCCGAGGACAAGACTCGATGAAAACTAAGCTCATGAGAAGCATGCTTGGGGTCATGTTGCTCATTTGGAGCAGGCCAGGCTCAGCCGAAGGCTGCATTTAGGGCCGATGACCAGATTCAATGAAAATCAAGCTCGTGAGAAGCGCACTTGGGGTTGTTGGGGGCGTGGTAGTCCAGAGTAGGCACTGAGGCTAGTGAGCCAAACTAGTGAGAATCGAGCTATGGTTGTTGTTGGAATTCGTGCGTAGCGCTGTGGTCGACGAGTTAGGCTGGTGAAAACCGAGTCCTGATCGCGGTGAAGGCCTTAATGCCGAGGATAGTGGCGCTGGGGCCGTGGAGGAGTTGTGTGTCATGTAGGTTAAGAGCTGTTGTGAGATCGTGTGGTCTTGCGCATTATGCATTAACTGCAAGTAATTTCATATGCAAGGGAAATGTGTATAAGAAAAGGAGTAACTTCATTGCTAAATGTCATAGTTATACATTATATTCCACCGAGAGCTATGCTCGACCTACACACGGTGGAGTCTTGTTAAAGCCTTTCGTGGGGTAAACCTAATGGGAAAAATCGTCATGCAAGAAAAAGGGTACACCAACCATGTTATAGTTTAAGGGAAAAAAGCTTAGTTGTAGTAGGCTCATAGAGAGGTCGCGTTCCACGATCATGGGAGTTCTCGTCCAGAGAATTCATCGATTATGTAGGTGTCTTTTTAGAGGAATTCTGTGATTCGGTAGGGGCCTTCTCAGTTTGGAGCGAGCTTTTCCTTCTCTAGTTGGCTTCCTTTGTGGTTTGATCTTTCGAAGAACGAGATCTCCTTCTGTGAAGTTAATTGGCCTAACTTGCTTGCCATATTTTTGGGCTATCTTGAGTTTTATGGCCTATTCTCTGATTTTGGCGAGTTCTCGCTCTTCTTTGATGAGACCGAGCTTGGCTTGTCGGACTTTTGAGTTATTTTGTTCTTTAAAGGCAATCCTATGGAGGTTGGGCTCTACAATCTCGACAAGTATCATGACCTCTGCTCCATAAAATAAGCCGGTATGCAGGTTTTGAGGTGGAAGATTGGGTAGTCGCGTTATAACTCCAAAGCACCTCAGGTAGTTCTTCAAGCCAGTGCCCTTTGACTCATCCAAGCTTCTTTTTTACTCTTGTCAGAATGGCCTTGTTGGCTACTTCGACCAGACTATTTGTCTGAGGGTGTTCTACGAATGAGAAGAGTTATTGGATGTCGGGGTCCGAGCAGAACACCCAAAATCGTCGATCCGTGAACTATTTTTCGTTATCACTAACAAGTTCGTGTGGTATTCTGTACCTATAAATGATGTTTTTCCAAACAAACTTTTTAACCTTTTTAGTCACAATTGAGGATAGGGGTTCGACCTCTATCCATTTGGTGAAGTAGTCGATTGCCATGACTAAAAACTTGATTTATCCCGGTGCTGGGGGAAAGGGCCGAGGAGGTCGATCTCCCACTTGTGAAATGGCTAGCTAGTATTCGAGTTGTATAACAGCTCAGGGTGTAGTTGCAAGAGTTCAGAGAATTTTGGCACTTGTCACACTTTTAAACGTAAAGGCTGCAATCCACTTTCATGGTCGACCAAAAGTAGCCAACCCGAAGAATTTTAGCGGCTAGGAATCTTCCTCCAATGTGGTCGCCACAGATGCCGTCATGGACTTCTGCCATTATGGTGTCTGTTCGGGGTTGGGCGACACACTTGAGAAGTGGTCACGAGTATCCTCTTTTGTAGAGTTAGTTGTTAATGAGTGTGTAATAGCTTTCCTATTTTTGTAAATTTACCTGAGTTGGAGGTGTGCTCCAGGATTTCGCCTCGTTTAAGGTAGTTTATGTATGGAGTCCTCTATTCTGTAGTTTGTTCGGTTGTTTGGACTTCGGCCGAGGTGTCGACTGGTTAGATGCTCGGTTGCCCGAGGACTTGTTAGTTGACCGACCTGTTGTTTTGAGACTTTTTGGTGCTGGCGAGCTTGGATAATAGGTCGGCTCGAGTGTTTTCTTTCTGAGGTATGTGCTGAATCACACAGCTATCAAAGTTAACGATTAAGGAATGTAGTAGTGAAAGATAGCTTTCGAGGGAGGGGTCCCTCGTCGCTTGGCAGGTGTCGTTGACTTGCCCTACGACAAGCTGTGAGTCGCTTTTTACGATCATGCTTCGGGCTTTTACCTTATGAGTGAGCCTAATTAGCCCAACAATTAGAGCTTCATACTCTGCCTGATTGTTGAGGGAGGGGTCCCTCGCTTAACAGGTGTTGTTGACTTGCCCTACGACAAGCCGTGAGTCATTTTTTACGATCATGCTTTGGGCTTTTACCTCCTGAGCGAGCCTAATTAGCCCAACGATTAGAGCTTCATATTCTGCCTGATTATTGCTGGCTTTGAATTGGAATTAGAGGGATTACCCTTGGGCGATTCCTTGGTCGTTCTCCAGAATGATGCCTGCTTCGCTTCCTTTTTCGTTGGAGGCGTCATCCACGAATAATGTTTAAGTCTTGACCTAGTTGGGGATGTCTTCCCAGTCAGTGAATTCAACAATGAAGTCGACCAGTGCCCAGGCTTCAACCCTTATTTGATGGAATAGAACTCGACTCGATGGTCGAGATTCAAAATTTCTACAGTCGCGGCATGAATCTTCATATGTAATCCCTCAGGGGCTCGCATGGTTCTTGTTTGACGTAGTGGAGGGCGTCCTCTATTTTGTAGTAGATTCGGGATGAGGAGAATCGGCTGGTGAAGGCGCAGGAGAGTTCCACGAAAGAGTGTATAGATCCCGATGGAAGGGAGGAGAACCACAATAAGGCTTCTTTCTCCAAGAATGCCGGGAAAGCCCTACAAAGGATGGGACCGGTCGCTCTATTGAGGAGCATCATGGACCTAAACATCGCTAGGTGTATAGTCGGATCGTCCATACCATTATAGGGCTTTAGAGTGGTCGACAACTTGAACTTGGGTGGGAGGCATGTTGTCATGATGTGTTCGACGAAGGATCCCGAGTTGATAGGAAGGGGAGTGACGATCTTTGTGACTCTTGAACCTTTCTCTCTTCTTTGTCGGGGTGCATTAATTAGAAACCTCATCTCGGAGAACTGAAATTGGTCTCATTATTTTTGAATGGTTGCTTTCTTCATGTTCAGAGCGGTGACACTCGGGATCGGCTAAGAGTTGTTCCCTAGAGCAATCTGATTGGCTTAATTAAGGGCCATTTCTTTCACAAACAATAAGGGTTCACCTGCATCCGCGATCCTTGGTTGGTAGCATTCTCTTATTGATTAGCCAATTCATAGCCAGTTCATAATCCGATGCAATCTAATCTGAATCATGGCAGGCTATTTCCCTAAAATATAGAACACCTCCGTAGAGCAAACTACAAAGCATCACAAGATCTTAAGGAAAAAGCATTCCCATACTCCCAAAAGCTAATGCAAGTGTAATACCCCGGTTTAGTCCCACATCGGGAGTATGTTGGATGTGGTGTTGGCTTATAAGACTTGATAGGTGGATCAGTTATCCCATCAAGCGAGTTGTAACAAATGGTATCAGAGCAGGACCTAGTCCTAGGCATGGTGAGGGAGCTTATGTGAGAAAGGGCTGCCTGGGTGATGGGGTGGAGCCGCTACTAGGCTAGGCCTCATATGCCGACGACTTGGGTGTGATTCTGGGCTATGTGTTAGACTCGAGTTGGGTCTTGACGAGGACGTCAAGACATAAGTGGGGGAGATTCTAATACCCCGGTTTAGTCCCACATCGGGAGTATGTTGGATGTGGTGTTGGCTTATAAGGTTTGATAGGTGGATCACTTATCCCATCAAGCGGGTTGTAACAGCAAGTGTTTTTATTCTTAATTAGAAATTTTGATCCCTGGTTGCTAAGACATTAAACGATCAAGAAGGATACAAGTAGAGGGAGTGGTAGAATTGGGACAATTCAGGCCGATTAGTTTAACATCGGGCGTCATTCGTATTTTATCAAAGATCCTAGCTTTGAGACTAAAGCCATTAATGGTGTCGTTAGTCGGAGATTCACAATGTGCTTTCTTGCCGGGAAGATCTACTCATGATTGCTTCATGACGGCAAACGAGATTATCCATAATTACAAAAGATCAAGTACAAAGACTCATTTAATTAAACTAGATATGGAAAAGGCTTTTGACTCCATTAGTTGGGATTTTTTGCTTGATCTATTGAGAAAAGGAGGGTTTTCGAACTTATGGGTCCTCTGGATAAGTCGGCTTCTTCGATCCGGGGAATCATATAGTTATTCTCAACGAAAAACCAGGGAGATGGTTCAGGCATCGGAAGGGACTGAGACAAGGGGATCCTTTATCCTCATATCTTTTTCTTCTGACGGTAGATATTTTTGCAAAATTAATGGAAAGGGCGAACAGAGAGGGGATGATCTCGGGTATAAGTACGTCGGGTGGACGAGAGGTAATGAATCTGAAATTCGCATATGATTTTATGATTTTTACGCGGGGGGATGAGGAGGATGTGGTGAATATTAAGTTGCTTCTAAGAGCTTTTGACCTTATGTCGGGGCTGAGGGTAAATATGGGAAAGACGACGGTGGTATATCTCCTAGATAACATTGGGAAATCAACAGAAGTGGCAGAAGCATTAGGGTGCCAGGCGAAAAAAATTTCGATTGATTATCTGGGTTTACCCTTGAGAAATAGTCGATTGGTTCGAGACGACTAGAGGAGGGTTATTGAGAGAATGGATAACAAGTTGGCATCATGGAAAGGCCGATTTCTGTTGATGGGATGATGTTTATCTCTAGTTAATAGTGCACTCAGTGGAATCAGCGAACATTTCATGGCTATGTTCAGTGCTCCAAAATGGATAATTAAGGAAACTGACAGGAGGAGATGGAGATTTTTATGGAACAGGGGAAGGGAAGGGGGCCTTCTCTCCCGGCCCCTAGTATGATGGGACGATGTGAGAAGCCCTAGGCACAATGGAGGATTGGGAACCCTCAATCTAAATAATCACAACTTAGCTCGCCTAAGGAGATGGTGGTGGGGTATTGCATCAGAAAAAGAACTAATCTGGGTTTTCATTGTGAAACAAAATTATTTTCGAAGAAATGGATGACAGGATGACCATTCTACGACCTCATGGTCAAGCGTGTGAAAAGGGATCTACACGGCAAAATACTTTTTCTCATTTGGTATGGAATCGAGGTCGGGAAAAGACGATGATACGTTGTTCTAAAAGGATAAATGGATCCTTAATTACAGGTTGGCGGATTTATTCCCATATCTCTTTGCTATGAGCCAGCGAAGAAATGGCAAAATAATGGATTTTTATCATGATGCCACCGGCAGTTGGAGTTTTTCTTGGAGTGTTGTGGTGATTGTCCAAGATGAAAGTTCCTTGAGAACAACTATTACTCATTGGGGCTTTGGGTATGAGGATGACATATCGTTATGGCGGTGGAAATCAACGGATATCTTCTCAACATCTTCGATGTATAAGAAATTGGTGAATATAGGCATTCATGACTTACGAGCGGCAAAAATTTGGAAATGCAAGTGTCCAACGAAGGTGAAACTTGTTTTGTGGCTAGGAATAAAACAAAGGCTCCAAATGAATGATAGACTAATCAAAGTTATCAAACATGGTAGTAACTCTTTAGACCTTCTATGCGTGTTTTGCAAAACATAATGAATTTGTGAATCATCTCTTTGCGGATTGTGGAATATATCTTGGGGAGAGGATGGACTGACATCTCTGAGAAGGTAGCTATAGGAATGGAATGGTTCAAGGTGATTCCTATTACCCTTGATGAATGGAACTTGGATAGAGTTACACTCTCTGTGATTTGGTGTTGGAGCGTATGGTTTATTAGGAACTCTTGAATTTTCAACGGAACTCAACCAGAATGGACTGAAGCAGTGCAAATGAGGATTAATTTTTGGGGACGAGTTAAGGGAAGGACACTTTTAGAAGCATGATTATCGACTATTGACCACACTATATAGATTAATTTGGGTGTCAATTTTATAAATATTTTCTTTTTTTATTTGGTTTTGTGTTTTTAATTGGCACTTTTTGTGTTCTATTGTATATATGAAATCTTATGAAATGAGATGTGTGGCAATTGCCTCACCTTCTATTTTTTTAAAAAAATACAATGATACAAGTAGATTTAAAGCGAAACAATTATTTGCAAATCCAATTACTTAATGATCGGCGAGATTGAGAGATTGCGGAGAAGTGCTCTTGAAGGGTTGGCGAGATCGAAAGATTGAGAAAATGAAGAATGAGGGAGATCGCAGAGAAGATCTAGAGAAGGGTTGGTTTAGGGATCACGCGGAGGAGAGAAGAAAAGAATTGTGGAGCGGGGGAAAAAACAACCATTATGAAAAAAACATCAATAGAATAAAAAATTCGCGCATGAAAAAGTTATCGGCAAAACTGCGTTTAGCAAAAGTGCACCGATTTTAAAATTGAAATCGCATCGATTTCAATTAATCGGCTTCTTTTATGGGCGCCGAACTATATATTTTTCTATATACTTCTCCCATAAAATTAAACCGACGACAAGAGCTGTCGTCGATTTTCATCTGCCGGTATTCAACTTGTTGAATGCGCGATTGAATCAGTCGATCAAACTATTAATAAAACATACTATATATATATTTAGGAATTAATGGATGCAAGTGAAGAAATATGAATATAGCCTCCCAATCTCCAACCTTTAAAGATATGATGTAGTAATTGATTATCTCCTCCAAACCCAACTATTAGTACTTGATTAATTTAGATCCTTTCAGAAACCAAGGAACACAACGCCCGCCATCACAAGGCCAAGGTTGATGCCGCCGGCCACCCTCCCCGCTGAAGACGCTTCGTCCGCCACCTCCCCCGTCGTCGGTCCATCTGAGACAGCCTCGGGTGCGGGCCCAGGCGAACCCGCCGGCGAGTCCGGCGTCGGCGCAGGAGCGTCGGCGGCCTCCGGAGCCTCTGCCGGACCATCCGACACTTTGTCATCCACAGGGGCCGGTGCAGGCACCAGCGGCTCCGGGGGCACGTTTATGGGGGCGCCGAACGGAGCCAGCGGCGCGCCGTTGATGCCCGGCGGCACGATGGCGCTGCTGATCTGCAGAACGGAGATGTTGTACGGCTTGGCGGAGACCGACTTAACGAACGTGGCGACGAGCGACGAGCCGTGGGTGGCAGAGCCGAAGGCGAGGCGGCCGTCCGCCAGGCGGGTGAAGTTGAGGAATCCCATCTGGTTCTCGGCGACGCCGGTGGTCTGGAAGAGGGTGGTGAAGAGGGTGGACTTGCGGCGGAGGCTGTGGATCTTGACGTTGTCGTAGTAGTCGAGGATGACGTGGACGGCAAGCACCTGCTTGAGGGTGTCGTCGTCGGGGAGGCTGGAGAGGGCGGAGGCGGCGGAGTTATCGAGGGCGAGGACGGTGATGGTCTGGCGGCGGTTGATCTCGTCAGCGATGCCGGACTTGCTGAGGAGGGAGTTGAAGGTGGAGAAGTCGGGGAACTGAGAGAGGAGGCGGGTGATATTGTGAGCGGCGGCGGGAGTGAGGAGGAGGAAGGGGAGGAGGAGGAGGAGGAAGGAGACTTGGTGTTGGAAGGCCATTTTGGTTGGGAGAGGAGGAGGCCTTGTTGGACACGAAGAGGGGAAACATGAAGATGAAGATTTATAGGAAGATGAGGTACACAGTAAATTAAGCTTTGCTATATTTGGATGCATTTCTTCTGGTATCCCGCCAATTCTGGGTGTAATGGAGCGGTTGTTGGAATAGAACTTATATGAGCGGCCTGCTCATGCAAGTTTGCATGAGCAGGCCGCTGATCTTCCGCCAGCTCAGCACCAATCTTGATGCAATAAAAAAATTGCATTTGAGTTTTGAATGCAATCAAATAAGTGCTTTTTAAATTCGGGTATGAGTTTAATTTTGGATGCAATTTTTTTATTGCATTGAGATTGGTGCTGAGCTGACGTGGCGGAAGATGAGCGGCCTACTCATACAAATTTGTATGAGCAGGCCGCTCATACAAGTTCTATTCCGGTTGTTGGGGGGAATAAAACTTATATGACCAGGCGTCCAGGCGTGCTCATATAAGTCTATAAGATTATATGTGCAGGTGCTTATCTTGCACCGTGTCATCCCGTCCGAATTTTGAAGTAAATATATTTTAACATGAGCAAAATTCGATACTAAATTTATATATATATAAATAAATAATTTCTTTTCGTCTAAATTTTCTCCAATAGTTTAATTTATTAACTTTATTTTTACCCCACTTATATTTTTATTTTTATATATTTAGTTTCTAAATTTTTAACTTTAATTTCCACCTAAAACTACTTTAATTTTAATTCCTTCAATTTAATTTTTAAAATTAATTTTTATATTAAATTAATTTTAAATTTTATTAATTGATGAATTTTATTTTTCATTCAATCAATCGTGCTTAACTTTTAAATTTTCGAATTAAATTAATTATAATTTTAAAATTAATTTCTATATTATATCAAGTTTGAATTTGATTGATGGTGAATTTTATTTTTCCTTCAATTAATCATACTTAATTTTTACAATTTTTGAATTTAATTAATTACAAATATTGAGAATTATTTATGGAATTTTGATTTAATTAAAATAAATTAAATCATAATTTTAAATTTTATTATGTCAACTTAATTAAATATGTTTAATTTTGAATTTTATTAATTTTTATTTGATTATAATCAAATTAATTATGTCAACTTAATTTTTAAATCTTATATATTATATTATGCATGTTTAATTTTGAATTGTATTTTTTCTCCGTAATTATGTATGTTTAATTGGAAATTTTCCGAGCATTAAATTAAATAGATTTTATTTTTAATTAAGTATGCTTAATTTTTTAATTTTTAATTATATTTAAATTAATTAGATATAATTTTAAACTAAACATGATTAATTTTCAAAATTCTGAATCTTTTTAATGATGTATAATAAATTTCAAAATTTATTAATTATTTAAATTAATTTGAAATTAATATGTATTTAAATAAATTAATATTATGATGTATAAATTAATTTTCAATTTATTAATTATTAATTATTATTATGTATAATAAATTAATTTGAAATTAATATGCATTTAAATAATTAATAAATTTTAAATTTTATTATACATCATTAAAAGGATTCAACATTTTAAAAATTAATCATGTTTGCCTTGAAATTAAGTCTAATTAACTTAAATATAATTGAAATTTTGGATTTTTTTAATTTTTTTTTAAAAAATGACTTTATAAGTCGGCCATTACAAAACGTAAACACAGTAATATACACACAAATATGTGAAAAAGACGCACAAAGATGAGAAAAAGACGCACAAAACGCTACAACTAGGAATTGAACCCAAAATTTAAGCAATATACCTGAATGGTACTACCACTTAAGCACAAGTGGGTTCACAAAAAATTTGGAAATTAAACATACATAATTAAAACTGAAACCTATTTAATTTAATGCTTGAAAAATTTCTAATTGAACATACATAATAATATATAATATATAATATATAATATATATAAGATTCAAAATAAAATTCAAAATTAAACCTACGTAATATAATATATTTAAGATTTAAAAATTAAACTGATATAATTAATTTGATTATAACCAAATAGAAATTAATAAAATTTAAAATTAAGCATGTTTGATTAAGCATGCATAATAAAATTTGAAATTAATATTTAATTTATTTTTTTAAATCAAAATTTTATAAATAATTCTCAATATTTTTTTTCCCTTCAAAATATAATTCTTATATAATATGATAATAATATGGTAACTTATTTATGAAAATCTAGATATAGAAATATTTAAATTTAAAATTTAAATTTAAATTATTAAGAATACTAAATTATAGTTACAAATTTAATTTAAAATTTAAATTAAAAATTAATATATAATTTAAGTTTAAAATAATTATTTTTCTAAAGTTTTAAAAATTAGTTTTAAATATAAATCTATACAATTTCAAATTAAAATTATGTTAGAAAATATGAAAAATATCAAAAAAATCAAT
The DNA here is from genome assembly GCA_034359265.1 of Canna indica. NCBI lineage: Eukaryota > Viridiplantae > Streptophyta > Magnoliopsida > Zingiberales > Cannaceae > Canna > Canna indica. The sequence continues at coordinate 14,152,872 of CP136898.1, forward strand.
AGACTATTCTATTTATATATAAAAATATATTAAAATAATATATATATATATATATATATATCCCTCAATTATTTGCCTTTATTTTATCCCACTTATATTTTCATTTTTATATGTTTAATTTCCACGTCAAACTAATTTAATTTTCCTCCAATTTAATTTTCAAAATTAATTTTCATATTAAATTAATTTCAAATTTTATTTTCCCTTCAATTAATCATGCTTAAATTTTAAATTTTTGAATTAAATTAATTATAATTTCAAAATTAAATTAATTTTGAATTGTATTAATGGTGAATTTTATTTTCCCTTCGACTAATCAACCTTAATTTTTTTAATTTTCGAATTTCGTTAATTACAAATGTTGAGTATTATTTATGAAATTTTGATTTTTTTTTAAATAAATTAAATCTTATTTTCGAATTTTATCATGCATACATAATTAAATTTACTTAATTTTGAATTTTATTAATTTCCATTTGGTTATAATTGAATTTATTATGTCAGCTTAATTTTCAAATCTTATTTATTATATTATGCATGTTTAATTTTGAATTTTATTTTTCCTCTATAATGATGTATGAATAATTCAAAAAAATTTGAGCATTAAATTAAACAAGTTTCAGTTCCAATTAATTATACTTAATTTCTAAATTTTCAATTATATTTAAATTAATTAAACGTAATTTTGAAGTAAATATGATTAATTTTTTAAATTTGGAATTCTTTTAATTATGTATAATAAATTTCGAAATTTATTAATTATTTAAATGCATATTAATTTCAAATTTTTTTAATTTAAATCTTAATAATTAATAGAAATTAATTTTCAAATTTTCAAATTAAAATTTTCATATTTGCAAGTTTTATTTTCAATCGCCAATTGTGGGTAGTATAGTTGTTGGTAACATGTTATAAGTTGCCTAGAGATCTAGGGTTCGATACTTTTATGGTCACCTACTGTGACTTCCTATTTTTGTTAAAAAAAAATTCATTTTCAATCGAATTAATATTATTTTTTAACAAAATAAAAAGTCACAATAAGTAACCATATAAAAAAAATCACAATAAATAATCATACTAGATTTTGAACCTTAAATCTCTTAGGCACATATAATATGTTACCACCAACTGTGCTACCTACAATTGACACAAAGATAGAAAATTACAATAGTTGATCATACTAGGGTTCGAACCCTAAATCTCTAGACAACATATAATATGTTGTTACTAACTATTATGTTGCCTAGAGATCTAGGGTTCGAACCCTAGTATGATCATCTGTTGTGACTCTCTACACTGACCTCCTCTGAGGTTTAGTAAAATTACACTGACATCTCTTCTATTTGTCCAGGTTACACTCACCTCCCTTGAGTAATCTTTTGTTGGAGAGGTTTGTGTAATCTTTTTTTGTTTGTAAGGGAGGTTTGTATAATCTTATATCGTTAATATGGGAGATTTGTGTAATCTTTTACAAAACTCGGGGGGGGGGGGGGTTACAAGATAAAATTATAAATAGATGAGAGATCAGTGTAATTTCACTAAATCACAATGGATGTCAGTGTAATTTACTCTAAAAAAAAGGTTTCGTTTTTAATTAATTATTCTTATTTTTTAAATTTTCATATAAAACTACTTTAATTTTCTTTGAATTTAATTTCTAAATTTTTATTAATTTCGAATTTTATTAATGGTGAATTTTATTTCCTTTCATAATTATGCATTTTAATTTTAATTTTTTTAAATCCATTTAATTAAGCATGCTTGATTTCTAATTAATCATACTTAATTAATTTCAAATATGAATAATTATTTATGAAAATTTGAATTTTGTTACGTTTGCTTAACTAGACATGATTAATTTTGAATTTTATTAATTTTCATTTGGTTAGAATCAAATTAATTATGTTTGCTTAATTTTCAAATCTTATATATTATTTATGTATGATTAATTGAAAATTTTTAGAGTCCATTAAATTAAGCAGGTTTCACTTCCAATTAATTATCGACTTTTATTTTTAAAAATATAATTCTTTTATAATATGATAATTTATTTCTAAAAATTTAGGTATACAAATATTTAAATTTAAAATTTTAATTTAAATTATTAAGAATATTAAATTATAATTAGTATAATTTCAAATTGAAATTATGTTAGAAAATATCAAACATATATAAAAAAATTAATAAACTATTCTATTTATATATAATAATATATAAAAATATAAAAATTTAATTTCAAACTTATTTATTTATAAAACACCAATTATCAGATTATATAATAATATATTAATATATAAAATTTAATTTTAAAATCACATTTTAATCGTGCAAAGCACAAATTGTACAGCTAGTTATTACCCGAAACCCATTTTTCCTTTATATTCCCACCCGAAATCTTTGGATCCACCTTCCCAAAATACCTTATTCCGAATCCAAATACCCCGCTCTAACTCTTTCATCTTCTCCCACGCCGATTGTTCTATCTGATTCTTCTCCGCCGGATTCGCTTCTCCCCCAAACCGGCTGTTCCGCCTGACCTCAGCGCCGCCAAATGTCTTCCTGTGTGTTGGATCCTCAAGCAGCCGAAGCAACACCTGCACCATTTCTACGTGCTCCCCTCTTGCTTCAGGTGCTCTTCTCAAACACACTCTATTGCCCACAATCTCCTCTTCCTCCTTCACTTCCTCGCTATCGTTCGATTCCTTCACTTATACCGTGTTGATTTCTTGTGAGGTTTTTGAAGTCATATCCTTTGCATTAAATCCTAACTTTGTTGGATATTAAATGAGGAAGGCCAAGAAAATTTATAGTGGTTGTAAAGTCTTACTTTTAATTTAGATGTTAATGTTACTCTATGGAATTTAGCCTTGTTCCATTTTATTTGAAGTGTTATATTAGGCTGCGAATTATATGCTTATGCATTTTGAATGAATGTTTTCCGATTGCAGTTTCAGCATTCACGGATTATATTAAAGGTCTATCTCCCTCAGCTCTAGACTTGGAACTCTGTATCCTATAGATTGTAGATGAGCATGACTCTGAACACCTAGATCAGAAACGACCAAAATTGTAGTATATTGGATTGCTGTTGGATTACTTCATCCATAAACTTTCTTGCAGGAATAACTTTGACTTTATTCAAGCTGTTATTAAATCGTTTTTGAAGGTATTCATTTGTCTAAACTATGCATTATTTACTTATTTTTTTAGTGCCACTTGAATTGAAGTTTTTATTGGTTAGAGATTAATGAGAAGTGCTTTTTCGCCCGGATGTACTATGCATGTGTCTGTATGTGTTTAGACAATTTGCTATCAATTAAGAGATTGCTACAAAGAATTAGATGGATTCTTCAAGAACTTTAGCAAAAGTATTCTAACAGAATATGACTTTTTGAACGCTCCATGTGTCTTCTCCCACTATTTGACTTCTTACAAGCTACACTGTTGATCAACCAAGGGTCTTTAAATCCTTTGCTAATGGTTCTTTTACAATGTGAAGATTTATTTTGGAAGATTCCCATTTTACTAATGGTGACACTAAATCAGCCTCTGATGATGTTTCGTTAATGCATTCACCTTCGGGATCATGCTTGCTGACTTGGTGGGTAAATCAGATCAAAGAAGCATGCATGATCCAGAAGGTGAAGTCAATCAGACTGAAAATATTTTAAATATGACAATGCACATTTTTTCGACAATGCCTCATATACAAGCTCTTGATTATCTAATAAGTCTCTGTTTTAGAAGTTATTAGATTCCACTAAATTCAGCTATGGGGTTTATTAGTAATCTGGTCATCCCTGTTTTAGAAGTTATTTGATCTCAGGTTCTTATCTGGTCACAGGCGAAGACACAATGGGAGGCGAAGATCAAAGCTTGAAGAATGTTTCCACCACTGACACCTTGTCTGTGGCCGCCCTCGGCCCCTCCCTCTTCTACGAGGATGCTGCAGTCCAAGGCGCGAGGTAGGTTGATGAGGGAAGATGACGAAGTTCAAGTCCAGCATAGATTGAGAAAAGCATAACCGGTAGCATGGCATTCACCCCTCGCCTAACCCTATCTCTCATGCCAACACATTTGTGTATCCTCCTCCCTTTCCGATGATGTACCCTTACCACCAAGTGTAGTGTGCCGATCGGCCGCTACAACGATGGCTGACTGAGCGCAGCGATGGTTCAGTAATATATATTTCTTATTGGATGGTGTAGGAGGAATCAGTAGCAGCTGTGACTCCAAGAGCAATTCAATTTTGAGCTCTCAAAACACAGAGGAGGAGAAGCGAATGGTTCAGTTGGATTGACAGACATTTTTTCTTTAGTTTTATAACCATACCATAAAACATGTTGTATGTAAATAACTATATTGGACAAAGGAAAGTAAAGAAAAAATGGAGACATGAGAAGACAATGAAGTAGGCATCTTTTCAATTTTACTTTGTTTCATTTACAATGGACAAGGGAAAGCAATCAAAGGCTTTGGCGTAAAGATATTATCATCATAAAAAATTGTTATAAATAGTGGATGGTATTTACATCTTGTGAGATGATTATTTTAAGCCTTTGTTTGTGCTTAGTTATGCTGTTTTGGTGAGGAAACAAAACTCTGCTTAATTAAGTCAAGTCCTCTCCCACGCACTCTTCCACTTGATTTCCCGAGTCCTAAAAATAAAGTGAATCATGTAAACTCAATGGATATTAAGTTAAACGGGTGGATATAGGTTTAAACTTGTTGGATATTGATTTAAACTGGGTGGATATAAAAATAAAATGGTTGGATATAGTGGCGGATCCACTGCAGGCCGAGTGGGGGCCGTGACCCCCACTGAGATATTTTTTTTATATAAAAAATTTTGAGTCAGTTTTGGATGCACAGAGCCCATTCAATCAAATCTAAAAAAAATCTCAGCATTTAAGATTGCGTGTTTAACTACCATAAACAAACGACATAATTTATTACCATTTAAAGCCACATGCTAAGTTTTCACTCCTCCCGCCTTCTACTCTCTCTCTCTCTCTCTCTCTCTCTCTCAATTGCGCATTTGCTGTCGCACCCGCCGCTTGCCGCCGGGCTGTTGCCGCCGAGTAGCTCGCTGTCGCTGTCATTGCCGTTGCCGCTCATCTGATTGCCTTCTATCTCCGCGGGGCTACCGGCATCGTACAGTATTTTTAGTTTATTGATTATTACTTTCTTCGGGTGGTAAGACCGATATTTTTATTTCAATATTATTAACTTAGAAAAACTGATTAAATTTAGTTTATTTCAGCATTATTTCGGCATTATTATCTCAGCATTATCTCAACATTAGTTTAGCATTGTTTCAGCATTAGTTTATTGATTAAAAATATTTTAGCATTATTTTAGCATTATTTAGTTTATTGATTAAATTGATTGAAAAAATATGGAAAAATTTATGAAAAGATTTTTAAAAAGAAAATCAATAGATAATGATTCTAGCTTTAAAAATAAAATACAACCCCAATGTAAAAAAGAATACCTAGAAATTGACTTAGAAAATCTTTCCGACGATCTGGCTAAACGAATGAAAATATCTGAGTATCATCCTAATCAAAGGGATAAAATTCGACAAGCTTAATTATCTTCAAAAAGGTCCGTGTCAGCCAAGAGAGCATGACTTTCCAAAAAAAAAATTTGGGAATTCATTTAGGCATTTTGATCCTATATGATTTAATGAGTTTGGTAATTGGTTAGAGTATAGTATATCTAAGGATGCGGTTTTTTGTATATGTTGTTATCTTATGGGACCTCAAGCTGGAGAGCAGGGTAGTGGTGATGCATTTACTGTAGAAGGTTTTACAAATTGGAAAAAGAAAGATAGATTAAGAGTTCATGTTGGAGTTGGTCCTAATAGTGCTCATAATCAAGCATAGAAAAATTATGAGGCATTAATGAATCAAAAACAACATATAGAAGTTATCGTTTGTAAGCAATCTGATCAAATGGATAAGGACTATCGAATTTATTTGACAACGGTGGTTGATTGTATTCGATTTCTCCTATGTCAGGGATTGACATTTCGAGGACATGATGAGTCAAAAGATTCAAATAATCAAGAAAATTTTCTTGAACTTGTTCAATTTCTTGCAAATCATAATGAAGAATTTGATTAAGTGTTAAAAAATGCTCGTGGTAATTTAAAATTGATAGCACCTGATATACAAAAAGATATTGTAAATTGTGCTGCTAGTGAGACAACTAAAGCGATAATTGATGATCTTGGTGGTAATTTTTTTACTATTTTAATTGATGAATCACGTGACATTTCAATTAAGGAGCAAATGTCAGTTGTTTTACGCTATGTTGACAAGAAAGGAGACGTAGTTGAGCGTTTTCTTCGTCTTGTTCACATATCTAGTACCACCGCAATATTAATGAAAAATGCATTAAAATCTTTATTAGTAAAATATCAATTAAGTATATCAAAAATATGTAGACAAGTTCACGATGGTGCTAGTAATATGCAAGACGAATTTCATGGTCTTAAAAGTCTAATATTAAAAGAAAATGAGTGTGCATTTTATATTCATTGTTTTGCTCATCAATTACAATTGGCACTTGTAGTCATTGCAAAAAATCAAGTTGAAGTTTCTTCTCTTTTAACTTTGGTTGCAAACTTAACAAATATGGTTGGAGTTTCACCAAAGCGACAAGAAATTCTTCGGGATAGTCAAACAAAAAAACTCATAGAAGCATTAGAAAATGGTGAAATATCTACTGGTCGTGGATTAAATCAAGAAACAACACTTAAAAGAGCAGAAGATACTCGTTGGGGATCATACTATTTAGCATTGTTAAGTTTGATTAATATGTTTTATTCTGCTATGGACGTTCTTGAAATTATTGAAACTAATGGTACCAATTTAGATCAAAGAGGTCAAGCACATAATTTGTTAAGTGCAATGCAATCTTTTAAATTTATTTTCCACCCGAAATCTTTGGATCTCGCCTTCCCAAAATACCTCATTCCAAATCCAAATAATTCGCCCTAACTCTTTCATCTTCTCCCATGCCCTGGTGTTCTTCCCCAGTGCTGATTGTTCTCCGCCGGATCCGCTTCTCCCCCAAGCTGGTTGTTTCGCCTGATCTCAGTGCCATCGAATGCTGTCAGTGTTCTCCTCCCCAACATTGGTTCTTCTCTGTCGGATCCGCTTCTCCCCCAAGCTGGCTGTTTCGCCCGATCTCAGTGCTGCCAAACGTTTTCCTGTGTGTTGGATCCTCATGCAGCCGAAGCAACACCTGCACCGACGACGGCTCTTGCTTCAGGTGCTCTTCAAACACACTATGTTGCCCACAATCTCCTCTTTCTCCTTCACTTCCCCGCTGCTGTTCAATTCCTTCACTTATACTATGTTGATTTCTTGTGAGGTTTTTGAAGTCATATTCTTTGCAGCAAGTTCAGATCTTTGTGCGTGGTGCGGTTCTGTTTGTCGACCGCCGTAGTGATGGCTGACGGAGTGCAGCAATTCGAGGACAATGTGCATAGATCGATGGCTTTTCGCCGCTTCACTGGTCTGGCCACCACGTATTCATGTCTATCTAATGGTTGTTCAAAACAAAGTAAGGGGTGTTAAAGTCCCACATTGGTTAAAAATATGGTCAAGATGGTCTTTAAATAGTTTGGGCAATCCTCTCCTCTTGAGCTAGCTTTAGGGGTGAGTTAGGCTTACTAATTTCTTAATATGGTATCAGAGCCAATTGTGTGGTTGATATTGTGCCACCCGCAGATGTCTAGTCCTGCAAAACTCCACGCTTCAAATGTCCAATCCTAGGCGTGAGGGGAGTGTGTTAAAGTCCCACATTGGTTAAAAATATGGCCAAGATATTCTTTAAATAGTTTGGGCAATCCTCTCCTCTTGAGCTAGCTTTTGGGGTGAGTTAGGTCCACTAATTTCTTAACATGTTGCATTTCAAGTGTATATATTATCATCTGCTACATGGTCTATGAATATTAAATAAACAGTTAAATGTGTAATAATTTTATGTCGGTATTTCAAGTGGATATGATATTGAATAATAATTAATATTATTGATTTGTTGTTGGTCAACGTGATTAATTTTTTTTGTTAATCTTTTATATCTATCTAGTTTAAATCAGTTTAAGTTCATATTCATTTAGTTTAAATCTATATCCATCTAGTTGAACTTGATATCCATCCAGTTTACATTTATATTCATCTAGTTTAAATCTATATTCATCTAATTTACATCTCTATCTACCCGATTTAAATTAACTTGATATTCGTCCAATTTACATATATTTCCATCATGTTTAAATATATATCCATCCCATTTACAAATATTTATTGATTCAATTTAAATTTATATCCACCCCACTTAACTTAATATTCATTGAGTTTACATGTATATCCAACCAGCGGCGAATCCAAAAAATTTTATGAGTGGGGGCAAACTAATACATAAATTTTTAAGACTTCAAGTTCAAGCTAATTTTGATAGTCGACCTCGACGAGTCTTCAGGTTTTGAAAACGTTGCAAATTTTTTTTGTTATCAATGTTGTCAAATACTTCTTTCTCTATGTACGTAACCAAATAATCATTTAATCGTTCATCTCCTATCCGATTACGTAGTTTATTTTTTATAAAATTCATAGTATAAAAAGTTCTTTCAACACTTGCTGTTGCCACAGGAAGAAGCAATACTAACTTTAAAAGTAAATAAATCAATGGGTAGACTATATATTTTCTTGTCTCGACTAACTTTGCAGAAAGGTCAATGATCATGTTTAAGTTTAAAAATTTATCATTTGAGCGGACATCTAAAATATAATTCTCAAATTGATTATCTAAAATCATAAGATCTATAGTGGAAAATTCAGTCAGATAAAATTTTGCAAGTTGTATCAACTTTTGTTTATCAAATGAAATAAAATAATTTTTTGGACATAAGCTTGCCACTGAAAGAAGTAATTCAATATTAGTCTCTGTGAACCTATTGTTGAGTTCCTGAAATTATCAATCAATCACTTGGTAAAATAACTTAATCTGATAATGATGTAAGTTTGAGATTTTTTTCAATTTTTACCTTGATCGTCCAGGAAGTACAAAAATATCATTCATATTTGGAATGATTATCTAATGTTCGTTACAAAAGAGAGAAACTTCAACCAATAAAGTGTTCCATCATTTATCTCTCATTAATTACAATCTTCGTTTAAATATTTTTACTAATGACATTGCATTCTCAATGTCTTATCTTTTCTTTGTAGCGCTTGGGATAAATCATTAGTAATTCTTAAAATGTTCTTCATCAAGTGCAAAGGAAAGATGAGTTTCGGGTAATAATTTCATATCGGATCCTGCTCATTCTAAAATTTTGAATCCATAATATATTTGCATCAAGATTAGGGCGGGGTGACGTGGCGCAAGATAAACACACCGCCCATAGAATCTTATATGAGCATGCTGCTCATATAAGTTTTATTCGTTGTTGGGGTACGTTTAGAGGTGGCAAAATGGGCCGGCTATAAGTAAGTCGGCCCGGTCCACAGTTACCAGGTTGGCTCGACCCACTAACTACATGGGTCAAAATTCGCGGCCCATTACGGTCCACACAATTTGCAAGCTGCCCGGCACGGCCCGTGAGCCCATAACTACTATTATATTTTTGTAATAGTATATCTTCTCAAATAACAGTACCCACATCAATCCAATTGTTAATAAGAAGTACTCAATCTACATAAGACAGAGAGAGATTGAGTGAAACGATTTGTGTCGGCAATTGCACTTTGACTTCTATTACTTCTATCAATTCAATTTTTTTTAATAATTAGCGGATCGATGGGCCGGGCCGGCACGATAAGGGCTGGCCCACTTCAGCACACAATTTTATTCTGTTGGTTTGGCCCAACCTGATAAGCTTATCGGGCTGAACTCTACGACCCAAGCACACAAATATTGTGCCGCCCTCGTGCCGTGCTATTGTGTCATGCCCATTTCTGCCGCCTAGGTATGTTAACGCACATAGTTCTTGAAACACATGCTCGCTCATCGTAGTCGTTCAATTTTAGAATTTTATCAATTTCACTCTCAGATTATAAATAATATCAATTCTATCTTAAAAGTTTTCAATTCAGCCTTCCAATTTTTTTCTTCATTTCTATTTGGTCCTTAATTTTATTTTATTTTATTTTAGTTCTTTTGTCTTCTAAAACGCTAACGATATTTAATCACGTATGGAAAGGTTTTTGTTTAACCATGAAAATAAATGTAAAGGATTTAATTGACAACGAGAAGACTACAAATAAAACTAATGGATCCTAGAGGTGGCAATGGGTCGGGCCCGTCCGTGGGTGGCACAGGCTCGGCCCGACTCTGGGTCGTGCTTGACCCAGCCCGAAGAATTTTGGGCCGGCCCGGGCACGGCCCGCCTGTGCCCAAGGGGCGGGCTGACATGGGCTCACCCCTTGGGCACGGCCCGAAAGCGGGCTGTGCCGAGCCCGGCATGGGCCCTGCCGGGCCTGCCCTTGCCCCCGCAGGCTTGGCCTGGCGCCAGGCCTAGCCTGGTATGCACCTAGGCTTAGCCTAGTATTGTGTGCGGGGCTTTGGTCTGCACCTAGGCTTAGCCTAGTATTCTGTGTCGGGCTTGAGCAATAGGTATTTTACTTAGTGATATTTTATATATATAAAGAGCCTTTGTATGGTAGTTAGTTCACCATAAATAAAACTAAAGGTCAGTGGTTTGAGTCTTATCGCTTGTTTAATATTTTATATTTTTGATATTTCGAACCAGTTCATGCCCGAGCTAGGCCTCCCCTTTGAGTTAGCACAGCTCATTGCCACCTCTAATGGATACATTCAATATGTGAATACAAAGACAAAATTTTAAATGACAAAAACAAAAATACTAAATTAAAATAGAATTGACAAATTGATATATTTAAAGTACGAGGACTAAATCGATAAAATTTTAAAAATCTAGGGAGCCAAACTAAAATTAACCTGTATATACAAATAAAATAAATGAATATTGTTCTCGCCTAAAACCAGGGTGTCGTGGGTCTCCTTTGTCTCCTAGTTCAGTGTGGCTCCGGTGGTGTCCCACAAAGATACTTTTGTGCTCAAGTGAGAAGAAATTTCAGGTGCATATTGTGTATAGAATTGGAACAAAGAGTATACATATTTTTGATGTCGTGTCGATTTTATGAGGCAGGTATGGATACTCGGTGAGGATGTCTCCTGGATTATGTGGGGATGCGCCTTGAATAAGTCGATTTCTATCCCCTAGATTGGAAATTTATTAATGTGGAATCCCTAATGATAAAGGCAATATGTTAATATCTTGCGTGGCTGGGTGGAGCCCCTGGGCTAAGTTGTAGTTGGTTCGATCTGAATTTATTTCATGTGATGGGGTGCTTTCAAGATCGATTTGACCGGGTTCAAAGAGTCAGTCCAGTCCACAGCCTTCGAGCTTGGTCGGAACCCAAAGACTTCATGCTAGCCTTTAATAGTGTGTCGATCTCCTTCTGTATGTCAAGCTCTTTGTATGTGTCCAGTATCTGATCTCGGTTGAGCTTCTGACCTCGGTCGATATGTGAGCACATGCTAATGTTTGTCCTGAGTCAAACCGCCGAGATAGGTGAGTTCAGCATATCTTGGTTTTGTCTTTTTAGACTTTTCGATTTATGCACTTAGTCTGATGGCCGCAGAAAGAAGGGTTTGTGAGTTGAATATTCACATTAAAGGATGGGTGAATAGTGTGTATCATTAATTGGGTAAATTACACTGACCTCCCCTGAGATTTAGTAAAATTACACTGACCTCCTCTGAGGTTTGTGAAATTACACTAACCTCTCCTCTATTTGTCCAAATTACAATCACCTCCCCTGAGTAATCTTTTTAGGGGAGATTTGTGTAATATTTTACAAAACTCAGGGGAGGTTTGTGTAATCTTTTACAAAATTCAGGAGAGTTACAAGACAAAATTATAAATAGAGGGAAGGTCAATGTAATTTCACTAAACTTCAGGGGAGGTCGGTGTAATTTACCCTTAATTTTTTAGCATTACTATATCCTCCTAAAAATCGGCCTAAATTTTTTTCTAACCACTCACAATAGCATGAGTTGTAATTTTATAAATAATCATAAGCAATTTATTATATGTGAGTATTAGGATGATTTTTAGGCACATGTGTTAGGAGGATATAACATTTTTCTTAATTTTATGCTAAGTTCAAATCTTGTAGGAATTCTTAATTTTCAATTGAAGTATGTGCTCTATAAAGTCGAAAGCAAGTTATCAACACAAAATGAATCAATGCTAACACACACCGATTTATAGTGGTTCGGCAACACCGTCTACTCCACTACCTAAGCACCTTGCTTAGGATTTCAAACGTAAATCCACTAAGTTATGAGTTCCTTACAATCGAGGACTTTTCACCAGAGAGTCTCCGCTCTCACACTGAAGTCACTTCCACACTCGAAAATCTTCGTTTTCACACCGAGAGCACTCTTACACCTCAAATCCTAAAGGACACTCTTAACCTAGATTACACGGGTGGTTTTATGTCTCTACAACAAGAGGACCACCAAATCACAAACCTAGATCTCTAAGTTCACACAAACAATGATCACAAGTAAATAAACAATAGATACAAGTAAATGAGAGAGAAAATGAAATAAATACAACTTAACTCTCGAAACAAGTTCCTAGTTCCCGTCTTGATGCCTCAAAGATGAATCATTTGGAAATCAAAAGGCGATGTCAAGATTTGTAAGCTTGGAAACTAGGATTCAAAGAATGATGACTCAAGAAGGCTCAATGAGGTTCAAAAGGTGTCTCAAGATGTTCAACCAACATTGTAGAAGGCTATCAATGGGTAAAAATCGATCGGGTCCAATGGTTTGAAACAACTAGAAATAGAGTTGTTGGACTTTTTGGCCGATCTTTGGCCGAATCTGGGTCGACCCATGATCGCTCGAGATTTGACCGAATACCTACTTGAATTTCCAATAGCTTTTCAGTTGATCTAGAGACGATCCTCGTTCGGTCGAGGATTAATCGATAATGAGTAATCATTGTTGATTATTGATTTTTCGGCCGACTCTCGACTCAGGGATTCGAATTTCAGGTTTGGAGAGATTCTAGGCATCATAATGAGGGAAATACAACATGACTAGACATCCTAAACCTAAACACGTTGATCTTCCGATAAGGGATGTGTCGCGCAAGTCGACTCCAAACTTGAAATAATCATGCTAGAACACACCGTTAAATGTGGTTTGTTATCATCAAAACAATTTTGGAGAATAATCGAGTGCGAGGGTGAAACCTTGGCTAACAGGGTGCCTTTTCCACATGTCGACCTCTTGTTAGTGCTTGCTTTTCTAGTATTCAATTTTGGCAGTGAGCAATTATGACATGAGGATCTGGTCGTTCATCTTTGAGGTATTTAGGTATCTGCCGCTGATGGAGTGACCAGTCTGGATTTGTTCTGTCAACAGAATGCGAACATCGATCGTTCGATGAGGAGGTTGATGTCAATTAAATAATATGGAATAGTTTTGTGGTAAATTTTTTTAAAAAAGATAGATTTGTCATAAGGGCTATAGTTTGAGATAGATACATTAATTTTTCTTTTATAAATAATTATTTCATATGAAGTTGGCAATGCTGACATGACACATGATAATAAAAAATAATATATTTACTATGCTAACTTTGATGCCACATCAGCAACCAACGTTTGCGGTAATAGATGACTAATGGCAGGATATGATTGATGTCAATTCAATAGTGTGGGATAGATTTGTGGCAAATTAAAGGATGAGATAAATTTATTATAAGGTCTATAATTTGAGATAAATACATTAATTTTCGCTAAAAATAAGATGCTTTAAAATAAGTACGAGGTCATTTGGTGTTCGTGGGGAGTTGAATGTCCACACTAGATGAGGTGCATAGTGTATATCACTAATTCCTACGCAAATTCTGTATCTTAAACGATTTCTTAATTTCAATTGAATTCGATACTCAATAAAATCGAAAGCAAGTAAATCAACACAAAATGAAACAATGCTAACACACAACGATTTATAGTGGTTCAGCAACACCGCATACTCCATGTACCTAAGCACACCGCTTATGATTTCTAACGTAAATCAACTAAGTTATGAGTTCCTTACTGTTTAGAACTTTTCATCAAAAAGTCTTCGCTCTCACACTAAAAGCACTTTCGAATACCGAAAAAGTCTCCGCTTTCACATTGAGAGCACTCTCTCACCTCAAACCTTAAAGGACACGCTTAACCTATAATACACAAGTGGTTTTATGTCTCTATACTAAGACAACCATCGAATCACAAACCTAGAACTCACCGTTTTATGTCTCCGCTTTCACTTGAAATAATCATGCTAGAACACACCGTTAAATGTGGTTTGTTATCATCAAAACAATTTTGGAGAATAATCGAGTGCGAGGGTGAAACCTTGGCTAACAGGGTGCCTTTTCCACATGTCGACCTCTTGTTAGTGCTTGCTTTTCTAGTATTCAATTTTGGCAGTGAGCAATTATGACATGAGGATCTGGTCGTTCATCTTTGAGGTATTTAGGTATCTGCCGCTGATGGAGTGACCAGTCTGGATTTGTTCTGTCAACAGAATGCGAACATCGATCGTTCGATGAGGAGGTTGATGTCAATTAAATAATATGGAATAGTTTTGTGGTAAATATTTTTTAAAAAGATAGATTTGTCATAAGGGCTATAGTTTGAGATAGATACATTAATTTTTCTTTTATAAATAATTATTTCATATGAAGTCGGCAATGCTGACATGACACATGATAATAAAAAATAATATATTTACTATGCTAACTTTGATGCCACATCAGCAACTAACGTTTGCGGTAATAGATGACTAATGGCAGGATATGATTGATGTCAATTCAATAGTGTGGGATAGATTTGTGGCAAATTAAAAGATGAGATAAATTTATTATAAGGTCTATAATTTGAGATAAATACATTAATTTTCGCTAAAAATAAGATGCTTTAAAATAAGTACGAGGTCATTTGGTGTTCGTGGGGAGTTGAATGTCCACACTAGATGAGGTGCATAGTGTATATCACTAATTCCTACGCAAATTCTGTATCTTAAACGATTTCTTAATTTCAATTGAATTCGATACTCAATAAAATCGAAAGCAAGTAAATCAACACAAAATGAAACAATGCTAACACACAACGATTTATAGTGGTTCAGCAACACCGCATACTCCATGTACCTAAGCACACCGCTTATGATTTCTAACGTAAATCAACTAAGTTATGAGTTCCTTACTGTTTAGAACTTTTCATCAAAAAGTCTTCGCTCTCACACTAAAAGCACTTTCGAATACCGAAAAAGTCTCCGCTTTCACATTGAGAGCACTCTCTCACCTCAAACCTTAAAGGACACGCTTAACCTATAATACACAAGTGGTTTTATGTCTCTATACTAAGACAACCATCGAATCACAAACCTAGAACTCTTGGTTTACACAAATGATACTCACAAGTAAATAAGCAATAAATACAAGTAAATGAGAGCAATAAATGAAACAAATATAACTTAGCTCTCAAAAATAAATTCCTAGTCCTTTCTTGATGTCTCGAAGATGAATTGATAGAAGTTCAAAGGTTATGCTAAGAGCTGTAGTATCCGAGACTATGGTTTGAAGAGAAATGGCTCAAGAAAGCTTAAGAAGGTTCAAATGGTTTTTCAAGGTGTTCGACCAATATTGTGGAAGGTTGGTAAGGAGTGTGTATATAGAAAGCATGGGGTAAATTCTAGGTCCAACGGTTTGAAATGGTTAAAAAAATAGTTGTTGGACATTTCAGTCAATCTTCAACCGAATCTCGATCGATGAAAGATCGCTTGAAATTCGACCGACATTGCTACTAGACTTTTCAGTAGCATTTTTGGTTGATCCAAGGCCGATCCTCAGTCGGTCGATTGAGGATCGGCCGATAATCATTAATGTTTCTAATTACTGAGGATTCTAGGCATCATAATAAGGGAATTGCAACATAACTAGACATTCTAAACCTAAACACACTTTTTTCGTTGACGATCGTGTGTTGGTCCACATCCTTCTAATTTCTTTCCGATAACACCTTGACTTTCCGATCGGGGATGCGTCACACAAATTGACTCCGAACCTGAATTAATCATGCTAGAATACATTATTAAAATTTGATTTGTTATCATCAAAATATTTTCAAAGAATACTCGAGTGCGAGGGTGAAACCTCAGCCAATAGTTCAAAATTTGGGATTCCTATGGAGCCGGATTTCATAGTAGTCTCGTTTGAATTTGGCACCGACTTCTTGTCCCTTCATCTATAAATGTTGAAGCTAACCTACGAGATTTTTGAGACACATTTAGAAGCAATCAGTACGCATGCAATTCCAATTTCATTCTCATAACAACTCCAATAGGCAGGCGCCATTGCTTGTGCAATCATTCTTTGACATCACTATGACTTCAGGAATTTGAGTGTCGCCGAAAGAAAAGAAGTTGAATACGGAAGAGTTGTAACAATAGATGACAGTAGCGGAGCCACATTTTTGAGAGGGGGCATTTAATCTATATAGGAGGAAAAGTCAAATTCATCCCCATATAATATTCTTCTTATATTCTCTTCAAAATAATTTTTTTTTTCATTTTTATTTTTAAAATAATTCAAAAATTAATAACTAAAGTTACTCAATTCAATATATTTTTATCCTCATTTCTCTTTCATTTCCTCTCTTTCGACGTTGTTTAAGTTATCTTATCCTTGTGCACATAGCCCATCAATCCCAATGCACATTTGTTAAGATAGATATTTTTAAATACAATTGACAATGAGATCATTATGTAATATTATCAATGCATAAAGTTTGTGGAGAAGAATTATATTTTTTTAAAAAATTAAAATATATTTTATGCATATGAATGTTGGATAATATTTATTTATATATATATACACGTACATATATATATTTATTTAAAACATATATATATTTATATATATATATTTTATGCTTATGAATGTTGGATAATATTTAAAATATATTTATTTATATAATATAATATAATAAATTATCTTTAAAAAAATATAATGATCATTATCCATGTAAGTTTGCCCGCTTGATTTTGATTCCTCCGCCGTTGTGATATTATTACAAGTGATTTTAAGGATCTTTAATCTGTCTCCTTCTTATGTCATGTATACATTGTGTTGAAAAAATAACAAAGCACTCCTGAGGATCCACACAATGGTAATCTCGAAGACTCGAACCACATTAAAATAACAAAACTCTATTTTGTTTGCCCGGTTTGGTTGGTTTGGATCCTCGTAATCGTAGGCAAAACAGATTCTTCTATCCTTTCATCAATTTGGCAAGAAAAAATTATATAATCAAGGATCAAAAAGAGTTCTTTCCCTTAAAACAGGAAGATAGCAACACCCATGACAAACCCCAATGTGGCGCCCACCACAATACTTGCCGCAGAGGATTCTTCTCCTGGAGCTCCAGCTTGTGTACCAGGACCTTCTGCAGGGGATGAGGGGGACAACGCGATGTTGTCTGATCCATTAGTCGATGCTTTTGCAGGGCCTTCTGATGGAGCCAGGACTGTTCCGACGCTCGAAGTAGGACCCTCAACGGCGGTGGTCGAAGCGGCATTTGGAGACTCGGCGAGGGCATTGGTGTTGTTGCTCATTCGAGCTCCTGTAGAGGCGGTAGGAGCCGCCGCAGGACTAGTTGAAGCCTTTGAAGGTGTGTCATCGCCATTCTTGGGATCACCCGAGGTAGAGTGGTCTTTGCTGCTTGGCGACGCTGCAATCGAAGTGTTAGAGGTGGATGTCGGTGCCTTGGCTAGCGTGGGGGATGAGGTGATGCTTGACTCCGGAGTCTCTGCCACAGAAGTCGAAGTGATTGCTTTGGGAGCATTCGCTGAAATCAAAGAGCTAGCTTTGGGGGCCTCCGCTGGAATCGAAGAGCTAGCTTTGGGGGTCTCCGCCTTCTCTGAGGTGATTGGGCTGGTACTGGGAGCAGGTGCCACAGGGGCAATAGAGCTATTATTCTTTGCAGACTCTGATGTCGGTGGTGCAAGATTCGACGAATTTGTTGACGCCGATGTCGGAGCTTCTGCCTCTGAGGAGGTGGCGGGAGTAGATGCAGCTGGGGTAGACTTTGCTGAGGTTGCAGTCGTTGGTGGAGCCGCTATTTTTGAGGGGGTAGGTGGAGCAGCAGAATTCGTCGGTGTAGTTGATGCCGCTGTTTTTGGCTCCGTAGGTGGAGAAGCAGAATTCGCTGGTGTTGTTGACGTTGTTGTTTTTGACTCTGTAGGTGGAGCGGCAGAATTCGCCGGTGTTGTTGGCGCTGCTGTTTTTTGCTCTGTAGGTGGAGCAGCAGAATTCGCGGGTGTTTTAGTGGGATCAGTAGCCGCAGGCGTCGACGACGGCACCTTCCCAGCGCTTGCATCACCGGACGCTGAGATGGCTTTGCTCACTTGGAGCACGGACAGGTTGTACGGTCTGGCGCCAAGGACGTTGATGATGGCCGAATCTTGGGGAGATCCAGGCACCGCCGAGCCGAACACCATATTCTCGCCGGGGAGTTCGGTAAAGTTCAGGTAGCCAGTGGTGCCAGCGCCCTGGAGGATGGTGGGGAGGAGGGCCGACTTGTTGAGGGTGCGGTCTAGGATGTAGGGATCATAGTAGTCGGCGAGGATGTGGAGGGATATGGCATTCTTGAGCTTGTCGCCGGAGAAAGCGGAGAACGCGGAGGCGGCCTTGTTGTCGACTACGAGGACGGTGACAAGTCCCCGGTTGTTAATCACGTCGACGAGCTTCAGGTCGACGAGGTACTTGGTGAAGGTGGAACAGTCAGTGTAGGGTTCGAGGATCTCCATAATGTCGTAGGCAGCGGCGCTGGGGAGGAGTAGGAGGACGAAGGGGAGGAGGAATCGGAGGGAGGAAGCCTTATTGGGGTTGGAGGCCATTTTTGCAATGGCCTTGTGCTTGGCTTTGGATGTCGAGGACTCGAGGGGGAGAAGGGTTCTGAATTCTGATGGAGTTGAGAGGGGATTGGAGGAATTCAGTATTTATACAATGAGTTCGCTAAGTTTGGATCTTGTTCTCCCGCCAAATTTAGGGGTGGAAAGGAGTTTGACCGAGTTTGGACCGTAGAAAAGAGCTTCATTTTATTGGTTATCTGATAAAGGTCAACGTTTGAAGCTTCATTGACCAATTCCTCCGTCAACTCTATGCGGACTTTGTATATAGGTTTCATATATTAAATTTGTGCAATTTTGCATGCGATATAATCCAATTACTTGCAACTTAAATATTAATTATTGAACGCAAATGAAATTAATCTCCGATTCTCCTGATGCAAAGTCACTCAAAGTTAATTTGTACTTGACTTCCTGCAACGTAATCAAATGTCTGCATATATATATATATATAGGAAAGATCCATTGCAACATCTGAATTCAAAAACATACAAGGTCAGCACAAAACACTCCATCTCTCCAATCTTTCTCCAGGTATTGATCCACACTTCAAGCATTGAACTGAGATGTCTGCTGGGCGCCATATATACTTCAAGTTGCAGTAATTGGCATCCAACTATTAATCAAGTTGCTTAGCCTTTAAAAGAAAGTCAACCTAAAGAGATGATATATACACTACTCCGCACTCATCCTGCATCGCCAAATATGGACAGAACGAAAGCTCATGAGATCGACTCTCTTCGCTTCTCTGATCGTCTTCTCTCTCGTGACTCAAATCCGGCAGGCCGATCCTCCCGATTTTGTTACAGAGCGCGCGGCCGAGTCCCGTTTGAGTGGGAAGTCGAACCGGGTCAGCCGAAGAACCCGGGCGAAAGCACGCCGATGCCGCCACTTAGTCTGCCTCCGGCCGTGCAGAGCGCTCGGCTCGGCGGAGCTCCAATATTGCCGCCGAGCCATCATGAGAGTGCAGCGACAAAGACGAGCAAACGACGTCGGCGACATGGGAAAGAAGGTAAGTGCGTCGCGAGCGGCGGGTACTCGACGTGGGCGATGCCGGGTTGCTTCGCGAAGCCGCTGAAACTTACCGTGTTTGGTTCGGCAAAGCGGTGGGATTTTTCGCGAACTGTTCTTGGCATTTTTGGAGGAACATAACTACTATAATTTTTCTCCTGAGCTGGATTAATTGTACCTGTATTTTTGAATAATTTCAGTTTGAAATTTCAAGTTTCAAGATTTTATCAATTCCACGCATAGGTCATGTCTGTTTCACGATAAAATATGATTTAACATGTCTAATATTGTTCAATTTTTTATTTAAGAAGACTTTTAAATAATAAATTCATCAATTTAATGATTTTTCATAGCTTAATAAAATTTTATTTTCAAAATACATTAGATTAAAAATTTATAATTTTTTAATGTCTTTTATTTACTTATATTATATTACACTTTTACATATTATTTTTGATCGGTTTAGCCTAGACTTTGTTACTCTCCGAACTGTTAATATTTAATCGTATCATATCATATCATCTTTCCAAATAGGATAAAAATAATTATAGTACCATATCGAATATTACTAAATCATGTTGCACCTCATTCAAATAAGACCTTACACTCAAAAATACAATATAATACTCGAAGTTTTTTATTTCATTTTAATTTATTTTTTTTATCGCCAAAATACTTACCACGTTTAAAATTCTATTATTTTAATCATGAATTAAACGCTTATTACATGGACATAAAATAATTGAATATTTTATATATTTTTATAAGCACCAATATCTGATCATAGGGTTGTCCATTGTTCGGTTCACACCGAACCGAACCGAGAAACTGAACCAAATTTTTCGGTTCGAATCGGTTTCAACTTTTGCAGGTTCGGTTCTTGACCCGAACCGAACCTGAATTTTGGGTTTCGATTCGGATTCGGTTTTCAGAATTCGGGAACCGACCTGAACCGAAAACTGAATAATTAAAAAATAATTTTTTTAAATTTTTTAACCCAGGTAATTAAATGAGTATTAGGAAATATTTTTTTATTTTTTTTAAACCGAATTAATTAAAATTTTAGTTTTCGGGTTGGAAACCGAACCGAACCGAATAATTTCGGTTTGGGTTAGATCGGTTTAGGCATAATTCGGTTCAGGTTCGGATTGGAATTTCGATATAAAAGAAATTTTGGTTTGGTTAATTTCGGTTCGGTTCGATTCGGGTTGGACTGAATGGACAGCCCTATCTGATCATGCCAATTTTATTCATCATCTTCTCATTGTCGACTAACTCTTTTACGCTTCAAATTTGATTCAACAACTAATTTGCTCGTATGTGAATAATAAATGTCCACTTTTTTTTTCATTTTTTTTTTAAAAAAAAACTACTCTCAGGGTCAGATTACATCCCTAGGACAAGTATGATGAGGCATTAGGCCAATGGCCGTGCATTCCAAAACTGCCCCGACATATTCTCATATTCCCCTAAGTAGGTAATTTTATTGCCAACTTCTTCGACAGTCTCTGAGCAGTCATTACACCCAATACAATTCTAAAACACACATCTCCTCACTCCCCTCTCATTTACCGAAACCTCACTAACAAAAGAATTAAAAGCATGTTTTGCTAAAGTATGTGCCTCTTTATTTTCTTCTCTACTAATATGTTTCCAGTCCGAAATATTTACTGATTCATCCGCACTCTTGATTCTTGCCACTAAGCCTTTTACTTCTCATGGTATTCCTCTTCTTCCACTGATTATCATTATTACTTCTTCATTATCAGAAGCTACTATAAAGTTCTTTCCTTTTTTCCTTACTGTATCCATGCCAAACAGAATTGCTTTCATTTCAGCCATGAAAGGATTTCCTACATATATTACTTCATTACCTTCACATTCTTTTCTCCCATTTTCATAGAAGACAAAACCACATCCAGCCCTCAAACCTTCCTTCCATGCTGCATCATTTTTCAGAATAGAGAAACAATTGTTTACTTCTTCAAATTCCTCCAATTCAATTATTTCAGCCAGCCTTTCCCTATTTTTTACTTCCTTCTTTTTTTCAAAGGTCATAGTATCAACATAAGATTTATTAAAAATACATTTTGATCCCCATTTTTTCTTTTCAAATTTTATCTTGTTTCTATTTTTCCAAATCATTCACAGAGAGTTTGCAAAGAAAGCCAGCAACTTTTTTGCATATTCCTTTTCATATAAACTAGCCTCCTTGACCAAACCTCCTTCTACTTAAATTTTATGTTCATTTTGTTTTCTACAAGCTTCCAATATAACTCAGCATAAGCACAATAAAAAAAGATACGCTTACTGCTTTCCTTTTCTACACCACATACAAAACAATCCTCAGCTTCACAACCTGAAAATTTTGAAAACCCGTCTGAAATAGGTAGTCTATTCCATACTAGTTTCCATATAAATATTTTCACTTTCTAAGGGACTTCCAAGGACCATATTTTCCCCCAATCAAAACCTATTCCTTCATCCATTTCTTCCTCCTTTCTAACAAAAAAGTAAGCATCTTTCACTGATAACTTACCTTTTTTACTTTGCTTCCATTGTTGGGTGAAATGGTCATACTAGAGGGGGGTGAATAGTGTGTTAACTAAATCTTATCGCCTAAATTAGATTTTAATCATTTTTTCGGTTACTTAGGCAATTCACAAATCGAGTAGTAAGCGGAAGCAAGATATAAATGGTAAGCAATAAGAAATGCAAAGAAAACAATACTAACACAATTATTTATAGTGGTTCGGCCCCAATGCCTACTTCACTACCTAAGCACCACACTTATGATTTCCAAACTTAGTTTATTAGATTAAATCATTTCCCTTACAAAGAGGACTTTGACCCGAAGAGTCTCACTCTCAACCTAAGGCACTTCCACATCCGAAAGTCTCCGTCTTCTTACCGAGAGCACTCTTTCACCTCAACCTAAGTGACAACTCAACTAATCCTAGTAAACTACGTTTACAACGATGGGTTTAAGCCTTATCACTAAGACAACCACCAACTCAATCAAACCAAGCAACCTAGGTTTACACAAGTTCAATTATGAAGAAATAAATAACAAAATACAATAACAATTGGAGCAATAAATTAAACTATAAGTACTTAGCTCCAAAAGAAACTCCCTAGTCCTCTTGATGCCTTGAGAAGATGAATCTTGAATGTTCTAAGGCAAGATCAAGGTTTTATCGTACAAATTAGGGATTGCAAAGAAATGGCTCAAGGAATTCTTTAGAAATGATCAAATGTGGCTCAATGGAAGTTTGGATCAAATGTTGAAGGTATTAATGAAGGATGAAGTAGAGTATTTATAACCCCTCAGCAGAAATAGTACGTCAACAGGCGGAAAACTAGCTGTTTCTATCATTCGGTCACTTATCGGTCGATTATCGGTCGACCGCCCGCGACCGCTGCTCTAATTACTCTGTTCGGTCGATCGACGGGTTGACCGAATGAGTCGCGAGTTGAGCGATCCGCAATCCGGTCGACCAACGAAACTACTGCCAATTTTTGGCCTTGGTCGGTCGATCGCCCGGTCGATCGAATTAGCTACTGTCGCTTTTTAACCATCTTCGATCGAACAACCGACCGACCGACCGAATTGGCTACTACCAATTTTCAACACTATTCGGTCGACCGACCGATCGACCGAACCTGGACTGGGCAATTTGGTTAGGCTTGGTTTGTTCGTTTTTTGGTTCCGTCTTCACTAAGTCTACTTATATAACATTTATTAACTTTAAGTTAATAACTTTAAAACATAAATATTATATAAGAATTACCCCCCATTTGGATTCAATAAAAATATCTAAAAAATCAAAATCCTTAAGAATCAAAATCTAGTTTTTGGGGTCTAGTACAAATTTTCTGAAAACGAAAATTTTCTAATTTTTCGAGTCAAATAAGAGTAGGGTAAAAAGGCTTCCAAAAAATCCTAAAAATACCTCGTTATCTAATTTTAACCCAAGGAATAATTACCGTAATTTTTTATGACAAGAAACTATCTAGGTCATATAGCCCTCCAAGGAGCTCCCTAGGTTATTTCAGGACGGTTTCCGGGTTTTCATATTTTGGGATTCAGGAATGGTTTTTGGGTTCTTATGCATCATCACGAGGATATTATAATATAAACTAGATACCCTAAACATATACTCTATCTTCCCGACGAATCCGAGCGTGTCGACCAACGTCCTTCTGATTTCTCGATTTCTTCGATATTTTCGATCAAGGACGTCGTGCGCTAACCGATATAAAACCTGAAAGAATTTCTCAATTAAATCATTAATTCCATATTTGTTATCATCAAAATCGAGATTAACACCAAGGTTGAAAACCTTAAGCCAACAATCTCCCACTTTTTTATGATGATAAATATCCTTAAGAAAATATATATATATTAAAACACAAAGGATATCAACTAAGGATTTCTCCCCCTATCAACATACATATGTATGGAAATAAACTCCCTCTATCTATATGCATGGTTTTCCTATATTTTCATCCTCTTTAATTATATTTTTCTCCCCCTTTTGACATATATCAAAAAGGGCAAGAAAAGTCAACCTACAGTTAAAGTTGAGGCTCTAAAATTAGTTTTCCTGAAGCATGAAAATCTCAACCAAAGGGATGAAGAACAAATATTTGATATGAGACTAATCAATACATGATATCAAAGAATGTCAAACATAATCTAAAACTAAAAATCATGTATCGAACTCAAGTAATGATATTTCCACGTATCAGTCAAGGAGTCAAAAATCATTTTAGAAATGATTTTTCTCTCTAAAATATTTGAACGATACCAAAAGTGAATTCAAAATATCTTACTTGAAGTCTCATTCGAAGATTGGACCAAAAATCAAAGTATCGAATAAAAATGAACATTTGAAAAGAATGATATTAAAAGTTTTGAAATTCAATTTTAAAAATCTAAATCAAATCACATTCATACTCAAGATTTTTGAAATTATTATGTCATAAACTAGATTTTTCAAGGATGATGCAGATTCAAGAATCAAGAAAAATTCATTTTTTTGCATTTTTCTAAAATTCATTGAGTTCTAGTGGCATTTTTATAAATAACTGGAATTTTTTTTAAAAGTTTTTAGTTTTCATTCAAACTTTCTAGATATCAAGATATAATCATTTAAAGCATGTTTATCAAGTTTGAAATGAAAATGATGTCATTTGGTCAAAATTTTACCTTAGCATGATTTTATTCAAAAGTACGCATGTTAACATGAATTTGCTAAGTATCAAATTCTAACTTTTACACATGGTTTTTCAAATTTAAACATATGGACACCTAGTAAATCTAAATATGTTTGTGAAGTTTGGACCTAAAATGAAGTTTCTAAGTCAATTTGTTGACTTATGTCAACTCTACTCAACTTTAGGTCTCCTAAAATGAAGTTGTTATCAATTTATCCATTTTTTCATGATTTTTCAATTTTAATCACATGTAAGCAAATCATGAGTGCACTCAAACATGTTTATCAAGTTTTAACTTAAAATGAAGTCTCTAAGATGAAATTCTACTTAGGACACATTTCATTCAAATAAGGTTTCATAAAATTGCCTAAGTATCAAAATTTTATCTACTCATGAGATTTCAATCAATTATCATGCAAGATCATTCATGAGTATAGAGAAATTATTTTACCAATAAAATAGAGGTGTTATGCAAGAATTTTGCCAAAATAAAACTCATACCTCATTTCTTGAGAAATTCCAAAATTTTCACTTTATTTCTATTTTTCTTTAGCCTTCCAAATTTTACCACTTTCTTAACTTGCAAGTAGGCTTCATTAGTATTATAATATTGAAATAATATACCAACTAGCAAGCTAATATACTAAATAATAAAGGATCAATGCAAAGTTTCATTAAAAAATCTCCACCTATGCTAGATAGTAAAGATTCATTTTAAAAAAGTTATCATGATATCAAAAATGAATCAAAGAGATCTTAAGATATGAAATATTTGAGGAATAAGATTTCTAAACATGTTTAACTAGTTTGGACTTAAAAAGAATGTCTCTAATAGTGAATACTAACTTAGAGCAAGTTTTATTCAATAAAATTTTCCTAAGTACTAAAATTCTACCTACTTATGAGAGTTTAAATATTTATCATGTAATTCTAATTATGAGTATAGAGACACCAATAAAATATAAATATTGAGGTATTATGCTAAGATTTTACTAAATTCAAATACATACCTCTTACATGAGAATTTTGCCAAACTTATCATTTTTTTCTCTTAATTATTAGCCTTCCATTTTCATAAATGTTAACTTGCAAGCCAAAATAATTAGTAGCACAATGATATTAATAACTAGCAAGTTAGCATACTAAATAGCAAAGGTGAAATAAAAGTCTTCAATTGAGAATTTCAACCTTAGCTAGATAGTGATAAATTCGTTTCAAGTAGAATTGACAAGAAATCAAAACGAATCGAGAGATCTCAAAATATGAATTTTTTAAAAAGTAAGATCTCCAACCCTTCCTATTGGTTGAAAATCGAAAGGCCATAATGAGCCTATGATTTAGAACCGCAATGTCGCTTAGGCCCATTACATGGCACATAGGTCTCCGAAGAGACCGGGAAATCAAAAGTCAAAAAGCATTTTTGAAACTTATCAAGAGCGGAAAATCTACTAATATTAAGCATGTATCAAACTCCAACTATAATTTAAGCAATAGGGTATAGGAGATGATACCAAAGTACTTTTGATGCCAATATTACTAAGGCATCAAGACGACTTGAAGTTGCAACTTAGAAATGGTATAATCTTTGAATCCTCAAGCAACTTTAATCAATCAACTTCATCTCACCCTTGTGTGGTAGCTCCCCCTACAATAGAGCATGAGATCTTTGGTACCTAAATGACTTTGGATCCTTGGGGGTTAGAGGGCTTAGGAACCCAAAGTGTCCTTGTCACACTTGGATTCATCTTAAAAGCACAATCATAAATGGCATGCCTGTAAACACCACAACAAAAGCAATATCCATTAAATCTCTTCTTTTCATTATTCTTATGGACATGAGGTCTAATGTTAGAATGCTTAGCATGAAAAACATGATGAGCATGAACATTCTTAAAGGAAACATTTTTCTTTTGAGATTTTCTAAATGAGACATTTTGAGTTTTAGAATTAAGAGAAGAAGTATTAACTTTTCTACTCAAAATCAATATCTCATTTTTCAAATCATTCATAGATTTATGCAAAGCATGCAATTGAGTTTTCAACATGTTATTTTTATTTTTTAACATGTCATTTTTATTTTTCAAATCCTTCGTGTCAATACTTAAAACATCATGGCATGGATTAGAGACACTAATTTTTTGCTTCTCATTTTCTAGTTTAGCATCATGTAAATGAGAGCTAAGAGTCAAGTTTTCCTTCTTTAATTTTTTGTTTTCTTTATCCTTTTTAACCATCAAGGCATACATGATTTTATATTCATCCATTAATTCATCATAAAGCATGTCATAAGATCTAGATGAATTAATATTGTCCTTTTTGTTATCATAACTATAAGAAGAAGAGTGTACCTCATCATTAGCATTCATGAGACAATCTTTTGAACTAGATTCATACCCATGGTAAGAGGATGCTTCACTCGAACAAGAAGATGATGTGGAAGCGTTTGACTTCTTCTTTGCCTTGTTCTTCATAGAAAGACAATTTTTCTTCACATGCCCCTTTTCCTTGCATGCATGACATACCACTTTTCTTTTTCGGTTGTTGGAGCTACTCCTTTGACTAGAGGAACTATGGGCATCAAAATCAAGATTAGTGGTAGGTGAATGACCATTGTCATCACTACCTTCATTAGACGTGTCAATCTCTTCGGTCTTGGCATAATCATACAACATGTTTAAAGTTGCCCAAATGTCAAAAGCCGAAGTACAATACATGACTTTTTCAAAAATATTATTTTCCAATGAACAATATAAGCACTTTGTTGCCTTAGCATTTAATTCAAATCTATTAATTTATTCTTGGGTCCACGCATCCATTTTTTCCTTAGGTTTTATGTATTTTGACTTTACCATATTAAAAATATCTAAACCTTGAGTCTTTAGGAAAGTGTACATTCTACTCTTCCAAAGACCAAAGTTAGACTCATCGAACCTAGGAGGTGTAGACGCTACCAACTTTAGTGTCATTTTCGGATCGAGACTAGATGTAGACGAGATGATAAAATCTCAAACTACAACCCGCTCTGATACCAATTGTTGGGTGAAATGGTCACACTAGAGGGAGGGGGTGAATAGTGTGTTAACTAAATCTTATCGCCTAAATTCGATTTTAATCGTTTCTTCGGTTACTTAGATAATTCACAAATCGAGTAGTAAGCGGAAGCAAGATATAAATGGTAAGCAATAAGAAATGCAAAGAAAATAATACTAACATAATTATTTATAGTGGTTCGGCCCCAATGCCTACTCCACTACCTAAGCACCACACTTAGGATTTCCAAACTTAGTTTATTAGATTAAATCATTTCCCTTACAAAGAGGACTTTGACCCAAAGAGTCTCACTCTCAACCTAAGGCACTTCCACATCCGAAAGTCTCCGTCTTCTTACCGAGAGCACTCTTCCACCTCAACCTAAGGGACAACTCAACTAATCCTAGTAAACTACGTTTACAACGGTAGGTTTAAGCCTTATCACCAAGGCAACCACTAACTCAATCAAACCTAGCAACCTAGGTTTACACAAGTTCAATTATGAAGAAATAAACAACAAAATACAATAACAATTGGAGCAATAAATCAAACTATAAGTACTTAGCTCCAAAAGAAACTCCCTAGTCCTCTTGATGCCTTGAGAAGATAAATCTTGAAGGTTCTAAGGTTAGGACAAGGTTTTATCGTAGAAACTAGGGATTGCAAAGAAATGGCTCAAGGAATTCTTTAAAAATGATCAAATGTAGCTTAATGGAAGCTTTGATCAATTGTTGAAGGTATTAATGAAGGATGAAGAGGAGTATTTATAACCCCTCATCAGAAACAGTGCGTCAACGGGCAAAAAACTAGTCGTTTTCGTCGTTCGATCGCTTGCCGGTCGATCGTCCACCCGCGACCGCTACTCTAATTACTCTGTTCGATCGACCGACGGGTCGACCGAATGAGTCACGAGTTGAGCGATCCGCAATTTGATCGACCAATTTTTGGCCTCGATCGGTCGACCGCCCGGTCCACCGAAGTAGCCACTGCCGCTTTTTAATCATCTCGGTCGATCGACAAGTCGACCGAATTGGCTACTGCCAATTTTCAACACTATTCGGTCGACCGACCGATCGACCGAACCTGGACTGGGCAATTTGGTTAGGCTTGGTTTGTTTGTTTTCTGGTTCCGTCTTCACTAAGCTACTTATATAACATTTATTAATTTTAAAACATAAATGTTATATAAGAATTACCCCCATTTGGATTCAATAAAAATATCTAAAAAAATAAAATCTAGTTTTTGGGGTCTAGTACAAATTTTTTGAAAATAGAAATTTTTTTATTTTTCGAGTCAAATAAGGGCAGGCTAAAGGCTTTCAAAAAATTCTAAAAAATACATCGTTATCTAATTTTAACCCAAGGAACAATTACCGTCATTTTTTATGACAAGAAACTATCTAGGTCATATAGCCCTCCAATGAGCTCCCTAGATTATTTCAAGACGGTTTCCGGGTTTTCATGTTTTGGGATTCAGAGATAATTTTTGAATTCTTATGCATCATCATGAGGATATTACAATATAAATTAGACACCATAAACTTATACTCTATCTTCCTGACGAATCCGAGCGCGTCGACCAACGTCCTTCTGATTTCCCGATTTCTTCGATATTTCCGATCGAGGACGTCGTGCGCTAACCGATATGGAACTTGAAAGAATTTCTCAATTAAATC
This sequence comes from Canna indica, assembly GCA_034359265.1. Lineage (NCBI taxonomy): Eukaryota > Viridiplantae > Streptophyta > Magnoliopsida > Zingiberales > Cannaceae > Canna > Canna indica. Next base: position 14,182,832 of record CP136898.1, read on the forward strand.
ATTAGTTCCATATTTATTATCATCAAAACCGAGATTAGGACCAAGGTTAAAAATCTTAAGCCAACATCCATACCCATCTATCCTCACTGTCATCATTAGCATTTTGTATTGCTAAAATCATCTCTTTAAGGTTTTCTCCAAAACATTCTTCCACCAGATCTTCTTTTCATAGACCTTCCTCTATCAGTTCTAGAACCCAAACATAATCCTTCAACCTTTCTATATTCAATAATGTTGGCCACTTGTTTAGAGGAATTTCACAAATTCATGGATCAGACCATAAGCTTGTTTCCCTGCCTTGTGCTATTTGTTTGATCAACCCCCCTTTCAATCTTTCCATACATGTTACAGTTGCTTTCATCTGATTTTTTCCTTCCACTATATTTTTCCCAAGGGTGAAGTTTTCCATATTTGGCTTTGTACAAATCACACCAAACATTTCTTTCATTATTTAACAGAGGAAGAATCCTTTTTGCCATCATAGTTTTCTTCATTGTCATCAAGTCTCTTATCTTCAAACCTCCCAAGCTTCTATTTCTTGTTATTTTTTCTTAGCTTATCATATTGGCACTTTTTCTGTTATTACTGCTAGATCAGAAAAAACTTCTTACTGCACCGATTATTTTGTTAATAGTCTGATCATTCATCCAGAAAATCATCAAATTATAGACTGGAACTGAATTTACCACTGAATTTATAAGAACAACCTTCCCTGCTTGGGAGATCAAATTTTTGCTCCACCCATTCATTCTTCCCATTATCTTCTCAAAGACTTTATTCTGATATCCTTTATCAAGTTTCTTTGATGATAAAAAAGCCCCTAGATATTGCATTGTGAAGACTCCTTCTTTCATATCAAGAAATTGACATATTATATGCTTGGTTCTAGCTTCACCGCCCTTTGGAAAGTAAATTTGTGACTTATCCTTATTTATCTTCCGTTAGTGATACTGCAAAATACAAATCAAGACATTCTTTCAAGCCTTTCAAATATTTCATATCTCGTTTTATAGCAAAAATCAGGTCATCAGCAAAACTTAAGTGACTTAATTCAAAGTCCTTAATTTTCAATGGCTTTATCTTCCCTTTGCTTACAAAGTCTTTGATAATCACGATTAAAATCTTTTCCATCAATATGAATAGGTAGGGTGATAGAGGATCACCCTGCCTTATTCCTTTGTGCCCTCCGAATACCTTTGAAAGCTCTCCATTCATTTTGCAGTAGTAATTCACATTTTCTATACATCCTTTGATCCATCTTATGATCTCAGTTGAAAAATTCATACACTCCATGGCTGCATAAATTGAATTTCATCTTACCTATTGTATGCTTTCTGCAAGTTCAACTTCAAAATTATACTTGGGTTCTTTCCTCCAGTATTGTAAAAAGAATTTACAGCTTCAGATACTATCAATACATTGTCTTGTATTTGTCTTCTTGGGACAAACGCAGCTTATTCTGGACTGACAACACTTCCTAGCAATGGTCTTAATCTGTTGGCTATAGTCTTTGTTAAGACCTTATACAAAACATTGTATAAGGCTATAGGCCTAAACTTATTGATCTTACATGCTTTTTCTTTCTTATGGATCATAACCAACACGGTATCATTCCATCCTGTAGGTAGAATTGCCTTCTTTTGAAACTGTTCCATCTCCATTTTTAATTTCTTCCTTATAGTCTCCCAGTTCTCCGAATAAAATTCAAGTATATATCCATCTTTTTCTGGACTTTTTCCTCTCCCCATGTCATTAGTTCTCTTCCATATTTCCTCTTCTGTAAAGTTTTTCACTAAATTTCTCTTCTCCTCTTCAGATATTTTGTTCTAGCTACTCTGTTAGGATTCTAAAATCCTCCCCAACCTCCTCCTTCTTACAAAGTTTACTATACCAGTTTGCTACCTGATTTATCATTTCATTATCCTTAGATATAATTCTCCCATCCACCTTCAAGAACTCAACCGTATTCGGTCTTCTTCTCATCTTTACATGGCTATGAAAATTTTGGTGTTTTTGTCCCCCCTTCCAGCCAACTATTTTTTTACTTTGACCACCATTTCAACATGATTTGTCTATTTAGAGCAGCAAGCCTGTTTGACAAAGATCTCATTTGTCTCATTTCATCTTCTGATAAAGTGCCCAGCTCATCTTTCATTTCAAATTCTTTTAACCTTTCATTTGTCTCATGTTGATTTTTCTCAAGAATCCCTATTTCTTCCCTATTCCATTTTACTAGTCTTCTTTTCAAACCCTCCTTGTTTTTCATCATGCTCTTCATGTCACTATCATTCTTAGCCCAGAACTCTTTCACAATTTCTTTCATTTCAAAATACTCCAGCCAGAAGTATTCAAAGATGAAGCTTCTCTTCTTATTCCTTTCTTCCTTAATTTTTGTATTCTCACAATTCACTATAATTGGTCTGTGATCAGAATTCAACATGTTAAGATGCTCAACTTTGATTTCATAGTCCCATTCCAGCCACCCAGCGTTAGAAATAGGCCTTGTCTAATTTTGCCCATATATTTTCTCCTCTTTCTTTTGTTTGTCCAAGTAAAAGCAGGCCCTTTGAAACCAGTATCAAACAAACCAACTGCACTTATGAAATTCTTGAAATCTATAGAAGATTGACTGTTCATGTATATTCTTCCCCCTTTTTTCTCTTTTGCTTCAGTAATACAGTTTAGGTCTCCAGCCATTAACCAAAGTATCTCGAATACATTCAGCTCTTCATATCTTTTCCACAAAACTCTTCTTTTCTTCATATTTGTATCAGCATATATCCCTGATAGTACAAAACACTTTCCATTTTCCATCTCAAACAAGCTGTTTATTGACTGAGAGTCTTTGAAGATTACATTTCTTCTTAGTATGCTATTCCTCCACATCAATACTAAGCCTCTAGATTTGCATTTGCTGCCAAAAATTGCCCCATCCCAAACTCTGCACCTTAGTTTCAAATATTGTAAGACTTCTTTTTTTCTCAGCCAAAATGTCCACTTATTTTCATACTTAAATTATAAAGTGTTTCGTATGAGATCCAAATATAAAATAATTTTAGGTATCAAGAGTATTTTGGAGAACATAAAGATGAAATTTTTATACTCTTTCAATTTGACTCTTGATTTTTTTAAAAAATTTAAGGCCAAATTGAAATAAAATCAAAAATTTTGAGAGTAAAATTAAAATAATTTTAAAAGTATAAGGATCAAATTCATAATGTTTTAAAACATCCCGGGCAAAATAAAACTAACATTTTAAATAATTAGAAATACTATACATCCAAATAATTGTTAACATTTTTAATTTTGATTGCTTGTGCATTAACTAACAGCAAGAATCAGGAGTTACTAAGTTGCAATTAGTTTTGAGAAAAAAAACTGTATGTAGCGGCATATTTGTTTAATAGAATAGGATTTTGATATGATTGAAATTTAAGAGATTTGAGTAGAGTAACAATCCTCCTGAATAAAAGCTGAATATATGAACTCAAACACAAGGGTGGTAACAAAAATGTCAGGCACATAGCCACGCGCAAAACTTTCCCATTGCAATAATTATGTATATATAACACATTGTTATGTATAAATGAAAAATAAGCTAATTCAATAAAACCTTTCATGTTAGGTTTTATGATCTTGCAACATTTAAAACGTGGAGAATTTTTTTAATAGGGAAAATAAATTATCGAAGGAGATCAAGGCATTTCATGAGGGCATCTGTGTGCTCAGGCTTCCCAACGGAAACCCGAACATAACCTCTTAGTTCCTTCTTATCGTAGTGCCGGATCATCACACCCATCTGTGCCAGGTCTTCCTGCAAGAGTTTTCAGATGCAACGAGTTACTAACCTCTACTAAAAGCACAAAAATCATTTTGCTCAAGATAGCTAAAAGAACAAGAGTGGCTTGAGCTTCTACTAGAAGGAAATCTGGATGAAGTTTTTTTTATGCTCTATGCCATGTTAAAGCGTCCATGATGACGTGTGATAGCTAGGGATGTTCATAGGTCCAGTTTTAACCCAAATTTTACCAGATCCAAGATTTTCAAAACTAAACTTAATGGAACCCAAATGCCCAATCCTGGTTGGTGAAAACATGATCTCTCTTGAGTCAGCTGGGGTCTAGTTCAGCTCAAATGAATTTCATATAAAACCATTTTGCAAGTTCACAGGACAAGAATCACATATATGCACATGCATAAAATAGCACATCTCATAAAATGTGATTTATACACATATATTGTTAGTACACACATATCTTGCACATGCATAAAGTTCATCTATTGTTCATAAAATGCATAGCATAAAATTGCAACAATAACATACATGCACATGCGTGAGTACACACATATTGCAAGAAATGTGCACAAAATTAAGGCAACTGAATCTACCAGCAAAGTTCACAGGTTCATATTGACTAAAATCTTATAAAAGACATTTCTCTTGCAACCTAACTCAACAGTGACAAGAAATCAAATACGACCATAATAGTTAACAATTGGGGTAGAGGCAATAGAGCAGCTAACTCCAAAAACACAGTTATATGACAAATCCACATATGCTGTTAAGTGTGATTAACCATATCAATATCATGGTGGCCATATCAATACCTTTTCTTTTTCTAAAATCCACATTAAATGATACAAACAAGGGAACGATGATCACATGAAGATGGAAGCATGTACTGGTGTAAAACATGCATAAGAAACAAGAATTTTGCTGCCAACTTCAAGTAGACAGACAGTATTATATCAACCAACTGAATTCTGAAGATATTTGTAAAATAAATTACCTTAAGTTTCTTAGCATCCTTTCCAGATGTAACCTCACAAAGAATGAAATTGGAATAACTTGGATATGGCTTTAGGTACGGCACTTCTTTTAGAAGACTAAACAACCTTTCTCTTTCTTGCACCAGAGCATTTTTGACATGCTGAATAAAGAAAAGGGAAAAATAAAAGATTCTTGCTTGCAACAGTTCAGTTCAAGAAGAAAAATAATAATAAATCATAAAAGACAAGGACCTCCAGATATTCAGGATTTTGCAAAGCTGCACAAGCAGAAACTTCTGCTGCAACAGACACATTATAGGGTTGCTTTGCACGCCATAGATATTCAATAATGCTAAGAGGAAATGCTCCATAGCCCACACGAAGTCCAGCTAAACCTGTTTTTGTGACAACAAATAGAGAAAAAATAGGTTTGTATCAAAGATTTAATTACCACAGGAACCTTAACTACATATATCAAGCATTATTGTTAGTCAAGTAAAAAATTTACATGCAGCCAGTCTCTTTTAATGCTGCCTCTCCAATATCCTTTTTGGTGTGTTGTGTTTTACAAGAACAAAGTACATGCATTGTGTGCTGAATGGCAAGGAATATGAAAACCCTTGGCCTGGAACACAATTTAAAACATAAAAAAAGAAATGGACATGAAGGCAAACATGAAATGCCTAACAAATAAGGATTTTGACAACAAAACAAGCTATACATCCCTAAAACATGCGGCCACAACTTCTATCGTTTCGCACCATGTAATGTAAGTCCTACCAAAACAAATAAATTACCTGCAAAGCTAAGTGCAAAAAGAGATTACCCTCAACAAAGTAGTTTTTGATGTTCCTATGCATCTTCTTGCCCCGCTTATCTGACTTAACTCACCTTGTCTAACTAAGGAGCGTATAGTTTCGCCTATGATATTTAAGAAGGATTCAATTTTTTTAACTTTGTTAACCATTTTAATTTTCCACTTTTTAGCCAATTTCAACCATTAGTCACATTTTGGTTGACATCTTATGGAAAATTCAGAACTTGCATAGTTTGGAGTTCATTTCTTTTCTGAGTTGTTTAAGACTATAGCAAGACAGAGGAAGAATTCCTTACCAGCTCTTTTGCTAAAAGTTCGGAGGACGATCAAATTCTCATGCTTCTTTACCCACTTCATTTTTGACTGCAAGCCAGAGAATTCAATATATGCTTCATCCAGCACAACCAATACTGGCAAACTAAGAATCTGTAGGAGATCTTCATCACTGATAATACTGGACAAAGACAAGCACCATTGGTTTCAAACCATACTAGAAACAATTCATAGATTTATTCACACTTTACCTAAGAAAGATCCAAATGGATTCAAATTGATATTGAAAAGAAAAAACGAAGCTTTCATAAGAACTTTTTACTTCAACTCTCAAAAATATATGTACTTTTTCACCCCCAAAAAGAGAATGTATAAACTAAATAAGCAAGCATCTATGTACCTTCCATCTGGGTTGTTTGGAGACGTCAGGAAAATGCATTTTGGCTTTTCCTTTTCCACAACTTCAATAATTTGGGGGATATCCAAAGAAAAATCTGGCTGCCTCAGAACTTCATGGAATGATGAATGAATATGTAAATGGCTAAGCAAAGAATGTAATTAAACAATAATAATAAAGTTAACAATGCTGATAGAATCTCTCTGGAGGTGGCAAGATATATGCGAAAGAAAAAGAATGAAGTAGCATTAATTAATGAACATGATGCTAAAAAATTAAGCTGCATAAAGCGATTATTGGTTGTTACATGTAGAGGAATTCATGCGTACCCTTGATGACCAAGGCTCCATTAACTGCTGCATCAAACTCATACATAGTAAATGTTGGAGGACAATCTACAATCTTATCACCAGGATCAAGGACACATCTAAAGAAGAAAAGCATATTCAGAACGATAACACTAAGATGTATTTTAAGACAGAAATAATTCAGATTAACATAATGTTGAAGGTATTCCAATTTGAACCTCATGATCAAGTCAATCAGCTCATCTGCACCGCATCCAGCTAGTATATAATCAGACTCAAGACCTGAGTCTTCAGCAAGAGCAGCACGCAAACAACGGCTCTCGGGGTCAGGATAAACATAAGGAAATTTTATTGCTCCCAATGCTTCAGATACCTATTAAGTATGACATATATTACTTGGATAATAATTTTCAGTTACATATTTTGAGTTAACTGAATTTTCTCAAATATTTGTTTCATGCCATCTAAAATAATGATTAGCAAAGTTAGGATAAGGACCTTAGTGTGTTGACCACAGGTTTCCATATTATCACACTAATACATCCATAAAATAAGTTTCTACTTTTATGTAACAGATGCTAATTATCTTTTTTGTATTTTCCTATGCATCTGGAATCAAAACCCAAGCTTCTTGGATTATGAAAGTCCAGATTAACAAAGGTATTTGTTTTTAATTTAGACAAACAATATTTAGCAACCATTCAGTATCCTTTCAAACAAAATCTATAGTCAACAAAAAAACTAAAAATGCATCATCTAAGATGATATGATTGTACTCAAATTGATAGTTCTAGAAGATAAGTTAGAACACCAAAGAAGACTATAGAAGAAATAAAAGGGAAGTTGATAGACAACAACCCCAGAGTGATCAGTGTTATTGGCCCCAACGAAGCTCAGTAGTAATAAGCATGTGGTCAACCCAATTTCAAGTTTACTTGCTTATTGACAGTAAAACATTTAGCTTCATGGTCGTATTCTGTGAATGGAAGCTAGGGAATTCTATAAGATATTGAAACAAGAAATTTTGTAGGAAAATACAAGCTAGGTTGAGCTAGTAGTAGACATAATGAACCAGGAAGACCCAAGGTGCCTATAATTTTTATTTGAATAATGGTGCTGCAATCTAATTGAAGCTAACATCGGACTTGCCTCTGGAGGTGGGCCATATGGATTTTCGTTAGCATCAAGCTTAATTATGTCCTCCGGCTTTCTCCCTAGTCTTGTAGATAAGACCTGCAAAATAGACAGAGATATCAAGTTCGTACAACATCTACATCAAGAATTTCAAATAATTATCTTATCTTATTCCTAAAATGTGTTGCAACATAAATACTTTATCAATAGAGAATGGGCGTACAATTATATAGCCCTTCTAAATACAGAGCATCACAAGAAATGTTGGCGACACTCATAAGAAGTGAATCCTACAATCCAGTGATAGTTAACTATGTGAAAACTCATAATCAGATTAACCCCTCCCATCATATACATTCCAACTCCATCAAACTTGTACTGGACAAGCAGATAAGAAGTATGCTAGCTCCCAATGAGTTAGTTAATGTAGCATGTCTTCACAGTTCACACAACCCAAGTACACTAAACTCTATCGCATTTTCCATTTGCGAAAATGCAATTTACGATCTCAATAAAGGCCCAAACTTTCTCATTCAGATAGAAAGTAGAAAAGCTACAAAAACATTGCAAGATTTCATCTTTGCACCTCGAATGGCAAGATAGGCTGGTAGGGCGACAGCTTCCGGAGGTGAGAACGTATGAAGGAATCACCTGTCAACCGGCACGGCGGAAAATCGACTTGCTCCGCCGGTAGCGCCGAAGCCATAAAAACTCCGGAGTTTGACCTGGAAGGATCCAATTCGTGAATGACTCTTGGGATCGACGACGACGAGGAGAAAACGAATGCCATCAATCCTCACAAAACCTCTAGCAGAAACCCTAACCCTAGCCGTCAAACTCCTACACGACCAGATTCCTGCGCTCCTCTCAATCTTGGATCCTCTCTATGCCGCACGTGCGAGGCTGGTGCCGAGTCTTGGCACTGCGTCACGTGCTCCCCGCCCGACGCGGCCTGAGTCCGGTCTCGTGCTTCCCGACGCGGTCCACCCACCCCGGCGCAGTCTGTACACGTGCATCAGCGTAGGACGCATCCTACCTATTTAAAATTAATCACACCATAATAAACAAATGAAAAGGTAAAAGATTAGATTAAGCCAGTACTTTCTTCAGAAGGTCTTACGTAACCCAATTATCTACCAGTTTTTCAACCAATCACAACGCAGGTAATTTAATGAGCAACGTAGCTGTAATACTCGAAACAAAATTAGTAAATGCTGTACAGGCTCATAAGCATGGGGGAATAATTCATTTTACTATCCGGCGGGTTATTTTAATCCCGCTTTGAGCCTTTGACCGTAGATTCCCGTCTCCGCTTTGCCTCTTCCTCTTGTACCCCCAGTTCCCACATGATCACATCCTATGTCAGACTTATCAGTGTATCGTCTCTAACCTCACCGTAGAGTTGATGGGATCTTCATCTTCTCCAATCTCCATCCGTCCGATGAGTTATTTGGTTAATCGACTATAAAACAGATTTAAAAAAATAGAAGAACAGGGTGGTAGAAGACGTATCACCATCTGATCGATTTTGGACGATGATCTAAAGTTCCGTCAACTTTGGTGTCACCATCACCATGTGATCAGGATCAGACGTTGTCCGGCGTGGGTTCCACGGCCACTTCTTTTTTTCTTTTACCTAAAGGTAAGAATACCGTTATTTTGGACAGTGACCGGCCCAGATGTAACATTGACCGCCTAAATCTCTCAACTGACGACCAGGATTAGCCACACCAGTGGCCTATTCGGATCCGGGCACCACACGGCGAGGGAGCCAGGGAGGTGAGGCGGTGGCTGAAACCGGGTGTGGACACGGGTTACGGACGCGAAGGGGCCAGAGAGGGCGAGAAAGGACACGTGGCAAACAATAATAGCTATTTGAGGCGGTGCGGCCGTGCGGGATACAGCAGTGCAGTGCATTGCATTCGACCCATTACCAACTACTTGGCGAGTTGGCGTGTCCCCTCCCCTGATCACCTCCCGCTTGCTGAGGTGCTTCTCCTGACCATGCACGCACATCTCTTACGTTCTCATCGCAGAATTCTAACACATTAAGACCAATTCGATCCGCTTATATTTTGTCGGGTTCGGATCTGACCCCAGATATTTCACTAAGATCTTTATATTTTGTCTCAGCCAAATATGCTCAAACGAGTAAAAATATTGCTAAGAGAACAATAATATACTATTATTGGGTTTTGATTTTTGAGTGAACCCGACCCGGTTATATAACTTTATTAAATGCGTGTTACCGAAGGAATAGTATACGCGAGCAACCTGTTTGCTTAGCAAGCGGTCAAGAAGACCGCCGTGATGGCCCTTCAAAGCCTTCCACTTGCCCAGTTGCCCTCCTATGCTTTTATTTTTGCTTTATTATTTTACATTTTTGTATAAAACCAGTAATAATTAGTAATTTAGATGGCCTCGTTTTTCGTGCTCTCTCTCACTCTCTCTACGAGCCTCATTATCTTCTCGCTCGTCTCCACTCCTCTATATTTGTGTCCAACTTCTCTTGCCTTCCCCTTCTTCTCTTCAGGCCAAAGTCCTCCTCGGTATTCCCATAATACCCCTTGGATTTCAAAAATGGACACTTCTTCCCACAACTGGCTCGCCTTCTCCCTCTCCCAACAAACTGGCCTCTTCGAAGCCTTCTCTGCAGCCGCGGCGCCTACTAACCACCATGGTTTTCTTTCTTTCTTTCCGGCGCTTTGTCCTACTCTTCGTCTTGTATCAGTTCCATAAAACCTTCAGTATTGCAGGTGGAGTCGAGGGAGCGGACGAGGAAACCAGCGCGGCAACGGAGCTGGTGGCGATGGCCGGTATGGGGCCGAAGCTGGAGGACTTCCTCAGTGGCCGTTACGCCGGCTGCGAGGATGCCTCCGCGGCCGCAGAGACGGTCTACGGCTCCGAACTGAAGAGCGTCGCAGCGGCCGGGTTCCTGCGCGGCCTACCGACGGAGCAGCTGGAGCTGCAGTCCGCGAAGGAAGCTGCGCCGCCGGCGGAGTCGCGGAAGGCCGTGGACAGCTTCGGTCAGCGCACCTCGATCTACCGCGGCGTCACCAGGCACCGGTGGACAGGTAGGTACGAGGCGCACCTCTGGGACAACAGCTGCCGCCGGGAAGGCCAGAGCCGCAAGGGCCGACAAGGTAAACGACGGCGATCTCTCGCATCAACCATAAGGCCATGCACTTTAGTTTGAAGTCATTTAACTCTTCATGTTCGCTAACGTGCGCTTCTCTTGTGCTTCCCCGAATGGCCGTGCTTTTGTCTGCTTGCTGCCCCCCGCATGCAGTCTATTTAGGTGCGTCCCTTTTTGTTCTCTTCCACGCCTTAATATTTTCCACAAATAGAAATAATCAACATATATATATCGATTAAAGTGGAAATTTTCTCTGGATTATTACAGGTGGGTATGATAAGGAGGAGAAGGCCGCAAGGGCTTACGATCTCGCCGCCCTCAAATACTGGGGTCCGACGACCACCACCAACTTTCCCGTAAGTTCACTGGATTCCTTTAAATTATTTATTAATGCTTCTTGCGATGTACGTACGTGAGCGCATAAATTATCGTACGCATGCCAGATCTCGAACTACGAGAAGGAGATGGAAGAGATGAAGAACATGACTCGCCAGGAATTCGTCGCCTCTCTCAGAAGGTGAACAGGCTTTCAAGGCTTCTTCATGCAAAGCGTGAATAGTGTCTGCGTTGGATACTGATTGCAAGTTTGTTTTTGCAGGAAGAGCAGTGGATTTTCCAGGGGAGCTTCCATCTACAGAGGAGTCACCAGGTTAATTAATTTCCTTCATCATATTTTAAGTATATATATTTCAGATTTTGTAGTAAAATACTTGTGTAATAATTTGTAGACATCATCAGCATGGGCGATGGCAAGCAAGGATTGGAAGAGTGGCAGGAAACAAGGACCTTTATCTCGGAACCTTCAGTAAGTATATATACCTACATATCCCTCAGCAATGACGCTGTGAACTGGGTTTAACTAATCTGGTGCGTCATCAGGTACACAGGAAGAGGCCGCGGAGGCGTACGACATAGCGGCGATCAAGTTCCGCGGCCTCAACGCCGTCACCAACTTCGACATGAGCCGCTACGACGTCAACAGCATCGTCAACAGCAACCTCCCCATAGGCAGCCTCTCCGCCAAGTCGTCGTCGGCAAAGGCGGCCGAGTCGCCGCCTCCGCTGACGTCGTCCTCTACCGAAACTACACTGAGCACCAACATCAAGCATCAGATCGAACACCACCACGATCCCTCGGCCTACTGGTCTCTCCTCGCTCTCCCCCACCACCACCACCAGCAGCAGCAGAGCGGCCAAGCCTCCGGCTTCGGCCTCTTCTCTCCGGCCGCCGCCATGGACTTCCCCCACAAGAGCCAAGAGAACGGTCTCCTATGGAACAATGGAATGCAAGAACAGCAGCAGCAGCAGCAGCAGCAAGAACAACAATATGCAACTGCAATGGCATTTGGACCTGGTTTTACTTGTGAGGCTTCCAACTACATTGGAGGGTGGATTGCAGCGCCACCTCCCTACTACCAGCAGACTTCTAAGCGAAATGTGGCAGCCTTGCAGACCGCTATCTTTGGAATAGAATGATGTGAATTAATGAGAGAGAGAGAGAGATGGGGAAAGAGAGAGGTGATAGAGTCAAAGTTAGGGAGACCTACTGAGGTGATGAGAACTGACATACTTACACAAAGAAAGGAATGAGAGAATAGAAGGCTAACAGGAGATTGATTCAAAGTTTTTTTGGTCATGGCCATGCTCAAACTTCTTTACTTTTGGGTTTTTCTTTCGCTGACATGATTCTATATTGTCATCATCAGCACCAGTCTAATTAATGGAAACAAGAAGCTTTTCTGTGGCTTTATCTTTTCTCGCTTGCTTTTCCATGTTTGTGCTACGAACTTCTTTCATGACCTGGGCAAGAGAACAACATGTTTCATATTTTGAAACTTCATCATTCTTAAATTTTGTGAATCAATGAATGGATGCCAGTTGCCAGGCTGCAGTCCGTTTGGAGAAATACACAGTGGATATTGGTACGAGCCTTGAAGCATTAAGATACAAACAAAAGGATTCATGTTAGATCATGGAAATCTAAGCTCAAGTTATGTCAGACTTTTTTAAAATGAAAAAAATCTGTAGATGGTGGTACAAGATTCTAGCTGTACAGCACAATGAAGTGCCTGTAAGAATAAATACAAGTTATATATCAAATCTCAATCTTGATAATTCCTGTCAATTTATTATCTATTTATATCAGCAGATCATTTCAGACTGGCATCTTCTAAAATTGAAAATTCTTTGGATCTATTTATTTATAAATAAATAAATAATTTTTAAACGAAAAAAACGTGTACAAGGAGACCATGAATATGTACCTCATGAGATGAATCCATCTAATATATGAGATTAGATCAAAAGATACACTTAGTAAAGCCTGTGCAGCAAAAAGAAAGAAGATCGAATAACTTTTCAATCATTTCAGGACAAAAATAAAAATCACAAAACAGTGATACTTAATCCAATTAATGATCCAAATCTTGAACAATACACATCGAAGGAATGTGCTGACACTTATTGTTCAAGTACTAAAAGCACAAGTCAAAACTGTCTTATTTTTTTCACGCTTGTATCCTCCAACTTTAACTTTTCTCCCTTGTTTTATCTGGCTAAAGTAACGCTCTAGTTTTCAACATTTCTGCTTTCATCTTGCGTTTCTCCAGGAGTTCTTCTCTCATACCTTGAATAATCCTCCCTTTTCTGCTTGTGTGGGGCCATTCTTCTTTTCTTTTCCCATTTCCCTCTTTCTTTTCTCAATTATTTTAAAGTAAATATGGCCATTAATTTACCATTTCAGAAAAATAAAGAAGAATGTGAAGGTTCTGAGAGAGCCAGGTTGTCGAGCTGTGCTTTACAACATGGCCATCTCTTTCATATGGCAATTTCTGTACGTAGAACACTTTCAAAACATGAAGAATATTGACATACTTATACTATTCATATATATATATATATATATGGGAAAACTATACCTATATAATTATTTGATATAATTTAGTGTTAAGTTGATGAATAGTGGCGTGTCAAATCAACACATCATGGCTCACTGGGGCTTTTGTGAGCCGTCGATTTACAATCTGTAGGTGACAAAGATATATATCTACGTCAACAATATGAGAATAATTGGTGCATGATGTGAGTGCAATTATTGAAAAAGAAGTATTTTTTTAGTATCGGAAAAAGAAACAAGGAAACGACACGAAGCTCAGTCTTCCCCATCTTCCAGGGACGTGGACATCTTTTACTATAGTCCTTTGTAATTCTATTTTTAGAATATGGTCACAGCTATTCCATTAATTACTTGATAATATATAATTAAGGTATAAGAGATTTTTTTCCTATGCACTTTAGCAAAAAAAGTGGGTAAATGCCTCTAAATTTATTTTTGAGCTAAATACGTTTTCAAATCATCAAAACTAGTGCGAAAATATTTTTTTGGAGATGGTAAAGTGAAGTGGCAAATGATACTAACGATAACTAATCAGAGCACGTCACGTCATCAATGAGCTGTCAAAAAATATGATAATGAATTTTTTAGCCCTAAACTTTAATTAGCAAAATGTGTGAAAATGCCCTTAGAAATTTATTTGAGCCCAATATGCCCCCGGCCCAAATCATCAAAATTAGTACGAAAATGCTCTTTTTGGGACGATAAAGTGACGTTGCAAATTGTGCTGACGATAACCGATGAGAGCACAATATGTCATCAATAAGCTATCAAAAAAACTCCAAATAAGCTCATATATATGTCGCATCCCACAACCGCAATATCTTTTCCTCTAACCATGACTCCTTTGGTTAGTTGAGTCTCAATTTTGAGAGCTCGTGTTTTTGGATGATTTTGACATGATCGTTGAGCTTGATATTTTTTGTAATCGTTCTTCTAATTAATATAATGGAAGCTAGCTTTAGATAGTAATAAGGGCAGTTGGGGGTTTAAAAAAGTTACCAAAGTTAAAATCTTGATTTGGGTGCCACTTAGGATGAGTTTGGATGCAACATATATATGAGACGATTCGAAGTTTTTTTTTATAGCTCATGGATGACATATTATGCTCTTATTGATTGTTGTTAACATCGTTTATCACGTTACTTTGTCATTCCAAAAATAATATTTTTATACTAGTTTTGATGATGTGGGAGCATAAATTGGGCTTAAAAAAATTCTAGAGCATTTTTCGTACATTTGCTAAAGTTAAAAAGAAAAAAAAACTCTTTATTCCTATAATTAATTAATTAACTAGTATGAGTTTATATATTAATCCACCTTGTCGTATATTGCTGAAATATTTTAGTTGTCTTTTTGATGCCAAGCCTAGGAATGTGGATATTATTTTGCATCTTTCGGCGGCCGCATGTTGAGTGATTTCAAACAGCCAAGCTTTAATGCTGCAATGAATTAGTTAATTGATCTTTTCAGATTGAAAGGTTTGACCAGGATTAGTGCAGTGTTAATGAAGTGTCTGAGTCAGCAGCTTTAATTAATTGATTGATGGCTCAGGTTTATTAATGTTAAATGCATGCCCATGAGAGATTCTCGTTGCTGGCTGTGAGATGACATGTCACATGTCATTTCCTGCAAGGTTGAGTTGTTTAAGTGTGGTACGTTTGGCTTTTAATTAGTCTTATCAGTGCTTAATTTGAATTTGACCGTGTGATGCATGTGGTGTTGACGTGTTGTACTTCTCTTTCTTTTGCTTGGAGCTCAATCTCACTGTGTGCTGATCGTGATCATGGTGGTTAATATATAATTAATGGATTCATTTCAATTTAAGGATCCTCGTGGTTTAGTGCTGATTTTAGTTTGGTCGGTGTTTTTTACAATACATAATTTGATATCTCGTCATTTAAATCCAGTACAATTTGATTTCTCAACTAAATACCCTTATTATGGTTCATTCATTTTACTGGATATAGTAAAATATGATAAGATAATAAAAGATAAGTATTAATAATACAATTTTTAATCTAATATATATTGAATATAATATTAATTTTATATTTTTTAAATTTTATTTTCTTCTCATCAATGCACTAAATAAATAATTGATATAAATGTTAGGATAAATGGAAGAAAAATAATGTGTGGTGAAAAAATATATAGTATATAAAAAATTTATCCTAAATCAACGACCTTCTTGAAACTATTAAGGACCTAAATAATAAGAGTGCATAGCAAAGGGTTATACCTTCAACAAGGAAGAAGACCAAGGCTCCGATCCAAGAAGCGCCCAAGTGTTCGTCCTCCAATGTGATACACACCAAGTTGTCCCGCAACAAATTGCACCACCAGAAACTCATCGTGTCTTTTCTTTTGCCCAAGGAGATGACCAACACATCTAGTTAAGTCTCGACCAAGGGATAGAGAAATCGGCGGTGAGCAACATTGACGAAATACAACACTCGTACCTCTAAATTTTGCTCCTCTCCAAAGACGTGGATGGATGTTATCCTCGATGAAGTAGATGACAACTGCACCTTGGGGATTAAAAGTAATCGGGTCGGGTTGGATCAGGTTTAGGACTTTTCACCTTTCAAACCCGACCCAACCCAACCCGAACTATGTCGTGTCGGGTTGGGTACTCGGGTACCCATTTATAAACATCAGTATTTATAGGGAAGGGCAATCGTCGACTGTCGAACTGTGTGAGAGTGAGGTGAGGACACGAGGGGAAGGCCAGAAGGGGACTGCATCCACAAGAAATAGCGTCGAGCACCGACCGTCGTGCTAGAGATTCACAATGAATAGGTTGCGAGGGGAAGGCCGGAAGGCGGAGTGCCGAGCATCGATTACTACACAACAAGAGGGTGAGGACGAAAGAAGGTCGGAAGGGGACTGCATGCTGCATATTCACAAAGCATAGCGCCGAGCGCCGATTACTGCACAACGTGAGGGTGAGGCATGAAGAAGGCCAGAAGGGGACTGTGTGCATATTCGTGGGGAATAGCGCCGACAGTCGACCACCATGCTGGAGATTAACAGAGAATATGCCACAATGGGGAAGGTCGAAAGGCAGAGCCCAAGCATCGAGCACTGATTGCTACACAATACAGGGCAGTGAAGGTTAAGCGAGGATAAGGGAATACCCGAGAACATGGAAGGGAATTAGTGATTAACAAGGGTTAAGACTTAGGCGGATTAAGTTACCTATTTTTATATTTTAAAAATAATTTTTAAAAAATTAGATCAGGTAATTGGCCAAGTAACAAGTCATCGGGTCCAAAAATCTGGAATCTGATATTCGACCAAATTACAATCAGGTTTTGTCGGATTTTACCCGAACAAACTCGATTACCCTATCCAATGAATAGCCTAAAAACAAACATACCCTACTTTTATGCTAGCCAGTATTTACGCATCTGAGTTTTATGTGAGTTTTACTTCTGAAGAGCAAATGTAATTTCTCCATTTATAAGTTATTCACACATAGATGTTTCATTCTTATATCATTAATTAATTTTTTTTCTTATTTTACGTAGGAGTATCAATATCTAATCACTAGTCGATAAAATTAAAGATGATGGTGCCCGATGTAAGTTAAAAATAAGAGTTTAATGACGTCTTGTCCAGCGGTTAATTTGAAAATGTATTTATGCCTTGTGAGCCTAAATTAAATTTTTCATACAATTTTAAATATTCAATTGTAAATCTCATGAAAATATTTGACTTAAATTAAAATTTAATCCTACTTTAGTATAAAACAAATGCAAAATAGTTTGATAAAATTAACGTATCCAATTAAGCAGTCAACCAAATCTTAAGTAAATCCAAACAATACTACAAAAATCCAATGAAAAACTTATACCATTTGAAATGGAAATATAGACATTAGATGGATATTGGAATTAGAATCTTCTTCGCGGTACGTAATTGTTAGAGATTAACTCAAATTGGGTTCGAACCGAATCCAACGAGTTCGATCGGATCCAAATCAGAGTTGATTTGATCAAGATATGTTTGAACTGATTTGCTAATTTGATTGAACTATGTTGAACCGAACTCGATCAAAATAAACCATAATTTTATAATCATGGGCCTGGGAGCCCAGCCCACCATCTTCTCAAGATACTCATGCCAATGTTGTAGCAGCGCACGTAAAAGTTTTCAAATTGATGATAACTTCAGAAATTTTCAAATTGATGATGTGGAAATCAAATATTGCTTTTAATTAGTCAAATGGAGAAAAAGGTGGAGGCATCACATGAAGCCACCAAGCATTTTGCAAGTTTCTTTGGTCCAAAGAAGTATTTCAGCCATCCGATTAAATCAGACGGAGCAGCAAATTTCTTAGAGATTTTTTCTCCACTAAAGCAAGCATGAATCGACTCTCCCCCTTTATTATAAATAGGGGTCTAATATGTCATTCTAAGATCATCCCACACCAAAAGAAAATTCCCCCATATGAGAGTTTCAGAGCCGCTACGATCCTTTTTCTAAGGAGTGCCCCTTCTCAATTTCTGACATACAGCAGCAGGACTTCAGTTTTAAGGCAGATCTTGCAGAGACAGTGCCTCTACTCCGTACCAATTTCAGGTTCAATTAATTTAAGATAGTTTGCTGAATTCAAAATGTGATTTAGATTATTGCATTCTTATTGTAAAAGTTCTTTTCTGCAGTTAATAAAGCAGTCTCATTTTCTCCTTGTGGACGTAGGATCGGCACCCCGTCGAGTCCGAACCACATTAACCGTCTTGTGTCTTTTTTTTTTGTATTATTATTATCGGATTTGCTTTTCTATTTTTCTCGCCGGGTTCAAGTTTTGTAGGTCCTACAGGAAATTACCTTAAATTTCCTAACAGTTGGTATCAGAGCCTACTTCCCCAACCATGGCGAGCACTAAATTTGATATTGAGAAGTTAAATCGCAATTCAACTATGCACTTTGATCAATAAAGATGAAAGCAATCTTAACTATGGAGAAAATACATGATGCTATTCTTGGTAAGGATAAGATACAGGGGATCGAGGAGGAGAAAGAATATAATGAGCAAAAGGCAATTGCAGTTTTGTACCTGAGCCTGTCAAATGAAGCACTTCGAGAAATTGTATCCCAAAAGACAGGTAAAGGTATTTGGGACAAGCTCGCATCCTTGTATCAGGACAAAACTATCATCGGTAAGATGACTTTGAAGCAGAAGCTCCATTTCCTACGTATGACAAAAGGCACATCGGTCAAAGAGCATATCAATACTTTTCAGACAATCATCATGGACCTGGAGAATATGAGTGTCAAAATTGAAGAGGAAGATAAGGCTTTATTCCTTTTATGTTCACTTCCTACTTCTTTTAAAAAATTTCGTGAAACTATGCTTTTTGGAAAGACTACTATTACTCCAGAACAGGTGATCACTGCTCTTGTGTATAAGAATCTTATGGACACACATCTTACAGTAAATTCCTCTGGTGGAGGGAAAGAGGAAGCTCTCTACTCTAATGAAGCAGAAGGAGATATCAAATCAAATGTCACTTGTTATTACTGCAAGAAATGAGGTCACATCAAGTCAGAATGTCGCAGTCTTAAGAGAAAGTTGCGGCAGCAAAATAAGGGTCAAGACGCACATGTGGATGTCTCTTAAGCAAATTTTGAGAAAGTTGAGATACTGGTCGTGACATATGACACAAGCACTACTAAGACACTCCGTGGGCGATGGCGGTCTCGTCGACGACAACACACCTCAGGTCAAAATTCCTCTTCCTCTTCTTCTGATATGTTTGATCATGCAACATGCAATCCAAGTCAGCAGACGAACAAGTCAACCACCAGTAGCATTGATGAGTAGTTCCAGAATTTTGGGTGTTCCTATCACATGACTCCACACCGGACGACCTTTGTGGATTATTGGCGCACCAATGGTGGAGTAGTTCGTGTTGGCAACAACGTTCCTCTCAAAGTTGTCGGATTCGGAACAGTGAAATTAAAATTGCATGATGGCTCGACAAAGATCCTAGCAAATGTTCGTCATGTCCCGAAGCTAGGAAGGAATCTAGTGTCTCTTAGAGTTCTTGACACTATGGGCTATACGACATCCTCTGCAGGAGGAGTCTTGGAGATACAAGATGGAGCCACGACGTTACTGAAGGCTCTAAGGACGTCGAATAATTTGTACAAGGTGGACGGATCCATCTTTCGTGAAGCAGTTAATATTCCGAGGTAAAACACAGCAAAATCAAACATCATGTAATGTATAAATTTTGTTTTTAGGAAAATCCCTTCTCAGAGATACACAATGAAGGATGAGACTCGGAGTAGGACTGTCTAGTATTCGGTTCAACCCGAACCGAACCGAAAAACCGAACTGAATTTTTCGGTTTGGTTCGGTTTCAACCGTTGTAGGTTCGATTCTTTGACCCGAACCGAACCAAAATTGGGATTTCGGTTCGAATTCGGTTCCCGAAATTCGGGAACCGACCCGAACCGAAAACCGAGTTAATTAAAAAATAATATATATTTTAACATTTTTAATATAGATAAGTAAATGGATATTATAAAATAATTTTTAATTTTTAATTTTTAATCGAATTAATTTAAGATAGTTTGCTGAATTCTGAAGGGGATTTAGATTATTGCATTCTTATTGTAAAAGTTTTTTTTCTGAATTTAATAAAGCAGTCTTCTCTTCTCCTTGTGGACGTAGGATCGACACTCCGCCGAGTCCAAATTATATTAACTCCCTTGTGTCTTTTTTTTGTATTATTATTATCGAATTTGATTTTCTATTTCCCTCACCGGGTTTAGATTTTGTAGATCATGCAGAAAATTATCTTAAATTTCCTAACAATAACATTATCTCAATTAATTTTCTTTTGCATTTATTTAAAATATCTCCTATATATACTCTATTCAGAAACAAGAGTCCAAAGCACTTCAATCATGCCATGAGGAATAATTGAAGAAATATTAATTAATATTATATTTTCAATGTACAAATACAGTTGAAATTGGATATGCACAATAAAACATGTATGCAAATTTAAGGCACAATTTATTGAGCTCAACAATAGTTATCATGTCATATCTATGTTGGTCCTTCTACCTACAAATCTATTATAGAATTAATTTAGTGTGGGTTTCAAGCTAATTAATTAGTATATATTCAAATGTATAGTTGCACTTAATTATCTCTTCCAGAGATAGCTGATTAAGCCCTTAGTCAAAGTCACAAATTAACTTAAGAAATATATATCATACAATTTGATCCCTCAAATATAACTAAATTTATATATTGGTCCCTTAAAAAAAACTCGATCAATATAATTCCTTTAAAACATGACTCGAGTAAAATAGTTCTTGACTCGGACAAAATAGTTCCTAAAACGCTCGAGTCAGGGATTATTTTGTCCGGGTCATATTTTAGATGGATCATATTGACCGAATTTTTTTTTTAGGAATCACTATAAAAACTCGATTATATTTGATGAATTAAATTGTATATTATCTTAATTATATAATGCATGCACGTTAAAGGGGAAAAGATAATAATTAGTCAAATTATGCATAAGTCATGTCTGCCACAGTGATCAGTGGTTGCTATATAATTAATTACACTAATACCACTTGATATCAAATCTAAATTCTTTTAATATTTATTCATGAACATGTGTGCCACTTAACCACTCATTAGGGTTTTGTCACTGATGACAGAACATGGAGTGAATCAAGGAGAGTGTTGTTTGACTGTCTCTCATTAATTATTTTGAATTATGATACAGAGATTATAGCAGACAAAATCTCACTCTCTATATATATTCATCAAATGATATCACCTCTTACCTAAATTTGGATCCACTAGCTAGTTATTTATTTAGATATGATTAAGTAAAATGTATGAGTATTTGATTCACTATTGTTATTTAAATCTAATGATATTTTGATAATTATTTCACTAGAAGTGTTACTATTATCCATAATATATGCTTAACATCATAAATATTGGAAAAATCACATTTAGTCATTCATTCAACTTTAAAATTAATATAAGAAACTTTATCATCATAATTGAACATCATCATCATCAAATTCAAGTATCCTCGTCGATCATCATCATGCACATATTTTAAAGCTGAATTAATTGCTAAATTAGAAGGAAAAAAAATTCATCCACTTAAGAAGATGGGATCCTCCTTCTAGGCATATAACTAAAAATATTACTACAAAGATACTACTTTGGAGTATGTTTTTCTAATAAGAAAATCTTGCATATATTTGCGAGTATATATCAATAAATTAAATTTCACTATCAATATATAGACAAATTGACAAAGATACAAGATGGTCCATTTTCTTTGGCCCACTTGCTATCATTACAAACTATACCAGTAACAAATGCATTACTTTTCACAAAATTAGAGGTCCAAGTTGCAAGCTAGCTTTATCCTATGCATGCAAGTTGACTAGTTATGTGGGTCCAAAATGTAATTTAATTGTAAATGGCATCTTTTTTCCTTGTTATAATCAATGTTTCTAAATTCAAACTGATGTTTGAAATAATTAGGCTATTTTTTTCTTAATCAAATCATTTTTTACAAATAATTCGAAATATCGGGCATGATCAATTGCGGATTGATAGCCTATTTGATCCAACTGTCATAACACTTTAATAGAGAATCATTTGAGGGAAATCCATCAACTTAAAGTTATGAATTAAGACAGCAATGCACAAGAAATCTTCAAACTAAAGAATCACATGTTAATTTTAGGCTTATTAGAAGATTTGAAGCCCAATAATTAATTTATTTGAATTCAGCCCACTTAACTTAAACCCATTAATTGCCCATTTGGGCTTTACTAGATTAATATCCCACAAGCACAATTAATTTAAAGAATTTATTATCCCCCCTTCTTTCTTTACACTAATAAATATAATGTTGACCAATTTAACAAATGAATAAAATAATTGCTTGGGGAAAAATAAGAACAAGCTCTATTTCCCCTTTCAACAAGTTGATAATATGAACTTCTATTGTAGTTAATACAACATAAATTAGCTGGCCAAAAAGTTGAGAGAATGGCCTGAACATTTGAACACAACCTAAATTTTAAATTTAATTTAAGATATCATTCATTGTATCTATACATTGTCAATCAATTATACTTTACTAATTGATTTGAAAACACATGAATTGCCAAATAGAAGAAAGAATATCCCATCTTGTAAAAAATAAAATAAAAGGAATTAGAATATTAATGAAAACATAATTCGACTCGAATTGGAAAAGTGATGCCAGCCTAATCGACTTAATTAAGATCCGATCCGCATATAAAAATACTACTTCAAAATTACAAGGAAAAATCTATAATTCCCAAACCTTAGAATTAATCAAGAACATATGTTAAAACCCCTTATCAGTATTTTATCTTGTAAGCAAGTGGAACCAAAAGAAGCCTAAAATATCTCAACTTGGTCATTCAACTTCTATCAATGGGGTGGACTCATTTAATGATTGCCCATTTACTTTGTTTAATTACTTCCTTGTACCTTATCTTCTCAACTAGAAGACAAAAGAAGAGTCTGACTTCTCTCTTAAATAAATATATATATACCAAACAATTAAGATTAACATGTGAGTTGATGGATGCGTGCCTTTTCCTTATCTTGAAGGGTGGTTGGCAACTGTCACCATCACAAAAATGTTGTCCAATGATGCTTGTTGATATGAATAGATTAGTAGGTGAATGGGACATGTGCATGGGGAAACTTTGTAGGATCTTTATCAATTACTATAGGGTTTCATTTTTTATCATATCTCTATTCTATTACAAGATGGTGATTGCACTTCAACACATGTTTAATTATGGATTAAATTGTGTATGGGTGATGAAGTTTATGTGTGGATAGTGGTGGAGTTAATTACTTCAATTGAACAATTGATGAAGACTATCAGACTATGTGCACAAAAAAAAATATTTAATTTATTAGAGATGATGCTTTCGTTGGAGAAAAAAAATTCCTCTTCCCATATGATGGGAACATAAGGGAAAAGTAAATAGAAAAAATATTTGATTTGTTAAGCAACCAATTAATAAAGGATTGAAAATATTTCCATTGTATCATATTCGACTATTTGAATAATAAATTTTTCATCAATACTGCATTGTATCTTATAGGGACATGACGTTGTGGTGATGGCAACTCCTTTGCCTTCCACCAATAATCTTCGTCCCCATCCTACGCCCCCGATCCCCCTCCTCTCCCGCATCATACTCCGCCTCCGATGATGAATCCGAGGAAGCATACTCCTCCCCATACTGCCACGTCGCATGTGCACTCTCCCGTAAAACCTAATGGTACGGCTTCCAACCCTAATACTCCCATCTCGTGGGCTCACATTCTTCGAGGTATGGTCTCTTCCTTTCCCTCTGATATGAATGTTTCGTTATTCAAAAATCTCTTCCCAACCTACTAGTAAAGTTTTCTTCAGTCACGAACAGATAGAACGATAGAGCCTCCCTTGGAAATCAAGCCTTATTGGCAGATTTCTAGGACGGCCACCATCGCTTGATATTGTTCATGGTTGGGCTGTTCGATCTTGGTTTCTTTTCGGTTTTGTCAGTGTTCTTGACCTTGATCAGGGCTATTTTGTTTTTCGATTTCAAATGGCTGAACAAGCCACTGCTATTCTTATCGGAGGACCTTCGTCTCTTCGTGGTAATGTTGCTCGTTTAATTCCTTGGAAGCCCATGTTCCAACCTTGGAATGAAAAATTCACTATGGCGCAGGTTTGGATTAGAATTCAGAGCCTTCCGTTAGAATTTCGAAATCAATCTTGTGTTCATCTTATTGCTTCTAGTTAAGAAATGTTATTAAAATTGATGATCGCTCATTTCAATTCGAGCGTGACAGATAAATTTGCGTTTGCATTGAAATTGATCAGTTCTCCCCTATTCGGTAGGGTGTTCTTGTCGGCCAAGAAGGCCATGAATGTTTTGATCCCATCACCTATAAAAATCTCCCCGATTTTTGTTATCTTTGTGGCCTCAATGGCCACCATGAGTCTTCATATTCGTCTTTTACCTGTTCTAAATCTAAAAGTAAAATTCCTATAATTAACTATGAAACACCCCCTTCCTCAATTGTTAAACTTGTGCTTTCTCAGTCTACTCCTCATTCTCTGACTCAAGACCCACCGATGGAACTCACTTGTCGTCTATGGATTATGGGCCGCTGTCGGTGTCCTCCCCATGGCCGTTTGCGCCAGGGACGCAATGAGCACATGTTTGATGGCCAATCGAGATCCCCTAGCACGTGATCAGAGTGTGGATGCCTCGGCCCATTCAGAGCCCGAAGATAAAGAGGACGTGATGCTTCGCGGTCCAACCACACCTTCCATATATTAGTCGTTGGGTCCCTAAGGCTCGATCCAACTCGTGCACTCACCAACAACCTAACTCTAACCGTCCTGTTCAGACCCAACATCCCAAACCCGTTAATCCTAATCATCATATTGTTACCCAAATGAATTTGGATTCACCAATGAAAGACATGTGTCCTCATCTAGCCCCTCCCCTTAATACACCCAAAGAGTCGGCTAAGGCTTCTATGTCGACCCCTTCTAACTCTCATGCATCTCCTCAATTCCCTACTTATTCTTCCCTTTAGATAACTCCTTTCCCATTTGGGAAGCCAAATACCAAAACTCCCTCGACTCCGAAATCCTTTAATCAAATGATCTCGAAGTTAACTCATTTATTTTCTTCCTCCTCGACGACCCCTTCATCCCCTACTCTAGCTAGGGTTTCTAAAGGGCCTCTTCGCAAGCCTCCCCGCCCTAAAAAGAGTGCTTCAAACACTCTTCTTCTAGCGGATGGCTCTGCTACCCTTAAGCGACGCTGACACTCCCCTCTGGAGGATCAAGACATGTCAGCTGCTACCCCTTTGGAGGCTGATATCCAGAGGAGTTCTTCTAACTTAACTTAATGATCTTGTCAAATTGGTATGTTGGTGGTAGAGCTATCAATATATGGCCCGGCCCGATAGTCCAAAAAAAATATCGGATTTGGGCCGGTCCTTACCATGCTCAGGCCGTTATCGGGTTAGTCCGATAAGGCCCAAAAAATTATTGGGCCGGGCCGGGCCGGGCCGAGCTAGGCGGTGTAGGCCCGGTCCGATAGCCCGATAAGGATTTTGCACATTATCAAAAATATCGGACTATCAGGCCCGAATCGGTCCGATATGGGCCCGATAGCCTGGTTATAATGGCACGATTCAGGCTCGATAGCACGATTTAGGCCAGATAAATAGTTTGGGCCCGATAACCCAATTTTTATTTTTGTGTTATCGGGCTAAACAGGCCGTGCTGTGCAGGCACGTTATTTTTTCGTGTCGGGCTGGGCCAAAGATTCCATGCCTGAATTTTTATCGGGCCGGGCTGGGCCATGCACAAAAATTTTTGGACCAACTCGGCACGAATTGTCACCCCTAGTTGGCGGGGTCTCTAAACGCCCTGTCAAGTATGGACTATGTGTTTTGATAAAATCTTCGAATGTGCGGATCATATGCTTACAAGAATCTCATATGACTAACCTTTAAGCTCAACGCCTCATTTGAATCTTCGATAAAACTTGAAAGGAAGTCCCTCTCCTTCCAACGGAGCTTCTGGATGCATCATTTTGGCTTGAAATTTCTTAACTATTCAACTCGAGGTGCTCTCTACAAGAGCTCATATTATACATATTGTTGTTTGTTGTCATCCTGCTAATCCTATCATTTTATCCACTATTGTGCTCCCACTAATCTGCATAATCGAGCTTTATTATGGCATGTTATTCAGTCTATTGATCTTTCTTCATATCCTTAGTTTATCACATGTGACTTTAATGATATTCTCAACTCACACGATATGATGGGTGATTCTGTGTTCATTATTTTTATTATTTTCAAATCTATTAAAGATTTTTGAGATTTAATTACAAATACTGGTTTAATTGACTCAGTCTATCTAGGACCTAATTACACTTGGTGTAATAATATAGATGGTTTTCACTATATCCTTATACGTCTTGACAAGGCTTTTACCAATGTCGTATGGCTTCACTATTTTGATAATGCTTCTGTCTCTCACTTACCTCGTACATGATTCGTTCATGCCTCCTATTAATCAATTTGAATTCTCAAACTCTTTAAAATAAGAATCACATTTTTAAATTTCAGAATTTATGAACTGGTTACCAGGATTCTTATCAAATTGTGCATGAGGCTTGGCATAACAATTTTATTGACGGCTTCTTTCTTAGCTTGAAAAATCTAGGAGGGTTATGTCCAACTAGAACAAATATACTTTAGGCAATCTTAGAATAACCTTGCCTCCACTCAAGCTGAAATTTCAACCTTAGAGCATTTGGAGGCAACTGTTGGCCTTAATGCTGAACAATAGACTAAACTTAAATCCAACTCTAATAAATCCATAGCTATTCAAAGACAAATTAGCCTCAAATTGTGGGTTAAAGTAAAAAAATTAAATGGATTAAGGATGGTGACAATGATATTGCCTACTACCATAGATTTGTTACTACCAACATAAGAGCCGATAGGATCCAAACCATTTATCTAGATCAAACTTCATTTGTTAACTCTGATTCTGACATACTGTGAGACTTTTGTTGATCACTATATTAATCTTTGGTCTTTCAAATCTTTTCAACACTCTTTCACGGTTAATGATTGGCCTCATTTCCCTATTCAACCCATTGATTTCACTAGCCTTATTGGCCCTTTCTCTCCTGATGAAGTTTAGTCTATTATCGGGACTCTACCAAGTACTAAATGGTAAGAGTCCTGATATTGATGGCTTCACTAGGGAATTTTATAAAGCCTATTGGTCTTCCATTTTTTCTACCTTCTTACATTGTTTAAACAATTTTCATACTAATAGGATTATCCCTTATAATTGGAATAAAACTTTGCTTACATTCATTCCAAAAATCACTTATCCAAAGTCTCAAGATTTTCAACCTATTTCACTATGTAATATTTTCTATATAATTCTTTCCAAAATTCTTGCCAATAGACTTCAACTCTTTTCGTGTAAGCTTATCTCCAAAGAGCATATTGTCTTTCTTAAAGGTAGATCTATTCATGGCAATATTCTTATTGCTCATGAGTTAACTCACACTATTTATAGTTCTAAAGACAAATCCCCTTATATCTTGATAAAAATCTATGAAGCATCAACACCGACACGGACACGAACACGGGGACACACCAATTTCAAAAATTTACAGGACACAGACACGACATATATAGCATATATATAAATTATTATTATTATTTTAAATCCACAGTTTATATATATATCAAGAATTTATAATAATATCACGATACTTCAATTGATATCAAACTTCTAATTTTTAATTTTTTTTAGGGGTCTTTCAAAATATATGAAGCATTCTAGATAATTTTTTGTATCAATACTTACTATTTCTTAGCCCATTCCAAAAGCATGGGGCGCAATATCTATTGACATCTACTAAAAAAATTCTAAATTAGCATGTCTTAGTAAAATTAGTCATGTACAATCACACATAAATAAAAAGTTAAGTAGAATCTCACTATCTTCTTCATCAATCATTATTGTTATCTTTTTCATTGAAAAATATTACTCTCTCCAACTCTGGTTCATCAAGAGAAAGATTAACAACTCCAAGGATTCTATTATCTTCATCAATTGAAAATTCATCTTCTGTAATTTTACTAATATCGTCTCACATTATTGTTTCTCCTTTATATATTGTATTGAGGAGTTTTTTTTTGAAATGAGACGAAGATTACTATGGACAAAACTCTCCGCACATTTAGGCTTCATCTTGTTCCTTTTAAGGGAATAGATAGAAGAGTAAGTGTTCCAATTTCTTTCATAACAACAAGAAGATAAAATACACAATTCCCTTGATTGTTTTATTATTTTTTTAAAAAAGATGCATGGCTGGCCGTGTCCGGGCTGTGTCCGAGCTGTGTCCGGGCAAAAAAAAAAATTTGACTGGTCAAGACACTCTTGGACATGTGGGACACGTGTGTCAAACGAGTATCTTCGTGTGTCGGTGTTCGTGGTGTGTCGGTGTTCGCGGCGTGTCAGACACGCGGACACGACAGTCCCACGGAGTGTCCGTGATTCCTAGATAAAAATTAATCTTGATAAAATCTTTGATAAACTCTCTTGGTTTGCTAGCACTCATGTTCTTCACTTATATGACTTTCCAATTTAATTAATTCACTGGATTAACTCATGCATTTCTACTCTCACTTTTTCTTGCCTCATTAATGGTCACGCTTCCCATTTATGTCCTTCCAATAGGGGCATGAGGTAAGGAGATTCTATCTCTCCTTACCTTTACATCCTTGTGGCTCAAGCTTTAATTAATATGATTAATCTTGCTGACAGAAATGACCAAATTCGTCTCATCAAAATTAAACATAATTTTACCTTCACTCACATGATGTTTGCTGATGATCTCATTTTTGGTTTTCATGCCAATAACAAAAGCATTAATACCATCAAAAGTATTCTTGAGAGATATAAAATGCTTACCGGTCAAGTTAACTTTCATATATCTGAGGCTTTCTTCCTTTATAAAATCTCTACTGATGTTAAGTCCTCTATATGCTCTAAGCTTAATATGAAGGCTGAAAATTATCCTTTTAAACAATTGAGCACTAAAATTGCTCCAGGAAGAGCTCCTTCTCCTACCTATGACTACATAATAACAAGTTAGCTTCATGGCAGAACAACTTCTTGTCTCAAGTTAGGAGACTTACTTTAATAAACTCTGTCTTTAATTCTATTATTATTCATTCATTTTGTGTTTTCTGAATCTCCAGTAGTATTATTAATAAGATTTCTAAAAAAAATAGGCATTTCTTTTGGGTTGGTAATCAAGACTCTAAAGGCCTCCACGGCATTTCTTTTGGGTTGGTAATCAAGACTCTAAAGGTCTCCACTTGCTTCACTGAGACCTTTTAATTCAACCAAAAAATTTAGGTGAATTAAATATTCATAACCTTCAGTTAAAATCTCAAGCTCTCTAAGCTAAAAGAATTCACCAATACCTTTCCAATGATGACACTCTTTGGATAAAAGTGGTGAAATCAAAATACCTTTCTTTAAGCTTTATTACTCAAAACAAATCCTGTTATGATCTCTTGGTCATGGAAACTCTTTTTTCATGCTTTTCAAACCCTTAAATTTGGTTTTATTAAGAAGGTTAACAGTGGCATGAATACTTCTGTTCTCTTTGGTCGATGGTGTACTGACTTGCCTATAATTTTGGAACCTACTTTAATTACTGTTGTGCCTATTTTACAACATTGTTCAGTTAATATTTTTATTGGAAACAACCATAAATGGAATGATGCACTTGGTCAGATTTATTATTCATCCAATTTTGTGGAAACCCATTAAACAAATTATGTTTCCTGTAATTCTTAGTGATGATTCCAAGGATTGGGGATAAGTGGCTATGAAGATAGTTGTCACTCGTTCATCTTCCAAATTCCCTAGAAAGTGTGAACCAAGTGGTGTATCAAACCCAAATATCTAGAATTTTCTTTGGAAAATTAAAGCTCCTCCTAAAGTTGGATTACTTTCATGAAAAATTCTCCACAATAGACTACCTACTAAAGCTTACCTTAAGCATATTGGCATCCTTAATTATGATCTTTATCCTTTATGTGACAATGCTCCTCAAACAATTTCACATATTTCCCTCAATTGCTCTTATGTTTCAGAAGTTTGGGACGATCTCCAAAATAAACTTCATTTCAATTTTTCTAATTGGCATACTTGGATAATTAAATTCTGGTTATTAATTCTTGATCATTACTCTTGTACATTTTCCTTAATTCTTTTGTAGAATTATTGCATACACCTTTTGGTTAACCTGGTACACTATAAATTAATGGGTATACTTGGTCAAGTAGCTTCCCCCGCGAGTCTAGTGCCTTAGATTATGACTTATCTATGTGAGTATACAAAACCTAGGGTATCTAAGGGCAATATGTCAACAATAAATTATGTTAAATGGATTATCTCAAAACTTGGTTCTTTTAAAATCAATTGTGATGCCTCCGCTAAGGATTTTGATTTTACCGTAGCTTTTGTACTTAGATATCATTTTGGTACTTGTCTTTCGGTTGAAGCACAATATTTTGACTCTTCCTATTCTTTGCACACTGAGGCTACAATAATTTTACTGGGTCTCAAGCGTGCGCATAAAGCTCAATTATTCTCTATTTTCATTGAATCTAATTGCCTCCAGTTAATTGAAATGCTCACCAGCAACTCTAATTTGGGTCAAATGTTGCCACTATTAAATCAAATTCATACTCTAAAGCAATCTTATACTTTCTTGTAATATTATTTTTGCATATCATGAATGTAATAAAATAATCCACTTGGTTGCAAATCATACTAGACTAACGAGGAGCAAATGTATTTGGTCTATCATCGGTCCTCCGGACCTTGAGCATATCTTGTATTCAAACCTTCATAGACTTTTTAGTGCCCGTTGAGTTAATGTAATTTTTCTTTTTAGTAAAAAAAGTATTTGATTAATATTTATGAATGGACATTAATTATATTAAATTTTTGTATATTTGTTATAAACATGGTACCCATATTATATATGATCGACAAAAAGAAAATAATTATGTATTCATCAATCTAGTTATACTAATTGGTGCAAGTATCAACCAATTTTATCATAAAATAAAAACTAAATTATTGAGTGGACATTAAATGGTCCATGAAGGATTGAATAACAAAAAATGTTGTAAAATTTGATTCTTTAAAAGAAACTATCACAATTTATTTCTAATACAATCGGTTTTTGGAAGAGTCCATCTTATATACGTGCATTATATTATTAAATTGCCCTTAGACAAATTGGGTTTCAAATGCTCAACATAATTATCCATAATATACTAGTTCAAAACCGTGCTTTGCATGGGCTATTTAGGATATTTATAAAACTAATAAAGTAGTATGAGCAGAATAATAATATATAAGATAATATATATATACACATTTCTTTAGTATGACTTTATAATAATAACATATTTTCAAAAAAAAAAATCCTTATCAAATGTTAATCTTTTTTTTATTTTACACAATATACAATTGATCTTAAAGTATCTCAATTTTTTTTACCAAAAGTCGTTAATCTTTTTTGATTCTACACAATATACAATTGAAATGATAAATTATGTTCAAATTATCGCTTTGAATGAAAATTATGAATTAAAACTTCGTAAATATTAGATCAAGTTTGCAATGTATTCCATCCAGATTTCTAAAAAGCTTGTTGGATCTACAGGATTTGATTAGAAAAATATTTATACATCAAAAAGTCATGTGAGTTTGCAATGCGCAAAGAACAGAAGAAGATAGAAAAATTGTTATCATTCAATAAAGAGATCCAAAGATAGTAAATTTATAAATAATGAAAGTGCACACGATTACTTATAATTAATCTACATCTATCTATCTATCTATATATATATATATATATATGTCTTGTAACTTCACATTTGTTTATTGCCAACTTATCACCTTTTAAGAAAATGGTGGATATGAAGAGAAAAGAAAACTGGCAAAAGAAAAAAAGGGAAATAATTGCTAATTAGTTTGTAGTTCGTGCATTATTTGTCCGCTAAAATTGAAGATATTAAATTAAACTATTGGAAAAAAAATAAAGTGAAAAAATACAAAGAATGGAAATCAACTCATAAGAGCTATTCGAATGCAAAGAAGATGAAATCACGTCAGAAATACCCAAATAATAATTGAAAAACACTAATAAAGTGAAAAAAATTATCTCATAAACGACTCCAAGAGAATGAAAGTTTTTTGTCTTCGTTGTGACTTATATTTATGATGAAAAAAAGCAAGAGGAAGATATGAGATTTGCATCATGACTACTGCATCAATAAAATCAAAATTTTTACTAAAAAATGTAAGAAGTAAATCACTACTAGAAACTTGGTCTTCAGCAACGGCTATCAGCAACGACCGCTCAAGCCGTTGCTATTTGCAACGGCATTCTTACGGTCGCCCGAGCCGTTGCAGATATTTGTATCGGCAACGGCGTTCTAACGGATACCCGAGCCGTTGCGGATTATTTTAATTATCAACAACGGCTTTCTGACGGAAAGGCGAGCCGTTGCTGATATTTTAATTATCAGCAATGGCTTTCTAACGGATAAGTGAGTCGTTGCTGATGATAACTTATCAGCAACGGCTTTCTAACGGGCGAGTGAGCCGTTGCTGATAAGTTTATATAGGGCACGCTCTCGCGCCCGACCCTTCTTCCTCCCACTGCTGCCGCAGCTGCTCCTGCCGATGCCTCTCGCCGCCGCTGCCGACGCCGACGACGCCTCTTCCTCCTCCCGCTGCTGCCGACTTGTCCAGGTATGCCTCGCCGGCCGACCGTCTCTTCCCGTTGCGGTCGGCGGGAATCAATCCGACTGAAACCCTATTTCTAGGGTTTCGGCCGGCGGCGGTCGGCCGATGGCCGCCGCCGGACCTTGTACAGTGGCCGAACAGTGTGTCTGGCCACTGTACACCGGCGCCGGAGTCCACCTGACTCCGGCGCCAGAATTTATAAATATATATAATTTTTTATTATTTTATAATTGTTAATTAATTGTTTTATAATTGTTAATTAATTGTTTAGATTAATTGTTTAATTTGTTAGAGTAATTATTAGGGTTTAGATTAATTTCGGACGCGCGCCGGAATCGTCCACTTCGGACGCGCGCCGAAATCGTCCACTTCGGACGCGCGCCAGAATCGTCCACTTCGGACGCGCGCCGGAATCGTCCACTTCGGACGCACGCAGGAATCGTCCACTTCAGACGCACGCCGAAATCGTCCAATATGGACTCGAACTG
This sequence comes from Canna indica, assembly GCA_034359265.1. NCBI lineage: Eukaryota > Viridiplantae > Streptophyta > Magnoliopsida > Zingiberales > Cannaceae > Canna > Canna indica. Next base: position 14,216,492 of record CP136898.1, read on the forward strand.
TCTCGAAACATTTAGAAAATAATCATATATCCATCCGACGAGTTGATATGTTTCACGTACGCATCGACGAGTCGAATATGATTTAGCAAAACCTTAGATCCGTTCGGGGATTGTATGTTCGTGTAAAAGAAGTAGATGATCTTTTATACGACGTACAATTCTTGAATTGTCCCTGATTGGACAATTTGGGAATATAGTTATTTGTACCGCACTTACGTTTTTATTTTAACTGTTAACTAATTATTCTAAATTTCGGCAACATCTCTCTTGTTCTCCGATACGCGCCCAGATGATATGCGTATTCGGAGAACTGTAGGGAGATGCTGCCGAAATTTAGAATAATTAGTTCACAGTTAAAATAAAAACGTAAGTGCAGTACGAATAACAAAAATCCCGAATGGAATAGGACAATCTCACCTAAAGACATGCATTAACCAAAGAAATTGTCATTGATTGACAGAATCATGTCGGCTGATCGAAGTTGGATGTACCGACGTCTTGATCGTGGAGCTTTAACGAATGAGTTTCGATTAGGCGTAACGTACTTCCTAAATTTCGCCTATTCGAATCAAAATTTTGTTAGCATGGGTGATCAAATCCGATGTCTGTGCCGCATTTGTTCAAATGGACGATTTTTGGATCGGAAGACTGTCACTCTACATCTATATACCAAAGGATTTGCACCAAGATATTTTCTATGGACTTGTCACGGGGAGTCACGCGAAGTCGGGACGTCGAGCAATCCTGTCGTTCAGACATATGGTGAATCTTCCTCTGCTGGTGCTTCTTCATCCAGTCAATATAATCCTTATAGAACTATGATACTTGATAGTCTTGGGGGTCAATTCCGCCTGAATGATAATGTTGATCGACCAGTTCTTCAGACATCAGTCCCACCAGATACTACAGCGGTTGATATCACAGAAGTATGGGCTGCGGTAGAGATTGAATTACCGAATAAAGAAGCTGCAGAATTTTACGAGATGTTGAAAGCTGCCGATGAACCTTTGTATGAGAATTGTCCTAAATACACTAGGTTTTCAGCAATGACACAGCTCTTAAACATCAAGGCCGATTGTAATATCAGCGGAGTTGCGTATGATCGGATTGCTGGATTGATTAATGGAATGCTGCCTACTGATAACAAGTTTGAGCCTACTTTTTATAAGACTAAAAAGCTAATGAGAAAATTGGGGCTTGGGTATGAAAAAATACACGCGTGCCAAAATAACTGCATTTTATATTATAAAGAAAATGTGCAGTTGGATAAATGCCCTGTATGTCAACACCCTCGTTACAAGGAGAAGAAATCGGTCCGACAGAAAAATATCCCGTTTAAGGTGCTTCGGTATTTTCCACTAACACCGAGGCTTCAAAGGTTATTCATGTCGGAAAAGACAGCCCCCTACATGAGTTGGCATGCAAGAAGTCGTGATGATACAGTAATGACTCATCCATCTGACAGTGAAGCATGGAAACATTTGGATACATATTATCCTTCATTTGCTAGGGATACTAGAAATATCAGATTGGGATTGTGCACAGATGGTTTTAATCCGTTTGGACATTCTGCAACTCCTTATTCAGTTTGGCCAGTGCTGCTGACAGTTTATAATTTGCCACCGTCAATGTGCATGAAAGATGAATTTATTTATCTTTCGATGATTATTTCGGGTCCTAAGGGTCCGCGAAAAGAAATTGACATATTTTTCAGACCCTTGATAGATGAATTGAAAACATTGTGGACTGAGGGAGCTGTCACTTATGATTGTCATCGGAAGCAAAACTTCAATTTAAAGGCCGCGGTCTTGTGGACTATCAATGATTTCCCGGCGTACGGCATGTTGTCGGGTTGGAGCACTCACGGCCGACTCTCTTGTCCGTATTGTATGGAACACTCTAAATCAATCAGTCTTCAGAACGGACGAAAAATCTCATTCTTTGATTGTCATCGTCGATTCCTACCGGTTAATCATCAGTATCGAAGGAATCGTAATAAATTTACTAAGGGCAGAGTCGAAAGAGATGGGTCACCACCGATGTTGTCTGGTGAACAAATGTTAGCACGTATTTCAGCAATTCCAGATATAATATTCGGTCGCAATGAAAGAGTGTCAGATTTTGGCCAAACACACAACTGGGTGAAGAAAAGTATCTTTTGGGAATTGCCCTATTGGAGTTCATTATTGATTCGACATAATTTAGATGTCATGCACATTGAAAAAAATGTGTTTGATAATATTTTCAACACTTAGATGGATATTTCTGGAAAAACTAAAGATAATGTCAAAGCCCGACATGATCTGAAAATACTTTGTAAAAGACCAGAGTTGGAATTACAAGAGGTCAACGGACGATATCTGAAACCGAAGGCCCTATATGTGTTAAATAAACAACAGATCAAAGATGTTTGTCAATGGGTAAAAGAACTCAGATTACCCGATGGATATGCTTCAAACTTATCTCGATGTGTGAACGTCGATGATTGCAAAATATCAGGGATGAAGAGCCATGATTGTCATGTATTCATGCAGAGATTACTTCTGATCGCATTTCGAGATCTTCTACCTGATAATATTTGGGGTCCGTTGACTGAATTAAGTATGTTTTTTAGAAGCATCTGTGCAAATGTCCTTCGAGTCGAAGATATGTCTACACTTGAAAATAATATTGTTGAAATCATATGCAAGTTGGAGCAGTTTTTTCCTCATGCATTTTTTGACTCGATAGAGCATCTACCGATACACTTGGCATACGAGGCACGAGTTGGTGGCCCCGTTCAATATCGTTGGATGTACTTATTTGAAAGATACATAAATCGTCTGAAGAAAAAAGTAAAGAACACCGCAGCTGTTGAAGGATCAATATCTGAATCGTATATCATCCAAGAAATTTCAACATTCTGCTCATTTTACTTTGAATCGACAGTGCAGACAAGATTTGATCGTCTTCCACGTAACGACGACGGGGGTGTTCGACATTCAAATGGACGTTTAAATATATTTTGTCACTCTGGTCGTGCTTTTGGTTCTCGTCCATCTCGACACTTAAGCGAGGAAGAGTATCATTTGGCACACTTGTATGTATTACTCAATTGTCCAGAGATTGAACAATTCATTGAAATATTTGACATTGAGATGGTGCAAAAATACTCTATTCACAACGATCAAGAATTGGAGAGATTACGGAATCGTGATTTCCCTACTTGGATTCAGACTTACAGCAAAGATCACAGAGCTGAAATAGATGAAAGAATATTAGAGTTTGTTAGTGGACCGTCGCGACTTGTGTCGTGCTATAGCGGATATTTTGTTAACGGGTATAAATTTCACACGGTTGAATATTCATTTACAAAGAAGACGATGAATGCTGGGGTCTGCGTGAAAGGGACAACCTATGTTGAATGTGATATGGATTTTTATGAACTGGTGGAAGAAGTGATAGAGTTGCACTACTTCGGCTTGAAATCAGTGATCCTATTTAGATGTCATTGGTTCGATACAACAGAAAGGGGCATGAAAGTTCATCCAAAATACAAACTTGTTGAGGTTAATTACAAATCGAAATTGGCAGCAAATGAGCCTTTTATATTGGCATCACAAGCCGAACAAGTATATTACACGAAGTATCCGGCTCGAAATAAAGATAGAGCAGATTGGCGTGTAGTCTGTAAGACAAAAGGTAGAGGAAAAATTGATCCGATAGTAGGAGAAAATGATCCTCCTGGTTTCTATCAAGAAGATGATCTTCCTGCTGTGGATCGTATTATTCCAATACTCGAGGATGCAGACACAACGTCAATTCAATTAGAAGTTGAATATGCTGATGATGACGATCATGAAATTGAGGAAGCTGGAGATGAAGAAGATGAAGAAGAGGAAGAAGAGGAAGAAGAAGAAGAATTCGAAGACTATTATTCAGATGATGAGGAATAATTGTAAAGTATATATATTTTATTAAATATATCTCTACTATTTATACAATAATCTGATTATATGTCTGTTCGACAGATATGTCTGGTCGTGGTTATCGACGCATGAGAGCTTCGGAGTCTCCGATCGGTGAGACTCCAGCACTTACTCATGCTGCTGATCCTCCTGTTGCTGATCCTCATGAGGATGATACTGTCGAGGCTAGTACATCCAGACGCAGGCGGCCACGCGGGCCGAACAGGTGGCAGCCTCCACCAGCCACAGAGTCACGTAGATTGATTAGCGTGATCGGGGAGCGGTAATATATCATGAATTATGAATCATTACAAATTCATTATATCATAATATAATATTAAAATTTATTTTTGTTGTGCACGTTCGAGCAAGAAGAAGTGCCGAGGAGCATTTCTTCTACTATTCGATGATACATGCACGGGGCATGGCCTACGTGGTCTCACGTGCCTAGCGAGCACGTCGACATGTTATGGCGCGAGTTTGAGGCACGTATTATTATTATTTTTTACATGTATGATGATATATTAATATTGGTACTAATATTATTATTTTGCAGGCTCGCTATACATGGGCCGAGGACCAGAGGCCCTTCATTTACGCTGCCTGGGAGGCTATTTCCCGGGCAAGGTACAACGGGCAGCTGGGGCAGGCTCGGTCCCAAGCGATGGCCCGAGCTAGGACCACTAACATCGCGGAGACTCGGGGATATGGCCCCGGTTGGATTACTTCGGATATATGGGACCAGCTCGTGGGGATATGGTCGACGGATCGATGGCAGGAGGTTTCTCGGAATGCGGCTAGAAATCGCATGTCGGGGGGGAGCAGCGCGTCACACCAGCGGCTCTGTTGCATTTGCAGTGCACGCGAACCGTATGGTAAGTATATCTTTTAATTATATCTTTTATTTGTTACTATGTGTACTAATTAATGTATTTATTTTGTAAATATAGACGACGGTGTCGAATGACGGGAGTGTCTAGCGACCCTCCCCGATGGCGCTGTTTGAGCGGACTCACCGTCGAGCACATGGGACGGGGGAGTACATCGACAACCGCGCTGCACACATTATGGTAATTATATATTTGTTTAAATTATTCATTATATATTTATAATTTAAGTTTTATGATAAATATTTAACAAAAAACTCAAACTCGAGTAGGAGACGTACAGCCAGACGGTGGTGCAGCGCGGGGGTACCCCCGAGGACTTTGACGCAGCATCGTGGGTCGAGGCCGCAGGTGGCTGGGACCATGGCCGCGTATATGGCTTCACAGATAGTGGTCATGCGCGAGCCGTGCTAGGGCCACTTGGGGCACCGACCCCTCCGGTCGCTGGTGAGCGGCCGTCCACCTCTAGATCCAGTTATGATCATAGTAGCAGAATAAGGACTCTAGAGGACACGGTCGCGCGTCAAACTGAGATAATGGAGCGCCAGAGTCAGATGATGGCGGATATACAAGCTATGCTACGCAACATGTCAGGTCATCCTGAAGCAGGCATCTTTTCGGCATCATCTAATCCATCGTCCTCAAGTCAGTCCACGCCGGTGTACACTCAAGCACTCCAGACCCCGCCATATGATCCAGACCATCCTCCATCGTGATCGTGAGATTTTTTATTTGGATATTGAACTTGTTACTGAGATATTGAACTTGTTTAACTTATTTTGTTTGGATATTGATACTTCAATTTTGCATTTGAATTGTTTTTATACTATCGTGGATAATTATCAATATAAATATAATTGTTTTGATGTATATCTTGGTGTGTTTGTGATGTGTGAATGAATGTGTGTATGAGGGTATGGGTGTGTGAGTTATGTATCAGATAATGTATCAATGTATCAATGGAAATTTGAAATTTGAAATTTTTCTGTTCCCAGGTATGCGTCATCAGCAACGGCTTTCTCACGGCCGTCCGTGGGAAAGCCGTTGCTGATGACCTACAACAACGGCTTAGCGACGGGGTTTTACTAACGGCGTTGCTACGGACTCAGCGGCCGTTGCTATTAATGTTATCAGCAACGGCTCCGGGTCTGTGGCAAAACCGTTGCTGATAATGTTTTTAGCGACGGCCCGAGCGGCCGTTGCTGATAATGTTTTGAGCGACGGCCCGAGCGGCCGTTGCTGATCCGTTGCTAAGTCATCAGCAACGCGACTTTCTGTCACGGCTCTATTGCAACGGCGCGGCCGTTGCTGATTCTCTTCAGCAACGGCATCAGCCGTTGCTGATGACCATTTTTCTAGTAGTGAATCTAGATCGGAGTATTGAAGAGTCTTACACCCAAATTGATGAAAGTTTGAAAAATCCGCCCCTTTTCCATTCGCTTCCGCTCCATCTCGCTTGATCCATAAAAGAATTCAAAATCTAATATTAATTTGAGTAACAATCGGTTGTTGGTGGAAAGAGAACAAAAACAATCGATTTTTAATTATGCATCGGAAATAATGAAAAACAATTAGTTGAGTAATTGGAGGACTACATGTCAGGTACTTGAGAGGTATAGTGAATGGAGTTAAAAAGTCAATGTTATAAAACAATCGTGAGTTTTTAAAATAAGTTAAAAAATTGAGTTTTTAATTATGCCTTGGAAATAATGAAAAATATTGGATTAAATAATTGAATGACTACATGTCAGGTACTTGACAGTAGGCTTGTCCATTCGGTTCAACCCGAATCGAATTATTCAAAGCCGATTTTTTTTAATACCCGAACTGAATTACCCAAAAACCGAATAAACCCGAACCGAAATAATTCGGTTCGGTTCAGTTCCCTACCCGAAAAAACCAAAATTTCATTTACACGAAGATACATGAAAAAATTAGTCGTGTCCGAGTGAAATATCGAGTTCGGGTGTATTAACTATTAAGTTAAAAATTAAAATATATATATTTTTAAATTAGTTCGATTTTCGATTCGGTTCGGTTCGATGTAAACCGAATAATGGACACCCCTACTTGAGAGGGAAAGTGAATGGAGTTAAAAAGTCGATGTTAGAAAACAACCGTGAATTTTAAAAATAAGTTAAAAAATTGAGAGAGAAAATAAAAAGAGAGTTAAAAAAAATCTGAGAGGAAAAGTTAAAAGAGAGTTAAAAAAAATCAATGTTAGAAAATAGCCGTAAATGAGTCAAATGAGTTTTAAAAATAAGTTAAAAAATTAAGAGAAAAAGTAAAAAAGATAGTTAAAAAATTGAGGGTAAATTTATTTGTAGAAAATAGTCGTCAACACAAAAAATTAAGGGTGAAATTGGAAAAAAAATACCATAATGAGTCATGTGTCAAGCTTAGAAAAAGAGTTAAAAAGTTATACTAATTTTATCATTTAATTAATATAATAGTTTGAAAAATTGTAGTTAAGTTTAAAGTTAAGGATATAATTGAAAAAATCAAAAAAATACTATAAACAATTGTCAACCAACATAATTGAGGATAAAATTATAATTAAGTTTAAAGTTGATCGAGGATATAATTGGAACAATAAAAAAATACTACAAAAAGCTACTTGTCAAGCTTTAAAAGAAGGTCAAAAAAGAATGATTGTTTTTATAATTTAATTGATAGATAGCAAATTTATAGATAGAAAGATTACTATCATTCAATAAAGAGATTCAAATATAGTAAATTTACAAACAATCGAAAGTGCATACAATTATTTATAATTAATCTACATCTAACTATCCATTTGTTTATTGTCAACTTGCCACCTTTTAAGAAAATTGTGGACGTGAAGAGAAAAGAAAACAGGCAAAAAAAAAGGAAAATAATTGTTAATTAGTTTGTAGTTTGTGCATTATTTATGCGCTAAAGTTGAAGATATTAAAGAAGATGAAAAAATACAAAGAATGAAGATCAACTCATAAGAGCTATTTGAATGCAAAGAGATGAAATCAATGTTAAAAATAAGTTAAAATTTTGAGAGGGAAAATAAAAAGAGAGTTACAAAAAATTGAGAGGAAAAGTTAAAAGAGAGTTTAAAAATCAACGTTAGAAAATAGCCGTAAATGAGTCAAATGAGTTTTAAAACTAAATTAAAAAATTAAGAGAGAAAGTAAAAAAAATAGTTTAAAAATTGAGGATAAATTTATTTGTAAAAAATAACTGTCAACATAAAAAATTAAGGGTAGAATTGGAAAAAAAATATCACAATGAGCCATGTGTCAAGTTTAGATGGAGAGTTAAAGAGTGATACTGATTTTATAATTTAATTAATATAATAATTTGAAAATTTATAGTTAAGTTTAAAGTTAGATATAATTGAAAAAATCAAAAAAATACTATAAACAGCCGTCAACCAACATAATTGAGGATAAAATTATAGTTAAGTTTAAAATTAATGATATAATTGAAACAACAAAAAAACACTACAAAGAGCCACTTGTCAAGCTTAGAAAGAGTCACTTGTCAAGTTTAGAAAGGGAGTTAAAAAAGTGTGATTGTTTTTATATATTTATAGATATGTCGCCGAGGCTAATGGAAAAAAATTGCGTGATAAAATGAACCAACTCATTCCTAGTGTATCAAGTTTTTTTTCTTTCTAAAAAGTGACTTTGTAACACAGTCGTTACAAAGTGTGAACACGATAATATACGCACAAAGCGTATTACAAGACATACAATGACGTGAAAGACGAACAAAACGCTATAATTAAAAATTGAACTCAAGACCTAGGCAACATACCCGAATGCTACTACCACTTGAGCACAAATGGGTTCACCCTAGTGTATCAAGTGAACCAAAAGGTATAAAAAATATATATAATGAAGCACTTTAGTGAAAATGGAGTAGAACTATAGTACGGTAATTGCAACCAATAACTATTTATAATGAAGCATGGATCGGACTACTGTGGCATATAGGAAAATATGATCAATAATTTAAGGAGTGGAATTACGCGAAGGATAAATAGTATTACATGAGATGCCCAAATGTGTCGGGATTAATTTTTAGCATTCAAGATCGGGTAATTTATCCAAAATCATAATATGAATACGAGAAATTCTCAGATAAAATAATCGGTTCTGTATGTGCAAAAGTTGTGGGTAAAACTGGTATTTTGGATAAAAAATTATTGATCCAAAAATTTCCAAATTCATATTACGGATTCAAGAATTTCCAAGATTCATGTTATGATTTTGGGTAAATGCTCAAATAATTTTAGATTATTTTATCCGTCTTTAACAAATACATAATGTACTTAATTTTCTCACTAGTAAAGCGTAATCCGTAGATTCGGCTATCGGCATAAAATTATTAGCTAAGCTAACTCACACAGTTTTTAATCACTAAAAATATTAATTTGATACTGCATATAATTAATTAAAGCACGTCGGCAATATGCTAATTAAATAATTAATTGACAGGAGCATATTTTTTTAATTGACAGAAGCATTTGATATCCATGCAAATAATTTAACATCACACCTTGCATCCTAATTATTTAATTGAATTCATTAATAAATTGATATCAGGAAGTCATAGCATTAGTTTCGAAAAGACAAATATTCAGATGCATGCATGTACATTTTACATTCTTAAATTACTGTGCCTTCTTTTAGAAGTTGAGCAATTTCTCTTATTCGGATTTGAAAAATGAAAAAATTTTAAATTCGGATCCTAAGACGAAGAATTCCTCAAATTAGATTTGGGTGGAATGAATATCGATTTTACCCCTGGTCAAAGTCTCGATTATGACTTCTAGGGAATCAATACAGAGACTTTGGTAATATATATATATATATATATATATATATATATATATATATATAAAATAAAATAATCTTAATTTATAAAATATTTTTAATGATAAAAATAAGATATTAGAGAATAAAAAATATATTTTTCAAACTCTATAATCTATTAAAGACTTTTGTACAAAGTCTATAAATTTGAATTTAAATTAAAAATTATGAAATATTTTGATGTAAAATATTTTTCTATATCATAATACATCTGCTGTATCATTAAAAAATTATTTTATGAATTTAAATATTTTTTAAAAAAAATTATGAAACTATTATAGACTTTTGTTTATAGTAATTTTATAATTATAAAATATAAAATATAATTCATAAAAAAAAATATGTGATATAAAAGATATGCTAGAGTCTATCAAAATATTTTGGACAAAAAATATTTCATTAACATCATAATTAAAAATTAGTTCTATAGACTTTGAACAAAAGTCTCTAAATAAAATTTAATGCATTAGAGACTTTTGTCCAAAGTCTATAATATCAAAAATATTTTACAATTTTTAATTTAAATTTAAATTTATAGACTTTGTGCAAAACTCTCTAATGATTTAGAGAGTTTGAAAATATATTTTTTAAACTCTAACACATCATTTATATATCATTAGAGAATTTGAAAAAATATTTTTTAGAATCTAACACCTCATTTCTATTATACCTCTTTTTTTATAAATTAAAATTATTTTTTATATTTTTTAATTTTTAACCAAAGTCTCTAACTAATTAGAGAGTTTGAAAATATATATTTTTAAATCTAACCTCTCATTTTTATTATAACTTTTTTTAATATAAATTAAAATTATTAAAGACTTTGGCCAGGAGCAAAACCGATATTGATTTCGCCCAAATCTGATTTGAGGAATTTCCCATCTTAGGATCCGGATTTGAGAATTTCTCATTTCCTGGATCTGATTATGAGAAATTGCTCTTAGAAATTTATTATTGTAAATGACTTTGGTCATTTTTTAAGATACATCTTTTCTTTATTTCCTTTTTTTATCGAAGTAAAAAAAATACTAAAAATGGGAAATAGATATGTAGATCCATCTCAATTATATTAGAATCCAAATATGAATAATATAATTGATTTTAATAATTAAATCAAATTAAATTTAGGGTAAATAGTAAAATCTTTCCTGAATTATGATCTATTTGTAATTACCTTCATGAATTTTAAAATTAGACAAAAAATAAACTAAATTTTATGAAACTAACAAACACATCACATTAGTTAACTCAATATTATTTATTTAATAAATTTTAAAAATAATAACACATTCAGTCTTTCATTGTTTCAAATATTAAAAGATAAATAAAAAATTAATTAATAAATTAATAAATTAGAAAATTAGAAAATATTAATTACAAATTTATTTTCTAATTAACTTTTCTACCAATTAATATTCCATGATTTATAATTTGTTAATTTGTTAATTAATTTTTTTATTTATCTTTTAATATTTGGACCAACGAAAGATTGCCACACGTTATTATAAAGAAGATTCTATTAAATAAATAATATTGAGTTAACAAATGAGGTATTTTTGTTAGTTTCATAAAATTTAGTCATTTTTTATCTAATTTCAAAGTTCATGTAAAAAATTACAAATGAGTCATAGTTCAAGGAAGAGTTTTACTATTACCCTTAAATTTATAATATGCTTCAACAAATTTGATCCAATTGATTTTAGACTACACTCTTCCTTTAAATTCATGGTGAAAATATGTAATTGCATTTTGCTTTAGGAGTACGTGAGTAATACAGTTGGTGGCAACATCATCTTGTATATTTTTTAGGAATCTAAGATTTAAATCTTAATATGATCAGCTATTGTGATTTTCTATCTTTGTTAAAAAAATTAATAGGGCTATTCACGAGTTGAATCAAGTTGGGTTCATAGGAAAAATTGATCCAACTCGATCAAAACTAATCGGGTTGGGTTCAAGATTTATCACCTTTCAAATTCTACCCGACCCTAGTTTGGGTCGGGTTGGATCGAGTAGTCGGATGTATTCGTTTACGAACAAGAGGCGGATCGTAAGATTGGAAAACCCTAAATGCAAACAAAATTGATAATGTAGTATTATAACTTTTAAACATAATTTTAAATATATATAAAAATCGAGTCATCAGATTTCAAAATATGAAGCCGAGATCCGACCGAATTGTGGTCGAATTTTATTGACCAGACCCGATTACTCGACTTGACCCAAATAGGTGTAGGGTGAGAAAGTTCTCGAGTTCATTACGCAAGTCCAATTAAAGTCGGCATCAACATATATGCGTGCGAGTATCAAAGTTATCAAAACGTGACACTTGTCTAATCACTCATCAACTCCAAATATTTAACCTAACCTAACCTAACCAATTTGTTTAAGTCAAACAAACCTCGTGCTTTCAACGTACCAAAGCGGCCTTGCTTATCACTTTAAGCCTTACAACACTTCAAGGTCAACAAAAGTTAGGTCGTCCTGCGCCTTTCCATTCGGGTTAAATGTATTAGTTATTAAAAGTCAAATCAACCGTGAATTATTCAACTCTCGTGTTGAGGTTTACAAAGACCAGTCAACCTTGTGAACCTTCTCTCAAATTAATTAAATGGTCGAGTTCTATGTATGTAACCATGGAGAAGGAATTAACTACTCAATTTTTAAAACATCCTTATTTACTCTTAAGTTTGTTGTCTCCTTCTTTGTTCAACAAAAGCGTCACTTTAGCCTACTTGAAAATGTTCCTTATCGATGGGATTTCACCTTCTTCCCCTAATAAGAAAGGATATATTATTGTCAACTGTGGGTAGCACAGTTGATGACAACATATTATATGTTGTCTAAAAATTTAAAATTTAATCCCTAATATGATCACCTATTATGATTTTTTATCTTTGTTAATATATATATATATATATATATATATATATATATATATATATATATATATATATATATATATACCATTATACGTACTTTGTCATCCACCACTTACTCTCATTTCTCATCAAACGCTTGGTGAGGAAATCCCAACAAGCGTTTGATACCTAATGTAGAAATTCATGTGCCTCATCTATGTACCCGATTTGGTTGCATCCTAATGCACTCGAAAACCACATGTCAGTGCTAACGCGTGGTAATTTTTTTCTCAATTTTTTTAAGAAAACTATAAAAGTGAAATCACATGTCTCTGTATTATCAATAAGTATATGAGCAATATATTTCTTGCTAAAAAAGACTGACCTAGTTGCCCACGTGGTGCAAGGTGGCATTTTTATAAGCATGAGCTTTGTACAATTTTGATGAGCTCGAAGGTTTAAAACATGAATCGTGAATCGTCTAACCTCCTATATGAATTTGTAGCGTTGAAAGTTTATGTACTACTAAAAATATTTCTCCTTATTTTTTCTTCTCCCCTACCCTATTTTGTCTCAAAATAAAATCAGAGGTCGGTGTGAAGAAAATTCTCCCCATTATTTGTCATCCTAAATACTCTATCTAGTTTTTATATATATGTTTGTTATAATATATGCCATGAAAGGATATGTCATGGTATGTATGACCCTAAATACTCGTGATTTCATCGTATTCCCCTACTGCATGGTACGTACTTTGTCATCCATCGCTCACTCGCATTTCTCCTCGAGCACTTGTTGAGAAAATCCCAACAAGCATTCAACACCTAATGCAGAAACTTATGAGCCTCATCTATGTACCTAATTTGGTAGCATCCCAATGCATTTGGAAACCATATGTCAGTGCTAATGCATGGTAATCTTTTTTCTCATTTCTTTTTAGTAAAAGTGAAATCACGTGCCTCTTTATTATTGGTAAGGAGTAGATGAGCAATATATTTTTTGCTAAAATAGATTGACCTAGCTGCCCATGTAGTGCAAGGTGACATTTTTATAAGCATGAGCTTGGTACCATTTTGATGAGCTCGATGGTTTAAAATATCATCTTCGAACTGTTGAATCTCTATATGAATTTGTAGCGTTGAAAGTTCATGTATCATTAAAATTATTTCTCATTATTTTTTCTTCTCCCCTGCCCTGTTTTGTCTCACAATAGAATCGGATAAGGTCGGTATGAAAAAATTATCCCCATTATTTGTCACCCTAAATACTATCTAGTTTTTTTTTATATTTGTTTGTTATAATTAATTTCTTTACAATTTTACATATGCACCCTTGTCATTACTTTTATATCAATATTTAAATATTATATGCCAATATTAAATTCAAACTAGCTAACGGTATCCAAGTTTTTGAATGGACGTTAAGAAGTAAGGCAAATAGACTATTGACAATATAGTCAAGGATTTTAAATGGGGGAAGCCCACTGTTAAGTAAAACTTGTTAAGGGCATAGATAATATTTTCAAATTTTGCAAGGATATAAACATAAAATGTAAGCAATAAAATAATTCTTATAATATACTCTTAAATAACAAAAAAAAAGGAGAATCCAACTTGCGACCTACTTGTCAAACTTCTACTGCACAACCTCTCTCTGCTTCATTTCCAATAACCTTGAAACCCATTTTCTTACCTGGATTTCTATTGGATGCAGGGGCGGGCCAAGTACGGGTACAGTGTAGGGATGCAAAGAGATTAATGTTTTATCCCTAATTTGTAATTGACACGCAACCATCGGGGGAATAAAAAGGTTCTTTTTTTATAAATATTGTGTTTGTTTATGTGGCTTGCCACAAAATCACTCAGGAGCTCGATCTCCCTCGATCTGCCTGCGGGCCGCGGCGTACGAATCTAAATGCGAGGAGGAGGCGGAGGAGGAGAAGATGGAGACTCGGTCAGCCGCGGATTCCTTTCTTGGTATTCGGATCGCTCTTTCTCTTTCTCTTTTCTCGTGGTTGGGTATGGTAACCGTAAAGGCATTAAAATAATCGAGAATTTTAATGAAATTATTGCTATCCTTCGTTATGGATGGGCGTGCGGCTTTGCAGGGAGCGAAAAAAGGTCAGCTTTGGGAAGGCAATGTGAAGGGGGTAGGAGCTGAGGCCGCCGGCTATGGATCCGCCTTTCTCCGGTAGGTTTCTCGCCATTTTCTTCATGGGTTTTGGTTATTTTCCTGTTATTTTGGCTGTTGACGCGTGGGAAGCACCTGATCTGCTTGTCGGAGTGGATTCGAAGAGGAATACATGGCTCGTTTCCGTCACAATTGGAAAGCCGGACTTTCGCGTTGTTGTGTTTTTTCTTTCTTTTTCTGGTTCCTGGTTTTATGAAGTTGAAAAACTCAGGGGCTCGGTGATTTTCCTCGATTTTTAAGTATTTTGGCATGACGTAGATTGGATTCTAATATATTGGTATTTGTGAAGTTTTATTTCTTCGTTTTATTTTTGGGTGGTTTTCAGCAGATGGTCAAGTTTGGTGAAGTTGGAAATTGCTTTTGTGATAGATGATTCTGGTCCCATTTGTCTCCGGTATCAGAATGAACCTTGTACTTCTATTTTCTTGTTTACTATAAAATGCTGAATTGATCAGTGATATTCACTAGGAACACTAATATGCCTTATAAAAATAATAGAATTCCTAAAAAAATCAACTTCTAGGTTTAGTACAGGTTAGCAACTCTGATGTATAATGTGGCTTAGTTGACAAGGAGTTCTTTCTTATTACATATTTTCTTGCCAAAGTTTTTCATACATATTTCAAAAAATAGTTTTTGATACATATTTGAATTCCGTGAGCCATTGAACATCCAGTATATGTGATTTAAGAGTTAACTCTTCTAAGTTTGTTCTACTAGTGATAGTCGTAGGCTCTAAACTTCGCATTCCCTTCTGCCACAAATTAGGTGATGGACTTGCTATTCTAGCTTGTAGATTAAGCAGCTACTTAAGAACTAAAAGAATAATATGCTTACTCATTTCTTTCATGCACTAAAGAACTAAGGACTTGTTATTAACTTCTTTATTCAAATAGTTTAAAATAGCTAATTTTGTAGAAGTTTCTTGTTTATATTCAACCTTTGCTTTTAATCTGTGGTCTTTGAGTCCTTGTTTGCCGACCTGCCCAGATAGTCATCTAGGAGAATGATGGCGTAATTGTCCAGGTTTCTTAGAGGTTACAGTTCTAGGATTTGGCAAACCATCTCACCTGCATCAGCTACCATTAATATACTTCTTCCAGAGTACTAACTACATAGATCAGTCTTGATGTTATTAAAGCTCACCTTTAACTGCCGAGTTTCACATCCACAGCAAGTTTACTTTATTGCATGTGCTGAGCATTCCAGTTATGGATATCTGTCTTCATAAAAGGGAAAGTTTCATATATTTATCATTCCTCAAACCTACATCAGAGGAATCTTGCACATGAGCCATCGTCCTTTATCATCTTACTTTGTTTCTTTAAATAATCATATGCATTAATGCATCATTGACAAAATATGCTTATCTAGATTGACATGTTCACTCTTCAGGATTCGTACTTGATCCATCTAAATGTAGTAAGTTGAGCATTGATAAAAAGAGAGAAATTGTCCGTGAATTGTCAAAGTGGCCAGAGAGTGCTCCTGAGAAGCTGCAAGCGTGGAGCCGGCGTGACCTTCTAGAGATCCTGTGTGCAGAGTTAGGAAAAGAGAGGAAGTATACTAGCTTAACAAAACAGAAGTTAGTAGAATACCTTTTCAGAGTTGTTTCTGATAAAAAATCTGGAGAACATCCAAAAGACATAGATTCCACACAGGTCCCATCTACACCTAGTCCTCAAACACCAGCAAAGAGACAGAGAAAGAACGAGCATCCATCACGTTTACCGATTGCCACGAACAGCCTCCAGATGAGTGATGTTGAAGAAGCTTCCGACAACTTAAGATACTGCCAGAATTTAGCCTGCAGGGCTACTCTCAGCATTGAGGATGCATTCTGCAAAAGGTGCTCATGCCGTATCTGTCTAAAATATGATGACAATAAGGACCCTAGCCTTTGGCTGGTTTGTGGCTCAGACGCTCTTTCTCAAGGTGAATCGTGTGGCATGTCTTACCATCTAGAGTGCGCTCTTAAGCATGAAAGTGCTGGTATTCTGAATAGCGAGAAGTGCACAAAATTGGATGGGAGTTATTATTGTATTCACTGTGGAAAATCTAATGACTTATTAAGGTAATTTCTTCAACATCCTATTGACTTGTTTAAATTGATTTTGCCTTGTATGCTTTTAACTAACCATAATGTATTGGTTTTACTGCAGCTGTCTGCATTTAAGAATCTAATAGTTTTTGTGTGATCAAGGACTAAAATTTTGATCAATTCCAATTTTGGAATTTCGTGTAAATAGACTAGGCAGTATAGTGAGCTTTCTGCGCAATATCACTTGGAAAAATAAATTAAAAAATGCACGTCCATACCAAACTAATGATTTTACCTGCAAATGTTGATTATTGTATTCCAATCAAAAAACTTTACTCCCTGGTTGAATCCATATATCATTACCAACTAAAATACCTCATCTTTTTCATCACAATACTTAATTATTTTGTTATATGAATCCTTAATTATATCCATGTTATAGGAATTGTGATGATTGTCTACCAAGTTCGTTGGACTTAAAACTTCAATTAGCTTTCGGATATTCCGAAGATATATATTTATTTGTGGTTTTTTTATACTTTAAATAATAATTGTGGATGAGTTACTAGTAGTCCAATGCGCTACTTTTGCTTTCACTTTGTATTTATAATTTGCCAAGCTTTCCAGTTGTAAAAGTCGACTCTACTGCATAAAGAATGGAAATCCATGAAATCATCATATAGGCCTCTGGGTTTGAGTCATGTTTAATATTTGTCCTGCAACAGTTGGTTAGAGAAACTTAAATGCTCGATTATACAGCCTCCTTCTATATGCTCATGATGAATGTGAAAAACTGACACATGGCAGTTTGTGATGGCTACTGCATATTTGTTGTATTTGCATATTCTTGACTTGTATTGGATAACCAATAATACCACCAATGGTGCAGCCCAGTTTCATATATTCTCTGTTTCATGTTGTTCTAGGAGAGGAATATGTATAACATTCTTTTCTTAGGACTGCTTATGGAGGCTGTATGGTAATATCTAGTAGGTTCTGGTGTAAACTTACTTTGTAGTGAATGCTCCATCAAACGACAAAATGGGCAATGAGTCCTAAAGATTAACACAGTATGGAACTAATAGATAGCTAAGTTTGACTAACATGGAACACAAATGCTTGAGAGGTCAGAAATTAAAAATCAGGAAATACACTTTTTTATTTAAGCTGCCTCAGGGATAGGGCTGTAAATGAACCAATACACTCGTTAACCGCTCTTGAACATACTCGTTTAGGGCTCGTTTACGTTCGTTTATTTATTAAATAAACAAGTAAGAACCAAATTTTTAGGCTCGTTTAATAAACAAGTCGAGTTCGAACACAAACAAGCTCGACTCGTTTATGTTCACGAACATGCTCGTTTAAATAGCTGTTAATTGTTCGTGAACCGGTTTGTTTAAATACTCATTAAAATACGTTTTATAAATTATTAATTACTAACTAATAGATAACCTAGTTTATTAATAACTGTTATTAATATATATATAATATTAAAATTTAATATTACCCAATACCCATTTAATAACCCTAAAATCATTTATGTGTTTGTTTAAGGCTCGTTTACTTGTTCGTTTAGTGGCTCGTTTATATGTTCGTTTAGGTACTCGTTTATGTGTTCGTTTAACTTTAACGAGCCGAGTCCAAGTCGAGCTCGAACAACTTTAAAATCAAACGAACCGAGTTCGAACACAAGTTAAAATACTCGAATCGAGTTCGAGCCGAGTTCGAACGAGCCAATACTCGGCTTGGCTCGGCTCATTTACAGCCCTACTCAGGGAGATCCAATAGGATGTTGATACCAATCCACACTGCTTAGAAGTGTGTGCCCTGAAGGCAGACGATCTAAACTCCAACATGGGGTTGGTGATATATTTTGGTGGTAAGAACCTGTGAAAGAAACATGGTAGAAGACTTTAGATCAGGACTCTAATAGGGACTCATTGAGAGTTAAAAAACCTGTTTGGAGTAGGGAATAGGTTTTGATGACAAGAGTCAGTGTAAGAGTCTCAGTAAAAGACTACAGTGTGGAGTTGGCATAGAGATTGTGGATAACTTTAGATGGAGATCTTTCATGTCACATGGATTGCAAAGAATGGGAATGATTGGACAGATTAGAGAGACAACAGGAAAGGGGTAAAAGATATATGTTTGCATTTACTACAATATGAGTGATCTTCATTGTGAATGCCTCCATACATGGTTTAAAATACCGGTACCAATACTGGTACCGATCTCGGTCAATGACGGGTACCGGTACCGTACCGTACCGGCACACGGTACGGGCTGGTACGAAAAAGGCATACCGCCCGTGATTTTTTTTTTTTGTTGTTGTTAAAAATAACTCCAATAACACATTATTGAGAAAATAGAGATTAGAGAGAGAAAGAGAGTTTGAGAAAGATTTAAAGAGATTTGAGAGTTTGGGAGATAAGAGGGGAATGAGGGGGTGAAATAAGATGTTTGAGGTCTTTATATAGACCCAAAACACCCTTAAATCCGGCCCCAAACAGCTGTCGGGTACTGTAACAACGGCTCATAAAAAGAGCTGTTGCGTTATACCGGGTGGTATCGCCATACCGCCCGGTATGACATCACCCATACCGGGCGGTATTAACCGAG
Source organism: Canna indica (assembly GCA_034359265.1). Classification (NCBI taxonomy): domain Eukaryota; kingdom Viridiplantae; phylum Streptophyta; class Magnoliopsida; order Zingiberales; family Cannaceae; genus Canna; species Canna indica. The sequence continues at coordinate 14,235,890 of CP136898.1, forward strand.
ATACCTGGTACCGCTCTATACTGGGTATCTCGTATACCGGCTTTTAAAAAAACCAGTAAATACCAGCCGTACCGGGCGGTACGGTACGGTATTTTAAACCATGCCTCCATATACAATATTCGTATTGCCTAAGTAATGCAATCTTTTTGTTAGAGCATGTTTTTTACATGTTTTCTGCTATATTATTTACTCCATGTTTTTTTATTCTCGAAAATTGAAACCAGATTGGATCTCCCATGTTAGCTATGATCTTAATTGGACATCGTTGTTTATGAAAGCTTAGCTTGCCTTCTTGGTATGGATGACTTAGAGACACTAAGAGTAATTAAATTTAACTATTGTCAAAGTGTTCCTTAAGCCTTTTATAAGGTCATTTTGATTGTTGATTCAAGAACATGGGAAGGCAATGAGGTAATGATGTGATTGCCAAATTCTTTATTAATTGAAGGTGTATATTATTAGGACAGGAAGTTGAGGTGAAAGGAACAATGTTCTGGTGCATTTATACAGTCTCGATATTGTTAAAGTATGTATCATTCAACAGAAACTGCGGAGGTGAATCACCTTAGAGTATGCAAAACTAGGTCTTCTTTGACACTTCTATTCAATGGAAGGATCTTGCTACCTAAAGTGAAGCCTATTTAACTTAGAATTTATAGCAGAAAAAAAAAGTGAAAAATGATAAGCATCTTGAATAGGGCCTAATTGTTTGTAATTTCTAGGTTGCATTTTTCTCTTTAAATTCAAAAAAAGTAACTTTTTTTTTCATTTTAACCAACTCATAAATACAATTAATTCCAGTAAGACCCACTAAGTGTAATGTGATATCCTTTCTTTTGTTACTTAGTGGTGCAGTAGGGTTGAAATGGCGAGCAATGGCTGTCTCTATAATGAATAAACAATTGTTGAGACTTGAGAGGTTGTTGTTAAGATATAACAAAAGAGATAGTAACTACTAGTTCAAACCGAAGAAAATCCATCTAATATCTTACTTCAATTAGATTCAGCTACCAAAGCAGTAGTTTTTCTACTACTTGGTTGTATTTAGTCCATGAATCTTCAAATGCCTTCTCTAGTTCATTTACAAGGTACTTCAGTAGATCATTACTGCCTGAATTTCTCTTTAGATCTTAACTTTAGTACATTATACTTAACTATCATATGTTAGATTATGACAACCAAGTTTTCATGAAGTAAAACAGCTTTAGACCGTCTTGAGTTTTTATTGCTTCACATCTGAAATATACAGTTTAATAGAAATTCCCAATTCATCACATATAGGAAAACAGTGTGTTTGAAGTTTAAACTATTGTTTTCCTTCAAACCTCACTTATTGGAAATGCAGATGCTGGAGAAAGCAACTTATATTTGCGAAGTATGCACGCCGAGTTGATGTCTTGTGTTATCGAATTTCTCTTAGTCATCAGCTTCTTAGCTCAACAGAGAAATACCAGAGTTTGCATGAAATAGTTGACAAAGCTAGGAAGAAACTGGAGAATGAGGTTGGGCCTATTGATGACTTATCAAACATGGCACGTGGAATTGTCAACCGACTTTCTGTTGGTGCAGAAGTGCAGAAACTGTGTGCTAGTGCAGTAGATTTACTAGATTCTATGTGTTCTCCTGCTAGATTAACTCATGCTAAAGATCAGCGTAAGCTTCTTTGTAGCTTCAGTTTTCATGTACTTCTGGTACTTTTTTGATATTTCACTAATTGTTTCATGTGATGTTGTTTGCCTGCAGCAGAGGGTTTAGTGTACTCCAGCTTTATCAAATTTGATGAAATATCGACGACGTCTCTTATTGTGATTTTCAATTTAGAGAATGGTACGTCATTAGGTGAAGAGCTTCTTGGTTTCAATTTGTGGCAAAGACAGGCTCACACCCCAGAGTACCCCAAAGAACCGTCTTATTCTATCTCTAACCCGAACAAAAGGTTGTTAGTATCAGAACTAGCTCCAGCTACTGAATATATATTCAAGGTAGTTGCCTTCAGCAATACAAGGGAATTGGGCACATGGGAAGTTGGAGTTAAAACTAAGGGCATCTCACCAGATAATTCCGAGGGCTTGACACCAGAGACAACTATATCAAAACCACATTGTCATAGCCCTAAAACAACTAGTAGTGGCTTGTCTAATCCATCTGAAGGAGACGAATCTAACACTAACAGTACTGCATGCGCTGACTTGAATAAGTTGCCAGAAATGGATTTCGAGGATTGTGAAAAGCCTGAGATCCTTGAAACAGGAACACCATTAGGTGATGTTGACAATACCCAACAAAAGAGCGAATGCAAGGGCAATGCAGGCAGTGCCAAAGTCATGGAGCCAGAGATAGCACTTGGGCACTCTGAATCTGTCATGGATGAGGAACCAAACTCAACCATTCAGACAGACTCCACTAACTCCATGGAGAACAACCAGGCATCTGATATTCCAAAATCGGAGAATGGATCCAACAACCCTGCTGTCAATGAGATGGTGGTTGTACCATTTGGGCAATTGGATTCCACCCTACCTGCCACTCCCTGCAGAGTGGAAACTGGAGCAGAAGGCTCTGGGCGGTGTGGCAAAGGGAAATCGAGTATAGACATATTTGAGAATGGCTTGATGAAGCCAGACAGGGAACCAGGGAGTTCGTCAAAGAAAAGAGGTGGGGGAAAATTTGACGGCTTAAATGCTAAAGATGGATCTTTGGAAGGGGCATATGAATACTGTGTGAAGGTGATTAGGTGGCTGGAATGCGAGGGGTTCATTGAAACCAGCTTCAGGGTTAAGTTTTTAACTTGGTTCAGCTTACGAGCAACACCACAGGAGAGGAGAGTTGTAAGTGTTTATGTGGATACGCTGATTGATGATCCTCCGAGCCTTGCAGGGCAGCTGGTCGATACCTTCTCAGAAGCTATCTGTAGCAAGAGACCACCCCAAGTGCCAAATGGATTCTGCATGAAGCTTTGGCATTAAGATTTAGAGATCCTATTCTTGATATTCTATGACCCAACAATTTAGTTGCAAATTGTTGCACTGATTCTTCATCAAATATGTATTCATGGATCAGCCATTCAGGTCAATTCACATTGTTGCTCATTTACAATTTCATTTTTTATATCCACTACTTGACACTAGTTTTCATTAACAGAATTTTTCTTCTTAATGCTCTTTTCATCTTTTAATGGCGTTCTGTGACAGTGATGTTCTTCTCTATAAAAGTCTGAGTCCCTAACTGAGGCAATTAGTTTCTGGAAAAAATTGTCTTGCTTGAATATTCTGTGTAAGGCTTATTGTAAAATTACAGACAATGACAGGCAAGCAATTTATGGGTACACTGGAAAAAGAAGTCTTGATGTTATTAAAGCTCACCTTTAACTGCCGAGTTTCACATCCACAGCAAGTTTACTTTATTGCATGTGCTGAGCATTCCAGTTATGGATATCTGTCTTCATAAAAGGGCAAGTTTCATATATTTATCATTCCTCAAACCTACATCAGAGGAATCTTGCACATGAGCCATCGTCCTTTATCATCTTACTTTGTTTCTTTAAATAATCATATGCATTAATGCATCATTGACAAAATATGCTTATCTAGATTGACATGTTCACTCTTCAGGATTCGTACTTGATCCATCTAAATGTAGTAAGTTGAGCATTGATAAAAAGAGAGAAATTGTCCGTGAATTGTCAAAGTGGCCAGAGAGTGCTCCTGAGAAGCTGCAAGCGTGGAGCCGGCGTGACCTTCTAGAGATCCTGTGTGCAGAGTTAGGAAAAGAGAGGAAGTATACTAGCTTAACAAAACAGAAGTTAGTAGAATACTAGCTTAACATAACAGCATGTAGCGGTGATTTTAGTATTGTTAAAAGAAAGGGGGGCTACCCTTTCGGCTTTCTAAACTGATACATGATTTTCGTGACTTTGTTCATCACAACGGTCTTATAGATCTAGGCTTTCAAGGAATTCCTTTTACTTGGACGAATAATTGGTTTGGGCTTTCCCGTATCTTGATTCGGCTTGATCGTGCTTTTTGTAATCCTGCGTGGTTACATTTTTTCGACTCTGTGACCATCAAACATATGCCCCACGAAGTTTCTTATCACTGTCCGCTTTTGATAAATTTGGCTAAGTCTTCTCGCAAAAATAAACTATTTAAATTTCAAAAAATTTGGATGGAATACGCGGACTCTACCGAGATTGTTAATAATGCTTGGCTTGAGATCCCACCAAACTTAGCCCCGCATTCTGAATTTTCAATGGGTTTACGATTTACTCGCTTTGCTCTTTCGGAATGGAACCGTAACACTCTCGACTTTAATTGAAAACTCACTTTCGACTGTTACATCTGAGATTGAAACTCTTGAAGCTTCTGATACTTACTCGACTCTTGGTAACTCTAATGAACTTAAACTTAGATCTTTGTATAACAAAGCAAATGCACCACGAAGACAGATTTCTTTAAAATGGTGGTCAAAATCTAAAATTAAATGGATTAATGATGGCGACCATAATACGGCTTATTTTCATCGAGTTGTTAGTTCGCGTCGACGCCTAAACAAAGTGAATTCTATTACTCTTGCCGATGGTTCTATTATTTTTGATAATATCCAAATTTTGTATGCTTTTTCTGATGCTTATTCTAATCTTTGTTCAAATCTAAATTGCCAATTTGTAGATATATCTGATGCTTTTAGATTTCCTCGCCTTAATGACTGTGATAGAGCTAGTTTAATTGCACCCTTTTTCACTTTCTGAAGTCTGGAATATTGTTAAGTGGTTGCCGAATGGCAAAAGCCCAGTCCTAGATGGCTTCACAGGCGAATTCTATAAGCACTATTGGCCCATTTTATCTAATTCTTTCATAAAATGCTTAACTATTTTTCATAATACTGCTCATTTACCTTTTGACTGGAACAAAATAATTATGTCGTTTATCCCCAAACGCCCAAACCCATCTACTGTTAAGGATTTTCGGCCAATTGCCCTATGCAATTTAAATTACAGAATCCTTGCTAAAACCTTAGCCAATAGACTTAGTAGTTTGCTGCCTAAATTGGTCTCCCTTGATCAATCGGCTTTTATCAAAGGCCGCAGCATACATGATAACATCCTTGTCGCCCAGGAGTTGGCTCATTCCATGTATGGTTCGAAAGGGAAGAATCCCTATATTTTGGTCAAGATTGACCTCGAAAAAGTCTTTGATAAACTCTCATGGCATGCTATTTTAAAAGTCTTACATGCTTTTAATTTTCCTGATAAATTCATAGACTAGGTAACATCATATTTATCTACTGTTAATTAATCCTGTCTCATTAATACACAACTTCCTAACTCCTTCCCCTCCAATAGGGGCATAAGACAAGGGGATCTTCTTTCCCCCTTCTTATATGTTTTGACAGCCCAAGCTTTAATCCATCTTTTAAATACTGTAGTTTTCAATAAAATAATCACCCCCTTTAAACTTAAAAACTCGATTGAAATCAATCATCTCATGTTCGCTGATGACATACTTCTAGCCTTTAGAGCTAATAAGAAGAGTCTGAGCACTATTAAGAAAGTCTTCGACACCTATGAACTCTTTACTGGCCCGTCGGTCAACTATGCTAAGTCCGAAATTTATTTCCCTAGATCTACCCCTAGGGAAACCATTAGACGCATCTGTTCTGACCTAAACATAAAACATGGCTCATGCCCATTCAAATATCTTGGAGCTTATATTTCACCTAGGAGGCCCCCCTAGAGGCCCAGCATGCTTTGCTTGACCAAGTTAACGCCAAACTAGGGTCCTGACAATCCTCCTTCCTATCTCAAGATGGCAGGGTGGTTCTAATTAAATTCGTGCTTGACTCAATCTTGATTCATTCAATGGTTGTTTCTTGGTTTTCCTCTGCTTTTTTGGATAAATTCGAAAAAAATCACTAGAAATTTCCTTTGGTCAAACTCTTCTAACCATAATGGTCTCCACTTAGTGAACTGGGATACTGTCACTAGCCAAAAAAAATTGGGAGGTCTGGGCCTTCAAGACCTTGCCACCAAAAGTATATCCCTTCAAGCTAAAAGGGTGCTCTCATACTTGAACAACACCCATATCCCTCGGGTTAAAATAATTCAAATCAAATATAAGGATCATCGCTCTAACCTTCTGCCCCCCATTAAGAATTCCTTTTAGAGTTGGAAACTTTTCTGCAATGCTTGTACTATGCTTTTTTCCTTCTTGTAAAAAAATTATTAAATCTGGATGCAAACACTTCTATCTTATTTGACTTCTGGTTGTTAGATATACCTCTCTATTTTAAACCAATTTTTCTAAACATGGATATTTTTTCAAATGATTCTAACCTAAGCAACTTTATATGTAACCAAAATTGGAAGCTAACTGAGGTAAGTAATGGCTTCGGTCCGGTTCTGGAGGAATTCATTTTAAAGATCGAGTTGCCTTTGAACCCTGATGATGATTTGTATGTTTGGAGTTTAGACTTAGGGGGTATAGTTACTACCAAATCGGTCTATTGTTTTCTAAAAAATCATGAACCAACTTCCACCTCAAATACTTTACCCTTCTCTTGGAAGCTTCTTTGAAAAATTAGTTCTCCAAAAGTCAAACTATTTGCATGGAAACTGCTACATCATCGCCTTCCAACTAACTCTAGGCTTTTTTGCCTCAGCATCCTCAGTTCTGACTCATGCTCTCTTTGTTCAAACCATCCCGAAACAACCCAACATCTCTTCTTTGAGTGCCCCTACGCCTCTAATTTTTGGTAACTTTTTTCTGCTAAATGTAGAATTCCACTCCTTGACTGATCTACCTGGGGTTCCGGTGCTTGGCTAACTTATTCCTCCCCTCATTCAAGGGTCGAGATGTTAAAGTTAGCCATCATCGCAAACTCCTGTTGGTTCATTTGGTACGCTAGAAACAGTTGGCTACATAAGGTCCAACAGCCTACTCCCTCCAGTCTTGCTATCATGACTTTGGCATTTACCAATGATTATTTTAAACATACTCTACCTGAGGGGAATGCAAATTGCAATACCAATCTTATAAAATGGATTCCACCAGACCTGGGTTTTCTCAAAATTAATTGTGACGCCTCATTGGATGATAATGTAGGTGGTACGAGCTTTGTGATCCGAAACAACTCTAGAGCTTGCCTAGCTGTATCTAGAGCGTCGGCTCCTGCCTCTAGTATTCTACATTTAGAAGCCACTGCCATCAAGAATGCTTTAATGTTCACATCCGATCAAGTTTTACCTAACTTCGTTGTAGAATCTGATTCAAAAATTTTGATAGATGTTATCAACAATACGGTGCCTATGCCGTGATCCATCTCCTCCACTATTGACGACATCATCTATCTTAAAAACTTTTGTAATGTTGTTAATTTCATTTTTAGCTTTAAAGAAGGAAACAAAGTTGTCCACTGAGTAGCAATCTCCCAAGACTCCTTTGTTTGGCACTCGTCTCGGCCTCCGAACTTGGAGTCCATATTGTATTTTGACCTTTTTGCTCTAGGCTCTCGCCGGGTTAATTAATAGATGCATTTCTTTCGGTAAAAAAAACTTTGTAAATTGAATATGTTCTTAAACTACATTTCCTAATTATTGTATGCATAATATTTGTTTCATTATACTTGATTGACACGCTGTATTTATTAATTCTGTTGGAAGTAAATCTATGTCATAAGAAATTCGCACATGGTTATATAGTTTCTCGAAGTAAATGTAATTACGGTTAAAGCTTGAGTCTTGTCATTGAAAAAAGGTTAATCTATTTTAAGTGTTATTTTTATATTCATCAAACAATGATGGAACGTGACTGTATGCAGTCATCCACTTTGATCGTATTATATATTTACGGTGCAAGAAGTAATAATCTGTTGAACCTGATGATGGTGTTTTAATAAACCGCATGATATTGCATTATTGCCTGACGAATCGAATCAATGCCGAACAAAGAAAGGAACATAACGAGTAGGACGCAATCACACGAGGTGAAGGGAGATAGTCTGTGTGCTGTGTGCAGCATTAGCCAACAAAGAAAAACTATGGTTAAATTCTGACTAGTTCAAATTTTACATTAGGAACCAACACTAGATAAGGCCCAAAATTTCTCAAATTTGATTTAGCTAAAAAAAATAGCCAACCAATAAAAAAGGGATGAAACATGAATTGTTCCTCCAGTGCAACAGTATTATTGAAAGGAGAAGCTATCAACAGAAGCAATTCGCTAAATGAACGATAGATAGATAGATAGATAGATTTATTTCAATTCAGGTACCAGGTATTATTTAACTGCTAATTCCTGTACTAACAAATGGAATGGAGGATTGGAACATCTTAACAGGAACCCCAATATTACCAATATCTGAAAATATCCATCCCTAATTTTGGTCACTCGTCCACAATTGTACTCAGGTCCTCGAAGTTTGCAAAGGAACCCCAAAGATAATTAGCATTATGGTTTCTCATAATGTAAATTGCATGCAGATACACTCAACTCATTCAACTTGTCTAGAAGCAACCCAGCATGAATAATCGAGCACAAAGAAAGTTACCATCTCAAATTGCTAATTAGCAAAATGGTGAACGGCTGAATTAGAAATAGCCATTTCACATAGGTTTCGAGCAACCCATTGGTTCAGGCAAGGAGCAATTTTCTCTGGATGTACCATAAAATGTGAAACTTCTTGAGATTAACAGATGACCAAAAAAGGCAGATGTTTCCAAGATCACTAATAAAATGACAAGGGGAGCAGTGAGGTTTCATCTGCTTACCTATAGGGCCAGTTTTCTGCGCAACAGAGACTGGAAGAACAAGTAGAAAGTTAGCATTTGAAACAAATCAAAGTCATATAAAGAGTTTTTGAGGGCTCACCATGATATACGAAGAAACTGCATGATAACCCGATACAGGAACATATCGGTTATCCAGACCCATAGAGCACAGAAGATGAAACAAAGAAGTATTCATAACCCAATTGCCTCATAAATGTTTGAATAAGGAATATCTCATGTACTAGGCATGTCTTAAAATATAATACATGATGGTTAGAAGAAAATCTTGTACTATGACAGGCCAGCCACTTTCCTTGAGCGAATTCAGAAAGCGAAGATTTGAAGCCTATCCAAACTCAGTTGCTGGGTTTCAGAGTCCTGATATTGAAGAATTTTAAAAATCAAAAACCAATCTGAATAAGTATGCATCACCTCTGGAAGCAAGGGAAACTTCAGTTAATGAAAGATGCCAATATGGCAATATCTAGTATTAATTAGAAAAGAACGAAAGAAAGATTGGTAAAATGGTGGCGAGTAAGCTCCTAAAGTAAGATTTTCTTGTTGACAACAGAGAAACTAAGAAGAATATTAAGAGAACATTTTGGTAGTGACATTAAAAAAAACTGAAGAATGACATTAAGATATATGCTATAATGTAAAAGTAAATGGTCTGAATCTGTCAAGGACAAAATGTGTATGATTCAGTATCTCTTATTCATATTGTCATGGGAAATGACTCAGGTTAAGCTTCTCTTCAATATGGTTGAACAAACTGAGAACCAATGCGTACAAAAGGATGAAATAGAATTTAGCTTGAAATTCAATGTTATTCATCAAAAAAGCTAAAATTATAGATTGAAGAGGGAACTAATCTCACTATTTTTTTATCAACTGCATTATTCTTTTCTAAGAAATCAGATCTTACCACAAATGATCTAGGCATGTGATTTAGTTATTTAAATACAAGCCTAAGAGTCTTATTTGACATCTCATCACAAAAGCTCTATCCATCTAACTTAATCTAATTTAGCATGCAGGAATTTGATGATTACCTGGATTCTTTAGTATGAGATACTCAGCCAGTCATTTTTGGTGATAAATTTTGCACTACCTTGGGAATCAGCATATACATGAATGATCATTCTGTTAATTGCCATATATTACTGGAAAACACCTACACTAAACAAAGTGTTGTTCCCTTTCCTCATCAATGCACTTTTCTAGAACCTGTGCGTCCAAATGACCACCTCAGTGTCACAGCAAGATGAGATGTCGGTAACTTCAAAAGAATGACAATGACTATATTCCTCGTGTTGTCCAATGCGTGTTCTTGATGTTAGTGTGATGACAATGGTTTGTAGTTTATACTTCCCCTCTATTATTTCATGAAACTTTTTTTTAACAAGAATACATCCCAGCATTTCCCCCAATACTTATTTTACCAAATCATTCATGAAACATATTCATCAGTGATATGGTTGTCCATGTTTCACTATTTAAGCCCGACCTTTCAGCGGTTTGGCATGTAAGCTGAATAGCTCAAGTAAATTTAAGTGACATCACTGCACTATTTTATTTCTCAATCTAAAAAAATTTCTCCTCTCTTGTCACCTTAACAATTCATTTGTACTTCTAAAATTCAAATATCATACATAAACATGATAAATGTTCTTATTGTTAAAATTTACTGTTAAAAGACTGAGCAGAAACCCAACTGAAAACTATTGGTACTGATGAAAACTGTTAAACCAGCAAAATAATTTACACTGCAATATTACCGTAAATTGAAACAAATTAAAACTATTGGTACTGATGGTTGACATGCATAGTATTTATGTATGTTCTTTGCATAAGCATTACTACTCAAGAGCTTGTTTATACTGTGTAGTTAATGTATAAACTACACAGTATTGTTCTTTGCATGAGCACCAATTGCTGATTTATCAATTCAGTTTATACTGTGTAGTTAATGTAGGACAAATGAATCCAACCAATGCCAAAGTCTTTGAGTATTGATCGAATAGCATGTCAGTAAGTAGATCATCATGGCATTATGCCTAATGTAAATCCTACTTGGAGATAATTTTCAGTCTATAAATAGCTTGAGTCAATCAACTTCATTTTTCTAATAGTTCTAAAACAAGGCATTATGCCTAATGTAAATCCTACTTGGAGAAAATTTACAGTCTATAATTAGCTTGAGTCAATCAACTTCATTTTTCTAATAGTTCTAAAGCAAGGGATTTTAGCAGCGAGGAAGTAGGAGAAGAAAAAAGAAAGCAAAGTTCGGCAGCAAATAAAAAGAATGAAGCATTAGAAACTGGGGCATGCCGGAAACCCTAACCTTGCACCCTGGGATGAGATTCTAGCGGTTCCTCTCCGGGGGCAACGGCCGATTGAAACCTCCCCTCCTATTCATGTACTGCCGTGGTTGCCGCTTCGTCACTGCCCTCACCCCGCTCACGTCGTTCCCGGCAACGGGTTTGCCTTTGGTGGAGTCGAACCCTACCGGGATTCCCATCATTTTCATCATCTCCAGCTCGTCCGGGTCCATGTCCACTGGCGCTGCCTCTTCGCCCCCGGGAGCGTCGTCGGCTTGCTTTTTCTGCTCCTTGGCGCTTCCATCGGCGAGCTCTGAAGCGGAGGAGCGACGGCGGTCGCGCTCCTCCTCGCTGCCCTCCCGGCGGCGCTTACGGCGATGGGATTCGGGGGACGGGGAGCGGGAGCGACGGTGGTGGCTATGGCGGCGACGGTGGCGCTCAGCTGACCGGGAGCGGGACCTGGATGGGGTCCTGGATCGCGATCGCTTCCGGAGGTCTCGATCTCTGTTCCGCTCCCGATCTCGGTCTCGATCTCTGTCTCGTTCACGCTCTCGATCTCGATCTCGATCTCGCTCGCGAACCCGATCGCGGTCTCGGAGCTTCTCTTTCTCTCTTCGTCTGTCCGACATTTCGTTGCCCCAAAGCTGTTCAAGCTGTGCCCTGCTAGGAGGAATGAAGATATGCGTTCTATCGAGTAAAGCCGCGCCAAAACCTAAAATCTTATTGGATCCGCTAGGACCGGAAATGGATACAATTTTGCTCCGCTAATCCGGACCCGGAAAGGGAAATACACATACATCTACTCAGGATAAATCACACTTAAAACCTTTCAGGCTTTCATACCTTTCATCACTCAAAATATATTTTTATCATCTTTCTGCTTAAAAGTTCATCCAGGTCACCAGTGGGGAGCCACATGCATGCATGGGAATTGTCCCTCCTCTCAATTCAATTTGCTTTATTTATAAAGGGGAAAGTCAAATTTATCCTCCCATACATAAATTTTTTGTCCCCTCTGTATAACATTATTTTTCTTTTCTCTTTGAAATAAAATTTCTAATGGACTGGTTAATCAGTCCATGCTCACCCCTAACTTTAAGTCTGTTCCTTGATTTTGATTTTTGACTATGCCACTTTGGCTACGCCACTTAGAGTTGAAACGGTGAGATCCATAGTAACTTTTATATTGGAATTGAACATTAAATTGGTGGTGGAATTGATCGACTCAAAAATCTTCATGGGCTTTTAATCTTAGGCCTCGTTTGATTGATACTATTTTTTGCAGAAAATTATACTTCCCAGGAAGTAGCAAAAAAAGTTCATGTTTGGTTGACACACTTCCTGCATTTTGCAGAAAGTACAACTTTCTGCAAAATGCAGTAAGTAATTTATCTAGCCCCCCTAAGTAAGTTGCACTTCCTGCATTGTATTTGAAAAAAAAAATCAATTTCACCCTCACATTTATATTTAGTACATAATTTATAATTTATATTCTCAATATTATAGATTAGATAATTGAATTTTTTTACATAATTATTTTAATTTAATTTGTTTTTTAATAAAAATATGTATTTTTTATATATTAACTATAAATAAAAATTAATTTTTCATATATAATAAAGTATATATTATATTAATTATATTATGTAAAATTTATATATATATATATATATATATATTAAAATATTAATTTATAAATAATTATATATATATACACTAATACATATAAATTAAAATATTATTTTATAAAGAGATTTTTAAAAAAAATATATTGATATATGTACTTTCTAAGAAGTACTCATATCAACCAAATATGTTTTGAGAAAAATTGTACTTTTTATTAATTAACTTTTTGTCAATCAAATATTTTTAAAATATTTTTTAAAAAAATACATATAGAAAGTTAATTCATATAAATTATAACTTTTTACGTAAAATTATTTTCTACGTCAATCAAACGAGATCTTAATATGACGTGAAAAATGTTAGATGATCCGGTTTAACACATGCCACGAGCTTGTAAAGTTAAATTGCGTGGGCAAAATTGACCCACCTTTAGTTTGATTACAATAGTAAAAAATTACTTAGGGGCATAAAGGTGGATAAGACGAGGGCTTTGTATGTCTAGTGTATAGATTAGAAGCAATAGAATTAAAAAAATATAAAACTGATGTTATACGTATACTAAAAAAATTTATTAAACTTTCTCGTTTTGTTATCCTATCAATATCTATGGAAAGAAACGAACTATTAGTAGTTGATTACATGACATTAGAACTCGGTGGATATATACCATTGCAAATAACAATTTGAGTAGTCTACTATAGATCGATGACCAATTTAACAATTTACTTGCCTCAAAAGACATCATGCAAGAAAGGTAAAAGGTTAGAGACTTGATATCCTTTCGATTACTAGCATAATTAAATCCAAAACTTGAGATGAACAAAACAATACCTAATCCATGTCCAGCAATCGTCTGTCAGTATTGTGTGCAAATGGCTTAAAATAAGTACTAATATAATTTATAAAGCAAACAAATGACTATGTTTTTGGATCATTTGCTCCAAAGAATTTGCAATAAAACCAACCAATCTATCTGACACCCATGTGTGTGGGATGTTGCAAAGCTTGAAAGTTTAATTCTTTCCAATAGTTTTGTACTTTTGCACTATAATATTTTCCTTTTGTGAAAGCACTATAATATTTTCCTTTTGTGAAAGCACTATAATTTTTAAATTAATCTTACTTGCTCTTGAAAGACCAACACAAATAAAAGGTGGGTCTACGGGAAATAAAACACATAAAAGGATGATTCTCTTGCTACTGCATTTAAACTATTGGTAAAAACACATAGACTGTATCAAATCAACTCATCCTCTGAACATGATTTCGTCAAATCAGTTGCAAAATTCATTTTCGTTCATGGTAGTCCAGATTCTACTGAAAAAAGAAGAAAAAGAAACTTTACATTAGGAAGAACTATTCATATGAGCATTTTCTCAGGCAGATGGAAACACTCCTGCAAAGGAACCCTGCTTAAATCATTTCTTCTTTTGCTCAGATCAGAAGAAATCTGATGCACATCACCCATTGTATGCAGACTTGAAATGATATTCATCTATTGTAGAATATATGTGACCCACATTCACGTGAAAATTAATTGCATCCCTATAGTGAAAGATAGAAAATAACATCAGATATTCTACCTTGGTATGCTGAACTAGAGGTAAATAAAGTAAGAGACTAACATGATAATATTATTTGGTATCCCGAGTTTTCTGACAACCTCGTCAATGTGCAAACCATGTTCACGAGCACTGATAACATTTTAAGGAAGAACATAATGCAAATTTACGGGAGACAGTTTTTATATGTAAATTCTACAAGCAGAATCGTTCAAATGAAACAATATTTAAAAGAATTAGCCAAACAAAAATTGCTACAGAGAATTGAAACTATAGAAATGCTGGACAGATTTGATTGAAAATGAGGAGACAAATACAACAAACAAGTCCACAGCAGCAAATACATTACCTTCGGTAGAGGTGGTGTGGTGCGAACGAAGATTACTAAATTGTTTGAGGTGCTTACATATGTTGGCTTTTAATAGGTGAAAGAAAACCATAACAAGCTTAACCCACAAACAAAGAATCAGAAATAAAAATGCATGGGCAGTAAACTTTTGGACTTAGACCTCTCTAGCATGAACTCCAAAGTTGGTGCTGGAAATAAAGTGAAGCTTTGGACAGATAAGTGGCTAAACGGGCAGTGCCTTGCTGACAAGGAGGTGCAAAACTCCTTCGGGGAGGATCATTTACTGTGGAAATGGACCAAAAATGGCACTTATTCTACGTGAAGTTCATATAAACTACTGACTTTTTGCGGAGTAAAGGATCGTTTCTACAAATTCCTATGGCAACCCAAACTACCTGAAAATATTTCTTTGGATGGATTTGGATCAGGCAGCAGCTACTCATGCATGATAGATTGGTGAGATGAGGACTTCAGGTGGATGATATGTGCTGCCTTTGTGATCAAGAACGGGAATCTCACCAACATTTGTTCGGAGAATGTTCGTTTGTCAACGAGGGCTGGACTTATTTTCTTTTTTACCTGAAGCATAATTTCTTCCCATTGTCCTCTACACCCTGGGAAGAGGAAGGAAACTCATCCAGAAGAAAAGCACAAAAGAAAATGCGACTAATGCTGGTCTGGAATTGGTTTGTTTGGTTTGAGAGGAATTGCCAGGCTTTTCAGCATCAAAGATCAAGCTCCATTTAGTTATCCACTTCTGCGGGAAACTACTTTGGCTCCCTTGGATAATATTTTGCTTGTCATTTAAGTCCTTTGTTGGTTAGGACCTTCATAGGTTATGTACTTTTTGGTTTGAGTGTACTTCCTCTCTCTATTTCATTAAATCATGGCCTTTATTCCCTTCATGCCTCTTGAATAGAATGTAGGTTTGTTTTTCTCAAAAAAAAAAGAAGTAAAAATGAATGAACAATAGCAATAGCACGTGAAAAAAACATATAAACTTAGCAAAGCATGACAAATAGCTCAACTAAAATGAACAATTCTCATGTACATTGAGTAACAACCGAGACACGGTATGACACTAGAAAACAAAGAATCAAATAAAACAAAAAAATGCAATAGATTAAACAAAAAGTTGCAGAAACATCTAGGTAAAAATCTTAGAATGAGTTACTGTATGTAAAGGGAGGTAAAAAAAAAATTTATTCAGTGGAGCTTTCGCCTAACGACAAAAAAATTTACAGATGGACAACAAAACTTACAGGATTGTTGGCTCCTGGAAAACACCCAAAACCATGTTGTGAATGTTGTTGCCTGATCCACCCGTACCTACATGAGCTGAAAACTGGGGGAAAAAATAATGATAATCACTCAGTTTAATATTTCATCATTTTATCATTTAGGTGAACTGATAGCTCAATCATCAAGGAAGAATAATCCAATTCGAGTTATATGATAACTCACTTGTTGAATAAGGGGAACTTGATATCCGTTTGCTCCATTAGAAAAAGATGAGGCCAGGCTGGCATGTGTTTGTATCTGAGCAGGAATCAGATGAAAAGAGAAACAGTGATGCAAGCTTTTCAATTATTTGCATGGCTGATGCATAAGAATATATGCATCACCACAAATAATAGAGTAGTTTTTGTACCACGCCTTTGAGTATCATCATAATGCAAGCAGTGGGGTAGCTTATGTTGCTAGTACCTTTACTTTCTTGATCTCTATATGGGCATATATGCACTCGATGTAGTGGAGGACAATTTCATTGAAGTCAACCACAGGCCTGCAAAAAGTAGAAAAAATTGCATAATTTATCCCAACATAAAATGATGGATTTAAAAGGCAAGGTTTTACATAAGTACTTTAAACTATACATGAGTGTGCACGAGTAATATTGAATCTTTTGAAATAACAATCACCAAGATACACAACTTCATTCTCGCTTCACATATCATTACTAACTCAGAGAAACCAATTGATTATATATTCACATAAATACACATGATTACTCAGGATCTCAGTTCCACATTTATATAAATGTGATAACTGACAGATGTAGAAAATAAAAACCACCATACCCACACTTGTTTTTCTATATAGAAAAGCAGATAAAACAATATCAGGACTACCACATTGGCATTGGTAAGATTCAAGATATGTGATACAGCAAGACTATTGTTAGTAATTATGATTTTATTGGCATAGTGATGGTAACAAGCATATGGATTGAAATATTTATTTTTAAAAAAATATATATAATTGCCATGTTAGTGTACACCTGTAATTAGAGGGGTGTTACGAGTAATTTTCAAAGCACGAGAGATGGCATATGTGTAATTTTTTCTGAAAATATAAATTCCCAAAAAAGGTGTAGGTACAAATTGAAGGCATGCACCTAAACTATAACAACCAACCAAAAGATAGTGCTCAAACCAAACTAAACTAAGGTACATTATCAACTGCGGCTCAGAACAACAATTTGAGCATCACTGTACCATAAAAGATTAAAACTTCTTACCTAACTGAAAAGGCAAATGCATGCTTCTTGCTCTGGAATCCTTTCAGGTGACCATGAACTTTTACATAAATGCCATTTCTTCAGCATCAAAAAGAGTTTACCAACTAAAAGTAAGGCTCTTAAACAAATAGTAGGGTATTAACATATCCCTAGTTAGAGAGATAACCATTTTCTGACACATACTGGATAGCTTCCACTTCATTTGCATCGGAGACTTCGTTAACCCTACATATCAGTCAGATAGAAGCACCAAAATCAAGGATCAGAATGTGAAGAATAGATAAAAATGATGAGACAAAGATCACCATCGATTGATGTCGATCTGGCCCGTTCCGTCATTGAGCGTGAAGGAAACATCGGTGACCCTCTCCACCTTATTCATTACCAGCCCCAGAAGTCTAACCTACGGTCGTCCAATCAAACACCAATTAGTCTCCGGTTAGCGGATTCGGGTTCTTAAGAGGCATAGTTTGATGTACATAAAATCAAATATCACATTGGTGGCATCGACTCCGTCGAGAGAGATCGCGTATTTGTCGTCGCTGGAGTGGTAGGCTCCGGTGATCTGCTTTGCAGTCAGCGGGACAGAGCCCTGCGGCCCACGATTCTGAGATGAAAAGGAAAGTTGAGTCCGGAAAGAAGATAGGAGAGGAGATCGAGAAGGGGACGGTATCGTGGGGGTACCTTAGCGGGGGAAGGGGGATCGATGGCGATTTGGGTGGCCGGGGAGGGCGCGAAGGCGGTACCGGCGAAGAATGAAGACGGAGCTCCATGGAACTGTTTCTGGATCATTGCCGCTGCTTGGACTTGAATGCTAATCACAGAGTCGCGGGTGGTGACGGGTGAGGAAGAGGAAGGATGAAGAAAGCCAGAAAGGGAGTTCAACTGCGTAGGTCTCTGGCGGGCCATTGAGGTTTATATATTTTTGTCAAATTTTAAAAATACAGGAAAAGAGAAAGGGGTCAAATTCCTTTTTTTTGTTCAGTGTGTTGATAGTCATCTCTTTTTTCATAATATATACTCATCTATGTTCAGTATTTAATTAGTAAAAATTAAATAAAATTGAATCTTTTTATATTAGTGATATGTTTAATTTGATTATGCACTACACTAATTATGATAATTAGTGATATGTTTGGTAGAGCTTTTTGAAACTAGAGTTGTTTGCTCCAAAAGTTAAACTAAATTGTTATCACTTCTGATACTCTTTTAGTTATGGTTGTTCATTGGGTCGGGTCGATCCAATGAACTCGAGTACCCGACCCCGACGCAACTTATTTGGGTTGGGTTAGGTCGGGAAACTGGATCTGGTCGGGTATAATCTGATCATAGTTGGGTTGATCTTGAGTTCCAAAGTTTAGAATCCTACTTTGGAACCCGATGATTTGATACCCCATTACTTATATACTCTAAGTCTAAACCCGATTACCCATATACCCAATTACCCATTTGGACTAGGAGTTTACTATTTAGGCCTTTAGGGACGGATAGACTCGACTATACGACCCGACATAGGTCGGACACAGTCGGCTTTGAGAGGCAAAAGATCTCGAACCCAATTCTACCCGATTACTTTTTATCATGTTGGATCGACTTTTCCTCTAAATTGGACCCGTGAACCACCCTACTTTCAGTTGGTAGCTAATTCAAAGTAAAATTTAAGTGCTACTTTTAATTGCTTACCAAATATGACATGAGTAGCTGCCACCATTTGTTTGGTAGCTGATTCCGGAGTGAAATGCTACTTTCAAAAACTTGCCAAATATGAAAGTTTGGTAGCTGATTCAAAACAAAAAGGCCAAAGCTTATATATCTTTTAGGCATGGTTTTGAATCTCGTACCGTACCGGGCGGTAAGCCCGGTATTTACCGATTTTTGAAAAAATTGATATATGAGATACCCGGTATGGGGAGATACCGAGTATCTCGGTAAATACCGCCCGGTATGCTCGGTATTTATCAAATACTGGGCGATATTTGCTATCATACCGGGCTATACCGCCCGGTATGACCTTGTGTACTATAGCAAAATACCGAGATTTAAAAAACATCAGTATACCGATAAATACCGCCCGGTATGCTCCGGTATTTAACAAATATCGGGCGGTATTAGCTATGATACCGGGCAATACCGCTCGGTATCACCCGACCCAATAGCTCTTAAAAAGAGCCGTTGGGTTGCTACAGTGCCGACGGCCCCAAACGGCTATAGAGCCGTTTGGGGTCTTTTTTATCATTTTTGGATGTTTGGGTGACTATATAAAGCCCCCAAAACACCTCTTTTATTCTCACTCACCCTTTTTATTCATCTAAACTCTCTAAACTCTCAATCTTTCTCAATCTCTCTCTCTCTAATCTCTACTTTCTTAATTTTTACGTCGAAATTCTGCTGAAATGACGTCGAAATCTCAAGCCGACCCCGCATGGCAACACGGTGTTCGGTTGGAGAAGGCTAACCACTGACAATGCATCCACTGTAATATGATTTGTCGTGGTGGAGGCGTCACTCGATTGAAGGCACACTTGGTCGGAACATCCAACGACGTCGTCAAATGCACCAAAGCACCGTCGGAAGTTCGACAAATGTTCAAAGATATGCTCACCAACAAGAAGGAGCGGCGTCTTAAGAATGCAACTCAACAAGCCGAGTTCGCCCGACGAGCTACCCAAGAAGTCGACGATGGCCATTACGAGGCTCGGGGTGGCAGTGACGATGAGCCTGAAACTTGAAGTCGGCATCCGAGCTTCATTGGAGCACGCTGTATTCGAACGAGATCAGATGTACTACTCTGGATCTCATTTTGAGTATGGCGGCGGTAGTGGCAGCGGTGGCATAAGCAGTGCCGGCTCGACTTAGGCTGCCGGATCAATGGACCGAAGTGGTTCAATTCCCTCCGGTCCTCAAATTGGCCGGAGTTCTAGCATGAGGGTACCTCAAAGCAAAGGAGACATTCGTGAATTCTTCACAAACCTCGGAGCAAGTTGTAGGAAAACTAATATTAATATTTCTGATCTTGATCCCAGGGAATTTCCTCCTCAATTAGCAAAGCAACCGCCCATAGACGATGCTTGGGGCAAGACGAAGAAGTGGGAGTTGGGGAGAGCCATCTCCAAATGGTTCCACTTCAGTCGAATTCCCGCAAATGCAGCCAATAATCCATACTATCGAACCATGGTGTCTACCATCCAAAAGGTAGGCCCAGGTATTGCCCCTCCAACTCCTTATGAAATTTCAGGTCCTTACCTTGAAATGGAGGTTGATGAAATAAAGTAATCGATCGACGGAATCAAACGGCAATGGAGGGAGTACGAATGCAGTTTGATGTGCGATAGCTAGACCGGGCGAACCCAAATGAGCATCATCAACTTCCTCATCTATTGTAATATGAGGGTTGTTTATCATAAGTCGGTGAACTCGTCCGATGAAATCTATGACGCTCTCTACATCTCGAAGTTGATGACGAAGATGATCGAGGAGATTGGACCCCAGAACCTTGTTCAAGTTATAACCGACAACAGAGCCAATTTCAAAAGGGCATGTGATATAATTGAACAGGATTATCCTCACATATATTGGACTCCATGTGCAGCTCATTGTGTAGACCTAATGATGAAAGATATCAGTGATATACCAATGGTGAAGTCGACGGTAAAGAAGGCACAACAAATTACCCACTTCATCTACAACCACACATAGGTACATGCCCAAATGAAAAAAATTACATAAGGTAATTTATTAATTTTTAAGTAATTTATAATATTTATTTATTAATTAGTTTATCATAAATAATTACTAATGATAATTCCATATTTTAGATGAAATTCTTCAACCGGGAGCGACTCATTTTGCAACCAACTTGATCACATTAAGGTCGCTCCAACAAAAAAAAAGCGACCCTTAGAACCATGTTTACAAGTGAGGAATTGACTTTATCAAGATATGCTGAAAAAACCGATAGAAAACAAACAGAGAAGTTCATCCTCAACACACGCTTCTAGGATTGCATCGCAGAAATAATCGTCGCCGTAGAACCTTTGTACAAGGTTCTACGACATGTGGATATAGAAAAGATGCCTCAAATGAGTCATCTCTACCACTACATCCACCAAACATAAGAAGAAATCAAGAGGGTTATGATTTCTCCTGCCAAGTATAAGCACTTCATCGAAATTATCTCCCAGAGATGGGATAATCAAATGTGTCGTGAGATACACATTGCATGTATTTTTTTATTTAATATTCGGAAATTATTTAAATTTAATTCATTATGCTTAATTACTTACTCATCATGCTTAATTTTTTATAGGGTATTATTTAAATCCTGCATACCAATACAAATATAATCTTGGAATGGTTGATAGTTTGTTATATCCCCTCCGTAAGGTTATACAACGAATGTCGAGATCCAACCGAGATGCGGCACAAGCTCTCAATGAATTAAAATGGTTCTGAGATGCAACTGGCAATTTCGGAGATTCATTTGCAATCTCCAGCTGAGATACTATGGATCCAAGTAGATAGATTTTTTTTGCCAATTTATTTATCAAAGATAAAATCTCGTTACTAATATTAATTTTAAATTTGTTGCAGTCGAATGATGGTTGCAATTTGGAATCGAAACTCCAACTCTTCAAAAGATTGCAACACACATCCTCTCGCAAACCACATCATCAAGTGGATGCGAGAGAAATTGGTCGACCTTCGCCTTGATACATACGAAGCCGCGCAATCGCCTTTCGTACGCCCGATTAGAGAAGCTCGTATATGTTCATTACAACATGCGACTTCGAATGTGGGCGTTACAGAACGAAGATAGAGATATTCTACATGTAGATCCGTTCGATGTCGAGTTCGTTCAAGACGATGCAGACCCAATAATTGATTGGTGGAGTGCAATGGAGACTGACCCACCTCTTCTTGATGAACCAGACGAACCACCTCGGCCTTCACCAATTATATATGATGCTATTGAGTCTGAGAGTCAACCAGCAGACACGGACAGACAAGCTTTTGAGAGGGATATGATCTTTTCTCCCTTGGACTCTCAACGAGTTCGACAAGTAAGACGTCGATCCACGTCCGACTCTCCATCTTCACAATCAAAGGGAAAGAAGAAGGCACCTTCACCGTTACCTTCAAAGGCAAAAGGCAAAGACAAAGACAAAAGGAAACGACCAATTGATAATTTGGACGCGATTGCAGAAGCGGAAGAGGACGAAAAAGACGAGCCCTCGGTTCATAGCAGTAGCAGCACAAAAGACATAGGAGATGATGATGGAGCTGGGGGAGAAGAGACCGTTGTACCATCAACACCGGCACCTACCGATCTGTGGATGAATGAGCAATACTTTGACCACACCACCCAAGATCAGGATCACGGTGCTAGAACCGGAGGAACAACTGAGGTGTACGAGAAAAGAGGACAGCGTCGAAGAGGTGGACCGACAGCTTTGCAAGATTACCACCACAATATGATGAGTAGCTTGCAAGAAGTTTTTGAATCAACCTACTCTGTATCAAGTACCTACTCAACTGATGATA
Organism: Canna indica; assembly: GCA_034359265.1. Taxonomy (NCBI): domain Eukaryota; kingdom Viridiplantae; phylum Streptophyta; class Magnoliopsida; order Zingiberales; family Cannaceae; genus Canna; species Canna indica. Next base: position 14,258,574 of record CP136898.1, read on the forward strand.
CAGTGACTAGTTCTTGGACTGCCAACAAAGAAACACTGATGGGTATGTGGTATAATGGATACCAAGGCATGATGACATGAGATCATTTTCAGATATGAACATTGGAGACTTACGGTGTTGACCTAGTCGTGTATGTCCCCAAGATATGTACGAGTACGACAGACGTCATTCGTCCGCATTTTAAACATTGTATTCATGTATTTGACATTTGAATATTAATTTTAAATATTTCTTGATCAATTATGTATCATTGGAGTTATTTTTAGCAACAGAATCAAAAAAAAAACCCGATATGCATTTTTCGTACCGAATCGTACCGTATGTCGGTACGGTACAATACTAGTACATACCGATACCGGTCATCCACCGAGATGATGACCGGTATCGGTATTTTAAACCTTGCTTTTAGGCATCATTTGTTTTGGTCGAATTTGATTTCAGTTGAATAATGATAGAATATAATTCAAACGGATAAGGCTTAAATCTTCTCCTTGCCTGACCCGACCGCATACAATCAAAATACCATTACGCATAACCAAGGATTACACAAGCAATCATGTAAAATGGCAACTAAATAAATCCACCAAGTAGCATTACATTTTTCTTGGCAGTCATCTTAACAATAGACATTCATGGTTAAAGCACATTTAATCTAAAGTCACTCCGATACACCAAAGTAATTAAGAAAGCTGTTCTCTCAAACTAAAGATAATAGGGACAAGTGCTACATTTCTTACAAAGGAAAAAGAGCAAGACTTTGATGGCTTTAGGGCAGATGCTTTCTTAAATATTCAAAGACAGGTCAGACAACAGGCTTCCCTGGAGCAACGTACATCAGCTTGCTTACATAGATATAATTTGAAAAGTAACTATCATCCCTTGTATGTCCAAGTCTCCTTATGATGGCATAATAGCTGTCATAGGACAAATTGCACTGATTTAAAGTCACAAATTGCTCTTCATCAGACACGGGTTGTGAATAAGCTTTGCTGCATGAATGAAACATCAAATATGGCAGGATTAGGGCAGAATAAAGAACATTTTAAAGGAAGGAATAAAGATCAGGATTTACCTTTCTACTGACTTATTAGACAGCTTGTCCTTTACTGACCAGCTCTTTGGGTTTGCTAATTTTACCACTTTCCTCCTGCAATGAGAAGAAACTTGGAGATTTCACTCTAAACTCCTGTGCCAGAAAGCAATATGGACACTTGCAGTATTTGTTTATTTGAAAGAAACTAAGGTCATTTAATAGAAGGTGAAAATAAAAATGTGATGATCCTTCATTTAACACTCTACTGGAAGTACTAAAACATGTTTCTCCCATGTAAAGCATAAGCAAGAGCCAATAATTCCAAAGTAGATGAGAACTGAATGAGTTTTATAGATGGAGATATTTCTGTGGACTCGAGCAGATCCAAATGTAAGTCAAATGTGAAACCAAGACATTTAAATTAAACAAAAGATTTGAGAAAAGTATTATTTTTTCTGATAAGTTCTTGAAAAAATAATCTAAAGCATTTCGTTTCTTCAATGCTGGATCTTTTTCCGAGCATGGTAAATTTCTCTGTACTTGTACAATTTGTTCCTTCACATATGATGAGAAATCAAACTTCCCCAGGGTACACGACCAAATATCTGGCGCATTATTCCCGGCAATTTGCATGGTCCAACTTCCACAAACAATATTCATAAGATTGGACACTTGAGAACTTTGACCCTGCTTTATTTAGCTTGCTTAACTTTAAGTACCACCATGTTTGTCCTATAGCTCTAAAGTTTCATATAGTAAAAACTAAAGCAATTTGGCATTTCTTTAGGCAAAACACATAGCATCAAGTAAAAAAATAAGTGGGCATATGCAAAAATGCAAATGCATTCACATATAGGTAATAGAGGTGACAGCATAAGATGTTGTATCAACACAGATTGCTCGTGGGAGGTTTCTGATAATTGGTGAACATGGAAATGTTCTCAGAATTAATATGTTCAACTTTGAGTGCTATGCTTAACTAGACTGAAAATGTCAAACTTATCTGGGGTTTGTTTTGTTTTCATCATATCATCCTATAGAAGCAAACTAGGATGTAAATCCAAGAAAAACTCACATATGATGATCCTGCAAGTAAAACTCTTAAATCATGAGAAAATATAGCTTGTTTTTGTATCTTGACGCAATTATCTAGGTCATTCCATTAGATCAAGGCACTTTGTGCAGATTAAAATGCCCAATGTAGTTCACATGCCCTTCCATCCAAAACTATCGTGATTGTTGTTCTTACACCAAGATTTTTTATTTATTTACCAAATTTCACTAATTTGTGTAGGTAGGTAATAAATTTCACTAATCTGTTTACCAAATTTCCTACTGATACAACTAAAAGCAATAAAGAGAATGTCAAAAATATAAATCAGCACAAAAGAAGCAAAACAATACCAAGACTTTAGCAGTTAAAGTGCATCCTTAAGTTACTAACAGTAAAAAAGAAGACTGCGCGAAAGGCAAAAGAAGAACCTTTCCACTGTTCTCGTAGTAATCATTCAAAGCCCACTGGTACTTTGACTGGTTCAATCCGAACCAATCCGCCAAGTATTCGTCCAAGTTCGAATGCGCTGTAAACCAAAACCAGAAAAAATGAGAAAAAAGAAGCTACTGTACCCCCAAACTCAAAAACTTCTAACAAGATACCATCTTGGACTTTGGCCACAGCGTCCCAGATGAAGCCAAAAACAGATCCAGAAGACTTGGCGGACGGCCTCTCGAACTGCTGTGGCGGGACCTGAACTGACGGCGGCACCGCGACGGGTGGCGGCGAAGGGGGTGAAGGCGGCGCCGCCGCGACGGGGGGCGGGGAAGGGGGTGGAGGCGTCGCCGGCAAAGGAGACTCCTTCTCGGGGCTGCTAGAGCTGGGGCTCGGCACAGGGCTCGCAATGCGGGATCTGGGGCTCTCAGACGGCGGCGGAGTCGACGGAGGAGTGATGAAGACGGTATAGCTCCCGGCCTTCCCGATCACAGGCGGCGGCGGAGGCGTCCTAGCAGCGGCCATGGCCACGGGCGAAAAGATCGAAGCTGCGGTGGAATTGAGGTTTTAGCGTTGCGGCTCTAGCGGCATGGACGCATACAGGGAGGAGGGGGGGCTTGTGTGAACGCTCGGCTCGCCGAAGCAGATGGAGGAAAAAAGTGTGAGCTTTTTTACTTTGTGAAGCGGAAGGGACTTGTTCTTTGCACTATTATTATCATTTAATTTATGTAAAAGATTAAGCTTGAAGTTGGCGATAATAGCAAAAATAACACTGAGGGCGGTGCAGTGGCCCCCTCACAGGATATTAAGGTAATTTTGAGGTTTTCTGGTCGAGGATAATTCTGGAATTCTAATGGAAAAGAATCCGCTGTTTACACTTAACAAAAAAACAGCGTTTCTTATCGCCATTGCTTCTGACAACAGCCTGTTCAGCGCGAAGCTGAACGCCTCTGCTCCAGACAAGTTTGTGTTCCGTGCATAAGAATATACAGGGAATCCCACTTATTCTACGGTTAAAGTGGGTGGCGAACGCGTAGGTGATGTTTTTGAGGGGTAGATGAGTAGATCATCAGATCATGTTGGATGTGGGAATAAATAACGAGGACGTATTGCAATAATATAAACTAAACAGCCAAATTGAAATTAAGTGTTTAATTAATTCTCTTGTTTTAATTTATAAAATTATAAATGATTTAAGTAATTTTCGGTTTGGCATAAAGACAGAGTTCAACCAAGAATCCTGTACCCAAGACAAGAGCCCTATATTTATAGGCATTTGTTCTTGTCTCGTTGCACTCCCCGAGACAAGGCATGCCATTTTTTACGGAGTTAAGCTCGAAGCAGTAGGTAGATCTGATGAGCCCGCTCAGCATACAATAATTCACGTGTAGAAGAAAATTGTGCCTTCCTTTAGGGGCGACGAGCCGACTATTCGAGTCTAATACTGAAAAAAATCAATGATATGGAATCCATCTCATTCTCAGGTATGAGGTGCTTTTTGCACCGGAATGGAGAAGGAAGGAGACTCGGGACGAAAAAGATGTGCTGGAGTCTTGGAATTTGTGCCCGGGCCATGTGATGATAGAGTTATTAAAGGAATGTTGCGGGCTTTGGCACTGGAAATGTTAATTGCGTGCTGAAACAATGCTGACGAGGAGGGCTCCCATTGTCCCAATAAAGAATTTTGTAACATACTCATTACAAAAATGTTAAAATGTAAAAAATGTGAGGTGTTAATTTGTTCATAATTTGGGATAAATTCATCCATTATTCAGGGAAAAAAAACGCTATCTTTTATCAGTATTGATATTTTTTTTAAAAAAAAGTAAAAGAAAAATATTCACGATTCACTATCAGTAAATCTCACATTGCACCACTTCTTTTAAAATTTATGTATAGTGGATAATATATAATTCATCAAATAAAACTAAAAGCAAGAAGTTAAAACAATGATACATATGATTATATATATTAAAATTTAAAAAGTTCTTGAATTTATATATATTTTAAAAAAAAACACGTGAAGATATCCAACTCTCTTATTACATTTCACCAATTCTTTTTTCTAAAAAGAAACATACATGAACTTGAAGCTCTTCACTCACAAGATAATCCCATGCCCAATTTCCTCCAAAATTAATCTATAGATATATGTTTTCATTTAAGCTCTTCATTTTTGTTTGAAAAAAGCAAAGGTAGAATCAAATAAAAGAAAGTTAGTAAAATATAAAAATATTAAACAATTTTTTAAAAAAATAGTAAACAATTATTATAAGCAAAAGAAATCCGATCGATTTGAAATTTTGATTTTTTTTAAAAAATGTCATAATCTACTAAGTAGAAAATAATTAAAAGAACTCAAAAATGGAATAGAATAAAAAAGTCAATAAATAATAAATAAAATATATTATTGATATTAATATTTGACAAATAATAATATCTTTTTGTTAGTGTAGTTCAAAGTTTTAAATTTTTTTAATCCCATAGTCGAATTGAATATAAAAATTAAAAAAATCAAAATTTAACAAATCAAGCGAATCAATTTTTATTAGATAATAAAAAAAAATATGAATATTAAAATATCATATAAGTTTATTATTTATACCAATAATATACCATATGAATATTAAAAATCATGTTATTTGGTGTTTTAAATCCCACCGAAGCTAATGTCATACGTCAGTATTTTCCCTAGATGTTTGAGTTAATTATCGAATATATTTCACCTTTAGATATTTTCTCAAAATTATTACGATATTTTATTTATACTAATAAGATACTTTAATTTTTAATTTAATTTTTTCAATTATATTCCGCCGATATTTTATTTGTACTAATATAATACTTTAATTTCTAATTTAATTATATCTCCTCGTAAATGAAGTATTGATTTTTGCTTTTTGAATGAATGGTGTGGATTAGCAATGTCATGTATTTTAGGAATTTTCTCAATTGTATTTTGGCTTTTTATTTTCAATCAATAGAACTCTCCTACTTTCAATTTATTTCAATTATACCGTTAAGTTATCATCAATTTAACTATTGAAATTTCGAGTGACATTAGCGATGTGAGTCAGAAGCCCACTTAGCATCGCGAAGTATATGTTTTTTAAAAAATAAATAAATATCATTTCACCAAACCTTTTAAAAAATTATATGTTCTTAATTTTTTTTTAATCACATTCCTCACATTCTTAACACTCACCTCCATTTGTCTACGTCGTTGTCACTCTTATCGACAGTTGATTACATTGTTCTCAACTGCATCATTCATTAGATTCAAGTTGCACAACTAATTGACTCAAATATTTAGTGTCATGACATTTTATTATCTTCAAATATATGCATTGATACTATGTAGACTTTTCACCCACCTAGAAAGTGTCAGTATCATAACGGTCAAATTGGTAATTTTATAAAAGAATTTAATTGAAATAAATTAAAAATAGGAGACCCATATTGTTTGAAAATAAAAAATTATGATAAATTTAGCAAAATCTCTAAAATTCCATATGTTTACACATCGTCAATGTCACGTCAATATCTAAATGACAAAATTAACACCTCGTTGACATTGAAATATAATTTAAAAAATTTAAAATTTAAATACTTTTGGTACAAATAAAATATTGAGATAAAATTTTTAAAAGTTGAGATATATTTAATAATTAACTAAAGATATTATTAGTGGAGATGATGGAGGAACCAATTTAAGAGTATTTTTAAAGTACAAGTATCAATTTGGAAAAAATATTTATTCATTTACTTTAGGGACGAGAGGAGATTTTGGGAGGAGAGCACGGAAGGCAAATTTTTATTTTAGGTACTAATTTAGGAAAAAAAATATTTAAAATAATTAGTATGAGCGCAAAAAATTTACCTCGTGTTCTAAAGCATTTAATTAAGTGTTGCCTTGGTATCAATTTTGCATCAAATTGTTTTCTCCTATTTAATCCTTTATACAAATATCTTCCTTCTTAAAATAATGGATCAAATAATTGTCAATGAGTAATTTGTTTATATAAAAAAGAAAACATGCAAAATTAAATTAATAAATTTTAAGGATACATTAATTTTATGAAATAGAAAATAATAAGATAAATGATGAATTCTAATTCTTCGTTTATTTGGTGTATGTATTAGAAAGAGATATAATTAGAAGAAGAAAAAACAATGTTAACTTATATATGGTCTATGATGGTTCTGGTATCATTATGCGATATTTTTAATGGAGGATATATTTATGCTTCTTCCTTATATTTCAATTCATACTCAATTTTACATCCTTGTGTGTTTTCTAAAGATCTAAGGTTTAAATTTCAATATGATCATTTATTGTGATTTTTCATCATTGTTAAAAAAATAATTAAGTAGATCTAATTTGCCGCTATATAAGTGGGCCACCTTAGTTTGGTTTGATTTTACTATTGATCTTACTTAATGCTTTCTATATTTTACCCTTATACTGGCCAAATGCTTGGTTAAAGTATGTATGTTGACAACATGAAGGTTGTCGATCATATTTTGGCGATTTATTTTATTATTCTTGTTCTCCAATAACTCGTGAATCAATTGGGTAGGTGTAGAGGCTATTTACAATAAAATTAAATAAAATAGAGAAAATAATATATAGAATTGGGTCCAAATGGGCGTGAATGAGCAAGCTCGGCCCACTGCAAGTCTGCAACCATCAAAAGGAAAAATACAAAATCTCTTTAAAGACATGAAAAAAGGAAACATAAATAAGAGGATAAAGTAGATAAAAACCAAGAAGGGTATTTGAGTTTTCGCCATGATACAAGATGAATTTTTGCCATGACTCAATTGGAATTGGACGTAAAAAAGTAAACCATTTGACCACAATAATTACAAGGCGAATCAAAAAGGATAATGTACTTACGCTTACCAGAAAGATTTTATCTATCCTCCACATTTTTTTTAAGCTCAAAGTTGCTCAAAGTGTCTTATAAAAATTGTTATTATATTACCTCTGACGTTAGAACGACCTTAAGAATTCGCTAACAAAGTTAATATATCATGCGATGTGTCATGTGATGTGTCGTTCACTAATATAATCACCCGACCTGTTATCTGCCAAATGTACTATTTTACATCCACGTTTGTCTAGAGATACTAGTTTATTTATGAGATTTTTTTTAGCAAAAATATTTCTACAGTAACAAAAAAGTTGCAAAATTACCTTATTTTTTGAAACGTCATTCATGTCTCTTTATGGATATTGACGTGACATTTAACCTATTAAATTTTAATAAAATGTCACCCACATCCCACTAACTCAATGTCCCTCCAGCGTTGCTACCCATCTTTTTTTTGCCGTCCTCCTCGCACCGGTCTACAACCACATCATCATGTCCTTTGGCATTGGTTGACGTGGTCAACACGACGGAAAGATGGATAGCAACATCGGACGGGACAATCTGTTAGTGGTATATGGGTCCCACATTGATGCGAAGAATATTTTAGTCAAACTCAACATAGCATGATTAACAAGACATGAACAACCTTTCAAAAATAGGTGCGTTTGGTTACCCAAAACGGGCGCGTTTTGGGTTTTGGTTTTTTGTTGAAAATGAAAATGCGCTAGAAAACGCGTTTGGTTGCGCGAAATAGCGCAAAACGGGCAACTATTTTTGCCAGAACGCATTTTCTTCAAAACACCTTTTATACATGATTTAGAAAACACTGATTCGGTGTTTTTATCAAAAATAGAAAATGGGCGGAGTGACAAACTTGTGATTATCTCGAAAACAACCCGCTTTCGGGTATTTGAACAAAACCTGTGACCTGAGTCGGCACACCTCTCACGAGAATACGAACCCTAGCGCCAACCCCTCAGCGACGACAACTTTTCGCTCAGCCCTAGCAGCCCCCCTCCATAGCGATAACTTTTCGCCCAGCCCTAGCAGCCCCCCTCTGGTGCGATTTTTTGTCGTCTCAAAGGTCAGATATGTTCCCTAGAGATCTCCATTGGCGCGATCGACGACAAACTTCGTCCAAGGTAACCTCGAAACCCATATTTCTTCTTCCTTTTTGCCGTCATGAGTAGATTTGAGGATTTCTTTCAGATTTTAGGGTTTGTTCCTCGTTGCAATCTACTTCTCTTTCGGTAAAATTCGGGCAGGTAATATCGAAACTGGCCTTTCTTCTTCCCTTCTTGCTCTGTAGGAATAGATATGTGAACAGATCTATATATGGCTTCGGTTTACAAGATTTCATCATGTGTTGTATTATTTTTTTTATCTAGGGTTTAGGGTTTACGGTTTTGTTTGATCTATTTGTCTTTGTTGTTTTTAATCTAGGGTTTGGATGATATTATTTTGTAAACAGATCGGGTTTATGGTTACGTGTGATCTATGATTTGTTTTGTAACATGATTTTATTTTGTTAGCACGATATTGTTCTATACAGATCTAGGGTTTACATATCTATGTTCATTTTATTCTTGTGTTATTCTTTTTTGTTCTTGGGTTTACATATCTAGGGTTTACAAATCTGCATGTTGTGTTTGATTAATTTCATTTGATGATATCTGCGTGTCATGTTTTTGCAAGTTTAATATGATATCTTCATGCTTACACCTTAATTTGATATGATATCTGTATTTTATAATTTCATATATCATATATTTTTTACTTATATTTTTTTATTGAATCATCATGATATATCAGTCATGCATGATTGAAATAGATAAGCACATCATGATATAGTATGATAATAATCATTAGGAGCACTATTTCAGATAGATTAGATTAGTTTAGTTGATATCCCTAGCTAAATGATCTCTTTCTCTTTTCTTCTCTTCCTCTGTCCAGAGAAGGGAAAGATAATTCATGAAGGTGATCATTAGGGTGATCATCATAGTGCTTGAGGCATGATCAGTTGTCTAGTTAGCATTTTATTGTTGTCTGGTAACACATGTTTCCAGTGGCTTTAGATTCAAATTATTGTTCAGTGGAGCACTATAGAATGCAAGAACGTTGTTAGTAGGTTCAATTCAAGTGGACCAGTTCATATTTTTTACAGTGTCATAATTCTGGTTCTAGTTCTATTCTGTTCTTGTTATGAAATAATTTTTGTTATGTTCAATTCATATTTTTTGCAGTGTCACATGAAACCTAAACAGTCGACTGATGTTCAGAAATTGTTATTTACATATTGCTTATGATATCATGTTAGTTGTTTTGCCTATCACCATACGAGGAATAATAGAAATATAGTTTTTGGGTTTACGTATCTAGGATTTATTTGTGATTTTTATACTCTACCGTCAAAAGGTTCTTTGAAGTTTCTTTGATAGATTTAAAAGAATAAAAAGTTCACTATATAGGTGTATGATTGATTGATTGGTCTCCTAATTTATTTTATTTCGATGAAAAAGAAGACTAATACGTGTGATAAAAAATAAAACTTGTTCTGTTCTGTTATGTTCTAATTTTGGTTACCAATTCATATTTTTTGCAGTGTCATAATTATGATTCTGTTTTATTTTGTTCTGATTATAAAATAGTTCTATTTAGTTCATACTTTTTGTAGTGTTATATTTTTTTATCATCATATTTTTAATCTCTACTGTGATACAATTTGTTATCATCTATAGTTTTTTTAATTTATTTTGCTGTTTGAACATCAAGAAATACAGTATTCTATATCTTTTTACAATTCATTGTCTTACTCTTCTATTGATTTTCAAATGCAATTTTAGATGCATGTCAGGTGGTGTTCAAAAATTGTTATTACACGTTAGTTGTTTTGTTTTTTAGTATTTTACCCTATCACCGCACAAGGAATAATAGAAATGTAGTTGTTTTATTTGTGATGGAATGGAAAGATAAAATAGTATGATTTTTATACTTTGTTGTCAAAAGATTCTCATTTCTTTGAAGTTTCTTTAATGAATTTAAAAGAATAAAAAGTTCACCATAGGTATATGATTGATTGATTGATCTCATAATTTATTTTATTTCTATATGATCAAGTCAGTGATGAAAAAGAAGACTAATCTGTGTGATGAAAAAGAAAATTTATTCTGTTTTATTTTGTTCTACTTCTGATTTTCAGTTCATATTTTTTTGCAGTGTCATAGTTTTGGTTCTGGTTATGTTCTATTTTGTTTTGTTCTTATTATGAAATAGTTCTATCCAGTTCATATTTTTTGCGGTGTCATATTTTTTACCATCATATTTTACCATATGTTACTATCATATTTTACCATATTCTGTTCTGGTTATGAAATAATTTTTGTTGTGATATTTTACTATCATTTTTTATCATGACATTTGAAATAGTCATGGGTGGCCACCGCAAAGCAAGAGAAAATACGACTGAGTGGGCCAACGCTGTCACTGAATAATTTTTGAAAATTTTGGCGGAGTACACAAGACAACGTGATAGCACCAACTATGATAAAAAAAATTGAAAGTGTTGTGTGAAACCCGACACTAGAAGGGGGGTTGAATAGTATCCATCCCCTTTTATAATTTTCTTCTTACTCAATTTTATCTTTACTTAATGCAATTATTACTTACTGATTAATGTGATCAAAATTCAATAATAATGATAAAAGCAAATAAGAAAGCAATGCAAACAAGAATGCTTATAGTGGTTCGGCCAACCGCCTACTCCACTACCTTGGCTTCTCACCAAGGATTTCTAATCACTACTTTATAGAATTTATGTTTCCCTTTGAATACAATGAGGACGCCCTTCTCACCACTCGAAGAACACCTCAATCATATTCACCTAGGCAAAACACAATTGTATAAAGCTATCCCTAAGTGTTTCCTAGCACACCTAGCAGCTATCTCAACTTGAAAACAAGTTTACAATAGAATTAAAATACAAGGAAAGAGCTTAAAGAATGAAATATGAACCAAGCTTCTTTCCACCGTCTTCTCCTTTTCAACTTGCAAAAGGATGACTTAAAGGATCGCATCACAGTTGAAGAAGCAAAAGCAGCGCATGGTTTTTGATGTTGAAGATGGAAGCAGAGGGCGTGCGCAGAAGTCGATCGTTGAAGGCTTTAGAGAACTTCTTTAATGCTCAATAAACTTTCTAAGAAGTGTTAAAGAAGTTAGGTGAGGGGTATTTATAACGCCTCACCCGAATGACCCGTTTAACGGATGAAAAATCGATTGTTGGAATCGTTCGGTCGCAGGCCGGTCGATCGGTCGGTCGATCGATAGATCGATCGCCAGTGCGACCGCTGGCTGTTTGTGAGAGCTCGGTCGACCGATGGGTCGACCGGCTGACGAAAATCCTTTCTTTCGATATTTAGTCGACCCATCGGTCGACCGAATGGCTGGAGCTAGGGTCGCGATTAGGCTATCTCCAGTTCGGTCGACCGATTGGTCAACCATTCTGCCTCTTTTTCGCATCTGTCGGTCGACCAACCGATCGATTGACGCAGCCCTGTAATTTTACCTTTGCCAATTTTGGTCGACCGACAGGCTATTGCCTATTTTTACTGACATCCGATCGACTAGTCGGTTGACCGAACATGCTGCTCACCATACTATTGCCTTATTCGGTCGACTGATCGGTCGACCGAACCCAGGCTGAGGATGGCTTCTTCCTTGAATTTTTACATGTCTTTTCTATGAGTTTGGTTACCAAGTTTCAACTTAGATAACTTTATAATTTTGGCTTGGGATAAACTATCCTAGGGACATATTACATTAATTCTATTTGATTTAATCCCGAGCCTTTCTTCAACAATTTCTTCTTCTATTTTTTTGAAGATCTTTTTCTTCGTCCCGTTTTAACGAATTTGGCATGCATATCGCAACCTCAACCTGAACTCAAAATTTCACACTTGGATTAAATACATATTTGTTATCATCAAAATAAAGATCAAGGCTTAAGAGAGACCCTTAAGCCAACAATCTCCCCCTTTTTGATGATGACAAACATAACATAAAATTTTAAAAAAACATAAGCATTTGTGAGTTTGAGTTAAGGCATTCAAGAGTTAGGTACCTTAGCATATGCATTCAACTACTCATAACTCAACCTATGCTCCCCCTATCAATGTGCATTTTCAATTGTCTATAATTTAATTATGCTCCCCATATCAATGTGCATATCATTTTTAACTTAGCATATGCATTCAACTACTCATAACTTAGCTTATGCTCCCCCTATTAATGTGCATTTTCAACTACCTATAACTTGACCTATGCTCCCCCTATCAATGTGCATATCATTTTTAACTCCCACTAACTATATATATCTTCCCCTTAACTATAAAACTCACACTAACTATATGCATCGTGAAAATCAAGTGTGACCTTACTTTTTCTCCCTCTTTTAACATCAATCAAAAAGGGTAATAGTTAAGGTACAATTAATGAATTTCATCATAAAAACCGAGAAAGCCACAAAAATTCAAGTATAACACTATAGTCCTTCCCATTAATGTAAGTCTATAGAAGACAAACACAAATAGGTCGCAAAGCCCCACTACAAAGCATTACATAAGTGTGATGATACTTTACAAAATGCAAGTTATGAAAAACATATATATTTTGAAGAAAATATATTTTAATTACTAGGAAAAGCACAAATTTCTAATTGTATCCTTAAATTTGTGAAACTTTTTTCAACTAAGGATTTTGTAAATATATCGACTAGTTGTTTATCGGTGGATACAAATTCTACCGATATATTTCCTTTAGCCACATTATCCCTAAGGAAGTGATGTCTCAAGTCAATGTGCTTAGTTCTAGAGTGTAAAATGAGATTTTTGGTTAAGTTTATTGCACTAGTATTATCACAATGTATAGGTATGCAAGAATACCTAAGTTCATAGTCTAAAAGGATTTGTTTCATCCAAGAACTTGCGCACAACAACTAGCCGCGGTGATGTATTTCGCTTCAGTAGTTGAAAATGCAATCGAGTTTTGTTTCATTGAGAACCAAGAAACAAGACTCGCTCCTAAGAATTGACAACACTCACTAGTGCTTTTTCTACCTACCTTACATCCGACAAAATCAGCGTCCGAAAAACCGATTAAATCAAATGATGCATGACATGGATACCATAATCCTAAGTCAATCGTGTCATTTAAATATCTCAATATGCATTTTATCGCACTTAAATGAGACATCTTAGGGCAAGATTGAAACCTAACACATACACAAACATTAAACATGATATCAGATCTACTTGCGGTTAAATAAAGGAGACTACCGATCATACCTCGATATCCTTTTTCGTCCACTTTAATGTCCTCTTCATCTTTGTCAAGCTTGATGGATGCGCTCATAGGTGTAGAAGCTATCTTGGCTTCATTCATCCCAAACCTTTTGATGAGCTCCTTTGTGTACTTGACTTGATTGATGAAGATCCCTTTGTTGGTTTACTTGATTTGGAGACCAAGCATGAAGGAGAGTTTTCCCATCATGCTCATCTTAAACTCATCTTGCATGCATTTAGCAAACCATTTACAAAGTATTTCATTAGTAACACCAAAAATTATATCATCAACATAAATTTGAACTAATAACATGATATTTTCATGATGCTTAATGAAAAGTGAAACATCCGCTTTTCCTATATCAAAATCTTGTTCAATTAGAAAAATTGAAAGTCTTTCATACCAAGCCCTAGGGGCTTGTTTTAAACAATATAATATTTTTTTAAGTTTGAAAACATAGTTTGAAAACTCAAAACTTTCAAAATCGGGGATTGTTCAACATAAACTTCTTCATTAATAAAACTATTTTAAAAAGTATTTTTTACATCCATTTGAAAAAAAAATTAAAACCCTTAAAGCTAGCATATGCTAAAAGCATTCTAATTGTTTTTTATCTAGCTACGGGAGCATATGTTTCATTATAGTCTATTCCTTCTTGTTGGTTGTACTCTTGTGCCACTAACCTAGCTTTGTTTCTAATAACTAATCATTCTTCATCTAGCTTATTTCTAAATACTCATTTGGTTCCATTTATAGTTTGATCACTAGGTCTATGCACTAAGTCTCATACAACATTTCTATCAAATTGGTTGAATTTCTCTTGCATAGCTAGTACCCAAAACTCATCTTCTATTACTTCCTTAACATTCTTAGGCTCTACCTGAGAAACAAAAGCTACATATTGACATACATTTATGAGTTTAGAACGCATTACCACTCCCATTGAAGGCTCTCCAATGACTTGGTCCATTGGATGATCTTTTACCAACCGATATCCTTTAGGGAGAGGTGGTAGAGCTTCTTCTTCTTCTTCATCTTCAACTTGAGGTAGATTTGAGGATGGAGGTTCTTCATGTTGGATCTCCTCATTATCTTCATCCTCCACTTCTTTATCATGAAGCGTGAGATCCTCAAGTTCTTCACCTACATTCACAATCTTCACATTTCTAGAAGAATCATTAGTTTCATTGAAAGTAACATGCATGGATTCTTCAACAATCATTGTTCTACGGTTATAAACTCTATAAGCCTTAGAGTTAGTGGAATAACCTAGAAAAATTCCTTCATCGGATTTAGAATCAAATTTTCCTAAATTCTTCTTAGTATTTAATATGAAAGATTTACATCCAAAAATATGAAAATATTCCACATTTGAGATTTTACCATTCCAAAGCTCAAAAAGTGTTTTCTTGATTTTTGGTCTTAATAAAACTCGATTAAGAATATAACAAAAAGTATTTATGGCTTCGGCCCAAAAATATTTAGGCAAATTGTTTTCACATAACATAGTCCTAGTCATTTCTTATAAAGTTCTATTTTTCCTCTCAACCACCCCATTTTGTTGAGGCGTCCTAGGGGAAGAAAAGGTATGTTGAATACCTAAATCATCACAAAACTCATTTTTTTTTAATTTTTAAACTCCCCTCCATTGTCACTCCTAATTTTCAAAATTGAAACTCATTTTTTATTTGAAACTTTCTTTGCAAATTTTTTTAAAAACTCAAAAATTTCATTTTTCTTGTCCAAAAAGAAAACTCATGTAAATCTAAAAAAGTCATCAACCAACACATAGCAATATAGCTTTTCACCTAGACTAGCTACATCACATGGACCAAAGAGATCCATGTGCACAAGCTCAAGGATTCTAGATGTACTAACTTGATTAATACTGTGAAATGAAGATTTTACTTGCTTACCTAGTTGACATGTATTACAAAGTTTGTCTTTTTCAAACTTTATCTTAGGTAAGCATTTAACTAATTCTTTCCTAGATATCTCTTGGATGAGGCTCATGCTAACATGTCCTAGCCTTCTATGCCACAACCAAGAGTCATTCTCCATGGCAACTAAGCATCTAACATGAGGATTTGGCAAGACATTTAATTCTAATGTGTATACATTTTCTTGCCTATTTCCAATAAACATGATATCATTTGATGGTGCACTTTTAACAATACATTTAGATGCTTCAAAAACTATTATGTATCAATTATCACATAATTGTGATATACTAATCAAGTTATGTTTTAACTCATCAACTAATAACACATTTTTAATGCATGGGTAAGGGAGTATACATATGTCACCAATGTCAACAATCTTACCTTTGGCATTGTCTCCAAATGTGACATGTCCACTATCTTTACTTGATATGGTTGCAAATAAATTGATGTCTCTCGTCATGTGCTTTGAGCAACCGTTATCCAATATCCAAGTACTCCTACTTGCTTGAGGATGCTTCTCCACCTACAAGAGGAGAAGAGACCACTTTAGGTACCCAAATTTTCTTGGGTCATTGAGTGTTAGTCATTTTGGGAACCCATGTAAATCTTGCATGTGAGTTCCTTCTTAATGCACAATCCTTGGCCATATGACCAAATATGCCACAAGAGAAGCAATTTCTATTAAATTTTCCTTTTCTGTGTGTGTGAGCATGGGAGTGTGATGATTTCCTTTTATGGATAATCTTTGGTATGACATTTTGAATGGTTGTCATTTTTTCATTAAGCATGCAAAGTTCCTTGTTTAATGTTAGGATGCAAAGTTCATTTTTTCCATTTTGGATTAGTAATAAGTTGGAGGAAAATTTGGGGGCAAATTTGGGTTTGATAAGTGTAGACAAAAAAAATATCGTCTTCATAGAACTTATCGATCTTTCAAAGAGCTAATTAACCACACTGGAGTAACTTGGAATCCTGATACAAATATCATTGAAGCTGATGAAACTATTTGGAACCGATCTTCGGTATATCATTTTCTATTAGTAGTTTTCCTTGTTATGAGTCTTATGATGACAATGTACAAATAAAAATTTTTGGTTCGCAGACTATTGGAGATTCATTCAAAATGTTAAAAAATGGTCCACCTAAGTTTTATGACCGGATGGAATTAGCATTTGCTAATCAGTCAGCAACGGGCCACTTAGCTCGTTCCTCTTCTCAAGCACCATTGAACTCAGACGAGGTGCGTCAGATTGATAATGAGTTTAGAGATATATATAGGTCGTGGGAAACGACCATTGAGAGCACTTGAGAATGAAGGGACAGATTCAAGTGGGGGTCCAGAACCCCTTTTGCATAGGCCCTCCCCTAACATTCCATCGGGGTCATGTAGTGGGCGATCGAGGAAAAGAGGTAATTTCTCTCAAGTTTCGGCCCAAGCAATATCTGCTGCAATTGCACTAATAGATAAGTTGGGTGGAATCACAGTTAAGGAAACAAGTTCCACCGGTCCTCCTCAAGTAGTGCCCGAGTCATCCGCATCGTGTGTTTCAAGGATGCATAGTTTTGGCCTAGATGCTCATGTTAACAACCATGTTATAAACTTTTTAATAAAAAATCCTGATGCTCGCAGTTTCTTTGCAGCTTTGGACGATGAAGGTGTTGTAGCGTGGTGCGTGGGATTATATATCACCAATTTGATGTAAATATTTTCAACTTAAATGCTCCTAATGTGGGGATGTACTAAATGCTCAACTATGTGGGACTGTACTTGAACTTGTAGTTTGCTTTTCCTAGGTTGCTTTAACTTGAACTTTACTGCTTTTATTATTTTGCTCTTTGTGAACTTGAACTTGATGTTTGTTATTTCATTATATGCCTACTGTTCATACCCTGTCTATGTTATTTCAGTTTGTTCCTACTGTCTAGTTTGCTATTTCAGTTTGTTCCTATTGTCTAGTTTGCTTTGAGTATGTTGCTTTAACTTGAACTCATGCTTTCATTAAGTACTGTTTGTGAACTTTAACTTGTTGAACTTGATGTTTGTTATTTCATTCTATGCCTACTTGCTATTTCAGTTTGTTATTTTAGTTTACTTTAAATTCAGAATGAGTTCTAATGATGATAACGATGAGGTGAGAGATGCACTTATTAGAGCTGGGATAATTCTTGCGAGTGCGGTTATACTTGATGAACTTTTTGAAGTCGCTCAATCACCACCAAGACCTGTACGCACATCTATATTATCGGGTGCGGAATATACTCAAGAGTTGATGAACTCTCGCATCCGTTGCTATGAAAGTTTGCGGATGAAGCCTGACTTGTTTAGAAGGCTATGTTAACGGCTTAGGAGGGTTGGGTTGGAAAATCAAAGGGTATCAGTTGAAGAAGGGGTAACAATGTTCTTATTCACTATTTGCCACAATGAACGTGTGCGAATTATGGTGGAACGCTACCAGCACTCAACTGAAACCGTGCACAAATGGTTCAAGAAAGTTCTACGTGTGGTTTTGAGTCTAGCCCTTCAACTAATACGACCACGAGAATCCCGTAAAGTCCAATATGAGATACAAGGAAACCCTAACTGGTTTCCTTATTTTAAGGTTTGAACTTAGGGGATTTCCTTATTTTAAGGTATGAACTGATTTGGAATTGCATCGGTGCTATTGATGGAATCCATATTTCGACATGTGTCCCTGCCGATAAACAAATTTTATATCGTGGTCGAAAAGGTACAACCACACAAAATATGATGGCAACATGTGCACATAACATGATGTTTACACATGTTAAGGCCGGTTGGGAGGGGACGACAAATGACTCTCGAATCTTTTCCCATACAATATACTCAGCCGACTCAAACTTTCCCATGCTAAATGAAGGTATCATAGTTGATAAAGTGTATATCAAGCTTAATGGATAGGAACTTATACTAATAATAGCATGTCTTATTTATGTAGATGAGTTTTACATTGTCGATGCGGGATATCCGAACGTAAGGGGGTTTTTGGCCCCTTATAGGGGTGAACGATACCATCGTTCGAATTTCCATGGTCGGAGAGGGCCATCTACCAAAAGAGAATTATTTAACCAAAGACATTCGTCAGTTCGAAATGTGATTGAACGATGCTTTGGTTTGCTTAAGGCACGATTCCCTATTTTAAAGCAAATGCCCAATTATGGACCGCCAAGGCAAGGTAATATAGCAATAGCATGTTGTGTCATACACAATTTCATCATCAAGTATCGGAATTCAGATTCCTTGATAGATGAATGGAGCACCGTTCAATTGAATTTCGATGAAGATCAAGACCCTTCTTCATCATCTTCACAATAATATGGCGGTGAATCATCTCAAAATGTGATGCATGCGATTCGGGAACAGATCGCAGATCAACTTTGGGCCACTAGACATATACATTAAATTAGAATGGGACATGTAGTAATTGATTCTAATTTCACCATCTAATTAACTTGTAGTAACCTTAATTAGTTTTGTACTTTGCTTTTAAGTTTGTGTAACCTGACTTGTTTTTGTGTATATTCTAATGCAAAATATCGATTTTGTGAAATTAGAATGGCAGCTTCGAGTTCAAAAATTACTAATGGAAAATATATCAAATATGCCAATAAAAGATGTACGTGCGGCAACCGAGCTAGTGTAAGGATTAGTGAATCAAAAGATAATCCGGACCGATTATATGCAGTGTGTCAGAACACTCTCGGATGTGGGTTTTTTCGATGGTTTACACCCATCGCACCTATAGATGAAGGTGAAGAAGAAGTCAATCGTAATAGCGAAATAGATTATTTAAGAAGAGACCTAAATATGTTAGTGACCAAAGTAGACAAACATCAAGAGGTGGTCACCAAGGGGTTAGTCAAACTTTGATCACCAAGGGGATAGTCCTAGTGGCTGTCATTATGGTAGTTTTTATGTATAAATAGATCTGGATGTTAGATATTATTTGACTTGAACAGTGTGTATGTTTGACTTGAATTTGAATACTATGTATGTTTGACTTGGACATTTGATTCCTTCCTTGCACATGTGTTAGTTGATCGCATATCGAAAAGGAAATGAAGGCGATACCCAATCAATAGGTATGCGCACTTTTCTTCATAATATTGTAGATCAATATTGTCCAATACTATGTATGTTTTGTGTATGATTATTGTGTGTGCTTATATGATTGTATTTATGGTTGTATTTCTATTAATGAGATAATGAGCATGTCATTTCTTGTGTGGGCAATGAATTGGAGGCGATCATCAATTAATGATGGTGTGCATTTCCTTCATCGCCCAATATTTATATGGATCTTACGATGATATATGGTGAGCTAGTGATTGTTGTTGGTGGCTGTTATAGCTCATTTCTATATCATTGCAATTGGTGGCTGTTATTGCTCAATTCTATATCGTTGTTGTTGGTGGATGTTATAGCTCATTTCTATATCATTGTTGTTGGTGGGTGTTATTGCTCAATTCTATATCGTTATTGTTGGTGGCTGTTATTGTCCATTTTTATATAATTTGATGGTTGATGGATGTTATTGCTCATTTCTATATGGTTGGTGGTTGGACTGGTTATGCAGAATTATTGCTCATTTCTAGTTTGCTATAAGGGCTAGTTATTTAAAGCGAACATCTAATGATGTTTTGCAACTTTTAACAGTCCTAAATCAATATTTGTCCATAAACTTTGCCTCTTTTTTTCATCTAATGTTGTTGCTTCTGTTATTGGTATGATCTTATTTTGAGCTTCTGATATTGGCCTGATATGTTAAATCTGATATGGTTATTTTTTTCCTTTGCTGCTGCTTCTGTTATTGGTCTAATCTTTTTGAGTTTCTATTATTGGTCTGATTTGTTAAATATGATGTGATTACCTTTGATGTTGTACATCTTCATAATATTTTTCAAAGGCTATTACTCTTGTACATATCTCCAGTTTTGAAAAATCAGCGGCTACTACTCTTGTAGATATCTCTAGTTTTAAAAAATTCTTGCTCATGTTGCTATTTATTGAATCATTTTTTTATTTTGGAATAATATTTTTATAAGTTTATGGACAAAAACTTTTTTGTTGGGCTTTGAATTGGAGACGACTACCATTTGGTGCTTTGCAATCATCATATGACCCTACATTTTATTATGACAGAATATCTCATCTTTTTAAGATACAAGCAAATATGGATGACTGAGGATGTTTTACTAAATTGAATTGAAGAAGACTACCGCAAAAACTTTGATATAGTTAGAGGATGAACTATTTGGAATTTTAATTTTAATTTTTTTATAAGAATGTATTTCTACAGTTATATGTATGATATTTATTTGACTACTATTATAATTTGAAATATATGAAATAAATGAATATTTATTTGAATGTCGCAAAATATTCTTGTGTTACTATTATACGTGGTTGTTGTAAGAATGAATATGAATTATGACTTATCAAATTTTTGACTTAACCAAATTGAGCTAATTAAATAAATTCAATTCAACACTTTATTAAATATATATACAGGTGTGTTTGATATTACATGTGTATGCATATATATATATAAATTCAACCGTTAATTTATATATATAATAAATAATATTACACGTGTATACATTTTTAATATTAAATATTATCAATTTAAAATTAACTTATTAAATATTTAATCTAATTTAAATATTATTTATAAATAATAAATATATTTTTTAATTTTTTAATTTTATCAATTTAAATAACTTATTAAAATTATTTTATAATCTAATTTATAATATTATTCATAAATTATATACACATATATTATTCCAAAACAAATTTATTATTTTGGTAAACCAAATAAATTTTCAGATTTTCAACTGAAAAATACCCTCGAAAACCAATACTATTTTGAAGAACCAAACAAATTTTCACAGTTTTCAATTTCACGAAAACATATTTTATTTTCGTTAACCAAACACGTTTTTAAAAATAAAAACATCAAAACAGAAAATAGAAAATTAGAAAACTATTTTCGTTTTTCTTCAAAATGAAAACACAAAACAGTTTTCGCTAACCAAATGCACCTGATGCCATGGTCAAATGAAAACACGATTGTTTTTTTAATTAGGCGGAAAAACTAATTTACTCATCATGTTTACTAAAAAAAACTTATTTACTCTCAATCCTTTTTTTTCCCTCAAAATTACTGGAAAGATTTTAAAATTACTGATATATTGCTCCTGACGTTGATATAGTGTCAAAGAATTTGTTAACATGATTGACATGTTATTCATTGACATGTCATCTGTTATTATTTTAGTAAAAATATTTCTATTGTAATGAAAAAAATGCAAAATTATTAATGGATTCGGATTCTGAAAACATGGATGCGGATTCGAATCCGAGCTGGGCAACAGCGCCAGATCACTCGGCGGCCGAGTCGGACGCCTCGCCGTCACGTGAATTCTGCATGCAGCTGCCAATTGCGATCTCAGCCGCCGCGAAAGAGTTCCAAATAGATAAATCAATATATTACGTCATATTTAGTCGCACAGATTTCGCCACACTTCAGTTCCCAATCCCACCAGCTCTTGCATTTCCTTCTCCAGTCCCTCGTTTCCACGACGAGATTTCTGTCGGGAAGCAATCCATCCACTTAATCGCAGAGGATATTGACTCCTTGCTCCCTCCAATCGCCCCTCCCCACCTCTCTCCACCATGGCGTCCCTCTTTAGGGCTCGGCGCCCCGCGGCAGAGGGCGGCGGATCCGGCGGGAAGATACTCCGAGGCCGGCGAGCGCCGCCGCCTTCCTCCCCCTATGCACGCCCTGTACTGTCCCCCACACCCACTGGTAGCCCTAGGTGGTTCCTCGGCCTCGTTTCCGGTGCCGGTAAACTCATCTCCTCTGTGTTTCGTTCCGACGGCAAGTGCTCCCCATCGTCCTCATCTTCTTCGGGTTGCTCCTCGGATGAAGGCTCCGGGTGTCGATCAGGTGAGTTAGCTCTTGATTTTTCACTTTTAACCTTTTGTTGTTCTCGGCCGGAGTAAAGGTGTGTCGTTGAGTTTGTTAATAGTTGTAGTTAGTGTTCTGTTTGTATCTTATTTGGATTTGTGAAGATTTTGTGGGGTTCTTTTATGAGTTTGTCTTACTTGACTAATTGAAGATTAAGGAAACGCAGGCTGCGATAGGATAACGTATTACGCTTCTAGCTCTAGCTCTAACTCTAGTACTAGCATACAGTTCTACACGGTCATACTTAACACAGATGCGGAATATGTTCACATAGTCAAGGATAAGCTTCTTTTATTTTTCTTAGTAATTTTTTTTTTTCAGTTCCTATATGCAGCTGATCTTTTTTTCTTTTTTCTTTTCTTGATCTACTTGTTTAGAGGAACAGGAAAATTTTGATGCGCACAGAGAGCTTCATGGATTTGATCAAGTAATCATTATCAACTTTTCACTCATGTCCTTGTTTATCATTTTATGTTGATCATTAGCTTTTCTTAACATGTTGCCTTGTTTCACAAAAAAAGATTCTTGCTTATGCTATCTTCCCAATTAAAGCAGTAGCATTGTTGTTTTCGCATTCTGAATTAGGGCTTAAAAATTTATTGGAAATAAGTGAATAATGTATACATTTTCCCTGTATGATCAGGAACTGAAGCAAAAAGAATTGATTACTGCACACGTGGAGGGATCACATGCAATTGTCAGCACAAGTGGAAACAAACTTGCTATTGAGAAATTGCTTAGGAAGGAGACTTTCTCAAGGTAGTTGAGGGATTTATGTTTGTTAGCATAAATCACTACTTATGAACACAGTAGATTTTGAAGTGTATTTTCACCTTTTGCTTGTGTATATAACTAACCCTTGTGTATACTATACAGTTTTTCTTTCTTATATATGAACTAGAGTGATTTAATATACGGATTAGATTGCATGGTAGTATATGTAATTCCTGATTAATATGAACCTTCACTTATTTTTCTCTCTGATTTTCTCTTGAATCATACGCCAGAATGAATCTATGCTCAATGATATATCATCCGTCAAACAGCTGTAGCACTAGTCTATCGTCACTTTAAGGTCATAAAGATGTGAAACAAGCCCAATAGTAGTAGCCTCATCTTAGGTGAAGATGTGAGCATGGTTTAAAAAATCGGCCGAAACGGTACGGTAAGCCCGGTATTTACCGGTTTTTGGGGATTCCGGTATTCGATATACCCGGTATTTGAAAATACTGGGTATATATGGTATATCGGGCGGTATATGGCGGTATTTCGCCATATGCCGCCCGGTAAGGGCGGTATATGTATCATACCGCCCGGTATGACGCGATATCGATTTTTTTATTTTTTTATTTATTTATTATAGAGTTAGATATAACTCTAATAATACATAATTGATGAATAAATGCTTAAAATCAATATTCAAATGTCAAATACATGAATACAATGTTTAAAAGCTATTTGGTACTGTATTAGGATTTTTCACATATACATTAGAATTAATATAGGGCGACACAATCCCACAACCCAAAGGGTCTAAAAAATTTTCGGGGGCGGCCGAAGACTCTGCGTAGCGCAACATAAGATGTAGTGCAACATCAACTAAGATGATGAATACCATGTGTCGCCCTATATTAATTCTAATGTAATTCTCTTGTATCTGTGAAAAATCCTAATACAGTACCAAATAATTTTTAAATCTTGTATTCATGTATTTGACATTTGAATATTAATTTTAAGCATTTATTCATCAATTATGTATTATTAGAGTTATATCTAACTCTTAAAAAAATAAAATAAAAAATAAAAACCGGTATGGTGTTTTCCGTACCGTACCGAACTCGGTTCGGTACGGTACCAGTTTCGGCCAGGTACCGAAATCGGTACCGAAACTGAGATTTTAAACCATGGATGTGAGTATTCATATGAATAGTTAAGACCTACCTTGGAAGACAGCTTATGAGAGCTGTGTGGGAGTAAAGAACTGATGAAATTGATGCTTCTTAAGTTTGACCCAATGTTCAATTTTATTCTCAGCTAATTTTTTGATCAATGTGATTCTTATTTATTCAGATTGGTAATTTTTTTATTGTTAATTGTAATGTTGATTAGTTTACACAATTTGGTTAATTCAGCCATGACCATGTACTAAGCACATTGTTTAATTTTGGCAAGGCCAATCACCTATTTGCTTTATCAGCTCATCCCCTTTCCCTTCTCCATCCTTCTTTCTTACCTTTCCTCCACTCCCATCAGTTATATCTTTCCCTCTTCTTTCCTTTTATCTCTTATTTTTCTTTTTCGGCCATAATTCGAAGAACATTACTCATCCTTACCATTCAAGATTGAAATTTGAAGACAGACTATTTCGAGACATTTCAGATTAGCGCTGGTTGATTTTGTACTATCTTTATCTTTAAAAGCAATGGAGGATTTGGCTCTTGAGGGGAAAAAACTCCAAGAATCTATGGTCATCAATGGCTACACTCTGAGAAGTTATGTGAATAAAAGGAAAAAAGATAGTATTGCGATGCTATCAGTACTTGGTTTGTCAATTGGAAATTTGTAATCAAGAAATACTGTGGTGAATTAGGTGCCACATATTGGGCACTTAACTAGAACTATTACATGCCTTTTTCACCCTTGATTGTTTTTGATGCCACCATGCATGCACAATGCTGCCAACTCAATGCTCTTACACTATATTCACATCTATTTAGATTCACTCTTTTCTTTTACATCACTTGTTAAATTTGATTGTTCACCACTTATCCCAAAAACTTAAGTTATTAGAAAAGGTTCCAATCATTGCTTTTATACCCTTAACACCCCCCTTCACATATGGGTGGGCCAACTGTTGTTGAGTGGCCCAAGCTCAATACATGGACTAATTTAACTTAATTGGGGTATATATTTTAGTTACTAACACTAAAAGAACTTAAACATATGATCTCTTGCTATGATACCATGTTAATTAAGTTTGATGATAGATCACTTATTTCTTAATTACTAATACAAGTACCTGTGCAATGTCTTCCTTGTTTATATAGCTGTCGTTTTGTGTATCAGGAGGAAAGGAACATTATGGAAAAGGACTCCTTATATGTCAAGTAGTCATTGGATTGTAGGAAAAAAATAATTTATGTTCTTCCGTGTGGTCAGAGCACAGGAAATTGAAAAACATAATATCATTTTTTAGGAAATTCAATAAACAACTGAAATTTCTGTTCCAACATACAAGGGAAAAACAACCAGAATTCAAAAACATCTTTTCCAGGATATTTATCCCCCATCAAACATGGATAATTGTTTTTTGGACAATAGTTTTCTATTAAAATCTCCATGTAACCACAATGTAAGCATTAAGTTAATATTTCATAGAATATATTGCTGAAATGTTTCCAGTTTATCTGAAAAGCAAATGCATTCTAAATGTAATTTTCCTATTGTGCTTATAGGGATGAATGCAACAAGTTGACCAAGTTAATACAATCACGGGTTGTGGAATCCCCTTCAGAATTTGTTCAGGATGGAGAGGGGAGGGAGGTTATGAATAAGGGTGCTGGCACTATTGTTGATTCTTTGAGAGATTGGCGATCATTGGAGAAGAATCAGGAACTATGTGAATCAGTTCAGTATTCGACTAGTAATCTGTGGTCTCTTTCTCCTAGGACTCCTACTTTTCGAGCATGTACACATGATGTCTACAGCACAGCAGTTATGGAGGCTAGAAGATGGCTAGAGGAAAAGAAACTGTCATCAAAGTCCAGAGTTGATCCTGTTTGTGGATCTTGCACTTTGAACGATGATATGCTTCATCATGTAAGAATTCTTTCTTTTTTTGTTTCTTTGCCTTTTTAGATACTACTTCCAATTGCATGCTTAATTTGTCTATTCTCGGCCAGTATCAACTTCCTAATCTTGTGCTATTTACCACTTGCATTGAATAGGACTGGGATGTTGGCCACAAATCCCCGTTGGGCTTTAGGCAGTGTGATTATTTGAACTTTTGCTCAGTTAATTGTTTAGTGACCACTTTAGAAAAGCATTTGACAGCCTAATATTGCAGATTTGCATGCTTTAATTTTGACTCCTGTTATGAAAAACAAGTAAATTTGGTGTCACAACAAGTTATCCCATTAACTCAAAATGTTGTCACTGAAATAATTCAAACTCATTTAGGGTCTCGTTGGTTGTATACAATGGAATGGGAAAAGTTTTCTTGAATAATTCTTTTCCTAGGAAAATTATGTTAAGAATTAAGGTTTTCTGTTTGAGAATGAAATTCTCTTTCCTAGATGGAGCAGACCTTGTTAACAAATGTAGCTTGTACCTAACAGAGTTGGTAATTTTTTTAATCAGAAGTACTGAGTCCCGTCCATTTTTGTTATCGTTAAGCCAAGGTCTGCTTGCAATGGGTGATAAAACAAGGCGTTTTATTTGATATGATGTCTGCTGCTAGTGGGGGCAACACATACAGGTCAATATCGGCTGAATATAATCTATCCCGATTTCCATGTCAATTGGAAGACTTCCGGACAGGAATAGAGTTATATATATTTAATTTTGTCTATATCCAGGAAGCTGAAATTATATCTTCAATTGCCATATTATTCTGCTATGTTAAAGAAAGATCATTTGGTTAGTTTTCTTAAAAAATTATAACTCCTTTTCCCATTCACTGATTCTTCCTTATCCCATTTCCTTTGCTTTTAAATGTTTGTAGCGCATGGAGAGTTTGGACTTTGGAGTTTGGATTATTCTTCATTGTAGCATACATCTGCTTAAATGCATATATATGATTTCTAGCTATCCATTTAAAACAAATATGGTTACAAATGGTCTTAGTTTTTCACTCTTTTGTGGAACTGATGGTTGCAGTTCCCATATTTCAACTGATCATCCTACCATTTAAATATAATTTACTAATGTAGGATGGCCATCGTACCTGATGAATATATTCTCTCCGATGCTATGTAATACAACTGTGCGATAGGGTCTTAGCAAAAGGAGAATAAATGGAGTGTGACTATTTTGAGCCAATTCATATTGAAAAATTACTAGGTATTTGTTTGCGTGGAGACAACAATAGTTGTAATGATTATAGTACAAAAAAAGAAGAGAGATAGAGGAATTTTTTTGTGTGCATAATTGTTCCTTAAAGATCAGACATCTTGGGAATTATCTCTCCCAAAATTGCAAATGCAAATGTTTTCATTTTCTAGACATTAGTTATTTCATTTCAGTACGTATCATTCATGGGTACCCGTAAGCTCCATGCTGAGTGTACAATAAGCTTGCACTCTGTTCCCCAGAAATAATATTAGGAATCATAGCTGACTAGCTTATGGAATATACCTTAATATCAACAATGTTGATCAAAATGTTTGCAATATCTCACAACATGATGCCAAATCACTGTTCTCAATAGTGACAGCTGTAGATGGTCAATGGGGAATTTATCATTCCTTCTCTAAAATCACATGAATATATACTTACAAATGTGCATTTTTAGTTTGGTGAAAGGATGAATCATTTGTGCTTTCTTTCAATTATCTGCATATTCTGATATTTTTAGTCTATACAACACAGTGGCTTTTGAGTCTCAGTGCCTTGTAGTGAAAACAGATTATTTGAAGCATATTCATCTCTATTTGGTTTGAATCTGTAATGGGATGACAGTTTAATTTTAAGTGTATTTTGCTTCACCATCCTTTCCATACATAAGTGTTTTGGTGTCTGCAATCAGTGCTGATGCCAGAAGTGTGTGGCATAGTACATTATTGCACTGGCTGCTGCCTCAGTGTGCTTGATCTTGTGCAGAGCATGTCGGCAGAAATGGAACAGTTTTGTGCCTCTGTTTGGCATAAGAGCGCCACCGACAAACATGCACTGACACAGACCTGCATGTAGAGGTATGCACCTTTGTGCAATATTCCTAACTTGCTGGCATGCAATTCTCGTTGTTGCAGTTTTGGGTTGTATTTGAAGTGGAAATTTGATATGCTGAGGGATTTGCATGCTTATGATAAACCAACATCAGCTTCCAAAGAATTGTTTTATTAGTATCATATTGTCTCATCTGGAATACGATTTTCTCTTCATTATTATTTTATATCTTTAAAAAATTTAAAAGATTTTATAATCAAATATTTATTTTCTTTCTTTTGATGCCTACAGGCTACTGATGATAAAGTTATCTCACCAGTGGATTTGGCTAAATCATACATGGGATCCCTTCCTCCTTGGCAATCTCCACGGTTTGGTAGTAGTGGTCTCAAGACTTCAGTGTCTTACAGCAAGGATTTTGACATAGATGAGAGCAGACATGTGACAACCAGTTGCTCTCTGCCTCCTTTCAAGGTACTTGTTACAGGAGATTGGTAATTGCAAAAAGGTTGGAGTTTGAGTCGACACAATGAAGTGGTCTCCATTTTTATGCATAGAATGTATTGTTTGGTAAATTTATATTCTAAAATACATACTTTGTTTCTGTATTTTATGCTAACTAGAATAAAGTAATTTGTATCTTCAAAAAAATTGTAAACTATCTTCAAGAAAGAATAAAGTAACTTGGTAGAACTCGTTGTTTTCATTACCATGGTTTTCATTTCATCAAAAATTTGAAACCCAAAAGGTCTGCAAACATTAGGTTTGATTAGGTGACATAAACCAAGTAATTTGTTGCTTTTGACTTGCTCAAAGCACTTCTTCAACTGAAATAATGTGTATTTCTTTTCTGTTGTTTATTTCTTGCATTTGGGACTTACCCTAATGATGTGTGTTGCAGGATTTTAAGAAAAAATATCTCTCTTCCAGATCGCGGGAAAGCCCAGTTCATAGTCGAAGTGTCCGCCAGAAATTGGTAGAGGAGATGCTGGAGAGTAGCAGGTTCAAACAAATTGGTTCACTAGAAAAGTTATTTGAAAATGAAACTTCTAACTTGCCAGCAGTTGATGAGAAGTCTCAAGATGTTTTAGGAACAAAACATTATTCATATTCTTTGCAAGCTTTGCAAGTTCCAAGTGCTCCTGCTAAGTCATGTGAATTGCTTGTTGGCGACCAATGTTCAAAGGATACACTCAACTCAACTGATGAAAAAACAGCTAAAACAAGCCCTGTAACCATAGCAGAAAAATCTACTTCCATTATCTTGACTTCAGAGCCTAAAGAAGCAGTTAAAGTGGTTGAGCCAACTGAGGAAACTGCATTACTGACTATCAGTTCATCAGATCTCACTGTTTCTGAGATGGAGAGTGAACCTAAGTTGCCTCTTGCTTCTAACAAATATGTGGTAATGAGAGTTTGCTTTCTGATTCTTCTAAGCTGATTGTTCCAATTCTATTTTTTAGTTTTTGAATTTTATAGTTCTTGTGATTATCTATATGAAAATAATTTGTTTCATCAGGACGTCATGAAGCCTTCACCAATTGAACAGGAAGACAATGTTGGCAGCAACAGTCCTTGCGAATGTGTTATTTCAGATTCCATACCATTGGAGCATACTGGTACTTTTCATTCAAGAGGAATTTTCGAATTGTTGTTAACCTAATAAAAATCTGTAAAAACAAGCATTATAAATACCAGATAAATCCACTTCCACTATCTTGACTTCAGAGCCTAAAGAAGCAATAAAAGTGGCTAAATCAACTGAGGAAACTGCATTGCCAAGTATCAGTTCATCAGATCCCATTGAAGCTAACATAGAGAGCAAACCTAAGTCACCAATTGCTTCAAATGAACATATGGTAGTGACTGAGCGCTTTGTTGATTCTACTTGGCTGATTGAATTCCTCCTTTTTTTCGATATCTTTGGTGATTATCTTTATCAAAATATAATTCTCATCAGGATACCATAGAGCCTTCACCGATGGAACAGGAAGACAATGTTGCTACCGACACTCCTTGCGGATATATTATTTCAGATTTCATACCAGCGGAGCATGCTGGTAATTTTTCATTTAAGTTGATTTTACTCTTACCTAATGAAAAAGCTATGAAATCGAGCCCTATAAATAACAGACAAATGGACTTTGATTATCTTGACTTCAGTGCCTAAAGAAGCAGTTAAAGTGGTAGTATCAACCGAGGAAATTGCATTGCCAAATATCAATTCATCAGATCCCACTAAATCTATTGCAGAGAGTGCTTCCGATGAATATGTGGCAACGAAGGTTGGCTTTGTTGATTCCACTAGGCTGATTGTACCAATTTCTTCTTTCATTATTTGTAGTTCACATCCCTTTCTTTTTCATATGCTAATATGATACTTGTGATTTTCTCTATGAAAATAATGTGTCATCAGGATGTCATAGAGCCTTCTTTGATTGAGCAAGAAGACAATGTTGACAGTGACGATCCTTGCAAATTTGTTATTTCAGCTTCCATAACGTTGGAGCATGCTGGTAACCTGTTATTTAAGTGGGTTTTGGATTTTCATTGTCACCATGAATACCAAAATTTGATTTGTTGATATAAATTTTTGTTTCAATACAGGGGATTACATGTCTGAAAAGGTAGTAGTTTCACCAAAGGAAAACAAGCACTCAACATTGAGGTTAGTTATCAATTATCATGCATGGAGATATCAGAACCTATCATATATGATCTTCTTTTTTTGCCATCGTCCCTCTTTTTTGCCATCACGTGGAACCTTTTTTCTAACCCTTACCCCTTGCTATAGTACAACTCGTGTTGTTATTCACCTGCACCTGAGAGTGTTGGTTGAGAGATTCAATTCTCATGTGAGCTTTCTTTTCAGTTAGAGTCAGCTTTCTTTCTTGAGCCATCTGTGAGGATCAATCCTTTGTTGAAAGCTACCGAGGAAGTAAAACATATGTGTTCCTTTTATCTTATAGTCTTCCTTTATTACTTCTATTGTCTATTCTTTTTTCCAAGCCATACCTCCATCAACTTTGGGTTAGGTCATACTGTGATAACTGATGACCATGCACACACTAGCATGGGACCAGATATCTAATGGCAATCCTTGATATGGTTCAGGAGAAAATTGGTTTAATTGTTATAGTTGTGCATGTTATCTAATTATTGAATGAGGCAGATATTTACTAGTCTTTTAAACAATTTTAGTTTGTTTTTTCTCTATTTCTTAAACATTTTCAAGAGTGAAGTCTTTCACATAAGATACAGGCATTGCAGTTTGACAACTGGACTGATATATTAAGTTAGCATGTATTTCTTTTTCTTGAAAGCTCAACTTAAAATGTATTCTAACATATTAATTACTCTATTCCTTGATGCCAGTGACACTGATGATGTTGCTAATATTGCCAATAATGGTCAAGCTTCCAATGCTAACATTCATGCTGGCGACGTTACCAATCTAGTCAATGATTTTCAAATTCACACAACTCCTGTGGTGGTTGGGATTCCAGAGGTCAACAGCTCCATGGAATTAAATTTAGATCCAGGTTTTAAATGCTTGGTTGTTTTGTCATTCTTTAGAACATTAACATTATGCATAATACTGATATGACAGCTAGATCATTGATGATTTATATCTGTTATGATTTTTTTTTCTTGCTGAATTTATGTTATTTTAGTTAAACACAAATGGCGTCTTATTGGGTTGTGATGACACAGCTCAATATTTGAAATCAATAAGGGTTTGAAGGCCTCAAATAAATGGAACTTCTTGTTATTGTTGTTCTTAAATTGGGTGTTAGAACTACAAAGGACCACAAAATTGAACCAGCAAAACCAAATTCTGCTAATAGTGCGTTTGATCCTTATCTGATCCATATCTATTGCTGATATGTCAGCTTGGATAATTGGTCAGTAGAGACTAAGTTTCCATTCATCATACAACAAGCTTAACGTGTGTTTTTGTGCTTGGACATGTGACAAAAAGTATATTAATAAATAAGTATTAAGGTATTAAAGTATAATAAATCATAATATAAGTAATCTGAATCATATTGCTTATCATGATCTTTATTAAAAAGTTATCATTGTTTTAGTAAGTCCAATTTGATTGGCTATTTTTTTGAAGTTGGAATAACAGCAGAAAGTTGAGGTGTACCAGTTATTAGAATGATTGTACTTAGACCACCACATTGCATACTGGTTTTATAGTTGTTTCTGAACAGTCTTATGCAGTTTGTATAATAATGAGTTTGTGGTAAAAAAGAGAGGAAATTACAGTTTTGACTGTGTGGCTTGTGTCCATATAATCAGCATTTGGCAGGGCCGCAGGGGAATCAATTTTAGACAGTTTTGATATGCTTAGACTCCTGTGATTTTGATGTGCTATTCTTTGTGGCGGTGCACATATTTTAGCATGAGTTGTATCAGGAGAAAGTAACAAGTAACATGGCTACTTGCAAATTGCAATCCACTGAATATTTGATATTTCTCAGATGCAAAGCGGGAGGAAGGAATTGCTTATTCCCAGGATGAAGCAAATGGATCGGCATATGAACTTTCATCCAATGAGTAAGTACTGATGAATATATCTTATTTTCTTTTTGACTCTGCACTTATGTTTAATTAGTAATAAATCTAACAATATCAATTGTTATTCAGTGAAATATATGTTCATTCTAGCAATAGTGTGCAAACAGCAGCCATCTCCACTGGATCGTGTGGGCTTCCAAGCGAGAATACCATCAACACACAGGCTGCTCATGGAACAGACAGTTCTGCCAGTAAATTTGAGAATGGTACAACCATGAAGTCAATCGAGCAGGTCTTGAATGAACTTCAGCCCAGTGATGGCAGCCCTAGGAAAAGAACAGTAGCTAAGAGAAGAAGAGGAAGGGGGCAAGGACGAGGGCGAGGTGGAAAGCGGCAGTAGCCTTACCGTTCTATTTAAGTTACACCGAAAGGACTTCTAGTTTCCAGTTGATAGGCTTCCCGTTTATAAAGTTGATGCTTGTGATTATGTAATATAATGTTGTATCAAGTTTCTGTCACCAAAGGGTAAAGTTGAGATTTGTCACCAAGAACTCTTCTTGTGCCTCATGTCTAATATTTTACGACCAATGATTACCTGTATCAGAGCATTGTAGTATTTGTTCGTCACTGACACATTGATTCAATTATTGTTCTCAATGGTAGTCTTGGTTCGTCTTCTGCCAAGTTTTGTTAAGATCTGAATATTCATTTCATATGCTGTGAATATGGGAATCTGGGATACTCGTATCCCTACTAGGGCAAAGGGTGGCAATGGGAGAGTACAATAGCATTCCCTTTTCCTCCAGGTACATGTAAGGAGTAGAAGTTCTCTATTCCTGAAACATTGAGCTTCTTTGACAGTTTTCTCGTCATTCAACATATCACGTTTCTGAGACCGCCACACACAAAATAATGAAAAGCTGTTCTTCCAGAAAGCTTAAAGTATTATCTTAGCAAGAAAAGCTGTCACTTGATCACTTGCTAAAAAATAATAACATGCTCTGTGCTGATAATTACAGAATGAACAGAACAAGGAGCTAGGCAGTTGACATATTCAGGGACAAAGCCAAACAAAAATTCCAGCTTTGTGAAGGTAATCCCACACGTTAAAAAATAATTAAGGTGAAATAAAATGTCATGAGATGGTCATAAATTTCTATTCTTCAACCATAGATTCTGATCCTTCGGGACCAGATGAATCCACAAGGCTAGAGCGTGGTTGAGTAGAATGGCGAACAGAATTGAATAAAATGTCCTTGATAACCTGCACAGATGAATGGGAGGAAAAAGGGCGCATTCCAGATTATGATTAGCCACGGATATTAATTGGTCTGTATCAGTACTGGAGATTGGATTTTGAGTTACCTGTGACATGAGACCATGAACTTGCTCGACTGTAATTTTGGAGCTATCACGTGTTATCTTGGCCAGCTGAGGTTCTTCCTTCTGTGAATGCATGATATATACAATAGAATAAAGTCTATGATGAGATAGTGCTTGCTATTGCAATGTTAAGTATTCTTAGCAATGCAGAATAACATTTTGGATACAGTTGGAGAACAAAAGCATTAGTTAAAATGGTTCTTAAAAAATTAAAATGTTACTTCGTCATCAAGCTGATTAAATACTAAAAAAGGTTTCACAACAATTTTTTTTAGAAATTAGAATAATCAACTTTAATCTTATTAAATTGTAAAAAGAGAAGATGCAACATTTCATTTGGCAACTTAATATAAAATCATGCATCTTATGATTTGGAACTTGGAAGCTTTGTAAATATATGTCATGCATATAAAATATGTCTATTGCACTAAAGCTATACAACTGAACCGCTCGAGTGATGTAAGAGTAACGATGAAAGAAACGTAGCAGAGATATAGTTTGGAATTCATGATACTTGAGATGAAACTATGAAAGGCTCCCACAGAGCACCAGAGCCACCTGATCTGTTAGAACTTTAAATTTTCACAAATATGAACTTTCTTATTCATTCTTTTACTTGGTAAACATTGGTTGCACATTAAATAAACAGTGCTAGTTTGATTAACTGACCTCCTTTCGCTGTGAGGGCGAAAGCAAGGATTTCATACGTGCATGAGCTAGTTGATTTTCTGCCTGCTCCAGTTTTTCCGCTGCCACAAAGAACTAAATCAGCTTACTAATAAGAAATATATTTTTGAGAGAATCCAACATCACAAAGTTATTTCAAAGTAGAAGAGCATGATGCATCCAGCATTGTGATGTTATTTCAAAGTAGACGAGCATGATGCATGCACCTGATTTTCCATATAATAGTTCAGAAACAACTTAAGCTCTTTATATACAGGAAAAAAAAGTGTGAATAAAGAGTTTAAATTACCCAAATCAGAAATTTGCCCGGCAAAATAGTCTCGATTGGCTAGAAGGGGAGAAGAAGATAGGGTGTTGACCCAGTACTTATTCCAGAGCAGATCCAAGAGATGCGAATCAACAGAGGACTTGAAATAAGTGATATCTAATGGATAATACTGCATCAAAATCAAGGTTATAGATAGACATATAACAGCTGCAGACAAAATCTTCCAAAAGTACATACCTGCTTGCAATGAACTCCAAAATCCTCAATCTTGTTGAGAGGGATAGTTTGGTATTCTGACACAGGTTCATCAGGGGGCTTGTATCCTTCAGGATATGTCCTAAATGCACCAATCTCCACTTTCCCAGCCGACATAGTCCTAGTAGGATCAATCACTACAGCCAAGAATGGTTCTTGAAACTGCTGATTAAGCATCTGCGTGGCAACATCAATGCCTGACAACCAGCAGCCATAACCAGGGTGTGAGTGGTACCACCCCACCACATTCTCCAATCTCCCAACCTATTTTTTCAAGACTCGAGAAACTCTAAAAATCAATACAATAATCTAGATTTCAGAATGAAGGATTTGACAAGCAACAGTAAAACGTAGTTTAAAGAATCAAGGCCTTCCATCGCAAACATGCACTGTTATGATGGCGCAATTAGAGCTAGTATGCTGTCAAGACCGATACGCAGTTGTTGCTATCTAAGAATTTGAGCTGTAATTAGATTAGATAAATATAGGGTTAGGGCTTGAAAAGTGTCGGGCATTTCTGCTTCAGACTGTGCAAAACCAATGATGGATTTTCGAAAGGATTATCAATCGATCCTCATGGCACATTCCATAATAAGAATTTGATAGAGGGAAGTGGGATTACGGATAGGGTTCTTGGGTAGAATGAAAGAGGCGCGGTACCTGCTTGTTGATCTGAGAGTACTCGACCATGTACTCATAGGCGTCGGCCTGAGCATTGACGCGGGTCTCGGTGCCCTCGACGGGGAGTGCGAAGGCGTCCATGACGATGAAGGTGTCCCCGTCGGTCTTGCCCTGCATCAGCCCCATCACCTCGAT
The DNA here is from genome assembly GCA_034359265.1 of Canna indica. Taxonomy (NCBI): domain Eukaryota; kingdom Viridiplantae; phylum Streptophyta; class Magnoliopsida; order Zingiberales; family Cannaceae; genus Canna; species Canna indica. The sequence continues at coordinate 14,295,069 of CP136898.1, forward strand.
GGTGCCGCCGGATCGGGCGTGCACCACCATCTTCAGCAGAGCCAGCGCCGAGATTTTAACCCGTCGGAAATAGTTGGGGTCCTGTTCCCACGGCTTCTGCTGCTGATACTTGGCCTGCGCCGCTGCATCGTAGTAGTAGATCGCGTCAGCCTCTGCTGCCTCCAGGCCGCCGCCTCCACCATTCACCGTCATGATGTTGTTCTCCATTTCCCATGTCTGCCGCGCCAACGACGCCGACGAGGAGTCCATGTCCCCTTCGAGGTTAGGGTTTTGCGATTTCTCTCATCTCTCTACTCTCCGTCGAGGTTACAGAGAACGAAATGCGTTATTGGATCCGGATTCAAGATGCAGCCCGAAACTGACCCGACAGGCCGACAAAATCGTTAGTAGATCCGATTAGTGAACCCATTGAGGCATTGAGCTTTGACACTGGAGACATGAGCGGATGGGCCGGCGGACAAAATTGCTAGTAGATCCGGTAGGCTAAGGGTGAGCGAGTCCACGAGTTTTGTATTTTTCACGATATTTCGATTCTATCGTGTACAACATCTATTCATAAGGATTTATTTAGTTAACTAAATCAAATTTATTTTCATAATTTTAATTTTACTGAAATCAAAATTACTTACGAAAATATATTTGATTCAATATTTTCATAAAACTGAATCGAAACCAGAATAAAAAAGAAATTAATTTTTTTAATAAAAATGAAAATATCATAATGTTATTTTTTGTTGTTTCGAGACTATCGATTTCGTTATCAAAATGCAGTTATAATTTTATAATTATAAATATTTTTTTATAAAATTAATTAATTTAAAAATAAATTAAAGTTTATCTAATTTTTAAAAATAAAAATAAAAATCATCATTTTCAACTCAAACTATTATCTTAAATTTATAAATTAATTAAACCAATTTATATTTAATTGACTCAAACCTAAATTTTAAATAACTCAATTTTCTTAAAGTTGATATATTTATAATTTAATCAAAACTAATTTTAGACATTTAGAATTTCTTTTTGAAATTTTATAATAACTATTAATTAATTTTTATATCTAATTGAAATAATTTAATTAATTAAATTGTATAAATATTTTATAATCATATTAGTAAATAATTAATTTTATAAACTAACTAAATATTTAATTACTACTAAAATTGTTCGGAAAATTAATATTATTTTTTATAATCAAATATATTCACTGGTTTCGACTAACTAAAACTGATGTTGTTTTCATTAACCAAACGCGTTTTCAGAAAATTGAAAACTAGAAACCAAATCAAGGTTTCGATACCAAATTTTCAGTTTCATTGAAACCAAATCAAAAAATAATTTTCGCTAACCAAACAACACCTAAGATTTGGATTTGGACCATACTATGTTGAAATCTGGAACTGAACTTTATTTGAAACCTTTTGTACACCACATGTTTCTAATACCCCGTTCGATTATATTCATTTTTTCCTCTTTAACGGGTTTGGGGTAATGGATAATTGGATATATAATTACCTAAACATATTATGAACTTTGTATTTTTTCTTAAATTTATCCAAAAATTTTATTTCACCAAATTATATCATGTACTATTGGACTTGTATTAATTTTATCCTCTTGTCAAGTATTCGTCAACATGTTTGTTAAGATGATGACGTGGATTAAAATAATATATATATATTTAAAAATCATATTAATTTATATTCAAATAATATAAAATATTTTCATATACATATTATTTTATATTTAAATCAGGTTAATTTTTTAAATATAAAATAATATTTATATGAGAAGATTTTATATTATTTGAATATAAATGAACATGATTTTTTTATTTTTTTAAATATTATTTTAATCAACGCTAGAAAATCACGTCATCATCTTAACTAGGGGTGGTAATTTTATCCGCATCCGCTAACTAAAAACCGCATCTGCACCGTATCCAATCCATATCCGCAAGTAAAAATGGATATGGATACGGATACGAATTTAGAAAACTTATATCCGCGCGGATATGGTGCGGATACGGATATGGCTGTGGATCTGCACCGTATCCGCACCGTCTATCCGCGTATCTGAATTACTATTTTGCCCATATAAGTTATTAATATATATAAGAGCTCTATGGTAATTTCATGTCAAGATGAATTTTGAAGTATATTATATATTTATTTTGGATTAATGAATTGGTAATTTATTAATTTTTTTAATTAAATATATAATTTTAATATTTTTTATTAAATACGATGCGGATACGGATGCGGTGCGGATATCCGTATGTGAAACGGTGCGGATATGAATATCCATATTCACATCCGTAGCGGATACGGACATACGGTGCGTATATGGGGTGCGGTGCGGATACGGATAATCCAGTATCCGCACCGTATCCGCTCCGTTGCCAGCCCTAATCTTAACGGAGTTGTTGATGGATACTTAACGGGGGATAAAATTAATACAAATTCAATAGTATATAATACAATTTGATGAAATGAAAGTTTTGAATAAATTTGAGAAAAAAATGCAAAGTTCAGATATATTTAGGTAATTATCCTTTAAATTATATAAATATATATGTATTATATGTGGAATCGGGTTAATGGGTTTTAGGTAGTGGATAATTGGATCTATTTTAAACTATATACGTATATATGCATTATATGTAACAACCCATATAATTGGGTCCAACTATCGATTCTAGTTCCAATTCTGGGTACCTCGTATGCTAGAACCGGAACTGGAATCGAATTTAATCGGTTCATTAATTTCTTATACGGATCCTATCCAAATTTAATTTGGGTCTAGCCGAAATCTACTCTATCGAGTAAGTCCCAATTGATTCTCGATCTACCCAGTGCGTGGTGCTCATGCACACCCCTAATTAGACAGGGGTGAGCATATATTAAATGGTTCAGTTTTTTATATAAATTTGAAATCTATTTATATAAAAATTATAATAAAATTCACAAAAAAATATCTGTAGAAGTCGGTTAAAGTCAAACAAAATTAAATGGGATCAAAATATTTTAGATATACTTCAATTTGCTTTCAACTGGAATTCGATTTTAGTTTAATTAGATTTGAAAACAAAGTTGGGTTCGACATGGGTTTGGGTTGAACCGTTGAGATAACCATGAATCGAATTTGATCCATTGGATCAACCATCATAATCGATACTTTAATTCTAAAAAATAAAAATAATACAATCAATGTTTCTAATATTTATTCGAGAGAGATTTTTTTTTAACAAAAATAAAAAATCGTTTATTCGAGAGAGATTGATATGAGCATGGCATGTGAAAGCATTATCCTAAGGGTTAATTATTCAACATTTTTCAATAAAAAATAAAATAAAAATTAAAGTACTCTGTTGGCACAAATAAAAATACATCAGGCCTTTAACCTAAAATTTTATTAATTTTAAGTAGGTTGGTGTCATAATTTTATTTTCTATTTTATTTAAATTAGAGTTATTTAAATATTTAACTTTCACTACAATTATTAACAGAGTTAATTACTAACTTTTTCATTTATATCAACAAGGGGCATCTAATTTTTATTTTATTTCAATTATATCTTAATGTTAATTTTGAGTAGCACAGTTGGTGCCTTGACGACAATATATTATAAATTGCCTAAAGATCTAAGATTTGATCCCTAGTATAATCATCTATTGTGACTTTTTATCTTTGTTAAAAAAAAATGCATTCATACTAATTTAATAAATTAATTAATAACTTAAATTACTTAAATATATAATTGAAATAATTATTTTTACTAATATTTGAGTTTTTTTATTGTATTGTTGTCTACCAATTTATTTATTTATAGTTTAAATTTATGACTATATTTTTTAAAAAATAATTTTAAAATTATCTTAATTATTTCGAGCCCGTTCTAGCCACAAGTGATCGAGTAAGATGTGCTTCCCGTCCCAAAAATCATTTTGTATAGGTGGTGAATAAAATGTTATGTGAATTAAAAGTGAGTCAAATGATTAAAAAATTGTTATATTAGTTAGTGATTTAGTCTCATATCAGGTAATTTTCAAAAATTAGAAGTGTATATATACATATGTTATACACGTTTTACTTGATGAGAAGTTTTGATGGAATTTGGAGGGATACAAATTATGACTATTAATTAATATTATAATAGTCAAATAAAGATGACACTTGGAACACTTGGCCTTGGCCCGAAAAACTAATTAGAACTATAATATATATATTATATAATTCAAATAGTTATTCTTGAAAAGATATTTAAATAGTTTTTTTCGAAAAGGCACTTTAACTGCTATTTTCAAAAAGTCATAATTTTTCGTAAAGTGTGCATAAGATATTATAAATACATGCTTCTTTCAAATAAAAAGATATGATTTTTCTCTAATCTGTTATTGTGGAAAATTTCGGATCTTGTTGTCCGAAATTTCTGTGTTGGCTTTGTAAAATTCTGGAGGAAATTCGCCGTCAACCCAAAAGCAAAATAGTGGGAGCGCATAAATTCCTTAAGGAGAGTGACTTCACTATCAGAGCCTCCAATTGATATTCTCTTCTATAGAAACCAACAATCTTAAGGAATTTAAGACTGTAATGGAGGCTGCTGGCTCTAACAAGATGTTCAATCCGGAGATGTTCAAACTGGATTGATTTGATGACAACAACTTCACTCGCTCGAAAGACAAGTTACTGTTCATGCTCAACTTGAAATTTCATACCTACTAAGTTCGGATCTTCCCGCAATTCCAAAACCAACTGATGAGGACATTGATGAGATCAAGGCATCTCGCAGAAGGCGTGAAGAGGATGAAGTTCGATGTAGATGTTTCATTTTAAATTCTCTCTCTGATCGCTTGTATAATTTATTTCGTCCTATCAAATCACCACAAGAAATTTGGAAAGCCTTGGGAAATAAATATACTTCTGAAAAACAAGGCACTGACAGATTTCTCAGTATGAAATTTTTTGAATTTCAAATGATTGATGAAAAATCTGTCATGGATCAAGTTGATGAATTACTATTGATAATTTCTAAACTCAAAGATTTAAAGGTGGATGTATCTAATTCTCTTCAAGTGGTTGTTGTAATTGCAAAATTACCAACCACTTGGAATGATTATAGAAATAAACTGATGCACACATCTGAAGATTTCACTATAGACCAACTCGTAAAGCACATACGAATTGAAGAGGAAACTCATTTTCGTGAAAATAAATTTGCTTCAAAGTCTGGTTATAAAGTGAACTATGTTGAGCCTAAGAAAATAAATAGTAATTTCAGAAAGAATGTTTACAAGTCTGGAAATAAAAGAAGACTTGGTGAAATTTCAAATGATAATGCTTCTATCAACAAGAACAACAAGAGTTGTTTTTTCTGTGGCAAAAAAAGGCATTTCAAAAAGGAATGCAGATTTGTCAAGAAATTGAAACTAGAAGGGAATGCTGGACAGAAAAAGGCAAATGTTGTTGAACATAAAGCTTTCCCATCAGAAATTATTGCTATGGTTACAGATTTAAAAATTAGTATGGTGACCGAATGCAATATGGCAACAACTGAAAAATCTGCAGATTGGTGGTATGATTTCGGTGCTACTGTTCACATATGCAACAACATAAACTTCTTCAAACATTATGAAGTTGCAGCAAGTGATGAGAAAGTTCTAATGGGGAATCATGACACTGCCAATGTCCTTGGAAGAGGAACAGTAGAGCTTCAATTCACTTCTGGAAAGAAGCTAATATTAATGAATGTTTTTCATGTTCCTGATATTAGAAAGAATTTAATTTCTGCTCACTTGTTATGTAAGAAAGGTATTAAGGTTGTGATAGAGGCTGAAGAAGTTATATTTTCCAAAAATGGTGTATTTGTTGTACAAGAATACTCCTGTTGGATGAATGGCGACAGTAGAGAGGGGATGAATAGTGTGTTAACTATGATAAGTAGCCTAAATCTAATTTAATCATTTACTTAACTCGATTAGATAATTTGCAATTCGATGCGGAAGCAAGATATAACAATTAAAAGCAAACAAGAAATCAACAATGCAAACACAAGAATTTTATAGTGGTTCGGCCCCAATGCCTACTCCATTACCTAAGCACCCCACTTAGGATTTCCAAACTAGATTTTACTAGATTAATTAGAGTTTCTCTTATAAGGAGGACTTTGCACCGAAAAGTCTCCGCTCTCCAACCGAAGGCACTTCCATACCCGAAAGTATTCCGTCTTCCTACCGAGAGCACTTTCCCACCTCAACCTAAGGGACAACTAAACTAATCCTAGTAAGCTCTAAGTTTACACAAGTGGTTTTACTCCTTTTCACCAAGGATACCACTTTACTCAACAAGACCAAAACACCTGGTCTTCTCAAACTCAAATTAAACAGATATAAATAACAATTAAAAATACAACAGAAAGAGCTAAAAGTGAAACCAAGTGTTTGTGCTCTTTCCAAGTCTTTGAATCCTCCAACTCGTCAAGTCGTGAAGCTTGAACAATTTCCGAGTTGAGGCAATAGCAGGAAGTTTGAAGAAGAACTTGACAGAGGAATTAGGGCGCGCTGCAATCACTCTTTGGAAGACTCAAATCTTCCTTTTAGATGCTCAATTATCACTGTAGGAATCAAGGAAGAAGGTTAAATGAAGCATATGAGGGTGTATTTATACCCTCGTGAAACAACGACTTCACAACGGATAGAAAACTATCCGTTGGAGATCGCCGGTCGAATGGTCGATCGACCGACTGTTCGACCGCCAGCATCAACCGCTCCCTTTACTCTCTGGTCAGTCGACTGATGGGTCGATCGCCAGACGCAAAAATCATGATCCGCGATCTTCGATCAACCCGTTGGTTGACCGACGCGATCTTGCATCGTGGCTATTCGCAGGTCGGTCGACCGCCAAGCCACTACCCAAATCTAGCCTATGTCGGTCGACCGAAGTGCCCACTACCATTTTTCGGCAGTGTTCGGTCGACCGATCGGTCGATCGAAATGGCTGGGCCTTTCTTTCTTACCCTATTCGGTCGATCGCCCGGTCGACCAAACATAGGCTGAGGTTGTTTTCTTCAGCCTTTTTCTTCCGCGCTTCGTTTTGGGTTTCGACTTTCAACGTGCATCAACTTGGAGAGCTTTCATGTGATCCTTGAGCTCATCCAATACGTCTTTGTCGCACACGTCGATCTTCGAGAAACTTCCGCGACAAACCCGAGCACGACGATCAATGTCCTTTCGATTTCTGATTTCTTCCGATATTTTTGATCGAGGACATCGAACGCTAATTGATATGGAACTTGAAATATATTCTCAATGAAACCATTAATCCCATATTTATTATCATCAAAACCATCAAAACCGAGATTAAGGCTAAGGTTGAAAATCTAAAGCCAACAATCTCCCCCTTTTTGATGCTGACAAACATCCATAAGAAAATGTATCATTAAAGCATATAGGATATCAACTAAATGATTTCTCCCCCTATCAACATGCATATCTATGAGATAAACTCCCCCTATCTATATGCATGGATTTCCTATATTTTCCTCCCTATGTACCTGTACTTTTCTCCTCATTTTAACTATATATTTCTCCTCCTTTTGACTATGCATTTCTTCCTCTTTTGACATATATTTTCTCTACAGACTTTTTCTAATTTCTCCCCCTTTTTACATCAATCAAAAAGGGCAAGAAATATCTATCTATTCAAATGGATGAAACACAAATAAGTTTTCATGAAGTTGAGACTCTAAGAATTTTTTATGAAACATGACAATCTCAACCTTAGGGATGGAAAACAAGTAATTAACATGATACCAACTTAAATCATACATGATATCAAGAAGTAATAGATAGAATTCAAGCCTAAATCATGTATGCACTCAAGTCTGATACCAATGTTGTAATTTATCTTTTTCATGACATTTTTGATTTCATTCAAACTTTCAAAATATCAAGATATGACCATTCAAATCATGTATATCAAGTTTGAAATGAAACTAATGTTATTTAATCAAATTTTGAACTTAGCATGTTTTCATTTGACATAAGCATGAAAACTATGAAAATGCTAAGTCTCAAGTTTTGCTATCTACTCATGTTTTCTCAAACTTGGGCATTTGGACATCTAACATGAGATAATATAAGTCTATGAATCAAGTTTGGGCTTAAGATGTAATTTTTAACTCACTTTGTTGACTTAAGTCAACCTATACTTCTAGTTTTCAAAAATTAAACTTTTAGATCTAAGCAAACTCATATCTTTAATAATTTTTTAAAACACTTTTTGGATGAAAATTTTGATACCATATATTGAATGGTCATTTGAAATGCATGTATCAAGATTGAACTCAAGATGAATTTTCTAAGTTCATTTTTCATCCTATATTTTCAAATAAATAAATGGATCCTAGCTATCATCCAAAATATCAAAATCATTCCTAGAAATAATTTTACTCAAGAAATAGTGTGAATGATATTAGAAATAGAATTCAAATAGTGTATATGAGTTTTTATTGAAGTTTTTGAAGAAGGATCAAAGTATCGGAAAGATTGATATTTCAAATAAGTGATACTTTGAGTTTTCGAAATCCAACTACAAAAATTCATTTTAAATTTGATTCTTGATGAAACTTTTTGAAATTTTTACTTATAAAACTAGATTTTTCAGTGATTATGTGGTTTCAAGAATCATCTAAAACTAATTTTTCTATAATTTTTTAGAAATAACTGAAATTAACACCAATTGTAGTTTGAAATTGTATTTTTGAAACTTTCAGTTATTCTTAAAACTTCTTCAATTTTCATTCAAACTTTCATGACACCACATGATGGTCATGTAAAGAGTATATGTCAAGTTTGAAATAAAAATTAAGTCCTTAAGTCAAGATATCAACCTAGCATAGTTTCATTCAAAACTAAACTAATTTTTTTGAAACTTGCTAAGTTTCAATCCTAACATTTACTCATGGTTTTTTAAATTTAAACCTATGGGTACCTAACATGAGTAAATCTAAACATGTTCCACAAATATGAATTTAAAATGAGACCTTTAAGTCAACTTGTTAACTTGGGTCAACTTGGTTCAAAAAGAGGTATTCATGAAATTAACCTATATCGTCATTTCATCCATATCCATATGAATTTTCCATTCTAAGAGCTTGGAAACATGTCATACCTATTCCTAAACATGTTTGTGTAGTTTGGACTTAAAATGATGTGTCCAAGTCAATTTGTTGACTTGGATCAAACTTTTTTTAAGCTTAAGTCCACTAAAGTGATATTGATATCACATTATTCATCTACATATGAATTTTTTAAGATTGAACACTTAGAATCATATCATGTGTGTATCTAAACATGTTCATTTCATTTTTACCTTAACATGAAGTCTCTAAAGAAGAATTTTAACTTAGTTCAATTTCATAAATATCATGATATCATGAAATGAGCTAAGTTATCAAGATTTTCCTACTCATGAAATTTCATGCATATATCATGCAACATCAATCATGAGCATAGAGACATCATTAAACATGAAAATTCAATTATTTTTCAAAGATTTTTTTTACAAAATAAAATTCATACATTTTTCTTGAAAATTTGCCCAAAATTTTCATTTTCCTTTAGATAACATAACTTTTCAATTCTTATCACTTCACTACTAGAAAAATGGGCATCAGCAACGGCTGATGTCGTTGCTGAGCCATTGCTGAAGATCATCAGCAATGGCTGGCGCCGTTGCAATGAAGCCGTGGTAGAAAATCGTGTTGCTGATAACTTAGCAACGGATCAGCAACGGCCTGAGGGGCCGTTGCTAAAAATATTATCAGCAATTGTTTTGCCACGGACGCGGAGCCGTTGTTGATAATATTAATAGCAACGGCCGGTGAGCCCGTAGCAACGCCGTTAGTAAAAGCCCGTTGCTAAGCCGTTGCTGTAGGTCATCAGCAACGGCTTTCGATAAACTTTTAGCAACGGCTTTCCCACGGATGGCCGTGGGAAAGTCGTTGTTGATGATGTGAACCTGGTAACGAAAAAAATTCAAATTTCAAATTTCCATACATTGATACATTGATACATTATCTGATACATAACTCACACACCCATACACTCATACACACATTCATTCACACATCACAAATACACCAAGATATACATCAAAATAATTATATTTATATTGATAATTATCCACAATAGTATAAAAACTATTCAAATGCAAAATTGAAGTATCAATATCCAAACAAAATAAATTAAACAAGTCCAATATCTCAGTAACAAAGTCAATATAAAAAATCTCACGATGACGATGGAGGATGGTCTGGATCATATGGCAGGGTCTGGAGTGCTTGAGTGTACATCGGCGTGGACTGACTCGAGGACGATGGATTAGATGATGCCGAAGAGATGCCTGCTTCGGGATGACCTGACATGTTGCGTAGCATAGCATGCATCTCCGCCATCATCTGACTCTGACGCGCGACCGTCTCCTCTAGAGTCCTTATTCTGCTACTATGATCATAACTGGATCTAGAGGTGGACGGCCGCTCACCAGCGACCGGAGGGGTCGGTGCCCCAAGTGGCCCTAGTACGGCTCGCGCATGACCACTATTTGCAAAGCCATATACGCGGCCATGGTCCCAGCCACCTGCGGCCTCGACCCACGTTGCTGCGTCAAAGTCCTCGGGGGTGCCCTCGCGCTGCACCACCGTCTGGCTGTAGGTCTCCTACTCGAGTTTGATTTTTTGTTTAATATTTATCATAAAACTTAAATTATAAATATATAATGAATAATTTAAACAAATATATAGTTACCATAATGTATGCAGCGCGGTTGTCGATGTACTCCCCCGTCCCATGTGCTTGACGGTGAGTTCGCTCAAACACCGCCATCGGGGAGGGTCGCTGGACAGTCCCGTCATCCGACACCGTCGTCTACATTTATAAAACAAATACATTAATTAGTACACATAGTAACAAATAAAATATATAATTAAAATGTATACTTACCATACGGTTCGCGTGCACTGCAAATGCAACAGAGCCGCCGATGTGACGCGCTGCTCCCCCCGACATGCGATTTCTAGCCGCATTCTGAGAAACCTCCTGCCATCGATCCGTCGACCATATTCCCATGAGTTGGTCCCATATATCCGGAGTAATCCAATCGGGGCCGTATCCCCGAGTCTCCGCGATGTTAGTGGTCCCAGCTCGGGCCATCGCCTGGGACCGAGCTTGCCCCAGCTGTCCGTTGTACCTCGCACGAGAAATAACCTCCCAGGCAGCGTAAATGAATGGCCTCTAGTCCTCGGCCCATGTAAAGCGAGCCTGCAAAATAATAATATCAATACCAATATTAATCATCATGCATGTAAAAAAAATAATAATACGTGCCTCAAACTCGCGCCATAACATGTCGACGTGCTCGCTAGGCACGTGAGACCACGTAGGCCATGCCCCGTGCATGTATCGTCGAATAGTAGAAGAAATGCTCCTCGACACTTCTTCTTGCTCGAACCTGCACAACAAAAATAAAATTTAATATTATATTATGATATAATGAATTTGTAATGATTTATAATTCATGATATATTACCGCTCCCCAATCACGCTAATAAATCTACGTGACTCTGTGGCTGGTGGAGGCTGCCACCTGTTCGGCCCGCGTGACGGCCTGCGTCTGGATGTACTAGCCTCGGCAGTATCATCGGCATGAGGATCAACAACAGGAGGATCAGCAGCATGAGTAAGTGTAGGAGTCTCACCGATCGGAGACTCCGAAGCTCTCCTGCGACGATAACCACGACCAGACATATCTGTCGAATAGACATATAATCAGATTATTGTATAAATAGTAGAGATATATTTAATAAAATATATACTTTACAATTATTCCTCATCATCTGAATAATAGTCTTCGAATTCTTCCTCTTCTTCCTCTTCTTCATCTTCTTCATCTCCAGCTTCCTCAATTTCATGATCGTCATCATCAACATATTCAACTTCTAATTGAATTGACGTTGTGTCTGCATCCTCGAGTATTGGAATAATACGATCTACAGTAGGAGGATCATCTTCTTGATAGAAACCATGTGTCATATCAGGTATCAGCTCATTTTCTCCTACTATCGGATCAATCTTTCCTCTACCTTTTGTCTTACAGACTACACGCCAATATGCTCTATCTTTATTTCGAGCCGGATACTTCGCGTAATATACTTGTTCGGCTTGTGATGCCAATATAAAAAGCTCATTTGCTGCCAATTTAAATTTGTAATTAACCTCAAAAAGTTTGTATTTTGGATGAACTTTCATGCCCCTTTCTGTTGTATCGAACCAATGACATCTAAATAGAATAACTGATTTCAAGCCGAAGTAGTGCAACTCTATCACTTCTTCCACCAGTCCATAAAAATCCATATCACATTCAACATAGGTTGTCCCTTTCACACAGACCCTAGCATTCATCGTCTTCTTTGTAAATGCATATTCAACCGTGTGAAATTTATACCCATTAACAAAATATCCGCTATAGCACGACACAAGTCGCGACGGTCCACTAATAAACTCAAATATTCTTTCATCTATTTCTGCTCTGTGATCTTTGCTATAAGTCTGAATCCAAGTAGGGAAATCACGATTCCGTAATCTCTCCAATTCTTCATCATTGTGAATAGAGTATTTTTGCACCATCTCAATGTCAAATATTTCAATGAATTGCTCAATCTATGGACAATTGAGTAATACATATAAGTTTGTCAAATGATACTCTTCCTCGCTTAAGTGTCGAGATGGACGAGAACCAAAAGCACGACCAGAGTGACAAAATATATTTAAACATCCATCTGAATGTCGAACACCCCCGTCATCGTTACGTGGAAGACGATCAAATCTTGTCTGTACCGTCGATTCAAAGTAAAATGAGCAGAATGTTAAAATTTCTTGGATGATATACGATTCAGATATTGATCCTTCAACAACTGCGGTGTTCTTTACTTTTTTCTTCAGACGATTCATGTATCTTTCATATAAGTACATCCACCGATATTGAACGGGGCCACCAACTCGTGCCTCGTATGCCAAGTGTATCGCTAGATGCTCCATCGAGTCAAAAAATGCAGGAGGGAAAAACTGCTCCAGCTTGCATATGATTTCAACAATATTATTTTCAAGTGTTGACATATCTTCGACTCGAAGGACATTTGCACAGATGTTTCTAAAAAACATACTTAACTCAGTCAACAGACCCCAAATATTATCAGGTAGAAGATCTCGAAATGCGATCGAAAGTAATCTCTGCATGAATACATGACAATCATGGCTCTTCATCCCTGATATTTTGCAATCATCGACGTTCACACATCGAGATAAGTTTGAAGCATATCCGTCGGGTAATCTGAGTTCTTTTACCCATTGACAAACATCTTTGATCTGTTGTTTATTTAACACATATAGGGCATTCGGTTTTAGATATCGTCCATTGACCTCTTGTAACTCCAACTCTGGTCTTTTACAAAGTATTTTCATATCATGTCGGGCTTTGACATTATCTTTAGTTTTTTCGGAAATATCCATCAAAGTATTGAAAATATTATCAAACACATTTTTTTCAAGCATGACATCTAAATTATGTCGAATCAATAATGAACTCCAATAGGGCAATTCCCAAAAGATACTTTTTTTCACCTAGTTATGTGTTTGGCCAAAACCCGACACTCTTTCATTGCGACCAAATACTATATCTGGAAGTGCTGAAACACGTGCTAACATTTGTTCACCAAACAACATCGTTGGTGGCCCATCTCTTTCGACTCCGCCCTTAGTAAATTTATTACGATTCCTTCGATATTGATGATTAACCGGTAGGAATCGACGATGACAATCAAAGAATGAGATTTTTCGTCCGTTCTGAAGATTGATTGATTTAGAGTGTTCCATACAATACGGACAAGAGAGTCGGCCGTGAGTGCTCCAACCAGACAACATGCCGTACACCGAGAAATCATTGATTGTCCACAAGACCGCGGCCTTTAAATTGAAGTTTTGCTTCCGATGACAATCATAAGTGACAGCTCCCTCAGTCCACAATATTTTCAATTCATCTATCAAGGGTCTGAGAAATATGTCAATTTATTTTCGCGGACCCTTAGGACTCGGAATAATCATCGAAAGATAAATAAATTCATCTTTCATACACATTGACGGTGGCAAATTATAAACTGTCAGCAGCACTGACCAAACTGAATAAGGAGTTGCAGAATGTCCAAACGGATTAAACATCTGTGCACAATCCCAATCTGATATTTCTAGTATCCCTAGCAAATGAAGGATAACATGTATCCAAATATTTCCATGCTTCACTGTCAGATGGATGAGTCATTACTGTATCATCACGACTTCTTGCATGCCAACTCATGTAGGGGGCTATCTTTTCTGACATGAATAATCTTTGAAGCCTCGGTGTTAGTGGAAAATACCGAAGCACCTTAAATGAGATATTTTTCTGTCGGACCGATTTCTTCTCCTTGTAACGAGGATGTTGACATACAGGGCATTTATCCAACTGCACATTTTCTTTATAATATAAAATGCAGTTATTTTGGCACGCGTGTATTTTTTCGTACCCAAGCCCCAATTTTCTCATTAGCTTTTTAGTCTTATAAAAAGTTGGCTCAAACTTGTTATCAATAGGCATCATTCCATTAATCAATCCAACAATCCGATCATACGCAACTCCGCTGATATTACAATCGGCCTTGATGTTTAAGAGCTGTGTCATTGCTGAAAACCTAGTGTATTTAGGATAATTCTCATACAAAGGTTCATCGGCAGCTTTCAACATCTCGTAAAATTCTGCAGCTTCTTTATTCGGTAATTCAATCTCTACCGCAGTTTGTACTTCTGTGATATCAACCGCTATAGTATCTGGTGGGACTGATGTCTGAAGAACTGGCCGATCAACATTATCATTCAAGTGGAATTGACCCCCAAGACTATCAAGTATCATAGTTCTATAGGGATTACATTGAATGGATGAAGAAGCACCAGCAGAGGAAGATTCACGTACCATATGTCTGAACGACAGGATTGCTCGACGTCCCGACTTCGCGTGACTCCCCGTGAAAAGTCCATAGAAAATATCTTGGTGCAAATCCTTTGCTATATAGATGCAGAGTGACAGTCTCTCGATCCAAAAATCGTCCATTCAAACAAATGCGGCACGGACATCGGATTTGATCACCGATGCTAACGAAATTCCGATTCGAATAGGCGAAATTTAGGAAGTACCTTATGCCTAATCGAAACTCATTCGTTAAAGCTCCACGATCAAGACGTCGGTACATCCAACTTCGATCAGCCAACATGATTCTGTCAATCAATGACAATTTCTTTGGTTAATGTCTTTAGGTGAGATTGTCCTATTCCATTCGGTATTTATGTTATTTATATTGCACTAAGTACTTATTTTAACTGCTAACTTTATTCTAAATTTCGGCAGCATCTCCCTACAGTTCTCTGAATACGCATATCATCTGGGCGCGTATCAGAGAACAAGAGAGATGCTGCCGAAATTTAGAATAATTAGTTAACAGTTAAAATAAAAACGTAAGTGCAATACAAATAACTATATTCCCAAATTGTCCAATCACGGACAATTCAAAAATTGTACGTCGTATAAAAGATCATCTACTTCTTTTACACGAACATACAATCCCCGAACGGATCTAAGGTTTTGCTAAATCATATCCGACTCGTCGATGCGTACGTGAAACATATCAACTCGTCGGATGGATGATTATTTTCTAAATATTTCGAGACAGTTCGAGTCCATATTGGACAATTCCGACACGAGTCCAAATTAGATGATTTCGGCAAGAGTCCGAAGTGGACGATTCTGGCGCGCGTCCGAAGTGGACGATTCCGACACAATGCCGAAGTGGACAATTCCGAAATTAATCTAAACCCTAATAATTAATCTAACAAATTAAACAATTAATCTAAATAATTAATTAACATATAAATAAAAAAATAAAAAATCATAAATCTACTCTTTTCGGCGCCAGAGTCCGGTGGACTCCGGCGCCGGTGTACAGTGTCCGGACAGTGTGTCCGAACATTGTACAAGATCCTGCGGCGGCCATCGGCCGACTGCCGCCGGCTGAAACCCTAAAAATAGGGTTTCGGTCGGATTTCCCACCGGCCGCAACGGGAAGAGACGGCCGGGCGGCGATGAATACCTGAAATCGGCGATCGAGGACGGACGGCAGCGTCGGCAGTGGCAGCTCGGCGTCGTCGGCGGCGGCGGCGAGAGGCGGGAGGTGGAGGCGGCGGCGACGGCAGCAGCGGGAGGAAGAAGGGTCAGGCGCGATCTGCGACCTATATAAACTTATCAGCAACGGCTCACTCGCCTGTTAGAAAGCCGTTGCTAATAAGGTATCATCAACAACGGCTCACTTGTCCGTTAGAAAGCCGTTGCTGATAATTAAAATCATCAGCAACGGCTCGTGTGTCCGTTAGAAAGCCGTTGCAGATACAACATATCTGCAACGGCTTAAGCGACCGTAAGAATGTCGTTGCAAATAGCAACGGCTTGAGCGACCGTTGCTGATAGCCGTTGCTGAAGACTTAATTTCTAGTAGTACTTTCTTAACTTGCAAGAAGGCTTCATTAGTATCATAATGAATAATATGCCTACTAGCAACCTAACATGCTAAATAGCAAAGGTTCAATGCAAAGTTTCATTTTAAAATCTTAACCTATGCTAGATAGTAAAGATTCGTTTTAAGAAAGTTTTCATGATATCTAAATGAATCTAAGAGATATTAAGATGTGAAGTATTTGAAGAGTAAGATCTCTACCTATGTTAAACTAGTTTGGACTTAAAAGGAATGTCTCTAATGACAAGTTCTAACTTAGGGCAAGTTTCATTTAATGAAGTTTGCCTAAGTGCCATAATTTTATCTACTCATGAGAAATCAAGGATTTTACATGCAATTCTAGTCATGAGTATAGAGACATGATTTTGGCTTAAACAATGAGGTATAACACTTAGATTTTGAATTAATTGAAGTTATACCCTATTCATGATGATTTAGCCAAACTAATATTTTTTTTCCTAATTAGTCTTCCTAAAACCTTATAACTTGCAAGTAAACTACACTAATATTTTAGAGAAAATATAGCTACTTAGCAAGCTAACTCAACCAAAAAGCAAAGAGAAGCATTAAGTATCATTATCACATATCACTTTTCTAAATGATTTTAAATTCGTTTCAAATTGAAATCGAGTGAAATCAAAACGAATTTTAAGAGATCACAAAGATAATAAATGAAAAATATGATCTCCAACCCTTCATATTGGTTGAAAACCGAAAGGCCACAATGTGTCTACGATTTAAAACCGCAAGGTCGCTTAAGCCCATTACAGGTCACCGGGGTCTCCGAAGAGACCGAAGATCAAAAAGTCAAAAATCATTTTCAAAAGAACTCTTTTGCAAGAGCGGGGAAAACACCTCAATCTAAACATAGTATCATATTCTTCAATTAAGATTAAACAATGCAAGTTAGAAGATGATACCGAAATATTTGATGCCGATTTTACCTAAGGCATTTAGGTGAAAGCTTGAAGTTGCAACCATATAAGGATCCTCCATTCAACTCATTGGTCAACTTCAACACAACATCAATCTTTCACCCTTGTGTGGTAACTCCCCCTACAAAAAAGCATGAGATCTTTGGTACCCGAATGGCTTTGGGTCCTTGGGGATTAGAGGGCTTAGGAATCCAAAGTATCATAGCAACACTTGGATTTCTCTTTAATGCGCAATCATAGATGACATGCCCATATGTACCACAACAAAAGCAATGCCCATAAAATCTTTTCTTTTTATTTTTAACATGGACATGAGATTTATTTTTTGAATGCTTATCATGTGAACCATGGTGAGTATGAGCATTCTTAGAAATATCATTCCTCTTTTTATAATCATGAGGTCCAATGATAGAATGCTTGGCATGAGAGGCATGATGAGCATGAACATTCTTAGATAAATTATTTTTCTTTTGAGGTTTCCTAAATGAGACATTTTGATTTTTAGAATTAAAAGAGGAAGTATTAACTTTCATACTCAAAATCAACATCTCATTTTTCAAATCATCTATGGATTTATTTAATGCATGTAATTGAGATTTTAACATGCAATTCTTTTTTTCTAAATTGTTATTCTTGAGCTTCAAGTCCTTAAGCTCAAGTTCTACATTTTCATGGCATGAATCAAATGACCTAGATTTCAATTTTTTATTTTCTAGTTTGGATTCATGCAAATGAGAATTAAGCATTTCATTTTCCTTTTTCAACCTTTTATTTTCTTTATCTTTTCTAACAAGCAAGGCATGCATTTTTTGACATTTATCAACTAGTTCTTCATATGACATATTGAATGAACTAGAAGAGCTAGTACTAACATTTTTATTATTATGACTAGAAGGGAAAGAGTGTATCTCATCATTGGTACTCATGAGGCAACCTTTTGAAGTGGCTTCATAGTCATTGCTAGAGGATGCTTCAGATGAGTGAGAGGTGAAAGTAGAAGCACTTGACCTCTTCCTTGCTTTGTTCTTCATGCTTGGGCAATTTTCTTCACATGCCCCTTTTCTTTGCAAGCATGACAGATTACTTTTTTTTTTCGGCTCTTGGTGCTACTTCTTTGACTAGAAGAGCTATGGACATCAAAACCAATATTAGTAGTAGGTGAGTGACCATTGTCATCGCCACCTTCATTAAAAGTGCAAATCTCTTCGATTTTGGCATGATCGTATAAAACATTTAAACTAGCCTATAGATCATGAGCCAAAGAGCAATGCATGACTTTTTCTAGTATGCCATTTGGTAATGTGCAAAGTATTCAATTCATGGTATCTCCATTAAACTTAAACATTTTCTTGTCCATTTCACTCCATGCATGCATGTCAACCTTAGGTTCAATAAATTTCCAATGTAACATGTTAAATACACCAAAACCTTTAGTCTTCAGAAATGTGTATATCCTAAATTTCCATAGACCAAAGTTTGATTCATCGAATCTAGGGGGTGAAGACACTACACTCTCTAGAGCCATTTCTAGATCGAGATGAATTGTAGAAGGGATGGTGAAATCACAATCTACGACCTGCTCTGATACCAAATATTGGATGAATGATGACACTAGAGGAGGGTAAATAGTGTGTTTACTATGATAATTAGCCTAAATCCAATTTAATCATTTACTTAACTCGATTAGGCAATTTGCAATTCGATGCGGAAGCAAGATATAACAATTAAAAGCAAACAAGAAATCAACAATGCAAACACAAGAATTTTATAGTGGTTCGGCCCCGATGCCTACTCCACTACCTAAACACCCCGCTTAGAATTTCCAAACTAGGTTTTACTAGATTAATTAGAGTTTCCCTTACAACGAGGACTTTGCACCGGAAAGTCTCCGCTCTCCAACCGAAGGCACTTCCACTCCCGGAAGTATCCCGCCTTCCTACCGAGAGCACTTTCCCACCTCAACCTAAGGGACAACTAAACTAATCCTAGTAAGCTCTAAGTTTACACAAGTGGCTTTACTCCTTTTCACCAAGGATACCACTTTACTCAACAAGACCAAAACACCTGGTCTTCTCAAACTCAAATTAAACAGATACAAATAATAATTAAAAATACAACAGAAAGAGCTAAAAGTGAAACCAAGTGTTCGTGCTCTTTCCAAGCCTTTGAATCCTCCAACTCGTTAAGTCGTGAAGCTTGAACAATTTCCGAGTTGAGGCAACAATAAGCGGCGCTTGAAGAAGAACTTGACAGAGGAATAGGGCGCGCTGCAATCACTCTTTGGAAGACTCAAATCTTCCTTTTAGATGCTCAATAATCACTGTAGGAATCAAGGAAGAAGGTTAGATGAAGCATATGAGGGTGTATTTATACCCTAGTGAAACAACGGCTGCACAACGAATAAAAAACTATTCGTTGGAGACCGCCGGTCGAATGGTCGGTCGACCGACTGTTCGACTGCCAGCATCGACCGCTCCCTTTACTCTCTGGTCGATCGACCGCTCCCTTTACTCTCTGGTCGATCGACCGATGGGTCGATCGCCATATGTAAGAATCACGATCCGTGATCTTCGGTCGACCCATTGATCGATCGATGCGATCTTGCGTCGTGGCTATTCGCAGGTCGGTCGACCGCTCGGTCGGTCGCCAAGCCACTGCCTAAATCCAACCTCTGTCGATCGACCGACTGGTCGATCGAAGTGCCCACTGCCATTTTTTGGCAGTGTTCGATCGACCGACTGATCGCCTGAAATAGCTGGGCCTTTCTTTCTTACCCTATTCGATCGACCGCCCGATCGATCGAACATAGGCTGAGATTGTTTTCTTCAGCCTTTTTCTTCCGCGCTTCGTTTTCGGATTCTGGCTTTCAACGTGCATCAACTTGAAGAGCTTTCATATGACCCTTGAGCTCGTCCAATACGTCTTTGTCGCACACATCGATCTTCGAGAAACTTCCACGACAAACGCGAATGCGATGATCAATGTCCTTCTGATTTCCGATTTCTTCCGATATTTTTGATCGAGGACATCGAACGCTAATTGATATGGAACCTGAAACATATTATCAATGAAATCATTAGTCCCATGTTTGTTATCATCAAAACCAATATTAAGGCTAAGGTTGAAAACCTAAAGCCAACAACTCTTGTGATGGAATGTTTAAATTAAGTATAAATAAAGTTGATCTTTTCGTTTACATAGTTGAATCATCTTTTGACTTATGGCATGCTAGACTATCACATGTTAATTATATGTCTATTAAGTTTATGTCTAAACATGGACTAATTCCTTATGTGAATAAGCATGATAGAAAATGTGAAATATGTATACAAACTAAAATGACTAAGAAGCCATTTCCTAGCAATGAAAGAACTATTGAATTGCTTAAACTTGTGCAGTCTTATATTTGTGAATTAAATGGTCATTTAAGTAGAGGTGGTAATAGATATTTTATTACTTTTATAGATGATCATTCTAGATTTACATATGTTTATTTAATGAGAACAAAAGATTAAGCTTTTGATATGTTTAAGAGTTACAAAGCATTAGTTGAAAATCAATTGGAAAAGAAAATTAAAATCCTAAGAAGTGATCGAGGGGGTGAATATTTTTCCAATGATTTTTTTTGTATTTTGTGAAGAAAATGGTTTGATTCACCAAGCATGTGCACCATATACCCCACAACAAAATGGCCTAACCGAGAGGAAAAATAGAACATTTGTAGATATGATTAATGCCATGCTCATGCATGCAAAATTACCAATGAATCTATGGGGAGAGGCTTTGTTAACAGCGTGCTTTGTACACAATAGAATACCTTCAAAGAAATTTAAGGGCGTGTTTGTTTGCCCAGTTTTCGGTTGTCGTTTTCGCGAAAACTGAAAATTGGGTCTGAAACGGTGTTTGTTGTGGAAAACGCGTTCCGTTTTCGAATCTATTTCACGAAAATGAAGTTTTCCTGAAACACCATTTCAACTCAATTCATGAAAACGACTTCGAAAACGGCGAAACGAGCGGTGATATACTTGTAATTATAATGCGAAACTCGCTCGTTTCGTCCGTTTCGATCGAAAACTAAACAAAACCCACGACTTTGGTGAAAAAGATCCTGCTCATCACTCGTCGGCGATCTCATTCATTAGGTATTTTCTTTTTGATTTTAGGCATTTTTCGAGTTAGGGTTTTGATGTTCTTGCGTTCTTCCTATATTTTCTTTCTTCGATCTATGTTTTCTTTCTTCAATCTAGGGTTTTCGATCCATGTTGTTTTCGAGATTTGATGTTTGGGTTTTGATCTAGGGTTTTGACCTAGGGTTTGTTCGAGCTGGTTTTGATGTTCTTCCGAGATGTGATGTTCGTGTTTCTTCGATCTATGTTTTCTTTCTTCGATCTAGGATTTCCGATCCATGTTGTTTCCGAGATTAATGTTCGGGTTTTGATCTAGGGTTTCGACCTAGGGTTTGTTCGAGCTGGTTTTGATGTTCTTCCGAGATGTGATGTTCGGGTTTCTTCGATCTATGTTTTCTTTCTTCGATCTAGGGTTTCCGAGATTTGATGTTCGGGTTTTGATTTAGGGTTTTGACCTAGGGTTTGTTCGAGCTGCTTTTGATGTTCTGGTTTCGATCTAGGGTTTCGACCTAGGGTTTTCGAGATGTGATGTTCGAGTTTTGATGCTAGGGTTTATTTGTATTTCCTTGTTATCTTGTGGTATTTGCTTGGCTCAGTTTGCTATATATGTTTGATATTTGTATATATGGCTTAGTCTGCTATATTTGCTTGTTTGATCTAGGGTTTCCTATTATTTCATGCATGTATATATGTGGCTATTTGTTTCCTGCTCAGTCTGCTCTGTAATCTATTTTTCTGTAATGTTTAATATTTATGCATGCTTGGCTCAGTCTGCTATATATGTTTGCTATTTGTTTCCTGCTCAGTCTACTATATTTTATGTTCATTCCTGCTTAGCTCAGTCTACTATATATGTTTGCTATTTGTTTCCTGTTATTTTCATGCATGTATATATGTGGCTATTTATTTCTTGCCCGGTATGCTCTGTAACCCTTAGTCTACTGAACAGAACTCAGTCTGCTCATGTTGCTTGTATTATATTCATGTTGTTTGTTTTAGTCTGTTCAGTCTTGTTCATGCTTCATGCTGCTTGTTTCAGTTTGTTCAGTCTTGTTCATGCTTCATGCTTCAAGCTGCTTGTATTATTAGTTCTGTTCAGTCTTGTTCATGCAGAATGATTCATGCTGCTTCATATAATAGTATCAGTCATGTTGCTTGTATTATATTCATGTTGCTTGTTTTAGTCTGTTTAGTCTTGTTCATGCTTCATGCTGCTTCTTTTAGTCATGTTCATGCTTCATGCTGATTATTACTTCTGTTCAGTCTTGTTCATGCTTCATGCTTCAAGCTGCTTGTATTATTAGTTCTGTTCAGTCTTGTTCATGCAGAATGATTCATGCTGCTTTATATAATAGTATAAGTCATATTTTGGATATGCGTAAAGTAATATTGCTCATTATTATATTATTTATTTTTCGTTCTAGGGTTTTGATGTTATTGTGTGGTTGTGCTAATTTTATCCTTGCGTGGTTGTGCTGATTTTATTCTTGTGTGGTTGTACTGATTTTATAATTGTGTGTTTATTAAATAATGAACAAACCTATTTTTGGTGGACTATAAATTGGAGACGGTCACCAACTAATGGTGATACACATTTTCCTTCATAGTCCTACATTTATATAATTCTGATGTCAAATACGCATTTATATTAATCATTCATCTTCTTCTCCAACTCGTTGCTGTTGGAGGTGGTGGAATCGGGCCGTCTGTTTTCGAGCGAGCTGAGGTTTACTTGTGCTACCAAAAATATTTGAATTCACTGGATTATAATTCAATTGGATGTATTTAAATTCATTACATAAGTTTGTTTCTAATTTTTGTTGTACATTTGTATATTTTTATACACATAAAAATTTTCTAAAATTGATCAATGGATCAGTATAAGCAACCTAAAAATTATGTTGAAGATTTGAAGCAATTGTGAGTTATATCGTGGAATTCAAAGTTTACATTGTCTTCCACTTATATCATAAGCGTCGACCTTAAATTTATTTGGTTACTTATTTTGTTCAAAAAATATTAGGATGTATAAGTAGTTTCTCAAACAACTCTGTAGTTAACAACATCAATCTACAAAACTCAGCAAGTCTTCAAAGCAACTCTGTAACGTATAAATAGCACTTCAGGAGCAGTTGCTCTCAAGTTGTACTAGTGAAATAAGCAGTAACAACGTTGAACTTTTCGTTTAATATATTCGTCTCAACCTACATAAATAGGAGGTAAATAAGAAAATTAGGTGTACTAGTCCAAAAGGAAATAAGCAGTAAAGGGCTTAAAGACATGGTTAACAAGATCTCATTGTTCATGTTAGAACAATAGAACTCATACCACAAATTTGCATTTCGAGTAAAATTAGAAAAATCATAGAGGGGAATTTTGCAAAGAAGTTTATTACAAGTCATATCCTTTGTAAGAATTCATCATATTGACATCCTTCAATTAAGGTTACAGGCTTCGATAAATTAAGCAACGAGCTGAAATAATGAGAGTTTATACTTAGTTAATACTTACTTCAATTTTTATTAGTTCATAATAATTATAATTAATTTAATATATTTTTTATTTTTTCCCCATTTTTTTATATTTTTATTTTTAGTTTAGTAATATTTTTTAAATTAAAAAATAAAATAACATATTTTTATATTTATATTATTTTTTATTTTTTAGTATAGTAATATTTTTTAAATTAAAAAATAAAAATAACATATTTTTATATTTATATTAATTAATAAAATAATATTTATTTACTAATTAATATAATTAATATTACTAAATATATTTTTAAAGTTTGAGTTAAAAAATTCTAGGTAAAATTTGAAAACAAATACTATGTTTGATAAACAAACGCAGTTTTAGTTTTCGTATTGAAAATCGTCATCGAAAATAACACACAACAAACGAGTTTTCACTGTTTTTATTTCACGAAATATGAAAATAAGATATGTCAAACAAACACGTTTTCACCAAACACAAAAATCGAAACCAAAAACTTGAAACTCGAAAACTCATTTCAATTTTCACGAAATGAAAATTGCTTCTAAATTTTCGTAAACCCTAAGGTTTCACCATATGAGATATGGAAAGGAAGAAAAGTCAACTTAAAATTCTTGAGGGTATGGGGTTGTTTAGCCTATTACAGAACTCCAGATCCTAAAAGAACAAAATTAGGACCTAGAGGAATTAAAAATATTTTTGTGGGTTATGCTAAAAACTCAAAAACATACAAATTGTTAGACGTTGAGTCTAATATTATTATAGAGTCTGAAGATGTTGAGTTCCTGGAAACAAAATTTATTGGTGATTCAAATAACAGTGCACATGATAATACAGAAATTACCAATAGTACAGTGACAAATGACAATCTTATAATGACCCAAAATGATACTACAATATCATTGAGCACTAGTTTGAATTCCGTTTCAAACAATAAAAGAAAGAGTATTGATTCTCCTATTGAATCCAGGAGGAGTCAAAGATCAAGAAAATAAAAGAACTTAGATTCTAATTTTATTTCTTCTCAAGCAATAGTCTTCATAGTTGAAGAAAATAGAGATGAAATGTTAAATAAAATACATATTGTGTTGAATTTAGAAGAAGATCCGAAAACTTATAATGAAGCAATGACTTCAAGAGATTCTGCCTTCTGGAAAAAAGCTATAAATGATGAAATAGATTCTCTTCTATCAAATGACACATGGGTATTGACCGATTTACCTCCCACTTCTAAACCCATTGGATGCAAATGGGTATTTAGAAGGAAATACAACACTGATGGCTCTCTACAAACCTTTAAAGCTAGACTAGTTGCGAAGGAATTTAGACAAAAAAAAGTTAGTAGACTATTTTGATACTTATGCTCCCGTAGCAAGAATTACATCAATAAGAGTGTTGTTTGCATTAGCATCGATTTATGACTTATATGTCCATCAAATGGATATAAAAATAACATTCTTAAATAGCAATCTTGATGAAGAAATATATATGGAACAACTTGAAGGGTTTGTGCTTCTTGGCAATGAAAAGAAAGTTTGTAAACGGGTCAAGTCATTGTATGGATTAAAGCAAGCTCCTAAACAGTGGCATGAAAAGTTTAACACTGTGATTTTATCAAATGGCTTTGAGCACAATGGAGTAGATAAATGCATTTACTCTAAGTTCATAAAGGATTATGGTATAATAGTATGTCTTTATGTTGATGACATGCTAATTATAGAAACCAATATGCAAGGTATAACAGACACTAAGAAATATTTAGCTTTTCAATTTAAAATGAAAGATTTGGGAGAAGTTGATACTATCTTAGGAATCAAAGTTAAAAAAATATAGTGGGGATTTTGCTTTATGCCAATCTCACCAAATTGATAAGGTTCTTTCAACATTTAATCATTTGGGTATTAAAGAATTTAATACTTCATTTGATGCTTCTAATAAGTTGATTGAAAATTCTGGAAGAGCTATGAGTCAATTAGATTATGCTAGTGCAATTGGCAGCTTGATGTATTCCATGCATTGCACTAGGCCTGATATTGCCTTTGCAGTATGTAAACTTTCAAGGTTTACACACAATCCAAGTAGTGATCATTGGAGAGCAATAGGAAGAGTCCTTGGTTATCTTAAAAGGACAAAGACTTATGCATTATTTTATAATAAATATCCTTCAGTGTTAGAGGGATATTGTGACGCTAGTTGGATAACTGGTGTAAATGATAACAAATCAACGTCTGATTGGATTTTCACTTTAGGTGGAGGAGCTATTTCATGGGCTTCTAAGAAACAGACGTGTATAACTCATTCCACAATGGAATCTGAGTTTGTTGCTTTAGTAGCAGCAGGTAAAGAGGCAGAATGGCTGAGAAATTTACTACTAGATATAAAGTTATGGCCACAACCGATGTTAACTGTCCTCTTGCATTGTGATAGTCAAACAACTATGTCTAGAGCATCTAGCAAGATTTATAATGGCAAATCTAGACACATTGCTTTAAGATATGAATACATAAGACAATTGATTTCTGATGGTATTATCACAATTGTCCATGTAAGGTCTAAAAACAATTGATTGCTGACCCATTGACTAAAGGACTCTCGAGAGATAAGATAATAAGTACTACAAGTATAATAGGTCTAGAGACATTATAACTTGTCACTAGTAACGAGAACCTTACATTTCTTATTGTTTAGCAATTCTAAAGATTTAAAAGGTAACAACAAGTTATAGCTTGTGACAGTTAGCAAGTACTAGAAATCTTATAGTACTTAAGAAAATGAGGGTGAGTATAAATTACTCTTAATGAAGAAACAAAGTTCAGATTGAGAACTAAGTAAGTCCTAAACAAAGGATTTGATTAAATTTTCACCTAAGTAAATACAAGAAGTGGTGCTGCTTCAATCAAAGTTTGGGACATAAAACTTTGTAAGTGTTTATGATTTCAAGAGGTAGCACAAGACCATAATATGGTGCTAAAGCTCATGGTGGACACGTTAAGAGCTTGACTTAATTTATGATTTTATGAGTATAAATTTTTTGTCTTGTCAATAACGAAATTGTGCTTTAATAGATTATCATCCAACCATCAATTTCGATAAAGTTTGAAAATTTATACAAGTGGTAGGTTCAAAGTGGGGGATTGTTATATTATATGCATAAATGATTAAGTCAAGTATTTTAATTACTAAGTGGGGGATTGTTATATTAGTTAGTGATTTAGTCTCACATCAGATAATTTTCAAAAGTTGAAAGTGTATATATACATATGTTATACACCTCTACTTGATGAGAAGTTTTGATGGAATTCGGAGGGATACATATTATAACTATTAATTAATATTATAATAGTCAAATAAAGATGACACTTGGAAAACTTAGCCTTGGCCTGGAAAATTTTATATATATATATATATATATATATATATATATATATATATATATATATATATATATATATATATATATATATATATTCAAACGGTTATTCTCGAAAAGATATTTAAATAGTTTTTTTTCGAAAATGCGCTTTAACTGTTATTTTCGAAAAATCATAACTTTTCGTAAAGTGTGCTTGAGGTATTATAAATACTTGTTTCTTCCAAATGAAAGATATGAATTTTTTCTAACGTATTCTCGTGGAAAATTTCGGATCTTGCTGTCCGAAATTTCTGTGTTGGCTTTGTAAAATTATGAAAGAAATTCGTCATCAACCCGAAAGCAAAATAGTGAGGGCGCATAAATTCTTTAAGGATAGTGATTACACTATCAAAGTCTCCAATTGATCTTCTACCGAAATCAACAAAAAAGCATAATTATATAAATTAAACTATAAATTGTTAAACTATAGTTTATGGAGAGAAAAAATACCACCCATAATATAAAATAATAAAAAATACAATAAAAATGTTTCGCTTCACTTTCAATTATCTTACATTTCAATTAAGCAAAACATTATTTCACATGACACACAATCAATTGTTGAGCTCTGTTTCTGATATCAGCATCCCTGGACGCTTTCTGTGCCTAAACAAGGGAATACCGAGCATATAAGATCCATCGGGTGGACTTCCCTTCGGCGCTGGCCTTGGTGCCATCGTTGGTGCCGACGTCGGTGTCATCGCCGCTGTTATCAACGTGGTCGGAGAGCTCAATATGATCATGCTAGAGACGAGGAGGACGGCCAAAACGGTGAAAGCCTTGGCCATCTTTCTACTTCTCGAATAATGGCTTATTTGAAAAGACGATGATAGTATACATCTATATAGGTTTTTACTTGTTAACGTGGGTGCTGTAGGACTTGGTCTTTACGATGCTTGAGGGTTGACGAGGCCAAGCCATCAAATATTTAGCATCCTTCGGTTATTTATTTATTCCTTTTTGGAAAATGACTCCAGTTAATATTTGATGATTTTTATATATGAGTATTTCTATGTTTAGGAACTTTTATGATTTTACTATAATTTAATCTTATGACTATTTATTTTATGGATCTCCAAGAATTAGATGGGCCAAAGAAGAATATTTTTGGAATTACATATCATTTTCTAATATAATAGAACTACGTTAGTGTAAGGGGAACTAGGTCCCCTCGATTTTATTTAAAAAATAATTGTTAAAACTAATTTGATAATTCTTCAAAACGATTAAAGTATATCTGATGAAACTACATAAGTTTAATAAATCTAAAATCCTTTTTATCAATTCGCTTAATGGGTAATATATAGATATTTTGAGTATAGCTCCTAGATTTAGTTCCAATGTCTGGTGTGTTATACACATTTCTTAGTTCATTTCTAATAAAGCTCTTTGTGATTTCATTGCTGATAATTTTTTATATGTTGACGTTTATACTTCATTAAATTATATTGACTTTTGTGGAGGAATGATTCAACATACGGTTGAATAATTAGTTTACTCAAATAATATTTTAAAAATGAATAAAAGAACATTTTGTACTTATTTCATAATTTATGAATTTTATTTAATCAATAATTGAAATATGAAAAATAATAATTTTCATTATCATGTATATTAACTATACAATAATTTGTAGGCTTTGTTTGGATGAGGTGAAATGTGGTTAAATTAATAATGTATTGTATGATATTATATGATATGGTACTGTAAAAATTATTATCTTGTTTGAGATGATGATATGATATGGTATGATTTAAAAACTTGGCCAAAATTTATAGTTTTCAAACCATAAGATTATCATACCATATCAATATATCATGACTATTTGTTAGAAGTCTTCCCAAACATAAAATTAAACCATATTATACTATGATAAATCATACTCTACCATGAAATATACAATGCCTTAATGATGAATGAGATTTATTTTTGCAACATTAATTAGTTATGCATTTAAGTTACTTTTTTCTTTGCATGTTATATGAAGTACTACTATACCAGCAAAGACTAGTTATTCTTATGCATATGCTTGGAATTTTGTAGATCATTTATTAGTTTCTTAGTTTTATTTAGATAAAATTGGCCATCGAGGCGAACAAGACAATGCTTGCGTCGCGATAGAGCATGTTTTGACTTTCAAGGTTTTAACATCATGAGCATCTATAAAGACTATAACGTAAAGATGGTCGACAAGTTTGACTATACTATCCTTCTCAAAATTATCTTCTAGAATTTGAGGTATTTTATTTAAATGTAAAATTTTCTTCTTGTATTTGACTCTAGATATCATTGTGATACTAAAGAATATATATTTTCATCTTTCAAAAAATAATCTTGCACGACATTCTTGCATTAGACTAACTGTTTAGATATCAATATTAAATTAAGAGAATAATAATTTTAATTATTTTTATTTTGAAGAGTCTAGTAGTATATTCAAAATAATGGAAATAGGTAAAAAGATTTGTAGAATTATGATTTTAATTAAAAATTTGAAATTGAATGGTTGAAATAATATTTATTAGATTATTTTATACTTTACTCCTTGTATTATGGTGAATTAGATGAGTCACGAAAGTGAAAACATATTGACTTAAACTCATTTATATTATGGTGTCGTGTCAATTTTAATTTGGTCCTATTATTTAACAAAACACATTGAATAAATGTATCATTTTTAATAGTACATAAATAATACAAATCAAATCATTTTACAATCAAAACACAGATAATATTATTTATTATTTTAGGTATTAGAGCCAGAGGTATCACCGTATCACGATACTATTTTTTTTAATGCTTAATATACTTGTTACTGCATTGTCTTAATATTATTATTTGAGAAAATAAAACTATTAAGTTGAATTATCGTTTTGCCAATTTGAATTCTTTAAAACTATTTTAAAGTAAAATATTACTTTACGAATTTATAACAATTTAAATTATTACCGTTTAAAAAAGATTAATATGAATTATTTTAATTGAATTTATCTAAATATCTGTTGGCATTTATTATATTTGCAAATGCACTTTCTCCGGAGAAATGATTTCCGCGTGCAACCCCTGCCGAGGAAAATGATTTCCTCGATTTTTTTTTTTAAAAAAATTTCGACGCCTATCAGTAGGTGTCGATATTAACATACACCTGCTGACGCCGATCAGTAGGCGTCGATATGTCGAACATTTCGACGCCTGTTCAGACGTCGAAATATTCGTTTCGGCTGTCGTCATTTTTCACTCGTTTCGTGAGTTTTGCTGGCGTCGGTATATTCATTTTGACTCTTGTTGGCGTCAAATGTTAGTTTGTTTTGACGTCAAAAAATTGATGGTTTATTGTAATAATTGATGTGATTAATTTATAGTAATAGTTATTGCAAAAAATATTTATATAATTAGCTTTATATATGTAAAATGACATTACTATAATTTCACTCTAATCAATGCTAACATCATCATCATCATCATCATAATAATAATAATAATAATAATAATAATAATAATAATAATAATAATAGTAATAGTAATAATAATATATTATTATTATTATTATTATTATTATTAACAACAACAATAATATTTTAGATATTTATTTGTACAAATAGATTAAGTAATATTTAATATTTACAAATACCATTCAAATAAAAAAGAAAAGATGTTTTTTCTTTAATTTGTTTAAAGATTTTAATCCTAAAAATATAACACTAAAAATATTACTCGAATTTAAAAGATAATGATTGTAATTTATAACAACTTAAAGAATAATGATTAGTCCAACAAGTAATGCTCTTACCTTCTATTTGATTACTATATCTAGCCAAAATTTATATCATATAATTAATAAATTAATTAAATCAATATTTAAAAGTATGAATTTTATTAAATATTAATTATATATTAAAATATTTCTTTATACTTTATTCAACTTTTATATTTATATATCCATAAAAATTTTAATTAAATTATGCGCATGCAATTGTGTGTACCACAAGTATACGAATTAATGAATTAGAAATTATTATTATTTTGTCTAAAAATAAACAAAATGTTACTTGACTAAAAAGTTTTACTTTCATCATAGTAAAATTTCATACAGACCATTTTTGTTAAATAATAATCATTTAATGAAATTATATTTATATAAAACTGCGCAATATGCGGTTTACCATTAGTTTTGGGATAAATCACTCTAAGCTTGCATGTACTTGGTAAAGTATCACTTTAAACACTTTAGCAAGCATTCCCAAGTTCACCATTAAGCAGATAACCAGATAATTATAAGAATATTCTACTTTTGAACACTGAACAACTGCAAATTTTGAATCCGATATTTGTGTAGTAAACTTTAGTATAAACCTATCCACTTCAAAGAAGAATGAAGGATAATGACAATCTTTTAACTATCACTCTTCACCAAGCATATGCCTGAAGAAACATACCTTAAGTTCTTGGTTTGCTATAATTCTCAATGACAAAGAAGGGTAGAACTGGCAGGACGCAGAAAGCTCTTGCACTTCATGAGTTCTTCAAAAGTCAAAAGATACCAAGAAGCCATGGAGGATTAATTCTGCAAAACGTTGACCTGGTATGAGGTATCACTTGTACAGGGATGCAGGAAAAGTGTTTGTTATATTGTTTGAACTGCACCCTGTGCTCAACGTCAATTCAATTTCACTTCCATCATCAACCCATGACAGTGGAAAGTGAGGAATTTGCTTTTCCTTCAGCTGTCCACCAGATCTGAATCTCTCATCATAGATTGCGACTTCTGTGGTGTAATCTTCAGCTGGCTTTTCGAGATCAAAATAATCAAATTTCTTAAGATGAACATTTGATGGATATTGAGGGAAGAAGCTGTGCTCCATATTTAATTCAGCTCCAGACGTGTGAAAATTATTGACATGAGAAGAAGAAAGGCTGGTTTCTGAAGTAGAAGCACCGGTCCAGATTCTCTTAGCAGCTTCAGTTGGAGAGGAATTGAGGTTCTCCTCTATCCCCAGCTTAGCCATCAGTGTCTTTTGATCTTTATATAGTCGATGGAGTTCATGCACCTGCGAAATTGAAACCAAATTATATGTGATTTATCTTTGATCTTATAACAATCTATAGATTATTTATCTATTTATTTAATTTAAGGAGCACATCTCGGTCATACAAAAACTCATGAAACTCCACACTACTAGAACCATTCAGCTTTTGTTCTAAGAATTGGCTGTGAGGATGTGAGCTGATAAGGGAATTTTTACCTGTTCCCTGAAGATTTCTTCATGCTTCAAGATTGCCTTCCTAACAGCATCTCTACTGTGGCATTCAAGAGATCTCTCCATTGAGCCCCTAATCTGGTTCAAGTCAGCAAGGATGCTTGTTGCCTTCAGGGAAAGCATTGCACTTGTGATGCAAGGGGGTGAACAAGTCATTAATTTGATGCAGCTATCTACCCATCACTGCAAAAAAGAAAGAAACGTTATCGTATAAAAGGATTGCAGCATGTATATATGCTAGTAATTAGGCAGAGACAGCTGTTGATAACAGTATTAGGAAATAGCTAGGAAATGTGGGCAGATCTAGGGGTGGTGTGCATCGGCATCGGGTAAACCTAAAACCGGTTGGAACCTATCCGATTGGGTAGAATTCAAGATAAAACTTAAAGAACCGATTAAAATCGATTATGATTTCAGGTCCAACACATGGAGTATCCAAAATCATAATCAAAATTGGTACTCGAAACTTGTATCTTGGAATCTATAAATGAACAAGTTCTAACATATATAGCACATGAAACTTGTACCCTGGAACCAATGACAGGTTCCAACCGAATACTCGGAACCTGTACTACACCACAGGTTCCGAATAGGTCCTAGATAGGATCTGGGTTCAAAACTTAGTAATCAGTCCTATACAAGGTATGGTCCGAATATCATGAAAAATACAAGCGCTCACCCCTAGGCAAATCTATCTTTATCAAGAAAGCAAAATACGAATTAATTTAAGTACACAATAAATCATATTACAAACAAGCATAAATAAGACAGATCTATATAAGGTGTCTTATCTGTTTCTGTTTTATCACGGTGGCCTAAAGTTCACTATTGCAGTCAAAGCATCTTAATATTGCAGTCAAAGTATCTTACTAAATACGAATTGTCAAAACGAAGATAGACGGTCAATATTTTTCGTAACTATATAGGGACAAATTAATAATTATTTTGTGAGAAAAGGGATATCGGATTTCGGATCCTTGAAATAGACATCCAACCTTCCGTTAAAGATTGGCGAAACGAAAAGAAAACCTCGCGTCCCCAAATCTACTTCCGATTTCAATCCGATACCTTTCTCTTCCTCGTCGAAACCCTAGCCTCAATCAGCCAAGATGCCGGCCACGGCGGGCCGAGTTCGCATGCCGGCGAACAACCGGGTGCATAGTAGCGCCGCCTTGCAGACCCACGGCATCTGGCAAAGCGCCATCGGCTACGACCCCTACGCTCCCACCAACAAGGATTCGGAGAAGGCTTCTGCTGGCCCCGGAGAGGACAGCGCCGCAGCCTCTGCAGAGAACGCCTACGCGAATTTCCAGGGCCTCCTCGCCCTCGCTCGCATCACCAACTCCGGCTCCAACGAGGCCCGCGGTTCCTGCAAGAGGTGCGGCCGCGTCGGCCACCTCACCTTCCAGTGCCGCAACTTCCTTAGCGCCAAGGACCCCGCTGCTGCTGATAAGGATAAGGACGACGCCGCTCTCCAGGCTGCTGCCACCGCTGCTTTCGAGCAGATCAAGAAATCAAGTGGTCTGGCTGAAAGCAGCGAGGAGGAAGATGAGGACGAGGAACAGGAGAGTGACAGCTCGGACTCTGTTGTTGATCCAGTGATGGAGAAGATAATTGCTGAACGATTTGGTAATAAGTCAAAGAGGAGAGCGGAGGGCAAGAGAGATGATGACTCTAAAGAGGAGAAGGGGAGCCATCGGCACAGGGGGAGATCCAAGAAGAGGAGCAGTAGGAAAAAGTCTGGTGGGAGCGATGAGTCTGATAGTCATGAAGAGGATGAGAGGAGGAAGAAGAGAAGAAGAAGACATAGAGGTTCTGAGGATGATGATGATGAGGAGAAACATGGGCATAAACACAGTAGGAAGGGCAGAAAGGATAAGAACAGGAGGAGCCATAGGAGGGCCAGATCTGATGACTCTGATGATTCCTCTAAAGAGGAGTCTGATAGGCACCACCGTCATCACCATAAACATAGGAATCGCCGGAGGAATGATTCTGGAAGTAGCTCTGATGGCAGTGACAGTGACTCAGCTGCTGCACATAAGAAGTCTCGAAAGCGTCATGAGCGATATAGGAAGAGGAGGGCAACTACTGATACTATGCCGGAGAGTGATGGATCTGAAGATACACGTGGGAGAAAGGGGAAGAAATGAACCGAGTACATGTGCAAGAACCACAAGCATTTAGAGAAAAATTGATGTGGTTGGGGGTAATTCCTTCTATCAGTGCACTACTTAGTTTAAAGTTCCCTTGCATATTGTTCTAAGTTTCTTACCTTCATTTCAAATTATGCTTTTTCAGAATGATGTATTTTATGGTGTAGACTTCGAAAACTGCTGTTGGATATACAAAATATGCAAGTTGCTATTATCAAGTTGCTTATCAAGTTGCTCATGTTTTGTCTATCATGTATTTTGTTTTCCCTAGATTGTTTTGTGAAATTTTAAGTTCTTATTGATAATTATAAAATTGGCAATTATTATGAGTTGCTGGACACATTATGTATTATAAACATCCTTGATGAATAAAGGTCCAAGTTGATATGCAAAAAAAAGGAAAGAGAGCTGCATCCGAATCACATATCAAAAATTCCAAGTTAATTTTTTCAGCTCAGTATTCATTTATCAAGTATAATTGTAAAAAACACATTAGAATTAGTTTTCACGTTGAACAATTTCCACAAAAATCAGTCATTTTTTCAACATGTGGATGCATGGCAAAGAATTGACATTGTGATGGATCCTACAAGAGATCATCAAGGATAATAGTAACAGGAACAGAACACTTAGAGCATAGTTTTCACCTGAAAGCTCCAGTACTGCTTATCAAGCATCTTTGTTTCTCTCCTCCTTTTCTCAATGACATAAACTCCGAATGGATACTTGAATTGTATCTCTCATCACTTCCATTCTGATACTGATGCCATGGTTGCAACTTGAATATTATTAGAGAAACCGAGTGGGAGAAAGCCAGATGTTTGATGATCAGTTGGGCAGGGAGAGGAAGGGAGAGTTCAAAGACTAAGTTGAAGTAATGAAATTTTATCATATATGTGTGTGTATATATATCCAGAAGGGAATCAAAAGAGTTTGTGATTGTGAAGGACAACACCACCTCATCTCTTCAAAGGACACAAGATACTGTGGTGGGCTTATGCTTCCTCCCCTTGTTTCCCTACAATTCTCTCTCCAAGTCATTTGGTTTCTACTTATTAATTACTTCTCTCTTTTAGCAATCTAGAGATGCACACATGCATTATCTTACAATAAAAAAAAAGTGTTTATCCACTAAGTTAGGTACACAATTTTTAATCAATGACCATGCTCAGAATCTTAGAACTGTCATTTTTAAGACCCAAGTACTGAAATTGGTAAAATAGGCTTGGACTTCTATCTAGTAGTAAATAATTAATTAGAAGGAACTCAAATTATTAGTTATTTAGTTTCACGCGAAGTTAATGCTACATTCTGGCATTGATTATCTGAGCTTCTTCTCATAGTTGGTGTAAATCTTTTAAAAAGGATGACCCCGTGCATGGAGCAATCTCATTTTTTGTGGGCCTGAGGAGGGTTGATGAAAATCTTTTGAGATAGAAAAATTGAATGCACATGGTCGGGCTGTTGGGAGATTCTTTTTATATATTGGAATGTGTGTGATATGCAGCTTGGGTTATTATGGCCACTGTTTTGGTTTCTTATTCTTATCTCTGATTATGTACTATTTCAATCATATTGAGTGATTTTCACCTTTCTCCATGTGGTTTATTTTTCTTGTGGGGTTTTTCTCTTCTATGCTTGTATGATTTGGTGTATGTGACTGTGTACTCTAACAAAAGGAGCATTTTGATTAGAGAATCTCATCTTGGAGAATGTTTCGACCATGGAATGAATCTTTGTGTTCGTTATGTTAACCATAAAAATCAAAACTTTTACTGCAGAATTTACTGTATCTTTTCATAGATTTTCGCCATAAAAGGCTTCAACTTAGAATCGGGATTGACAATTAAATTCAAAACCTTTGTGTTCTGACCAGTTGAGGTGAAGTCAACCGACAAGAAACTGGCTGACAGGGCTTCAAGGAAAGCTTAGTTTAATGAGTATGCATGCCTGTTTACCACTTCTTACACTCCCTCTGCCACCATTTGGTCTTCGATTCTAATCCTCCTTTCCTCAAAGGTTTCTTGTCTTCTCTTCCCTTGCTAAGAAATCTGTTCACATTAAATGCATGACTTGGTATCATGGGCTGCTCCAAGGGAGCCAGAATCTACATAGGTTGGAGATGTTGTGATCTGACACCAGACCAATGAATCAGGCTTTTGATCTTAGTTCATATCTTCTTGATAGACTTAGACATCTCTTGTTAAGGAAGGGGTTGTCTTGTCCAATGAGATTGATTTGTTGTACTCTCATCATCTCATGTCTTCCGTGTTGGAAGATCCATTTTCAAGTTTCTTCTCCAATTTGCACCTTCTAGGTGGCTCACAAATGGATTGATTGCAAGTGCATGTGTAAAGAACAATCTACTTGAGGGCATTTGGCTGTCCACAAACGATTTGCTACCTGCAAATGTACTCATAGCTAGATTATAGAAGTTGCAAATGGATTTACATTTTACAATATGAAATAGCCATACGAGCCACCCTTTTTACATTAATATATATCTGGTTCGAGACTCGAAAAAATATACAAAAATGAAATGTAGATTAGATATTAAGATCAAAATGGTAATTAGAATGTTACTATCAATATCAAGCTAATTGATTATGACTCCACCATAACTGGTGGATGGTATGGAACCAACAGATGGCATAGAATGAATAGATTTTGTGGGGTTGGATAAACCCTAGTTTTATGAATCTCAACCATAAATAGATCCCTGATGAGGATGAGACAGCATCACGCTCTATTATTTGACTAAATTGATTTCAAATATTTTTGTCCTCTTGCAGTAGTAAGTTTCATGAAGGCATCAAGCTAATTGATTATTACATAAGATTGCTGCCGTAGTGAATGAAATGTGGCCACAAGATTGATTCAATCATGAAGAGATGCGAAACTACTTTAGAGTTCTGCAAGGGAAGTCATCAAGCACTAAATTTTAAAATGACGTATCGTCCTTTTTAGGGGACATGGTCTCATATCAGGCGTGCATCATATAATTGATCATTTAAAAGGAGCATCATCCAATCTTTGTCCTCTATGCTATGTGGATGGATGATGAAGGAACCCTAACTTTCCTACTCTCTTCAAAATCTAGCCAATAATTATTGTGTGACTGATTAGTTATACTTATTGGTCCAACTCATACTGAAATGGTCCAAATTCAAACATTTTTTTTCTCATTTTTACCAAACCAAATTGAATGAAATTCTGAACGAAACCGATCAATTCTATAACTGTCATTTTTAATGCATCTTTTTGCATGTTGCTTGCATGATGACTTAAATTTGATGATTGTTGTTGAGTTGTTGCTATTTAAACAAATGATGGTCTCTGCTGTTCGTCAGAGATTCTAGTTTGATCAGGTGAAGACTGTGCAGATGAGGGCAGGAACTCTGTCCTCTCTCACTTTCATAAACAGTTTGTCAAAGTATCTGCATTATGTCTCACAACTAAGCCAGTCTGTAATATATACATTATCAGGTGATGCTCTGGTGAGAAATTATTTATAAATCTTGGAATGTTATGTTCCCAATATTTGATTAACAATTAACTGTTCAGATCGAATTAGATTGAATTTTCTCTATAAAGGTTTACTTTTTTTTTTAGTAAACTCTATAAAAGTTTACTTGATCTCAATTTTTCTGTTAGAGAGAGAAAATTCAAATTCTAGACCTGGTCCAAATTTGAGGGGAAAAAGAAATCCTAGTTAGCTTGGGTTGGATTATTTTTTCCAGTGTAGGCTCGGTTGGAATTGGTTTTTATTTTTATTGGAATTTTAGTTATTCTTTCTTAATTTTATACATTTTATTAGTATATTTAAATATGTATCCTTAATTATGGATACATATTAATCATAATCAGATCCAGTTCAAGTATGAAAATAATGCTTCCAACCAGGATTCCCATTTAGATCCACAATCAGGTAGAACTAGATTTGTGTTTATATATTTATGAAATTGACTGATACCAATCCCTTGCCATCCCTATAACTTATGCAAACTCGAGTTAAATTAACCAACTGATGACTTCCACAAGCTAACCTTTGGTGATATGACCCGGAACCTACCAAGCACCAGCATTATATATCATCAAGATCAAGTACTCCCTTTTGTTCATGCAAGAGGAACAGGGAAGAATTCCATGAAAACCTAATTTGGTTTGAAGTAGGCGTCAGCCATGTGGATGTGGGAAGAAGACAGCACATTGTGCCACTGAAGACAAGCAATCCCATTCTCCATATTTTTTGCTCTTCAGTTTGCAGAAAATCTAACAGCTCTTTAATTGTTTCCTTGCTACAATTGGCAGAAACATCGCATGTTAAGCTTGGACAAGCAACAATATAAATGCTGTTAGTTTCCTGGCACAGACAATGCTTTTACATACAAATTGGGTTTTGAAGTTTGAACCGGTTGGAGCACTGGTTCTAATCGAAGTAAAAATCTCTCACTAATCAAGTATTTATGGTTTGGTTGATTTTTTTTTGATTGGCGAGTTCTTGATTTAAACTAGTTCTGGAGCAAATTTGTCAGTAGATTGGATAATGATTTCTGATTTTGATTTTAACGATGTTAATTGTTGAAAGATGTATACATGAATTATAATTCTGTACAACATTAATTTCAGAGGTCTAAAATCTAAACCATTTGGTGGTTAAAATTGCTTAACTCAAATTAATAATTCTAAAATCATAAAAATCATATACCAATGCAATTATTTGCAACAATTGATATCAAAATAAACAAAGGTGGCACAGTTTTATCAACCAAATGACAATGGTAACTGAAGTCGAGTCTAACGATGATTTCATGCATCCATGAATAGCCAACTTAAGTCTAAGTTTTTTTACCATT
Source organism: Canna indica (assembly GCA_034359265.1). Taxonomy (NCBI): domain Eukaryota; kingdom Viridiplantae; phylum Streptophyta; class Magnoliopsida; order Zingiberales; family Cannaceae; genus Canna; species Canna indica. The sequence goes on from CP136898.1 coordinate 14,334,956, forward strand.
ATACCATTTATCATTACTGAGTTCTACAAATTTTTTTGACAAACTAGCATCATAATTTTTTGTCATGTGGGTTTAAAATGCTTAAACTTAAAATAGTTCTAAAAAATTACCATAATATGGTTTCACCCCTTCAAGGATATTCATTTTCTATATGGCCTCCTCGCTACGCTTAGGATTAGGTTTGACATTTAAGATGATTGATCTATTGATTTGACAAAATTAAATTAATATCCAATATGATAAATTTATCAAAACTCATATTCTCAACCGCACACAATATGCAACTAAATTGGGGTGCAAAAGATCAGTGTGTCCAAATGCATCTTTGCATTGACGTGGTAACTTGTTAGAGATAAACAAATTATTTAGGTGAAGGACGTGTACGAGAGAAGGACAACACAAAATTTGACCAAAACACATAATTGTATGTAGTATGAGCTCCCAATATATATAGACCTGTCACATGATATATGGAAGGTTGATGACATGATTGCAACAAAGAAGTAAATAATTATACGTAGAAGGTCCCAAGGCAAATTGTCATCCTTATCATCACTGTTTCCCTCTTATCTTTTTCTTCCATGTCTCAAACATTACTTGGCCAGAAGAAAATAATTTTCTCTTCCGTACTTCCAAACTTATCTTACTTGACACTTGAAATTAATAAAAATACAATAATAAGATATATATATTTTTTTATTAGATAAATTATACTGACCTCTTATGAGGTTTAGTGAAATTACACTGACCTCCTCTATATTTATAATTTTATCTTATAATCCTCCTGGGTTTTGTAAAAGATTACACAAACTTTCTTTATTATGAAATAAGATTACACAAATCTCTTCTGAGTTTTATAAATTATTACACATATCTCTCTTAAAATAATTATTCAAAGATTACTCAGGAAAAATAATTATAACCTGGACAAATAGAAGAAGATCAGTGTAATTTTATTAAACATCAGGAAAGATCAGTATAATTTACTTTTTTTTATTTGATGGCACGATGCTTCTACTCCCTACAAGTCTACAACATTATTATGCCTAGAAAAATAATTACAAAACTCTAAAAAATAACTTAATTGTTATGCTAATGAGATGTTAATTGACAACTTTAGCACAAACTAATTAACATTAAGCTTCAAATTTTATTTTTGTTGTTGCTTGACGCCTTCTTCGGCACCTCTCCGTTAGCTGCTCTGAAAGGTCCATTGCCGAATGAAGGTTCTTTGACCAATAATAAGCCCAAATTTATCAGATGAAATTTGCAATTTAAAATGGGTTAATTATATAATATATTTTGATTTTTGACGTGTTTCCTTAATCTATAGTCATTTTCTAATTTTCTTAATTCAGTACATCACTTTTTAATTTATTATAAATCTATCCCACTATCTACTCAGCGTCAATTTTGCCGTCTGAATGCTGACATGACTAGTAATCCCAATTAGCATTCAGACGTGAATTTTTTTGAACTTATTTTTTTTTCGGCCCCACCAAACTCAATTAGCAACAAGGTTAATTATAAAATATCTCCCGACTTTTGACGTGTTTCCCTAATCTATCTTCACTTTTTAATTTTCTCAATTCAGTACACTATTTTTCGATTTGTTACAAATTTATCCTATCGTCTACCTAGCGTCAACTTCTCCATCTGAATGCCGACGTGGCTAATAATCTCAGTCAGCATTCAGGACGTGAACTGTAATTTTTTTTTTCAGCCCCGCCAAACCCAATAAGCAAATCACAACAAGTTAATTTAAAAAATTCACCTTTAAAATCGCCTGCTCGTCGTCCGCCTTTCTCTAAATCCCTGATGTCGCATGCATCTCTTCGTGCTCCCTGTCTTTATCCCCATCGACTCTGGTATGTCTCTATTAATTTTCACATGCTCGCTCGCCTTCCACCATTCAATCTGGTATGTTTAGTATTAACCCTAGAAATTTTCCATCAGTGAAAATACTGTTAAATGTAGGATTTCATATGATACTGTAAAATTTTCCAGCAGTGATGATACTGTTAAATATGATTTTCCGTTGTAGGCTTTGTTTTGACTAGAAAATTTTTAACAGAAGAGAGGAATTTCTCCCCTTTGTTGAAAATTGCGAAGTTGACATTAGGTAGACAGTAGAATAGATTTGTAACAAATTAAAAAGTGATGTACTGAATTAAAAAATTAGAAAGTGAGAATAGATTAGGGAAACACGTCAGAAGTCGAGATATATTTTGTAATTAACCCTTAAATGATTGCTGATTGGGTTTGGTGGGGCCGAAAAAAAAAGTTAAAAAAATTATGTTTCAATGTTGATTGAGATTATTAGCCACGTCAGCAACGCCACGTAAGCATTCAGACGATAAAATTAACGCTATGATAGATTTATAACAAATCAAAAAATAATGTACTGAATTGGAAAAATTAAAAAATGAGAATAGATTAAGAAAATACGTCAAAAGTTAGGATATATTTTGTAATTAACCCATTTAAAATACACTTGCTAAGAAAATGAAAAATTGTAGTTTGTGAAAAAAATAAAAATGAGTAAGAAATTAAAACATATCGATTTTAAGTTTATTAATATTGTTGCAAAATAACAATATATTTATATTTGTCTGTCAATTATACTTCCATATATTCCAAACTAAATCGGCCGTTAAAAAAGGCCCATTTAATTTTTGTATCCATTCTAGGGATGTAACTAAAATTGGTTAGTTAACCCACTAACAGAATTACAAAATTTTATTATGGATAGTAATTATGTGATGCGGTTAAATTTATAAAACTGTTTAAAATCAATTTTACTTATGTATTAGTAATATATAATTTAATTTAAAAAGAAAATAAAAAAACATGACTTATGGTATATTTTATTGTTTGTTTCATTTTTTATTTAAGATATTTTTATTTAATTATCACTCATTATTTGTAGAAGAATTTTTTATATTTTTAACTTTTGTAAAAAATGTTATTTTATTTTTTAGTAACCAATATTTAATGGATTTTAATTTCGGATAGTAATTTTAGAAATGAATGGATTTCGTAGAGTGAATTTGTAAATAATTTCAATTTTTGATTATCATGTATAAAACGGTTAATCGAACCATAGCACTCCTAGTTTGGATAGTTTTTTAATTTAAATTTCTTGATTTTTTGTATTTTTTTTTATAATTTATGAATTAAAATGAAAATAATATTAAGTTATTTGTACTTTAGACCAACCGAACCGGAAGTTTGTGTGTAGACCGGTTTTTGGTTCGGTTCAAAAATCAGTAATCACCGCCTACAAACTTCAACGCGCAAGGACGGTCGACATGAATCCGCATAGAAGCTCTTCGTGCGAACAATGGGATAAAAAGTTATTGCGTCTGCGTAACGGTCCCTGCAGGGCTGCAAGAAGCGAGCACACACATCACCGGATCCCTTCTCCCTCTTTCTATAAATTCACTGTGCCAGATTTGCCCTTCTCTTTTCATTTCGTTCGCCCTCTTCGCGACGAGGCCTTCGTCACTGTTCTCGTTGCTTCGAGGATTTGGAGGAGGAGAAGGATATTGAGAGAGCGAGGGAGGGAAGGGAGAAGGTTGTAGGGTTTTCGGGTTATGGGAGTTGCGCGATGTCGGGCGAGAAGCCGCCGGTAGAGATCTGCAAGGGCGTGAATGGACTCGACAAGGTGGTGCTCCGCGAGGTCCGCGGGAGCTCGGCTGAGGTCCGATTTGTCTCTCCTCTCCTTCCCCGCTGTGGATCGATTATTTCCGCGTCCTTTACTTCGCCTTTTTATGTTCTGTTGAAATTGGCTATTTCGAGACCGTTTCCTGCGGGCCTGACGGATCTGATTAGTTAGTATGGGATCTGGTCCCCTTTTGGCCGTTCTTGACCGTTTTCTCCAGTTAATTGTTCGTGAACTTTGCGGAAAACTTTGAATCTTTGAAGGAATTATTTAATTCCTGCTGATTTCTTGGAATTTAGTGCAATTTGATCTTGACAACACGATAGTTTGAGAAAAAAAACGGCAAAGCAATGCTCGTTTTTGTGTGTACATCTCTATAAAGGGAGAAGCATGCAAGATCAGTCAATGATGCGATAGTAGAATCAATCCTACTTGGTTTTCCATCTGTCTTGCTAAGTTGATAAAACAAGACATCTTATGCAGTTAATGATATAGAATGTAGATTTTTATAACTTAATATGGAACATATTTTTTGTTAACAATTAAGTAATAACTATCCTTCGGTGGTTATGCACCTGATGATATACTTTTCATGGACAGTAATGGTTGGCTACATTGTTGGTAGGAGTAATAAGGATTGATCGATTTAATAAATAAATATTTAGTGATATTAGATTTTTTTTTCGGTATTTATGTCCTATTTATTTGCAGGTGTATTTTTATGGAGGTCACGTGACATCTTGGAAAAATGACCATGGTGAGGAGTTGCTTTTCCTCAGCAGTAAGGTATTGGAACTGTTTTCAATGCTTGATTGGAGCTTAAGCATTGAGTAAATTGATTCAATTCAGTATGTTCCTTTATCTTTTAGTTGAAAATAGTACTTGTTATGTATTCGATGGATTAAGGTAATAAATCTTCCAACTTGTGAAGGAGCTGATGTATAGTAAGTTTGTAACAAACTATTCTGGAGGCTTTCATTTGCTAATGACACTTATACATGACAGGCTAGTATCCCTAACAAGATTCCTTTTTTATTAAATACCAGGGCCATTGGGGTTGGTACCCCTGTGAATCAATTAATTTTAAGTTTCCATCAACTAGGCAATATCGGAAGTGTGTATCCAGACAACCCAAAGACTATGATAGCCATGCTTGTCTTCTAGAATGTGTAGATCCAGCATCATTTTTCCTCCTCTCAAAAATCAAAATAGCCATGCTTTGGCTTTCCTATCCATATTTTTATTCAAAGGCCTAGCTCAACTTTTATTACCCTTTTCTTTATGTGTGATACTCAATTAGTGGATACTATAGTTGATTGCAAAATGGTTGGAATATGTGAGTTATATGTCTCATGTAAAATTTGTCAGTCTACCATCCATGTCTCAGCGCAATTACCAAAGCAAAATAGCAGAATCTATTGCTATTGTATGTCTTTGGAAGGTTATACTTGGTTATTCTAACTCAACAATGGTGATTGTTATTTGTAGATATTTTTTCTCTGTTTTCTACAATAGCTAATAGTGATGAAATGCATTGATCACTTTTGTCCTTTCTTTCCTGTCACTCTGTCAGTGCTTATAATCTTTCTCTTCTTAGTCATGAACTCATGCATGTCATTCTTATTTTCCCTTCTATTTTCTAGGCAATTTTCAAGCCTCCGAAAGCTATCCGCGGGGGTATCCCAATATGCTTTCCTCAAGTATGATATTGTTCATCTGTATTTTCATTCTTTTTCTGTTTTACTTTTTTAAGTTATTTTCCTGATCCAATTTAGGATTGATGCAGTTTGGGAACCACGGAAATCTTGAACAGCATGGGTATGCAAGGAACAGATTTTGGAGCATTGATAAGGATCCCCCTCCTTTTTCTACAGTTAGCCCAAATAAAGCTTACATTGATTTGATATTTAAACCAAACGAAGAGGATCTCAAGATATGGCCTCATAGGTACAATAAGTCATTAAATATCTTCTATTTTTCAGTTTTAAAAATGTATTTTTCAGTATATTTCTATCATATCAGTTTCTTTTAAGATTGGAAGTCCTGAAAATTTTAAGCTTGCTGGGAATTGCTTCTACCTTCTTCTGGCAGTTATGAATTTCGCCTAAGGGTTACTTTAGGACCTGGAGGAGATCTAATGCTGACCTCAAGGATAAGGAATACTGATGGAAAGCCATTCTCATTCACTTTTGCCTACCATACCTACTTATCTGTATCTGATATCAGGTAATATAATTTGCTGATTTCATTAGCTGTTTATGCTATTGTTATCTGAAAGTTGATCTATCTGGTGATTTACATGGACCAATTAGACTCATGTTCCATTTATCTCATGTATATGGGTGCATCATTCTTTTCTTTTTCTAATGCAATAACTAGTTTTGAAATATTTCTTGAATATTATCCCCCATTTCTTTGATTCTTCATTAATATATGAAGATTTCTGTCTGTTGATACTTTTAAGTTTCTGAGTTCACGCTTAATAGTAATAATCAGTAGAGGATACTTCAGCTATGTGTCAGTATGCTGGAGTCATTCACTTCTCATGGATAAAGCATTTTTTGGAAGGATGATTGTCTAAACATAGTTCTAAAATCTATTAACTCCAGTTAGAATCATATAGCATTTAGGGTAAGCTAGCAGTTTTGAACCTTGAGGTCGAATGCATTTGACAGCTTTTATAGGCATCATAATATACAAGTACATCAGTAGCTGAAAAGACTTATAAATGTCCTGTATTGATAAACAAACTTATAATATTTTCTGTCTATATAGGAGGTAGAATTGTTTGGTTTACTCTCTTGATTATGATACTTTAGTACACAAGTTTCAAATGACCAGTAGTTACATCTGACTGTTGTTGTCATATGCATAAAATCATCAATGAAGTGTTATCTTCTTAATAGCTGTGAAGATTTTGAGAAGGAACCTTATGTTTGCACATGGTTAGCTTGGCCGTTTCTAACCCATTTAATAAACATGGGTTGCTAGGATGGGTTCTCATGAAGAGTGTCGCAAAACTTCCTTTCTACTTAATTTGACACTTGACATGAACCTAAGTGGAACAATAGTAACCTGTTAATGACACGTTTTGATCAAGTGACCATGGAATGTTGCAACTACTAAGGGCTTGTTTGGTAACCTGAAATTAGAAATAAGGAATGGGATGAAGAGAATGAAAACATTGTAATTAGAAAGTATGTTAAGTGCCATTCTTTTGTTTGTTACACAACCATTTGAAATAGGAATAGTTCAATAATGTTATAAAATTTTTTAACTTCTACTATAATTTATATGGCCTGTTGGCCTATTCACCCATTCCCCTTCATTCCCATATGGCAATGAAAATCTATTGAAATCATTACCATTCTAGCTGCCCTATTATCATTCAAATGCATTATATGTTTCTGAACTTCATAAACTCATGGAATGACTTATTGATTTCTACTCCATAGTTTTTTTCTTGTTACCAAATGGACCCTAAGAGTCCATATATGATGCATATAATGTACTGATGCAATCATTATCCTTGTCGAATTGAGTATTCATTTCTAATGGATCATCCCCTGCCACAAAATAATTTATCGTGTCAAGTTGTTTCTTAATAAGCCCATTTGAGATCAATTAAGATACTATTCATTGTCTAGCTTGTCTGGTTTGAAGGAGTGTGTTAAGTTGCCATCTTTTGTCTAGATAACATATCGTGCATATAAAAAATCTTCTTGGTTAGGAATGTAGGGTAGAAATCAATAGGTATTTTTGCCATTGAATTTCTCAGTTTGAAATATAAGACTAACGTGTGGAGTATGGAAATTATATGATAAAATTGTTGAGTTTATCCAAAAAGAGTTTGTTTATTCTTTTCAATGTTTTCACTGATTTCAACTTCATATGACACCGAGCATAGTTGGAGGTTCTTGAGTTGCTTAGGTATTTTGGCAGAGGCAGAACAACCAGGCAATATAAGTTAATTGTGAGACAATTTCTAGATGGGTGAATTACATGTACTGTCTCTCTTAGTTTGCAAATTATAGTACGACCTCACCAATTCATGTGGCTACCCCTATAGCTCGCATGACATTTTTAAAAATAAAATAAAATGATATATATTTAGATATTTGGCACATCAGCCTACAGGACTGCTGAGATATGCATTAGGATTTCAAATGGATGCTAGATTTTTGTTTTTTTAAAAGTAGCTCTTCGGTTTAATTTAAGTGATAAATTGATTGATGAATGATTTGTTGGACTGATGTGCCAAAGTTTTGAAAAGGAGAACTATTATTTTAATAAGGAATGCTACAAGTGAGCTACATAGGTTGCCTTGTGAAAATAAGATGGATGGTACATGTAATTTAGTTGGTTTTTTTCCGTCTATACACCTGGTTTAACAAACTGTTCCCTGCTCTAATTTCAAATATCATCTTTATTAAAACAAACTGGTTCCTTTTACTAATCATTTGTACTTTATTAATTGGTGAGACCAGTTCTTTATGCTGGATGTAGATGTAGACAGTTGTATTTTATATGTCCCATAAGTTCATGATTTCTGGAGCTTATGGATATTTTGAAAATAAACTGAACTAAAAATTTATGCGTCTTAAGCAATATCACATGCCTTCTATAGCTTTTTTTGACTTGAGGAAAGTATAGGCACAAGTGGAATGTTACTAAAACAGTTGGTTGAAGTGATACTTACATGGAGGACTATCTTGAAATGCATACTCAAGCCATGAACAAGCATGAAATTATTCATTTCTGAGTGCACATTGCTACAAGGCCCATATAAAATAGATGTTTGATATTTGCATGATTCAATTTGGTATTTGCAAAAGGCTTATATAGAGCGCACACATGGTAACATTGCACATCCATTTTCTGTCAGTACTGGAAGCATAGTGCTTATTCCATCAAGGATAATGCTACATTTAAATTATCAGAAATTTAACATTATCATTGAGACATCCAAATTGCTCTCATATTATTGATTGAGGAAACTTATTATTCTTCAATAGATGAATGTTTAATTTTCTATTCATAATATGACAACATCAAACTATTGTTTCAGTGAAGTACGAGTTGAAGGGTTAGAGACTCTTGATTACCTTGACAACTTAAAGGACAAGGAGCGTTTTACAGAACAAGGAGATGCAATTACTTTTGAATCTGAAGTATGCACATAAGCATAATCATGCATTACTTCATAATGATTTTATGCTAAATATTCTCTTTCTGACAGGTGGACAAGATATATCTGGCAACACCGACCAAGATCGCAGTCATAGACCATGAAAAAAAACGAACCTTTGTTTTGCGAAAAGATGGGCTTCCTGATGCTGGCAAGTTTGTTGGCCTTTTTAGTTGTTACTCTTGTTTAGGAAAGCTTATAAAAGAAGCTAAATATTTTGGATTTTTGTTAACATGTTCTTCTATTTCTTGGCAGTGGTATGGAATCCATGGGAGAAGAAAGCCAAATCCATAGCTGATTTTGGTGATGACGAATACAAGCATATGCTATGTGTGGAGGCTGCTGCTGTTGAGAAGGCTATCACTCTAAAGCCTGGCGAGGAATGGAAAGGGAGGCTAGAACTGTCTGCTGTTCCTTCCAGTTATCGTAGTGGACAGTTGGATCCTCAAAGGGTGCTTCAAGGATGAAATTAATATATGTTCTTTATGGTGAGCTTTCCAACATGTAGCATATCAAATGTCAGTAGTGAGTCCAGTGACATATTTGCAACCCAGCAGCAACCATTCTAAATCAGAACCTAATGGGTGCCTGTTGGTAGGATGTTCAAGTCCTCTTTCAAATCTATTGATTAAAATTCTTTTGGTTTTGGACTCACTAGATACACAAAAAGCACAACATCACCTTTGAAAGTCGTAGATATGACATAATTACTGCTAGAATAGGTTTATACTTGCAGAGAATCTGTGTGATCAACTCTTGTGGTACCAGCCAATGGAACTCTCTTCTTGTGTCAAAAGAAATTCACGGTTGTTTCTCGTTTGGTTGATTCTTAATTTGGTAAAGCGAGGCCACTAGGATTTTATAAAATTAATAGCAAACTACAATTAATACTTGAAAGCTTGCATTTATTTCAAATTCAATAGGTCATGCATCCTTCCCCAAATATCACGGACATTGTTTTCTTTCCTGTTGCCTTTGTTGATCAAATTGAGTAAAAGTTATTTTTAGCTCAGATTAGTCGTATAATAACAAATTTTGTGATGTTCTAATTACATATCCTATGGGACATTTGTAGTCATTGTCATTTGAAACCTTTCGTTCATTTATTGTTTATTGACAACTGACTTGCTTTTCTTATTTAGTATTTTTCTTTACTATGAAGTATAGCTTGCACCGTGGTTTAAAATACCGTACCGCCCGGTACGGCTGGTATTTATCGGTTTTTCAAAAAACCGGTATACGAGATATCTGGTATTGGGCGATACCGGGTATCTTGGTTAATACGTATGGGCGGTATTTGATGTCATACCGGGCGATACCGCTCGGTATGACGCCCGTTGCTACAGTACCCATCAGCACCCCAAACGATAGTTCCCGATAGCCGTTTGTGGTCGGATTTAAGGCTGTTTGGGATCTTTATAAAGACCCTAAACAATTGTGTTATTAGAGTTATTTTTAACAACAAAAGCAAAAAAAAACCAAAAAAAATATTCACGGCCCGGTATGCCTTTTTCGTAACGGCCCGTACCGTGTGTCAGTATGGTACGGTACCGGTCAATACCGGTACCGGTATTTTAAACCATGGCTTGTACCAATTGCATCATGTGTTTTCAATATACTTTATCTTCTTTTTGTTATTTGTTCTTGTTTGTTTAATCATTACCTTAGAAATTATTTCTGAGATTTAGTTTGTCTAGGATGTGCATCACCTCTTTGGCTGGTCTACATTTGTTCTGATGGTGTTTTTTTTTGTGATTATTGGATTTACAGGCACTCTTTTGGCATCTACACTACATCGTGGATGATCGTTAACATGTTATGCCTTGCTTTGTGTTGTTTCCTTTTCCTCCCCTCTTTTATAGAACTGTGAGGCGCTGGTTGTTTGTTTATGATTCCAAAGATGTGATGGGAGAGTATAAAGCCATCAATAAGTTTGACTTGTGTTTCTGTACCTTACTGTAATAAAATTGAAAATTTTGAGTCTGGTGAATGTACTCGAAGCCTATTGATGCAGTTAATGTATTCCATTCAGGATTACTATATTCATTATTTATGTATCTTTAGAGCAATGGTTTATGTTCTTGCATACATTTTCTTGATTGTTCAATTGTTTTGGTTCACCATTTTGTCCATTGTTGGCTAGCATTGAACCGACTTCACAAATGATAAATTTCTTTCTCTACGTTTCGTTTTTGCTATCGATGTATATACTCGCGTTACCTCTAAGAAGTAAGAATTATTCATGTGTCATGAGATGCGCAGTCTTCTCAAACTTAATTATATGAAGGTTGGATGATGCTTTCTCCACCGGTGTACCGTGTACGTACTCATTGCATTGTATCCTACACTCCTACAGACACGAGAGTGATTACCTCGAAGATAAACCCATTGCATAGACTCCTACAGACATGAGGGTAAGTTATTACCTTTATTATAAAATTTGATGCATGTTTGCATCTCTTATTCAAATTTAATTGTACGACGTTTTGCTCTTGGCTTTAATGTAAGAAGAGTACTTTTGGTGCACGAGGGTTCAAGATCAAAGGAGAACCGATGAATAACCTGACATGTCACATGCATGGTAAAAAGGCTGTTCTCCCAAATTCCCAATTGGATATATAATTTACTTTGTTGCAATGGATCGAGCCCTCGAGCCTTTTGAAATTATTTGAATACATTACTTTTATATAATTATTATAGTACTTTGTATCGTGATCATCAGAAGAGAATATTCTGTTATTTCAGATATTTGTAAAAAGTAACTCTAATAATTTATTTAAGATGGCTTCATACTTTAACTTCTCAAAAGTCAAAACTAATATACTTGCGATGTCAAATTTTAGTCGAATCTGATTCAATTTAAAAGTTTTTGAATCGTAAATTCATTTGGTTTAACGGATAGGATTGAATAGGATATGATGTCAAATGAGGGAGCATTAGATAAAATTTATTTTAATTCGATATACATAGAATATAATTTTAAATTTATATTATTCTAATTTTATTTTCTTATAATCAATGCGCTAAACAAACAAAGGATATAAATCTATCTCTAATCCAACATACCCTTATTATCCTATGGATATTAGTGCATGTTTGAAGGAAGGATATGATAAATGATGAATTAATATTAATTATTTATTTAGTGCATGAATTAGAAGAAAATGAGTATAAAATTAATATTATATCAAGTGTATATTGGATTTAAAAAACTTATATCTAATTCACCATCATTTATTATCCAATCATATCATATCATATCTAATAAAGTAAACATACCATTAGTGATAATATAACTCGACTTGAGTCCAATGAAATTAGAGGTCAAAGCTAAACTAGAGAGTGAAACAAACAAGGCAAGGCAACTAGAGATGCATTGGGCCTCTAATTGCAGCATACAATATTAAATTTTATGATTGATAAACTATAACTAGGGGTGGCAATTTTATCCGCATCCGCTAACTAAAAACCGCATCTGCACCATATTCGATCCATATCCGCGCGGATATGGTGCAGATACGGATATGACTGTGGATCTGCACCGTATCCGCACCGCCTATCCACATCATTGAATTACTATTTTGCCTATATAAGTTATTAATATATATAATGACTTTATAATAATTTCATTTCAAGATGAATTTTGAAGTATATTATATACTTGTTTTGGATCAATGGATTTGTAATTTATTGATTTTTTAATGAAATATATTTTTTAAATATTTTTTTATTAAAAACAGTGCGGATATCTGCATTTGAAGTGGTGCGAATATAGATATTCATATTCATATCCGTGACAGTTACGGTGCGGATCATATGGGATGCGGTGCGGATACGGATAATCCAGTATCCGCACCGTATCCGATCTGTTGCCTTTCGTGTGGGTCAGAACTTATCCAACAAGGAATTTCGCTACCTTAGGACCGTTATAGTTACGGCCGCTGTTCACCGGGGCCAGCCCTAGCTATAACTCATGGGCAAAGCAATGTTGATGGGAAGTTCCTTAAGGGTGTGTTTGGATGAAGGGAATAGAGATGAAATGAAATAATATTTCATCCCCCCTCTATTCCTTTGTTTGGTTGCACCAACTTAAGTTGGAATAGGTGGGACTCTCAGAATTGATGGGAAATGATATTACAGATGGAAAGGGAATACTATTCTCGGGGTCAAGGCAAGGAATGCTATTCATTATCTATTCCAGATGCTTTTTTACTATTTTATCCATCACTATTTAAAAAATTACCTCAGGTATACATATAGTATACTAACCTGATTTTTTTCGTCGCCCTGCAACTTCTCACCCATGTTTCCTCTCCATTTGACGGAGCTCACTCTCCCTAGCAGATAGAGGTCGCTCGACCTCCTCTCTCTCTCTCTGGCGCAGAGAGGTCGCGCGATTAAAATTGAAATTAAAATTAATTTAATTTTTATTACTTTTATTAATTATAATAGATATATTTAAAATATTAATTAATTAATTAATTATAATAAATATAATATAAAATATTATATTCAATAAATTATTTTATATTTTATTATTATTATTAATTATAATAAATTATAATATGTAATATCATTATAAGAAATTATATTCAATAAATAAATTTTAAAAATTATTTTATATTATTTTTCAAAATTTTATTATTATATTATTATTAATTACAATAAACTATAATATAAAATATTATTACAAGTAAATATATTAAATTTTATTAAGAATGATATTTTGGTAATTTATCTTCCTATTCCTTATCTATTCCTTATGCAATTATGCTAATCAAACAAAATAATTTTATTCTTGGCCTATTTATAATGTCAATCAAATAAGATAATACTATTCATTATCTATTCCTATTGCTTATGAATTTACTCCATCCAAACAAACACACAAGAGCAAAGTTTTCCCGCCTCCCTTGTATATAATATTTCTCACTTATTTCTAAAATAAAATTATTTTATATTATTATTATTATTTTTAAAATAATTTAAAATTTAATTTTTGAAGTTATTAATTTCAATTCAATTTGTGAATTGAGCCCATCTTATTTATTTATTTTTCGCTTATACAGGAGAAAAGATAAAATTTTCTTTTATCTAAAATAGAATTTATTATTATTATTATTATTATTATTATTATTATTATTATTATTATTATTTAAAAATAATTTAAAATTTAATAAATAAAGTTACTTAACCTACTCGTTCTATTATCCTATTCGAGCATTGTCTTAGTTGTCTCATGCTCGTGTTCACATCGCAACACTTTGCTATCCTCACACCTCAGCTAGGGATGATAATTTTACCTGCATCAGTTGGATACTGTCTGCATCCGCATTCACACAGATCAATTTTTTTTGTTTTGAGAAAAGGGGTATGATTCATATGAATGTGGATATGGATGTAAAAAATCTTTATTTGCGTGGATGCGTATGTGGACACATGTCCGCACCATTTATTCTTTATACAATTACAATTTACCCATTAATTTTTTATTAAATATATTATTTTATTATCTTTTAATTAAAATACGAATGTCATGCAAATGTGTGGATGTGAAATGCAGTGTAGATGCGCATAATATAATATCTGATTTGATGTTATTCCTAATTTTAGTTCGACCCACATGCGATTGCGTCTTTGCCCAAGCAGGACTATGACCCTGCACGCATCCATTGCCGTGTAATATACGACCCTGCGCGCAGCTCTTTCCGTCTAACATAGCCACTGGATTTGAGTATATTGATTTGAGTATGTCTCCGAATTTTGATTTTTGGTTCCGCCATTCACAACGTCCAAATATTACAAATTAGGCCACAACTAAAAAGCTCTTACGTTAGAAATGCATGCTACAAGTTAATAAGGCACAATCTCTTATCAGTTTTCTTTTGCAATTAATTAAATAATTAATTAAATAATTATAAATAGAAATTGCAAGCGTACTTGTGGGCAACAAAATAATAAAATTATATCTATAATTTACAATATTTGCTATTTTATTCAAATATACTTTCAAGTATTTGAACTTAAAGCAACCAAATGCTCCGGAGTGTTTTTGCATTAAACAATCCCGTGAATATATAAGGAGATAAAATGATAAATAAGGTGCTGGAGAGTGACAATTTATTTTCTTAGTTAGAGACTTAGAGAGCACAACATCTTAAGTTAACTCCAATGTACTTATGTGTGGTTTGGTTGACACTAAGTTTCTATTGAAAGTTTTACGTACTTCCTAAGAAGTTGTGTTTATTTGTCATATTTGGTTGGTACACTTTTTGCATTTTGCATAAAGCAAAATTTTCTCAAAAAGTGTAATTTTTTTGTAAAATACAGTAAAGTAACTTTCATGTGTTATATTTAAAAGAAAAAGACAAATTTTTCTTCGTATTTATATTTAATGTTAAATTTATAATTTATATTGTTAACATTATGAGATTAGATAATTTATGAATTCTTGACTTATTTAATTTAATTTAATTTATTTTTGAGCAAAATATGTAAATTTTTATATTAACTTCAAATAAAAAATAATTTTTCCTATATAATAAATTATATATTATATTAGTTAAAATATAATTTAATTGTACTATTATATAATTAAAAAATTATACTATATTTCATGTATATGTGTTAAAATATTAATTTACAAATAAAATTTATTTTTTATATATATACTAATATATAAATTAAAATATTAATTTATAAGAAAAATAGTATATTGACCTAGAAAAATAGTATATTGGTCATTTGATGTATATTTTCTATGAAATACATATATATATATATGTCAACCAAACATGTTTCAGGTAAAAAATTATACTTTCTATCAATTAATTTCTTGTCAACCAAATATATTTTTTATACTTCCCAAAAAACATATATGAAAAATCAATTCATAAGAATTATAATTTTTCATAGGAAGTTAATTCCCATGTCAGCCTTAGTTTTCTTATATAATATGGTGTGTAATTATCTCTAGATAGAGCGATAATTTGCGCAATTAACTCATTCAACTGAATTTTAGACTAATTATAGATGAAGTCAAAAACTAAAATTGTGGCTATCAATACCATTCTCATAACATACATATCTTGTTTGATCTTGTGCAATTAGAGAAGTTTCATACTGACCTTGAAGTTGAAGGCATTCCATCATACAACACATTGTATAGATGGGAAGATCAATTTCCAAATCTTCCATTAACTTTTTATAAATATAGATCAACTATTGTCTCATCCAAGGCACATGACTTCTAACATCCAAAAGTTACCCTAATACATTTTCTCAACAGTACACAATATAAAAGAAATTGATCAAATTGTAAGCCATCATGGACTGTAAACAGAGAAGAGTTCTTAAGTTTCAGTATTTGGATGAGTTTCTACATATGTGAATTTTTTCAGATGAGAAGTAACAGATTTCATTTACAAAAAGAGGACATTTTTTAAGAAGAAAACAGGAAATCTGAGACCCAGTTTTAGGTTGTCTTCTGGGAGGGCAAGGCAGATGACTTGCAGATAGGGCACCAGTTCTTCTGGCAGAGCCACTGACGAACGCAGGCCACATGATATCGATGCTCGCATGGCAGTGTCCCAACCGCGTCTCCGACTATATATTCCTCCTGGAAGGGAATAGATATTGAAAACTTTTATCTATATGCACATCTTTTGAAGAATGCATCTATTTACGAACACTACTGTTAAGGTCAGGAAATCCAATCGACAAAATATAAGCAAGAATGTGCCTTTATTTGCATATAAATAAATATCTCAATTATTCATAGTAAAGAAGTTTCTAAATGTTCGGCATTGCATAGAAATGTCTGCATCAACTAGAGTTTATGAAAAGGGGATAACGACTAAATACTAAATTATGAACCAATTATGGTTCAATAATAAAGAAACTTACGGTATAATAAGTGGTAGGTGATTGAGAATTTGATAGATAATATATTGATACTGAAAATTATTTCCTTTTCTTATGTCTAACAGAATTAAATTCCAATATTAATAAATAATAGTCTAGTAGGAAATTAGGTGTTATCAATTAATGTAATATTCATTGATAAGGAATACTAATGAATAATAAAACTACCTGACATATGCTGCATTTGACATCATCATTATCATGCACAGTAATTCCAGAATCCAGGTAGGCACTCGTATATGTGCTTATCTTGAGACACTTTGATAGCTGTTCTTCTGTAAGAGCTGTACTAACAGTACCCATTCTCTCCTCCAAGGCTAATAGCTCCTGTCAATGGAATATGAAATATTAGATAGATAAAGAGGGAAAGCATGTCATGATTCATATGAAGTTTCTTAGATGTGATACACGATGAAGATAATTAAGTACTTAAATGACAATCTTTTTTTGTATCGAGGTACTTGGAGGGAAAAATTGCAGAGATTTTTGAATTCATCTGTGTTTGTATGTTTAATGTAGGAACTACTATAAAAAACAGAAGCATGTTGGATATGATGATAATTAAGAAATGTGATTAAAGAGAAGTGTACTTTTCTTAAAAGAAATGTCTTAAAAAAACAGAAGAAATGTTCACAAGCCAACATTGTTCACGATTTAGGACATTATGAGAACATTGGGTCATGAACTAGGAACTACTAGAAAAAAGGGCATCCTGACCTCTAGCTTTCTTTGAACCTTCAAAACAGAAGTGTGCTTTTTTTAAAGTCTAAATAGTAGAAAGCAAGTATTTATATCATGATGACACATTAGAAAGCAAGCATTTATATCATGACAACACATTACAAAGGACGATAAATGCAGAAGGTGGCCATCTCAAGTACCACATAGCAGAGCAATGTGTTCGGTACTTCACTAGAGCCTATTGATTCTAAATGAAGAGCCTTATTATGGAGGAGTTATGAAATATTGAAGAAAGAATATATTAAGATCTGATATCCAAAGTACTAGTTTATAGGAAATTTCAAGAGAAGTTATCGTAGATGTATTACCTCATAGGACATATTATCAATATCCATTCTCATGCCTCTATGTTGATCATGGAACCTTAATGCTCCAAAAAGTAAATTTGACTCAAGAACCAACAATTGCTGCAAGAGCATCAGTGTTATTCAATTATCTAGAACAAAGTGCAAATCAGTAAAACAGAAACTAATTACCTCATATGTTATCTCCTCATCCTGTTCAATCCGCTCTAGTGCCAACAGCACCTGTGTATGCAACAACCAACATTCAATTTTTATATTTCGTTTTGAAGTGTGAAAACGTGTAAATATTACAAGTATTACAAAAGAAGTATACATGAAACACTAGTCTCCATTCTCTGGAGCCTGGAGTGCTTCTACAACACTGTCTAAGTCCAAGGTTGACAAATATCCAATGATCTAAATAAATTATATAATCATACCTCTGCAACTCCTTCCACATCAAAGTGTCGATGGCCATGATGATCTCCCAAAGAGACATGGGTGGTTTGAATGCTTCTATCTTGAGGACCTGCTCTGTTTCGGGCGATACGGGTGTTTGAACTAGGACGTCCAGATGAATTGTTGAAAGTATGAGGTAAATTTATAGAAAATGCTTCTGATGAGTTTTCGCGTCGTGCAGGAGGAATGGTACCACCACTCCCTTCTGTGGATGTCATCATTCTACTACCATTTGGAAAATTCCACTGGGTCCTAACTGAAACTGCACCATCCCTAATGGTAAGCCGATTTCTAGTCCTTCTTGAAACTGGTTCATGCTTTATTTGGCCAGGAATGGGTATATTTGGTGCAGAAGTCTCAGTCTGTGAGGTACCCGAGTAGCCTGTGGTGAATGAGGTATTTGATCCTCTCTTAGTAGCAGCATAACTTTCTTCATTAGATGGTCCTTTTGTTGCCATATCAATCCTCTTCTCACTAATTAAATTAGAGGAAGAACAGCCTGAAGGTAAACCGCCTGATACTGATGTGCAACTTATACCTTTAAGACCACACCTTTGTCCTCCCACGGTAGTGCCCAGACCTTGTGAAAAAGATTTAGCAGCATAAGTGAATTTTCTAGATGCAGAAGTTGAGTGTGGGATAATAGAACTCGAAGAAGCTCCACGATCTCCTGAAACTAGTTGTTTATTAATCTGCTTATGGGCTTTTGAACTAGATGCAATATCACAGCTACTGGATGGCTTGGTCATATCTGTGGAAATCTCTTTGAAAGCTGAAGATTTAAGACTCTTGTTCATTTTAGGAATGGATTGTGAAACTCCTTTCCTCCCTCGTCTTCCATCAGTACATACATTGTCTGTTGGAACCTGTTCATTGATGCTGCTATCAATCTTCTGTGCGCAAATGCTATCTTTTACTATTGGTTCCTGTAGAAATGTCTGGTTATGATGTTCCTGGAGGGATTTTCTTTGCCTACTAGAAATAGAGAATTGTTTTGACGAACTTCCAGCTACTGCCTTGCCACTCATGGACCTAAAAGAAGCTCTCGCATTCTGAGGCTTCTCAGGGGTCCCATTTTGGAAACCTCTTGAGCTAACTCTGCTACTGCTGCATCCTAACCTACTGAAGTTCTGGATATTTCTATCCTCTTGGTTACAATCTTTGAAAACAATATTGTTAGATTCTCTTCTAGATAAACTGTGGTCTCTAGCAGAGGCTTTCCCCACACATTCATCCATGTGATCAGAAGTTAACTGCAAAATTCAACAGTCTGCTACAGTGGTTCTGCATATTCAAAGGTGTAAGAATCACTATTTGGTGAAGGATTTCATAACACAAAATTGAATTCCAAAAGCAGGAAAGTAAAGATAAAGCGGGAGTATGTTGTCTCCAGCGATGACAAGGATGGGAATCCATCCAAAATAGAATTTCACAGTAACAACCTAGAAGATGAACAAAACATCATGCAGGTGAATATTCCATTGAGTACCAAAAATCTAGTACAATTAAATCTTGTTGAATGTATCAAATCACTTTTGAGTATTCTAAATATCTTTGTTATAATTTCAGACAGCCAATAAAAAGAAACCAATAGGTAAGTTATAGCACATCTTTTCCATGTGTTACTTCACAAAAGGCACTAACAGTTGCAATCTTCTTTTTTTCACATATCAATGAAGTGTTTGCGTTACTAATTTTTTCTGACATAAGTGGTAAGTTAGATAGTTTCTATATTCAGTAAACCAGGACGAGTTGTTAACCAGAGTGTTAACTAGACTGGCATGTGATATTCATGTAATACACGGATGACTCATGCTCTTATGGTTTTGATTAAAACAAAATCATAATCATTAGCATCCTGTAACACAGCAGACTTTTCATAGAACATAATAACAAAGTTAATTGATGTAATGCCACCCTATATTAAGAACCTAAGAAGAGAGTCATGCAGGTTAAAGAGACATCTTCAACTAGTTAATCCTACATGACGTCTGAGGAGGTCATCTTGCTCATCTACATATCTATTTTCCATGGTAAGTCATTCATAGCACATATTAAATAAGAACATATGCAGTCAAGCATACAGATTGATTGAGCTCTGTGCATCAACTAAGGGACAGGTTGCCCATAGTTCATAACCTCAAGTTGACAATTGATCCAATGAACTTGAAGCCTTCAAAGTTTATTAGGTTTGCAATTGATTGATGTCAGGTTATGCGCAAAGCAACTTCTTTTCTGCTTCTATCTCTGATCAGGAAGAATGAAAGTGATCCTATAAACATGACAAAGCACGGGGATCAAAAAATCATAATCTAATACGCAAGAAGTTCCAGAAACACAAAAGTACGGGAGATGAAAATAAATGTTCGCCACCTCATATATCTCAAAAATTAGCCCACCCATCCATCCTCAAAAAAAGTATCGGATGATCCAAAATAACCTCGAAGCTATTTAATTGGAATGAAGAAAGTATCGTTAAAACAACACGAAATGATTCTTTCTGTACTGAACAATTACAAGGAACAAAATCATCAAACTCAAGGATCGTACCTTGACATGTAGAAAGACAAGGCTAAGTTATAACTTGTATGCTTCAATCCAAACAAAAGATAACCCAAAAAAGCTATCCTTTTTTAAGGGAAAGCTTCTTTTTTTAGCATCTCTCGGAGCACTTCTAAGTTTCTAACTACATCAACCAAGAAACGCTATTAGTGTATGTAAAAATTACGACCCAGCGCGGAAAAGGCGATAAACCCGTCAAAATTCCGCAAACCGAGCAGCAAGAACCCGCCTTTCTATCAAAAGCAGTAACTTTTTTAGCAAAAGCTGCGAAAGTGATCAATAAAAGTATAATCGAAGCCCAAAACTTCTTCGCTATCCCTTCGGTGGCGGCGTACTTGACAAGAAGATGACTGGTTGAGAAGCCCAAGCAATCGCTCCGAAGCAGAAGAGGGGAAAGATATGGTTGGCGAGAAATGATATGAAACGTGCTCGACGACGAGATCCGAGGCTTTTTATTCCCGCACACGGACACACAACCCCGTGCAATGGGCGATCAAAATCGCGGCAGCTTAAGCGGAAGGATCACCAGGTGAACAACAAACCCTTCGATCTCCGTTAAGATTAGGGAAGAACCGGGCCGCAGGCCGCTTCCCCACGCTTTCTGGTCCGCACACGGTAGAAAACCGATCCCACCTGGAATCCCCTAATGCATTAATTCCGCGGGCGAATAATTTAATGCTCTCGAACGAAATAAAGAAAGAATTTTTTCTCCACCCTTTCCTGGTTCCTTCTCCCCCCCTTTTCGCCTCCTCCCAATCCCAACTTTTTTCCTCCGCAACAACAGAGCCCGAGCACGAGCAGTGATCGATCCGCAGTAGTTCTTTCCCTCATCGGCCAGTTACAGGAAGCGGAAAAGATCGAACTTTTACATCATTCCACTGCTCGCGATCATAATCTTGCAAAACACGGGCATGCCACATCTGAAATATGTGTTTCTCTTCTTTTGAAAAGAATAAAGTTAGCATCTTTAAGGATTCATTTCTCAGATGGATAAATCAAACCTACTTATTAGAGATCATGATCAGGAAAACGAGGGGGAATTGGAATAATCGGTAAATGGACCAAAAAGACAATGGCATCCAATGAGCTTTCTGCGCCTGCTTTGTCTTCCTCTATCTTTTTAGGGATTACTTTAATTCATCCATTGTCTTCCTCTGTTTTACTATCTGCTCTTGATTCGAGGAAGAAACAAAAGTATAGATTTATACACTTGATAACACGAAACTATAAAGAATAACAGTTGAAAATTGTCTGCTCGGAGGGAAGCGGAGAGAAGGGAAAAGAAAATTTAGAATAATTTACCTTTCGCTAGCCCATATAAATAACTTAAAAATTTCTAATCATCGCTTTATATTAGAATCGATATGAATAGAATTTTATTGTTCTTTAGAAGGAATAAGATATGATCATTTATTTATGTCTAATTTAATTTCATCTAGTTTTCAACAATTAGTTAACGGCATGTTTGGATTAAGTCAGAAGGAGGGGACTAAAGAGAGAAAGATTCTCTTTGTTTGATTTTATAAGTTTAACGAAGAGAAAAGAAAATTGAAGGGAATTATTTATTTTGGTTTTTTTTCAAATCTTAATTTTCTTTATACTCCAATCTAGAGTTTAATTGAGATGAATAAAGAATTCATCCAAAATAAACTTACTAATTATTTTTATTATTTTCATAAAGTTATAAAATATTTATTAAATCATGATGACATCTTCTCATCATTATTGATTGGAATTACTCTTTTACTATTTAAATACTTTCTCATTCTCTTTCTCTTTTCTTATAAGACACATCTAAACAAAATTAATATTTTCCGTCTTTTTTTTAATCTTTCTCTTATTAAATTATATTTAAATAAAATTAATTTTTATCCTTCTTTTCTCTCTCCTCCTTTCCCTCTTCTTTCTTTCCTTCACTTTTATTCCCATTTGATGAACCATATCCAAACATACCACAAAGATAAATTTGTGTTATTTAAATATTTTAGAGATGATAACTTGTTTTAGTTGACAATAATTTTATCATTCTTTTAGAAGATAATAGTTTATTACAACAGATTTATAATGTGTATCTTTATTTATTTATCACGTTAACATATTATATTATAAGATATGTAACTAATAGTTCTAAAAATAATATAAGAATAAAAAATATTCTTTTATGTTTTCTTTGTTTCTATTTGCTGCAATCAAATAAGGAAACATATTCCCTTGTTCCCTTCTCGTCTATCCATCCAAAAGAGAAGAAGTTATTACAATAATTTGTCATAATTGGAACTTCGATTCGGATAATTATAAAAATTGGAACTTCACTTGAAAATTACGAGATCCGGAATCAATTTTTTCGGTCTCCATGAAATGCCTCCGACATTTAATTTAGGGTTGTTGAAAACCTAGCAACAGTCAAATAGAAAATCAAGTCTAGGGTGAAACAACCTACTAAATAAAAAAAACTCACATCCCTTTTTCTTTTCTCTCCACCCTTTTTTCCACCGCCATTGGTGTCCTATGAGCCGACCATCGCCACCAATCACGATAGACAAAAACACTCATCCTTCCCTCTTATTTTTCGTCGTCACTAGTGCCTTGAGGACATTCGGAATATCTTTCCTCCTTATAATTAAGATTCTAGATGCAATTTTAGTAATCCATAGAGACTTGGGTTTGGAGAAGGAAGAAGAGAGAGGAGATGAAAATGTTGAAGAATGATTTTAGAGTTTCATTTAGACTTGAATTGATCGAAAATTGACATGAAGGATGAAGAAGAACATGTCAAGCGGTGGATGTTGGCGCAGACAAAACAAAGACAATTAAAAAAAATTATGTTCAATATACTGCTTAATTTGGTGAAATGAAATATTGAACCAAACTCGATTTTCGATTTGGTTGTTACTGGATTTTCAACCACCCTAAATTAAATGTATGAGGCATTTGGGGGAGACTGAAATATTTGGTTTCGAATCTCATAATTTTCGGAATTTGACACATGGCAGGACAACAATCAATCTGAACCATTCAAAGTTACTGCAAATTAAGAACTATTATAACAACCCCAATTCTTAGCAGACTCTAATGATTGTTAGGATGCCACTTGCAAACCCTAATCTTTATTAAACTAAAACAGCATATTTTTGTTCCTAATTCTCATGTCCCCCCTTTCAATTCATGGCATCTTTGATTACTCATTCCCCATTATCTTTGCCCCTCTAAAAGTAGGCATTGATCCCTCCTTGGTGGGGCAGCTATTTAACCTTTCTTTTTTGTTGGGACATGAGGACTTAAAGAAGAGAACTGCTTTTAATGGAGTCTTCTCATAATTGCTTTGAGAAAGTTTGAGGAATTTTATCAAAAGCCTCCCTTCATGTAGATTAATATATACTTGCAAGCAAATGGATTAGATTACTTAATCCTTGCATTGCAGGCTAACCACTTAATTCATATCTATTAACTTTTCTACTTGCTTGAAATTAATCTATTGTTATCTGATTAAATGGTAGAGTTGTTGCATGTCTTGGACAATAAGATTTGATGATGATCCAAGTAGGTCAAATTATCAAATTGAAAGAGAGGAATACAAATTGGTCCATAAATTAGTTCAGAAAATGTTTGGCTAGGTTTGTTCTAAAAGTAGCTCATTTGTTGCCTATTTATTATTATTTTTTTAAGAAACAAGCCAGAAATTAAAGAATGTCACTCCCCACTCTAACAAAGGGTAGAGGAAACAACGGATCCTTGATCTTGCTTTCCTCGCTTTTACCTAAAGCAGGACTATATTATTTTCCTACTCCATTTGTTACCTATTTATAATCCAAGGAATATTGCATGTTTTTTTAAAAAATAAATAAATTCCAAGCATACAAACTATCTTTATTTTAAGCGCAAATTAAATTCAAAATTGATCAATGTATTCGACTAAGTATATATTATGGCTAAAAGGTTGAAGAAATTGATAGACTATTTATTAACCTTTTATTCAAAATCTATTAATAATATATATTGAATGTAATACTAATTAAATAAGTGGACAATTTTTTACACATATTCCATATTGTCATAAAAGTATCACATCATATTTTTGTGAGCGGAGATTGATACATGCAATCTTACCATTACTAAAAATTCTAGGTGACTAAAATATTCTAATTTAAATTCTTGTGATATTTGAGAACAAATATATTAGCGGTATGTTTACTTCATTTGATAGGATATAATAAAATTGGATAACAAATGAGAGAGAATTTGATATAAATTTTTTAAATCTGATGTACATCAGATATCATATTAATTTTATATTATTCTAATTCTATTTTTTTCTAATCAATGCACTAAACAAACAATAGATTCGAAGCTTTATTTTATCATATCTTTTTTAATCATAAAGTAAATAAACACTTATGTGTTGTTTTGGCAATTTACCAAAATAAATTAATTTTTAATAATAAATAAATAAATACATAATATACTATATATGGTATTTAATAATACAATTATTATATAATGCAATGTAAATTACATTCTATTATAAATATACAATATAATTATATTATATAGTATAATATTATGCTATATATTATATATTGTAATATAATATATAGGATACAATTTGATTTGGGATTAGCACAACGAGGTCCTTGCGCATTTTTGCGGTGGAGGATAAATCTCTTGTTAATTACTTTAATTTTGAGTAACAAGAAAATGACAAATTATTCTGTCCTTATCTAATTTTCTTGTTATGTGTATAACTATAATTGCAAAATGAACATAGAACAACTAAATTAAAAATTAATCTTGTCCTTATCTAATTTAGGAGACTTAAATCAATATTATACAAATAACAAATTAATTAACACCTGATACAACATGGTGTTAAAACTTAATCTTGTACATTAAGAAGATCAAAATAAAATATTAAAAAATATTAAAATATTTAAAAAAGTATAAATTTATTCTTAATTTTTTTTAAAAAAAAAATATCATTGTCTTTTAAATTTTGGGTCAAAAATATCACTACATATAACAGTTTGATAAATCAGCAAACGATTGCTTACGTGACAATGATAAGGGTCATATTTGTCCCTCAAGTATTCGCAAAGATACAAATTTGTTCTTAATTTTTTTTAAAAAAAAAATGCCATCATCGTCCAAATTTTGGGTCACATTTACCCTTAAAGTATTTGAAAAGGTACAAATTTGCTCTTAAACTTTTTATTTTTTAAAAAATGCCCTGGTCATCCAAATTTTGGGCAAAAAATACCACTATTTGTAACGATTTGACAAATCGACAAATAATTACTTACGTGATAAATAAAATAAGCCACGCTGAATTTTAAGCTGCAACGTGTAATACCCAATATATTCACAACCTAAATTAATTATGGTGACATATAGAGTTCGTATATATCCTAGCTTTTAGTTCCAAGCCATTAAAACACGCGTAGGGCTGTCCATGGTTCGGTTCAAACCGAACCGAACCGAAAAACCGAACCGAATTTTTTGGTTCGGTTCGGTTTCAACCATGTGGGTTCGGTTCTTTGACCCGAACCGAACCGAAATTTGAATTTCGGTTCGGATTCGGTTTTTGAAATTCGGGAACCGACCCGAATCGAAAACCGAATTAATTAAAAAAATAATTTTTTTTTAAATTTTTAACAGAATTACTTAAATAGGTATTAAGTAATTATTTTAAATTTTAAATTTTTAATTAAAATAATTAAAATTTCGGTTTTCGGGTTGAAAACCGAACCGAACCGAATAATTTCGGTTCGGGTTAAATCGGTTTAGGTATAGTTCGGTTCGGGTTCGGGTTGGAATTCGGGTATAAAAAAATTTCGGTTTGGGCTTGTTCGGTTCGGTTCGAACCGAATGGACAGCCCTAAACACGCGTCAAATTGAACGAGCTAAAAAATTAAAAAAAAAAATAAGAAAAGGAAAATAAGATAGCCCAGTCGGCTACAAAAACTAGCCGATTAAGGGGTGCTGCAAAAACACATCCCACCACTTCTTTGTAATATCCAAAAAAAATTTAAAATGATTTTTTAATTATTTCAGCGAGATAATTTAATCGCACGTCAGGATGGACTGGATGAAACACGGGAGGGCTTGAATTAAAGATTGACCTTTCCGCGAGAGAAAATTAATTCATTTAAGTTTGATTAGTCCTTAGATGGGTTGCTTGGTTCGAGACAAATCCGAAGGTTCAAGCGGAACTCGAATCAGACTTGTATTGGTTGAGTTATGACTTATTTTAGACTCAACTTAAGTTAAGAGACACTTTGATCTTTTGGCGATTGGAATTTTAGTATTTATATCTCATATATCCCTTAGGGGCGCGATGAATTTTTGGCCCAAAATTTGGACGGCGATGATATTTTTCAAATGAAAAGTTTAAGGATAAATTTATATATTTTTGAATACTTTAGGGGCATATTTCCCTTTTATCCTTACCACATAAGCAACTGTTTGTTGATTTGTCAAATCGTTATAAGCGATGATATTTTTAACCCAAAATTTGGACGGCGAGAGGAAAAAAAAAATTTAATGATAGATTTGTATATTTTTGAATATATATATATATATATATATATATATATGACCCTTATCATTTTTTAAATGGATAGTTGTTAACCTGTGTCACCACTGACATCATAACAAAAGAAGGGCCATTTAGGATTAATATAATATTTATTCAACATTTAAAATATTACTACGTGAATGAAGAATTCAAGTTGGTAAACTAACTGCATTTGGAATGCTTTCTTTTTCATAACCTATAAATCTAAGCTCATTGATATGGGGGATAATTTTTGGAAGCTTTAAGTAGTTGGGCCTTGGCCCTAATTTTGGTTGAATATAAGCATCACTTGTGCATTTATGCACAAGGGCAACCATTAGTTTGATTCCCATTAAATCTCTTTATGGACTCTAACCAACCTAGGACTCTCTAAGCAAATATAAAATAAGTCAGCGAAAAATTAAGTAGAATATGTACTATATATAACTAGTGCAATTAACGCATGTAATGTCATGACTAGCAACATTCACATCTATATAACTAGTCGAAAGTCCGCGCATTGTGCAATTATATATACATATAATAAAATTTAAAAATTATGAAAATTAGTT
Source organism: Canna indica (assembly GCA_034359265.1). Taxonomy (NCBI): domain Eukaryota; kingdom Viridiplantae; phylum Streptophyta; class Magnoliopsida; order Zingiberales; family Cannaceae; genus Canna; species Canna indica. The sequence continues at coordinate 14,362,899 of CP136898.1, forward strand.
TAAATTAAATTATAATTTTAAATAATAATATTTAATTAATAAATATTATTACTTTTAATTATTCAGGTATGAATATCATTATTTAAAAGTATAATTTAATTTAAACTAATTTTCTTAATTCTTAAAATTTATATATAAATAAAAATGTAAGAGTAAACATCAAATAACACAAATATAAAGAAAATTATACCATTTAGAACAATATAAGGGTAGATAACTAATTTAAAAAATAAGAACTTTTTAATTATTTATTTTTTCTTCAAAAATAAACCAAAAAATGATATTTCAAAATCACAAAGTTAATATAAAAAAATAATTTTATACATAAAAAAATATTTTCCAAAATTATTTAGTAAATTTATAATTATTACCTTAAAAAATAATAGATTCAAATAATAAGTGTAGGAAAAATATAAAAAATAGTAAAATGTTAATAAAATATAAGTATAGAATTAACATTAATATTTTTAAGAATTTTTTTTGACTTCAATACATAAATAATGCTTCTATATAATCGTACACATTTCTTCAAAAATATATTTATTTTTTAGAGGGTATTTTTAATAAAAATATTCATGATAACGATATAATTTATAATTTTTAATAAAAAATTAAACAATTATGATAAAGATTTCAACAACCAAAATATATAAAATTAAAAAATAGTAATATTTTTATGGATAAAAAATCAAAATAACATAGATATAACATAACAAATTGAAAAATTATAAAATAAAAAATTAAATAAATTTAAACTATATAAATTTATTTGATTTTGAAATAGTATTAAAAACAAACTCATTACATGATATTTCAAAAATAAATAAAAGTTAATTCAATACATTAAAAATTCTTTTTATTAATGATTCAAAATAATAATAAATCCAAAATTAAAAATATCAAAATAGACAGATATAGAAAAATACTAAAAAAATCTATATAAATATAATACATTTTATAATATTAAAACACTAAGATTCATAAATATTAATAAAATGTAAATCTAATAACAACATTAATCTTTTAGTAAAAAAAATTGAAACTATAATACTTAAAGGAAAAAAATAAATACTAATAATATTTTTAATTAAAAATAACATAAATCATCACGATAATTAAAATAAATAGTGAAACTGAATGAATTCATAGTAAAAACCTTGAAATCGAAATCAATGATTACAGGTATATAAATAGGAATAGCTTTATATATATATATATCAATGAATAATAAGAAGCTTTTGGTGATTCTACTGCCATATATTTGTAAGAAACTTATTGCATTTTGGTGATTCTACTGCTTCAGTCTTCAACTCAAGATAAGAAGCACCACTACACCCACCAATTGATGTTGGAGGGCATGGAATGATCCCCTTTGCCTTAACTTCCCAACCATGGAGTCTATCATTAGAACTAATCAAGTTATCCTCTTCTTGATGAATATTCTCCTCTTGTACCTACTTCACCATGCATGTATTATAGTCCTATGTTCTTAAAATGAAATCTCACTTAATTCCTCACAAGAAATTTGAAGGTCATTTTTCGGATCTCCCAACAACATCTAAGGCACAATTCATATGGACAATTTGAACAGCTTTTGTGAAGGTCAACGATGGAAGTTCTACAACAGTCACTGTAATCAAGCCAAAAAGAAAAGATCATTTTATAAAAAGTCCTCCATAAACCTACAAAAAAAGAACAGCTTTTCCTATTAGTGAAGGCAGACCAAACCAAAACCTTACTAACAAGTACCAACAACAGAGACCTTTACATCTACTAAAATAATAGCATTATCGAATGGGTTGGTGACTTGGTGAGATATTACCAAAGTACTCGCTCTGCAAACTACTTGCTCTAACTCCAAATCACGCAATGCGATACCTCGAATATGTACCCAGAAGAAAGTAAAATAAGTATATTTTAACCAAAATATGAATATTTCATGTTTTGATATTTGACACCTCAAGTCTCAGTCTCTATTATCATCTCCATAAACTGATCGTTGCTCAATTCTTTCAGCCAAGGCAATAAGTAATACAAAATATAACTAGCATACTTAATCTTCTCTTTCTTTTTCATGTCTTTGGTGGAACCTGCACATCATTAAAATGAAGCATAAGAAATATAAACTTGATGAACCAAAAAACCATGTATTATTTATAAAATTGCATGCCATAATGGAATGAAAACTACAAGAACTGTAACCCTAATTTCCAAGAGAAGTTAATATCAAAGATCTCCCACACTTTCTCAAGCAATCAAGGCAATTACATCTTCCACGACAAAATGAGCATGCCTGAGCTATCATATCCAAGCAAAATGGGATACCTAGAGAATTTTCATAAAACCAAGCAAATATAACAACACCAGATATATGATTTTACTGCTAGAGAGCCAACAACATCATGAAAAGAACAGAGAATCGAAAAATTAATATGGGCATAGAAGATTTTCTTCTTGCAATTAGAGCAGATGTAGATCGAACACACGTCAATTTATATTGATGGCACCTTCTCCTGGGGCACTAATCAACCCAAATCTCCGTCAAAATTTAAAAAAAAAATCCAGTAAAGCGAGGGGAAAACATATTAATCAGCGGCTTACTATTACACTGGTTGTTTTAGTCAACAAAATTTCTGCATATAACATGCGCTCACAATTGGGAGTACAATAGGCAACTGAAGAAGTAGGCAGGACCTTCCCTCGCATATCTCCCCGCTTCTTGCGATTCTCTTCTTCACCGTTATTTTTGCTCAAATCTCTTATTGCTCCTCATGAAAAATGGGATGACGGCTGCCGCATGTGCGAATGAAGGCAAACTCCAACCCACCAACTACTACTACTTCACTCAATGCAGCGAAGCAAGGGAGAAGAGGAAGTGATGTCACGCCCCGAATCTGGGTCACGCGACCGGCCAGAGTGCGGACAAACACTTCGAAGCCTAAACCATACAAACACGATTATCCATTCAATATAACCAAATCAAGATGCCATAACATACACCTTAATCATCAAAATAGCTACTCGGTATCAATTTAAGTAAAAGCTACATAACCAAGTATCAATACTACATAAGTTTAAGTAACTACAAGACTCAGATAAACTAAATATCTCTTAAGTAAACTCAAATCTGACTCAACTCGACTACACCAACGAGTTTCACGAGACCACCACCAGGGCCCGCCGCCACCAGTCGCGCCATAACTCAATGATCACGCTCTGCAAAACAACATACAGAAAAGAATGATGAGTTCAAAGAACTCTGTGAGTGGTTGTCTCGACCATCACCAAGACAAACCATGTAAATAATTAATGCAGTAATTATCTCTGTGTTCAAATGACTGATATGATTATGGTACATATTACTTTAGTAACTCGTGCGCTACGCACACCACACGGACTAACTCGGCCCATTTAGAGCAGTCCTCTAGTTACATGCCTACAACTAACGGGGGGCTCGCTAGGCCGACCACCCCCAGTAAACCTCTCAACTCGGGCTCGGTGAGCTAGGAAGGCTCTCTAGCCTCAGTGCCCATAGCTCGGTTGGGAAAGGCCCTCCAACCCATGTTACTCGGGCTCACTGAGCTAGGAAGGCCCTCTAGCCTCAGTGCCCATAACTCAGTCGAGAAAGGCCATCCGACCCATGTCACTCGAGCTCACTAAGCTAGGAAGGCCCTCTAGCCTCAATGCCCATAACTCGGTCGGGAAAGAGCCTCCGACCCATGTCACTCGGGCTCACTGAGCTAGGAAGACCCTCTAGCCTCAGTGCCCATAACTCGATCGGGAAAGGCCATCCGACCCATGTCACTCGGGCTCACTGAGCTAGGAAGGCCCTCTAGCCTCAATGCCCATAACTCGATCGGGAAAGACCTTCCGACCCATGATCACTCGTACGCTAAGCATACCACTCGATCCAATATGCGACCCATAGTCATCCCATGCGCTAAGCGCACTACTTGGCCTATCTGGCCCAATGTCACCTCGTGTGCAGAGCGCACCACTCGACCTACCCGTCCTTATACCATCTCGTGCGCGGAGCGCATCACTCGGCCCAATAAGGCCCATTGCTAACTCGTGCGCGGGGCACACCACTCGGCCCAATAAGGCACAATAAATATCAATTTTAAGAACCACCAAACCCCTAAGCCTACTTGCTTTGCCACATATTGTGGAACGTCAGTTCACTTCCGAACCTCAAACCCTTTACGTTTAACTTCTCATATATTCACCCGAGAACTATACCCTCATGTCATCACGCAAAAACTTACTTTACTACTGATATCAAGCCAAAATTTCAAGTGTTTACAATGTATCAAAAATGACGTACCGAGTTTGCAACTCGGCTCGCTTCACACGCACATGATAATTTTCAGCCTATTGTAAGTATCTATTTTCTACCCGCACACTACTGTTCAGGCTACCAAAGCATTTTTTATGTTTCTAAACTATAGTTTACACGAAGATCGATAGGTTATATCGATATAATACACATCAAACTCGCAACACTACAATAGAATCAATCTCAGCATGTACTTAACAATTTTTCAGCAACTCAGCAGGAAATTTCAGCACATGGAAAACTTTATCTTTGCACTCCCATATTCAACATACATAGGAAATGATTTCGGTACCTTCATTCAATGAAATTTCTGCACCTTTATAAATTATTTACAGCATCACATAACTAGGTAATTTCGCATCATTAACTAGATAATTTCAGCATATAATAATAATCCCAACCCTTGTAATTTCAGCAATTCAGCATCATATTAAGCAATTTGGACTTTTCATTTTTAAGCATGCAGCGGTAGCTATAGGAGATAACACTAAGTTTAGGGCTCTTAATCCCACACTAACCTCTACTTTAGACACAAATCTCCAAGCATACAAGTTTTATAACCAAAATCTCATAATGCCTCATGATCATGGTCGGATATGACAGGAGAAGAATTCACATGCTTAGGGCTTTATTTCCACAATTAACTATGCCCTTTTACATTCAACTAATTAAAGAGAAATTAAATCTAGAAGTCATAACATTAGTCTTATTGAAGAAGAAATATAATTAACAAGAAAATTTCAAGAAGCCCTCCTTTACAGTAGGCGGCCACAAAGGAAGCCAATTTCTAATGTTAGGGTTTTATGTATGTGTAATCTCAAATTCCAAGAGGGAAATTGACACATAGAACACTACACAAACCCGATTGGAGAAGGAATAAAAAATTTACACGAAAACTTCAGATTCTTCTCAAGTGAAGGGCGGCCATGGAGAGAGGGAAAAATCTCAAGTTTGTGAGAAACAACCACTCACCTAGGATTGGATTAAGGACGAGAAAGACGATGAAGAAGTCCCGCGTCGAATCTGATCCGGCAAGGCTCCGATCTCCAGCCGATTTCTTCTCCGGATCATCCCTCTCCCTCTCCCTCTCGCCTCACTTAGTGATTTGCCTCTTTGAAAAGGGCAGCCCATGAGCTCGATTTCCTCGATTGAATATATCTTCGAAGAGTTAGGGCACAGTTCTTCACCAGTGCCGCTTATAGATCTTTCTGCGCCTTTCTTCACTAATCCCTCCTTCGAAACCGAAGCTCCATCAAAGTCTTTACTAGGTAAGATAGACTGATTCCTCCTGAATCCCAATAGGATCTGGAGGCTTTTTGGTTTGGGAATCCAAATTTGGAACAAGTTCTTGCTGGGAGAGAAAAAGTGGCTTTTGCACCTTCTCCGTTCATATTAACCTATATATGGTAATTTAAGAAGAGTAACTTTTTTTTTTTGAATTTAAGAAGAGGAACTTTTTTAAAAAAACCAAAACTGAAAATATGATTAACTAATCATGTGAGTTTGCTGAGCATCCTTACATAAGATTACATCCAAATTCGGAGGACGTATAGAAGTCCAAACAGTGGATTCTTTACGTCTCCGAGCAAAGTTTACTGCCCAATGGGCAGCTTTATTAGCATCTCTATTTACAAAGAAGATAATTACAAAATTTGAGCTATCTATAAAATTACAGATTTTGCTAAATAAATTCATGTGAAGCCATGGGACAGCACTTCGGTTGTTGAGGATATCAACTGCGTTCTTGCAATCTGACTCCACAATCACATTATTTAGGTTTCTAGAAGAAATAAGAGTAAAGCATAATAAATAGCAAGAAGTTCGGAATGGAAACTGGAAGAAGATTTGAAGTAAAGAGAGGAAGCATAAGAACATTCTCTGTTTGCATTGCGCAAAATAATACCAGCCGCACCATCCGAGTCATGAAAATCACCATCGCAGTTAACTTTAAACCAGTTAATAGGAGGAGGGGACCACAAACAAGCATTGTTTCTATCAATATCAGGGCCCTCGGATTATGAGCTTTTTTATAATTCAAAGAATAGGCAACAATGCGCATAACAACATTTGTAATGGTTGTCCGTCCTTCACCATGCAGAATACTGTTTCTAAAAAACCAAATAAATCACAAAGCATTGACAACAATGGCTTTGGAGTCCAAACTCAAAGAATAGTTCAGGCTCAACAAACACTAGCTACCAGACTACCAAACTAAGCTACTGGTAAAATCAAAATTGAGGAGATTTTCGAGAGTCAACCAAAGCTCTGAAGCAAAAACACAGCTAGAGAATAAATGGAAAGTTGTTTCTTCTTCAAGATTACAGAAAACACAGTTATGATTTGAAATAATTTTTAAATTAAAGAGCCGACTTCGAGTTAGAAGCCTACCATGAAAAACTTTTCAAAGAAAGAGTTTTACCTTGGGGGAAGTATTTAACTTCCAAAGTTGACCCCAATTTTGATTAAAACCAGAAGTAGAGAGGTTTTGGTTTTTCAAAAATAGGAATGCAAAGGATGCGATTGCCGATGCATTATTTTAGTCCAAGCTACATAGTCATCATCGGGGTGATCCGAAAGTTCAATGCTTGTAATGGCCTCCCACAGATCATTACTACATATAGTATTTGCAATAAAAGCCGACCAAGAGAAATTATGCATTAAATGATGAACATTTGTAAGTTGATCCACTAAGTTGTTATTAAAGCAAGTAGCTTTAAAGCTAGAGGCAAATCAAGGATCCAATGATCATTCTAGAAGGAAGTATCATTACCATTACCAATAATATTCTGAAAACCAAGATGTAAAATAGAATAAGCATGCATAAATAATCTCCAAGCCCAAGAAGAATTTTTAGGAGGACAGGTGCTAATACTAGAAATCTTAGGGTATTTAGTATTAACATTTTTAACCCAAAGAGAATCAGTGTTATTCAGGTAAGACTGGATTCTTTTGGCCATGTTTTTAGTCCTCAAATCTTGTAAGCCAAGGCCTCTTAAAGATTTAGGAAGGGTGACAGTAGACCAGTTAACAAGGTGGATATTCCTACTATTAGAATTTTGATTTCAAAAGAAATTTTTCATTTTAAGCTCAATCTTATCACAAAGCTCTTGATTGAGGCAGGTAACAAATATAGAATGAGTAGGGATAGAGTTTAGGACATATTTAATTAGAACAAGTCTACCAGCTTGAGAAAGAATGGATGATTTCTAATTACTAAGCTTGGTATCAATTTGAGTAAAGATATAGTCATGAGTTTTAGGAGAAGACCTTCTAGGAGAAATCATGACCCAAAGATATTTAAAAGGGAAAACTCCCACTTTCATCCCCAGGGTACGAGAGATTCTAAGCCTAGTGTTTTGGTTAACATGCTTAGGGGAAAAAAAATTAGATTTGTTGCAATTTATTTTTTGGCCAGTTAAGGTTTCATACTGAGAGAAAATGGACTTAACAGTGTTAAGGCTCTTAGTGTTTGTCTTAAAGACCATAATAATGTCATCAGTAAACATAAGATGACTTATGAGAGTATTATTTCTTAGTTTGAAGGGAGTCAAAATATTTGAAGTCATAACATTATTAATGATGTTTGTGAGAATTTGAGAAACAAGAATATAAAGGAAGGGGGATATGGGGTCCCCTTGCCTAATACCTCTAGAAGAGGGGAAAAGATTGGAGACATGGGCATTAAGAAGACATGCAAAAGAATGTGTGGAAATACAAGTTTTGATCCACTCAATAAATTTATCATGAAAGTTATAAAGACTGAGTACTTTAAGAATATCATTTCTATCAAGAGAATCAAAAAAAATTTCAACATCTATTTTAACAGTAATATAAGGATAGCTACTTTTAGAAGCATAAAAGGAATGAACAATTTCCTTAATTACTAAAATATTATCATGAATGTTTTTGCCCTTCACAAAGGCAGATTGTCCACAAGATATGAGATGAGGAATGCAACATTTAAGTCTATTTGCAATAATTTTTTAGAGAATGCGATAAGAAAGATTGCATAAAGCTATGGGTCTAAAATCTTTCACACTTTTAGGATGTTTGCATTTAGGAATAAAAGTTAAAAGAGTCTTATTCCAATAATTAGGTAAAGTAGCAGAATGAAAAAAATATTGAATAGAATCAAAGAAATTTTCAGAGATGGTATTCCAATAGAATTTATAAAGTTCAATAGTAAAATCATATTTACCTGAACTTTTCCCATTTTTAAAAGAAGTAATAGAGTCTCTAAGTTCTTTTAAAGAAAAAGGAACAATAAGCATATCAAAAAGAGAAGAACTAAGTTGATTAGTAATCATCCAAGTCAAATTAGAAACATGAACATATTCAGTAGCACTCCAAAGATTTTGATAAAACTCTACAAATTCAAGAAGAATACCATTATCATCAGCAATTAAAATATTTCGAGAGTTCGTGATAGAAGGGATATGATTTATATGCCTACGCATAGTAATAATACAATGATAATATGCAGTATTTTGGCCACTTTCATGAATCCATTTAGATTTAGACTTAGCCCACCACTTAAGATATATTTATCTTTGAAGGGCAACTTGTTTGTTATGAAGACACTTAAGTTTACTATCCAAGTTAGTGGGAGCATTTGGGTGACATTCAAGAGACTTAAGCAATTGTATGTCACTAATAGTAGAGTCAAGTAAAGTTTCAAGTTGACCAAAGTTATTTTTGTTCCAATTAGATAAAGCTCCTCTAGTATTAGATAATTTAGATTTAAAAATAGAATTCTTATGAGAAGTAGTAGGAAGAGACCAAGCATTTTTAACTACATTAAAACTTTCTTCATGCTCAATCTTGAAATTTTAAAATCTAAAAAATTTGTTTCTAGATTGCTTTTTAACATGAATAGTGCACAAAATAGGACAATGGTCAGATAAGACCCTATTAAGATGATTCACATTACAATTTTCAAAGAAGTGAAACCAAATAGCATTTGCAAAAAACCTGTCAAGTCTAATAAGAATTTTAGCCAATCCTTTACGGTTATTTGACCAGGTAAATCTGTTTTCAGAAAAACCAAGATCAATTAGGCCTAATTGGTCAATAAACATGTTGAAATCTTGAACATGTTTAGAAAATTTAAAAGAGAGTCCACCTCACTTATCCTCAGCATGCAAAATACAATTAAAATTACACATAAACAACCAAGGATAAGAATTTAAATCAACATGCATAAGAGAGTGCCACAGAGAGCATAAAAGTTGGAAAGCAAAAAAGGTTCAGAGTTATATAATTGAACAACAATGTGAATAACTTGAGAATATGGTAATAGTTTGAGATTTAAAAAAATCAGAGTTCCAAGCAGTTAAAATACCACCAGAAGCACCAATACTAGGTTGGATAGCAGCTTCCCAGCCTCTACCAAAGGATCTAACCAATTTCCTAGACTTGGCTTCTGATAAGTGGGTTTCTTGCAAAGAAATGATCTTAACATGAAAATTTCTAATCTGGATAGATAAGAAATCTTTGGCTTGCATTCTCCAGGCACCTCTAATATTTCAGTTAAGAAGATTCATTTAATAGATTAAAAGGGTTAGGAGACTCTAAAGCAGAAAGAGGGTCCTCTACCTCAGTGACATTTAAGTCAATTTCAATATTATTAAGATCCATATCAAAAATAGGTTTTTGCATTTTAATTATGCCAAGGCCTTTTTTTTAACTCAAGGTTGGAGGAAGACTTAGGAGGTTTAAGAGGTTTTTTCTTAGGGTCTCTAGGATCAGTAGGAATACTAGTCCTAGGGGTAGAGTTTTGAAAGACCTCTCTAATATTTTTAACAAAATTTTCTAAAGATTTTGAAGAGGGAGGGGAAAAGGAAAAGCTACCTACATGAGAGGTAGGGACATTATTTTTAATACATTCAAGATCCATATTACAAACCTCAGTGGGAGGCTCTGAAGAAGAATCTTGAGGGTTTGAAACAACATTAGGAGGAGTGGACTCCTCAAATTGAATGTCCTTATCATAATTAACATGAGGAGGACCAACATTATTTTTATCTACCCTAGTAGGAGAGACATTTTGTTTAAATTTAGGAACAGATTTAGACTTTACAAAGTTTTGCCTCTTTAGAAGGGGTGCTTGGTAACTGTTACTCCTAGCAAGAATTGAAATTGAGGGTCTGTGACTGTGGTCCGCCGGAGACCTGGTGTTCTCCACAGCCTGAGCACGGCCTTCCCTCGGGAGCGAAGGAGAGTGCGCACTATGAGGGCTTCTCTTATGGTTTTGACGCTGGACTTGAATCCATAGACCACAGATCGGGTCCGGAATAGACTCCTCAGCAGCATTACAACTAGAATTTACATAAATAGACGAAGAAGGTTCATTCAGAACAACAACATTTACAGGAACAAAAGAATTAATTTTAACAGAAGAATCAATAGAGTCATTTGATTTTTAATGTTTCAATAAAATAGGACAGTTAATATCACGGTGGCCAACAACGCCACATTAGAAATAAGTAATCGGCAAGTTTTCATAAACAACAGGTTGAAAAAATTTATTGTCATCAACCGAAATCCAAATGCCCCGACGAATGGGTAGGGCCAAATTTATTTCAACACAGACCCGGATGTATCGGCCCCTCTAAAAAAAAACGATCGTTCATCCATTTTCAAGACACGACCGAAAGATTGCACAATAGCAAAAATCGAATCCGAGTTCCAAAATTCCAAAGGTAAAGCTTGAAGCCGTATCCACACAGGCGTGGTGGTAAAAACTTCTTCCCATGATCGGAATAGGGGTTTCCATGGCATTAAACGCAAGACATCACCACGAAAAATCCACGGACCACCAGTTAAAATATTGTTTGCAGATTCAGCGGAATCGAAACGGAAGACAAAAAAAATTTCGTCAAGGTCAAGAACAGATTGAAAATCGAAAGAAATTCACATACGGGAAGGTCAAGACTTAATGAAATCCAAAGGGGGAGGTTTCCCCAAAAAATTACCAATTAAACTATTTTCCCAAGTTTTACTCCAGGATAATACCTGATCCGACAAGAAAGAGATGTGATCCGAAGTTGCATACTAGATCTTGGAGAGAGTAGAGGAAGAAACCCTATTTTCAAATTTAGGTTTTCCTTTCGCAGCAATTGTGCCCAAACGAAAGGCTTCAGGGAAGGAGGAACCACGAGATCAGGAGTCCTAAACGTCGTCGGGAACAAAGAGGACGAGGAAGGGGGGTGAGATCCGTCAGGCGGATCAGGGGGGCGAAGCGGCGGCGAAGGCGAGTAGGGTTTTGGGAGAGAGTCGCTCATGTCGTAGTGTCGACGCTCAGGAGATGAAAAAGTGAATTCTAGTTGAGAACTTCAACTTCAAGAAGAGGAACTTACTTCCGGGCTTTTGGTACTAAAATTCATTGACATTATTTCTAGTTGAGAAATTGTTGACTAACATTTACCAATTACTAAATAATTAATTATCATTAATTAATTACCAATCAATTTGTCAAAGAGCATCAAATCATTATTAGCATTAGGGACATTAATTTACGCCAATCAAGGGAAATATGTGATATGACAACTATGAAAACGCTGAATATTCGTTAATTTAATTAATGCTACAGATATATTCTTATATTATTCCCATAATAATACAATTTCAAAGAAATATATAGATAGTGCACAGTAATTAGTGATTAATTGGGTATCCTCATAAAACATTTTTTCAATTTGATAGAACGTCCGACAATCCAATTGACCATCTCATTCTTCTTCTAGAATCAAATTTTAGCTTTATATATATTATTATTATTATTATCCAGCTGTCATCATTAGATTGCTCCAATTTTCCAGCCCCATCATCCATCCCATATATCGTAATCACTGATCTCAGATGTTAAACCTTTTCAGGGATCACATAATTGAATCCATAAACAAATTTGATACGTGGGAGGACTTAAATTATATAATTGAATTGAATTGAATTTGACCTGTATTCAGAAACAAGTAATGGAATTTGACCTGTGTGTTCTCCTGGCTACAGCTGATGATTCGCTGTCTCCTTGAGACAGCTGATTACTTCCTACTATGGCGTCCAACTGCTACTTTCCATCTAAAGGTCTCTAAATTCCTCTTCTAGAAGCTTTCCACGTCCAACTTGCTGTCTCCCCGCGACAGCTGATTACTTCCTACTTATATGGCATCCAACTGCTACTTTCCATCTTAAGGTCTCCAAATTCCTCTTCCAGAAGCTTCCCACGCCCATTGATTTCTCACGTCACAGGAGCCCGACTTTATTTTGCTTTGAGATTCGTATTTAACCATCGGGAGTCCGGCTCCATAAAAATTTTCTATGGAGCCGGGCTCCATAATAGTTCTCTTCCGGAAAACCTATGCGACCACATATCGAGCCATTCAGATATATTCTCGCATATGTCACGGTCAGATGGATTTGCCGCATGGTCCTCTATCCGTATAATTGTATTTTAACTTAAACGGAAACGGAAGTCTTGGATGTGTATATATAAGGAGACGGGGAGGGGGATTTGGAGAACTCGAAGTCCATCAATTGAAGACGGCCATGGAAGGAGGAGCCGAAGGCGATGGGAACTCGAAGATCAAGTTGGTGGTGGTTGGCGGCGGCGTCGCGGGAGCGTTCCTCGCCAAGGAGATGCAGTTCGTCGCCGATGTGGTTCTCATCGACCCGTAGGCATATCTTTCTCTATATTCTCTGCTTATTCGGTCTGAATCAGACAGCAAAAGTGAGGTGGAAGATTTGTCATTGATAAGCTTGATGCTTGGTCTTCCTTTATTAAAAAAATAGATTTGCTGTTTATAATTTCTAGAACTTTATGCTTTTGTTACGATCATTAACGTTCTGGTTTTATCCTCCATTTTATTTCTCTGTTTGTTGATTTGATTGCGCATTGATGCCAGATTAAAGGGATTTTGATGTAATTTCCTTATGAGAGAGGGTTTCTGGTTTACTGGTTAGCTTTTCTCCGAAGTAGATTCAACGAGCACATGTTGTGTTCCAAGGAATATTTTTTTATAACAATATCTTTTTTTTTATTTCAGGAATTTTTTATGATTTAATTTTTTTTATTCATTAACCATTTCAATCCCTCCAAATCTTTCAAAATAGGAGATTTTGAAACTGGGTTTGAAACACCTCCAAACCCTCCAAACCCCTTCTCCCTCAAAAATCATCATCAAGGGTTTTGAATTCCTCCAAACACCTCCCCTCCAAAACACTCCAAATCTCTCCAATCCAAACAAGCTGGCAGTCTTAAATGGACAAACATAAATTATAAAAATGAATATACCCTCTTGATTTGTGGTTTTTGGTTTTGTTTCTATAGACAGTAAATAGTTCTCCAGTCATACAAAGTTTGGGATACATGGATTTCGAGCATCAAAACTGGCCTTAAAATTGGATAGCTTACTTAAACTTCATTACCCACGAAAACCTGTAATAACTGAGTCATTCCAAACATTTCTTTTACCATTGAATCGTTCGCAATAGTTGTACAATTTCATACCATCATAGTCTCGTAAACTTCATAGTGATAGAAGAAGCTTGATATAGTCATTTTGTACCTGCGACAAATATGTATGCAGAACACATTGGTGACGCATCTGCAGATATACATTATAGCTGGATCGAGTAATGCATTTGTGTATGACATTCAAAACTTCCAAATGCATAATATTTTGCTCTGGTGAACAAGCTTCTAAAGTGTCGATATACCTTACGATGGACATGAAAAAGTTTTTTATATAGTAAAAGAATTGTAACTCTAGGACTGTACTAGAGTTGTTGAATATTAGAAAAGCTACCCGAGTTCTCTAGTGAGTCAAGAGCCATGAACAATGAGTCTTTTGGTTGTTTATGATTCTAATTTTTTTATAATTGTCACCTGCGAACATGTCAATTCTTATGTGCCTGAAGTCAAGCTTGAAGCATGATAAATTTATTACCTTGCATTGCTTAACCAAAATCATACAATGCTCTTGAAAGAATTTACTTATTTTCCTCAATATATGCCTTTTCATCTTTGATATTAGGAAGGAATACTATGAGATCCCCTGGGCAGAATTGAGATCAATGGTTGAGCCCTCCTTTACCAAAAGATCACTGATTAAACACATGGATTACCTGACAAATGCAAGGATTATAACATCTTCAGCAGTCAGTATCACTGAAAACCAGGTGTTGACAGCAGATGGTGATTCAGTTACATTTGATTATCTTGTAATAGCAACTGGGCATGCTTACTCCACTCCTAGAAGCAGAGATAGTAGGCTTGAACAATTCGAGCAAGGTAAGTAGTCTTCAGCATTTTCTCTTCATTGTATCCGCATGAAATGCTCCTTATTTGCATTATAAGTTTCAGCACATATTAGGCATTTTAGGTATTTATGCTTGTTTGTGCCTGTGGCTGAATTTTATTTTTATTTTTGATATAATTTTCAAAAATTTTAAATTGCTGAAATTTCCATTAGTAACATTAATTCATTATCTTTTGGGCATCCTGAATAGTATACAATTAATTAGTAGGATAAGTTTCACATGCATCATTTCTACTCAATGTTAATTCATTGGAGATCACCTCTGATTTCTTAAGTTAGTAATACACCCTTGGACTTCCACTGACACCCCTTTAAGCACATCCGGCGTGTAGATCAAATAATTTTTTTGTTGGTTAATTTAATGCAATGATCCAAAATAATGTGAATTCTTGTCTTTCCTGAAATTCAGTCAATGTTAAAATCTCACATTAGATTGGTTGAGGTTGTGGTTAAGATAGACTTTAAATAGATTGGACAATCCTTCCCCCATGAGCTAGCATTTGGGGTGGAGTTAGGTCCAAGGCTGATTTTGTAACATGATATTAGAGCAAACCTTTGGTTGAGAGTGGGCCACATGCAGAACTTCACACTCCAGATGTGGATCATGGGCGTGAGGGGGGTGTTAAAGTCCCATATTGGTTGAGGGTGTGGTCTAAATAGCCTTTAAATAGATTAGGCAATTCTCCTCCCATGAGCTAGCTTTTGGGGTGGAGTTAGGTCCAAGTCTGATTTTCTAATATGGTATCAGAGCCAAACCTATGGTTGACATTGTGTCATCCGCAGATGTCCAATTTTACGAACTTCACGCTCCAGATGTCTAATCCTGGGCGTGAAGGGGGTGCGTTAAAGTCTCATATTGGTTGAGGTTGCGGTCTAGATAGCCTTTAAATAGATTGGACAATCCTCCCCCATGAGCTAGCTTTTGGTGTGGAGTTAAGTCCAAAGCTGATTTTCTAACCGTCAACATATAAATTGAACCTAAAAAAATATCAAAAGGGGCAAGCCATGAATGGATCATTGAAGATCTACCAAATGTTGACTATAATTGAGTTGACTCGACCATTGGTGGAGTCAGGCTAGACGACACCCCACACGTCTCGCCAACCGAGCGGCTCTTAGTTGCTCATTCTACAAGGGTTTGTCGGAACTGTCAGCTCAGATCTCGACATCATTGGCAAGGAGGAGGCGCAGGGGAACATCAGCGAGGGGGGTGCTCATGGCAATGGTGATGAGGAGGCGTGATGAGAGAGAGAGAGAGTTAGCATTGTTCTGGGTGATATAGCAATAAGTAATAGAAAAAAATATTTTTCCTTTTTATCTTTATGCTTAGATGTGATATAGGTGGTGCTGCATGGAATTTTAAGGGTTGTTCGACTAATATAAATGAATTAGGATCAAGTGCAGGGGCTATCAGTTGCAATTTACTCTAATTATTATTAGTAACATTCTTTCCTACACCCAGCACAACCATTTTATTTTGCTAGTTTATTATTTAGATCTCCATAGCTTAGTAAAATATGCATCTCAAATCTATTCTTTTGTTCATTTTAGAGAATGCATCTTAGCAGAATGCTTTTGTTCGCCTTTAAGGATCCGCACTGCTAATATTTGGCATTTTAACAGTATTTGCACGATTCAATTCCTCAGTGGTTAGCACCTAATTTGCAACTGCAAGATGTTTATCAGTACTCAGAACTAGAATTTCTCTGCCTTTGTACTATTTCTTTTAGAACTAGAATTTCTCTGCCATTGTACTTTTCTTTTATCTCTGTAATGAAGTATACAGTCATTCCAGAGAGATAATATTTTGATGAAATATATAGTTAGCTTGCTTTTCTTGCATTTCTCTTGCAAAGTCTAATTCTCTCGGACTTCTTTCCTAAATTTAGATTGGAATTTGGCTCATAAGAACACATTGTTAAGAATTGTGCAGCTGTTATATTTTCCAAAGATGAACGTCATTGCATTCCTGATGACTACTTTTTGTTCCATGTTTAGACAGTCAGAAGATAAAATCTACGTCATTGCATTCCTGATGACTACTTTTTGTTCCATGTTTAGACAGTCAGAAGATAAAATCTACGTCATTGCATTCCTGATGACTACTTTTTGTTCCATATTTAGACAGTCAGAAGATAAAATCTTCCAAGTCAGTTTTAATCGTTGGTGGGGGTCCAACTGGAGTTGAGCTTGCTGGAGAGATTGCAGTTGACTACCCAGAGAAAAAGGTGACTATTGTCCACAAAGGGCCAAGGCTATTGGAATTCATAGGAGACAAAGCTGCTAAGAAGACGTTAGATTGGATGAAATCCAAGAAAGTGGAAGTTCTTTTAAATCAGACAGTAGATTTGAACTCCATTTCTGAGGGAGATGGAGTTTATATGACTTCAGCCGGAGAAAAGATCACAGCTGATTGTCATTTTGTTTGTGTGGGTAAGCCACCGGGATCATCATGGCTGCAGGAATCTGTTCTCAAGGATTGTTTAAACAAGAATGGACAGCTCATCGTTGATGAATACTTAAGAGTAAGAGGTCGAAGCAATATCTTTGCCGTTGGAGACATCACTGATGTCCCTGTAAGTACAGTATTTAAAGTTTTAATTGCTCCAATCTTCCTAAGAACTTCATAAGGAGCGAGCTTTCTTTGTATAAGAACTGCTGCTGTGTTCAGATATTGAATAAAATGAATTGGCAGTTTCTTTCTTTAAAAAACAAACTTGCTAATGCATCACATTGTTTTATTTGCAGGAAATAAAACAAGGGTTCCTCGCAAATAAGCATGCCATGGTTGTCGTCAAGAACATGAAGATGTTGATGAAGGGAGCCGATGAAAGCAAACTGGCTAAGTACAAGGCTTCTTCTGCCATGGCAATTCTCACTCTCGGTCGAAAAGAAGCCGTTGCTCAGCTACCCATTGGGACGATGATAGGATGGCTCCCTGGCCTTCTCAAGTCCAAGGACTTGTTCGTAGGTAAGACGAGGAAAGCTCTGGGACTCAACTCCTAAACAGGAACAATTAAATACAAAGCTTTGCTGCTAGTGTTCAAGTGTTATGTGCTATCGTTTCTTATTTCCAGAATGCTCGTTGTGGTTTATAGTTTATAATTTCATTTTCAGTGCTGTATTCACATTTGAATTATGTTTCCTTGCGCAATTTTTATTGTGTTGTTCATTCTGTTTATTTTTTATCAACTTTAATGCTCCACACTAAGCTTCGTGAAGGCAGCCAGCACGTGCTCAGGCGTCGCCGCACATTACAAATGCAATTTATGCTTTGGATTTTGAGATGGGACTCAATAAATCATCTCATTTTTTTTCTAAAATAATTGTAATCTGTCTCTATTTGTGCTTCCACTCCTCAAGCTTCCTAAATAATTTATACAGATTGGAAATCTACCAGAGCCGACCGAGAAAGCTAAAAAAATTTTAGAAGGGTAACGTTAAATCTAGGGACTAACAATGTATCTAATGAGGCGAGGGGGAGCCCACGTGGCTTTTCCCGAAGCCGTCCGATCTCCTTCTCCGAACAGGGACCAGCCCAGAAGCGTACCACGGCCGTCAGATATGCCTCGTACCCCACCGCGAGGCCTCGTGAATCCACCCGGCAGTCAGATATGCCTCGTACCCCACCGCGAGGCCTCGTGAATCCACCCGGCATACATGCGTGGCTGCTGTTGTCAGACCACCGCTCGACTCTCGATGCCAGCGGTGATTCGAGTTACATTGACCGCCAACGCCTCCTGCGAGTCACGTGACCACCGCATATTTGGGCGTCGCTCTCTCTCTTCCGTGGTACTACGCAGACCCGGTAACGGGGAATCTCGGTGGCATCGACGTAAATAAAGCAACATCCGAGGGTGATCTTGCCGCTTTCTTAGGCATCGGGGCCGTTCCCGCTCTCGCGCTTCCCGAGCCACCGCGCCGCCGTCCGCATCGCTGCGAAATCCAACCACCGCCTCAGCGTCCGCTCCTCCTCCACCACCCGCCTCGCCCCGCTGCCTCCCATGGCGGTCGCTGTCGACCTGTCGCTCTCCCCACCGCTCCGCATCCGGCGCACTCCTGGAATTTCGGAGGCGCATCTAGGGGTCGCTATACCCTCTGCGACAGACGGTGAGGAAAGGGCGCGGACAGCCTTCGACGCCGAGAACCGCCCACTGTCAGTGATGATCATCTCCCTCCGCAGGAAAAGCAGATCCGTCGGGCGAAGGTCGCTCCACCGATCCAGGCGGCCGTCGAAGTCCGACACCACAATCCGGTGGCTGTGCCGCCGTTCGAAAGCGTCCCTGTCCTCCACCGCCTCTGTCGGCAGGATCGAGTCCTTCCGAACCCTCGGCGTCGTAGCGGAGGTCGGGGCTGCGTTGGCGAAGCCAGAACAATCCGCCGACCGCCTCAATCTCGATGGAGCCGGCTCGGTGCAGCGCACCACGATCTGGAGCGGATCGCTTGATCTCTCCCCAGCAGAGGAATGCCGGCCGGAGATCCTGCGACCGGAGGGGTACGGAACGGCCGCCGCTGTCGCATCACCGTCGACTCTGATATCGTCCTTCTCGGCGCCGCCGCCGTGCGACTCCCTCCCCGGCGCCACCGCGCGAGGAACGAGGAGGACATCCTCCGGATCGACACGGACGCGGCAGAGGGGGCAGGTGGAGTGCGCGTCGAGCCACGTATCGACGCACTCGACGTGGAAGGCATGGCGGCACTTGGGCAGCAACCGGAGTGCCTCCGCCGGCTCAAATCGGCACAGGCACACCGCGCACTCCAAGCCTTCCTTCTGCCCCCGCAACGCCCCGAACTTGAACACCGGGAGCGACTCCACCACCGCGCGCTCCACCCCGGAATGCCGCCGCTCGGTCGCGGAGGAGGATGAGGGCGGGAATCCGCCGGAGGCACCTCGTCCGCCCGCGCCGTAGGAGGCAGCACTGCGCTTGCAGTGCCGGGCGTAGAGGAGGAGGAGGAAGGTGAGGGAGAAGATGATGGTGAGCACACCGACAATGACGGCGATGCCGGGCCGGAATGGAGCAACGAAGGAAGAGGGACGAGGTGAGGGGAATGGACTCGGTGCGGCTCCGCCGTCGGTGTCATCGTCGGCCGCCGTTGCCAGGAGGATCCGGGGGAGTTGACGGAGAGACATCCTCTCCCTTGAAATTGAGGTGGAGAGGCGAAGGCGACGGGGAAGGACGAGAGAGGGTGTCATATTAAGGGCGGTGACGGGACTTCGTCGGTGAGGAGAATGGCGGAGGGGTCAGAAAACGACAAAAGTGGTGGCTTAACCGAATGGGGCCCGCGCGCCCCGCTCTTTAGTTCTGGAGCATCGTCGGTGAGAATAAGGGCGCGGTGCGTCGGCACTTTTTGGGTACGTTGGCGTGTGGGGTGCGCGGGGGAGGTCCTGGGAACCCGGTGAGCGCCACCGCTGTTGTCGGAAAACCGCCACCTGAGAGGGGTGCAGAGGCGTCCGCAGACACTACCCCTGTTTCGAGCATTTAAACGCCATTTAAGGATTTCCAGCGGATATTTACCATATTGGACATGAACCCGGTTCGAACCCGGACCGACGTAAAGAATCCTCGGATCTGTTTTCTCGTAACAAATGTTACTTCGATTTTCGTGAATCGATCCAAATCATTCGTTCAATTCTCCGGTAGTTTAGTTAGACCAACCGGTTCAATCTTAGCCTTCTGATAGATCGGGAGCCGGGAGGGGCACATATGGAAATTAAGGAACGGTTGCAGCCGGGTATTAATGACTCGTGAAGCGTAAATGGCAATTTGGCGGAGGGGAGAGAGAGAAGTGCGCGCTGACGTTATCTTAAATTCGAGCACTTTTAAGGCGTCCCGAGCAGTACACGTGAACTCCATTATTATTAGGACACTTATTGGTCATGAGATCTTGCATTTAATGATCCTATTTATGTGTGTCAGCCAAGAAAAATTAGTAAATAACATCTTGTTAAATGAGTAAATAACATCAAAATATTTCCAGTGAGTTCTGTCGCGAATCTAGATATGTTTTGAAAATTAAAAGGGGTTGCATCGAGCATCTTGTTAAATGATTATGACAAGATTTGTGGAGGGGTGCAATGTTGGTGACAAGGGACAAATGAAGCATGGGTTTGCACGTTAGTTGTCACAAGTCTTGCCGAGTTAGAGATGAGGATCTTGATTGGCGTAACCCTATTTTTAATTAAGCCCTGAGTGCATGATACTGTGTGCTCGAGCTCTCAAGATTCCATTTGAGAAAATTGTTTGAGATGATGGACACGTACTGCAGCATTTGTGATTGATTGGATGTCCATTAATTTTTATATTAAAATTTATGTTTGGATTCGGCTCATAATTAACTTTTTTTTAAAATGATGTCAGTCTGGCGAAGAGCAATACTTTAAAAGTTGGTCTAGAATCTAGATGAAGAGAAATTAATTCGATTGATTAAAATATATAACTCCCGTGTATAATATCAACCTGAATTTATGAATCCATTTTTTATTTCCTACTTTTTATTTTTATTATTAAAGTGTAGGTAATTTTAAGATTGCGCAGAAAATTGATAGCACAATTATTTCAAAATTGGATGTGAGTTTCACAACATTAATTAGGGGTACAAATTCGTGCATCTGCAAATAGTTTGTCCACGTCATTGTTGACTAGTTGTTGTGATTAGTTATCAAATTGGAAATTTTGTCCGTCGGTGTGTTTACTTATCCATTCTCTCTTTATTTTTTATTTTATTTTTTTTAACAAAGATAAAAAATTATAATAGTGGATCATACTAAGAATCAAATTTTAAATTTCTAAATAATTTATAATATATTATCATCAATTGTGCTACCCAATTGACTTACTTATTAGTCATTGAAGATGACTATTCTATCATGTTTATTAAAAAGATTATATATAACATTATTTTGTAAATTTTGTAATTAAATAAATTATATAGTTTTATAACTATACAATTTATTTTTTTTGATATTTTGTTTTTATTGATATATTTTTAACATTTATTTTTTCTATCAAATGTTTTAAAAAATTTATTTTTTTAATTAAAGACTTATAATGTCAAGTGGCCACTCTTAGTACTCTGCCATCTCGTATTCGTCATCGCATCGGTATGGTTTTTTATCCTAGCATCTTTTTAAATTAATATTACTTTATTAATTAATAATTATATTCATGTTGTAAAATTTTCATGCAGGTTTACTAATAGTTAGTTATTTGATCAATTCATATTCAATTTAATTAGCTATTTATCGATTCATGCATGTCTAGTGATGTTGAATCATGCTTAGTTAGTTGATTATCTTGCATAATTAATGTTTATTTTAAGTAATTAATTATCTGTTAGATAATTAAATTTGTAACTTAGTTCGGTCTATTAATTTAGAGTTCAAATCTAACAAAAATATTGTGAATCTTTAGTTGATATTTGTCACAGACTTATCTACAAATAATTCATGATATATCAATATCTTAGATCCATTTAAATATTATATTATTGTCTATAAAATTTACAAAACTTAAAGATGACCTACGATTTTTTAATTGTCCAAATTAGATACATATGTTTATTCAAGTTGCCATCAAATATTTTTTTAACATTCGCATTAATTCAATATTTTAATGTTATAACCTTTGTTTTCCAAGTACCGCGACTAGCTAATATGCATACGGTTGAATATGCAAATCTTATTTTGAAACAAACTAAAATGAAAAATACAATTAAATAAATATTTTCTCAAAATGGAGAAAGAAACTTGTAAATTTCACTTTTAATATAACTACAATTGAAGTTTATTGATTCTTTTATACTATAAAAAAGTCTAATTCAACTAACTAATCTAATAAGTATAGATATAAATTAATCAAACATATTCGAACATGTATTTCACAGTTACTTTTTATTTTGAGTCGAACATGCATACAATGTTGTGTAAATCAAATGTCACACTACAAGGGGATAAATAATGTGTCTCCTAAAAATTTTCAAGTAATCTATTGAATGAGACTTCCTAGGTGAATTATGCAACTCAATGCAATTGAAAGAAAATGAACACTTAGCTAATCAATACAAGAACAAGTAAATTAAATACTAAACAAACACAAATTAATTCACAATGCCAACACAATAATTTTAGAGTGATTTGACTTTTAACCAAACCTGCATCCACTGCCTAAGCTTTAGCTTAGGATTTCAATCACACTTCACTACATAAATATTTTTCTCCTAAGAGATGACGTCAATGATTTGTCATCAATTAACCTTGAGGCTGCATGTACCTCTACACCAAGAAACAACAAATACAATTATAACCCTAGCTAATCACCTCCACATTTCAACCAAACAATCAAATAAAGAAAAGAGCTTCGTAATCAAGCAAATTTAAGTGAAGCTCCTCCTAGCTACCTCATAAACCTTAAGGCTCAAATGGAAGAATGTTGAGTGCTTGGATGACTTGAAGAGTGAATAAAGGTTTAAGAGAATGTTGATTTACTCAAGAAAGATTGCTAAATCTCATAAAAATTGAGTCGATAAAGTATTAGGAAACTTAAGGACATGATATTAGGGGTATTATAAGAGTTATTTATCGGTGGGTGGCTTTTTGGCTTACATGTCGACCTTTTTAGCTTCTATGAATTCTTCTATCTTCATGTAGCTACTTGCTCCTGGAACTCGGTCATGGTCTTCAGCTTAGACAAAACTATCAGGTATGCGAACTATTCGGATTTTAGGCCGTGTTTGGCAAAATACAACTCAACGTTGGGGTCGAGGCTAAGGATTTATGTTACGACCTGAAAAAAAAGGACCAACTTGTAAATATTATTTTTGGAGGGGCCTTTTGCAAAACGTCTAATGATATATATTTAGCCCTAATCCTCCTCTAATCTTTTTGGCTTGATGTCAACGGTGGCTGAGGAGGCGGGTGATCGGAACGGCGTGCGGTGGCGGTGAAGACTCCGGTGAAGATCAGATCGAGTTTGGAGGAGTTTTAAGGTATAAGAATCTTTCTCTTCTTTGTTTACTTTGTTTTCCATCTTCGTTCATCGGTGGCGGCAGCGAACCAGATGAAGAGTTTGGGAGGGGACGGAGCGGAGAGAGACAAAGGGCAAGCGGAGTAGACTGGAAGATGGCGGCGATTGTGTCGCTGCTTGTGGCGCCGGGCTGTGCGACCTCGGCGACGGCGGCCATGCCGTAGCAACTGTGCTGCTGCCCCGGCCTAGTGTCCCTCCACCGCCGGAGGTCTGAGGGGGGCCGACGGGTGGTCGCCGGTCAGCGTGGACCCGAGAGGAGGAGGTGAGCGGCCGTCGAGGCAGGGAGATAAGTGAGGGAGAGGGCTATTTTATATTTATTTTATTTAATAAATAGGTTAATTAAAAAAAGAGCTGTATCACATAAAATTGGTGTAATTTATAGATTATTGGGATAATTTTAAAGTTGATTATAGAGTCGTCGAATTGAGTCGGGGTGAATATCAAAGTTATAAATTTTCACGTCATGCGGTGGCCTAGTCGTGGGTCCGCGAGGTGGAGTAGGCTTTTGGTGTTATGGGTTGTCCTAAGGAGGAGCGGGTTGGTTTGTCGACCTATTATCTCACTAGAGAGGCCTTGATTTGGTGAGAGTTGTAGTAGAGGATGTTGAGAAGGAAGCTTATCACCTGGGATAGATTTTTGAAAGTATCCTTCAAGAAGTATTATCCAGCCACGTTTGCGAGGCAGAAGTCACAGGAGTTCCTTCAGCCGCGTTAGGGTACGATGCAAGTGATGGAGTATGCTAATGAGTTTGATGCGCTCGTGAGGTTCGTTTCGTATTTGGTTTCCACGGATAGTAGACATGCAGAGTTCTTCTCCAGTGGATTGAACAACTTCATTATGGGATTGATGGCTAGCGAGGAGCTAGTGAAGTATGACAAAGTTTTGAGACGAGCACTGCGAGTAGAGGCGACTTATGTGGAGATGTACTCGGATCGTCAGCAGGCAACAACTAATTGGGTGGGTCAAACTCAGGAGCATATGAGGGGAGGTTATGATGAGCCGGTAAAACAGGTAGAGCAGTCCTACCTATTATATGACGAGGGTGGTAGTGAGGATGATATTCAGATTTCTCAGCCTCAATAGAAGAGAGTGAGAATAATGTCAACTCAGCCTCAATGATCTTCTTTGCAGGGGGACCAATCGAGTAGATATCAATTACATTGTTTCAAGTGTGGGGATGTGTGTCACTTGGCGAGGGATTGACCACATGATCAGAGTGTTTGTTATAGGTGTAAGTAGTCAGGCCACATCAGTAGAGAGTATCCGATCAGACAGCAGACAGGAGGTCAAAGCTCTCAACAGCAGCGACAGAGCGGCCCACAGCAGAATACCCAACAGTCTGCCAAAGTATTTGCACTGACCCAGGAGCAGGCCTAGAGTGATGTTTGGGTAGATCAACATGATCTTCCGGAGACAGGTACTTGAATTTGTGGGACCAAATTTCTTTAGGTGGGGATAATGTTACGACCTAAAAAAAAGGACCGACTTGTAAATATTATTTTTGGAGGGGGCTTTTTGTAAAATGTCTAATAATATATATTTAGTCCTAATCCTCCTCTAATCTTTTTGGCTTGGTGTCGACAACGGCTGAGGAGGCGGGTGATCGGAGCGACGTGCTGTGGCGGTGAAGACTCCGGTGAAGATCGGAGTTTGGAGGAGTTTTAGGGTATGAGTCTTTCTCTTCTTTGTTTACTTCGTTTTCCATATTCATTCATCGGCGGTGGCAGCGAACCAGATGAAGAATTTGGGAGGGGAAGGAGCGGAGGGAGACAAAGGGCCGGCATAGTAGACCGGAAGATGGCGACAGTTGTGTCTCTACTTGTGGCGCCGGGCCAAGCGACCTCGGCGGCAGCAGCCGTGATCACTACTAGAAAAATGGGCATCAGCAACAGCTGATGCCGTTGCTGAGCCGTTGCTGAAGATCATCAGCAACGGCTGGCGCCGTTGCAAGGGAGCCGTGGCAAAAAATCGCGTTGCTGATAACTTAGCAACGGATCAGCAACGGCCTCTCAGGCCATTGCTAAAAATATTATCAGCAACGGTTTTGCCACGGACGCAGAGCCGTTGCTGATAATATTAATAGCAACGGCCGGTGAGCCCGTAGCAACGCCGTTAGTAAAAGCCCGTTGTTGTAGGTCATCAGCAACGGCTTTCGATAAACTTTTAGCAACGGCTTTCCCACAGATGGCCGTGGGAAAGCCGTTGCTGATGATGTGAACCTGGTAACGAAAAAAATTAAAATTTCAAATTTCCATACATTGATACATTGATACATTATCTAATACATAACTCACACACCCATACACTCATACACACATTCATTCACACATCACAAATACACCAAGATATACATCAAAATAATTATATTTATATTGATAATTATCCACAATAGTATAAAAACTATTCAAATGCAAAATTGAAGTATCAATATTCAAACAAAATAAATTAAACAAGTCCAATATCTCAGTAACAAAGTCAATATAAAAAAAATCTCACAATGACGATGGAGGATGGTCTGGATCATATGGCGGGGTCTGGAGTGCTTGAGTGTACACCGGCGTGGACTGACTCGAGGACGATGGATTAGATGATGTCGAAGAGATGCCTGCTTCAGGATGACCTGACATGTTGCGTAGCATAGCATGCATCTCCGCCATCATCTAACTCTGACGCGCGATCGTCTCCTCTAGAGTCCTTATTCTGCTACTATGATCACAACTGGATTTAGAGGTGGACGGCCGCTCACCAGCGACCGGAGGGGTCGGTGCCCCAAGTGGCCCTAGTACGACTCGCGCATGACCACTATCTGCAAAGCCATATACGCGGCCATGGTCCCTGCCACCTGCGGCCTCGACCCACGTTGCTGCGTCAAAGTCCTCGGGGGTGCCCCCGCGCTGCACCACCGTCCGGCTGTAGGTCTCCTACTCGAGTTTGATTTTTTGTTTAATATTTATCATAAAACTTAAATTATAAAAATATATTGAATAATTTAAACAAATATATAGTTACCATAATGTATGCAGCGCGGTTGTCGATGTACTCCCCCGTCCCATGTGCTCGACGGTGAGTCCGCTCAAACACCGCCATCGGGGAGGGTCGCTGGACAGTCCCGTCATCCGACACCGTCGTCTACATTTATAAAACAAATACATTAATTAGTACACATAGTAACAAATAAAATATATAATTAAAAAGTATACTTACCATACGGTTCGCGTGCACTGCAAATGCAACAGAGCCGCCGGTGTGACGCGCTGCTCCCCCCGACATGCGATTTCTAGCCGCATTCCGAGAAACCTCCTGCCATCGATTTGTCAACCATATTCCCACGAGCTGGTCCCATATATCCGGAGTAATCCAATCGGGGTCGTATCCCCGAGTCTCCGCGATGTTAGTGGTCCCAGCTCGGGCCATCGCCTGGGACCGAGCCTGCCCCAGTTGCCCGTTGTACCTCGCACGGGAAATAGCCTCCCAAGCAGCGTAAATAAATGGCCTCTGGTCCTCGGCCCATGTAAAACAAGCCTGCAAAATAATAATATCAGTACCAATATTAATCATCATGCATGTAAAAATAATAATAATACGTGCCTCAAACTCGCGCCATAACATGTCGACGTGCTCGCTAGGCACGTGAGACCACGTAGGCCATGCCCCGTGCATGTATCGTCGAATAGTAGAAGAAATGCTCATCGGCACTTTTTCTTGCTCGAACCTACACAACAAAAATAAATTTTAATATTATATTATGATATAATGAATTTGTAATGATTCATAATTCATGATATATTACCGTTCCCCAATCACGCTAATAAATCTACGTGACTCTGTGGCTGGTGGAGACTGCCACCTGTTCGGCCCGCATGGCCGTCTGCGTCTGGATGTACTAGCCTCGGCAGTATCATCGGCATGAGGATCAGCAACAGGAGGATCAACAGCATGAGTAAGTGTAGGAGTCTCACCGATCGGAGACTCCGAAGCTTTCCTGCGACGATAACCACGACCAGACATATCTGTCGAATAGACGTATAATCAGATTATTGTATAAATAGTAGAGATATATTTAATAAAATATATACTGTACAATTATTCCTCATCATCTGAATAATAGTCTTCGAATTCTTCCTCTTCTTCCTCTTCCTCATCTTCTTCATCTCCAGCTTCCTCATTCCGGCGCGCGTCCGAAGTGGACGATTCCGGCGCGATTCCGAAATTAATCTAAACCCTAAAAATTAATCTAAACCCTAATAATTAATCTAACAAATTAAACAATTAATCTAAATAATTAATTAACATATAATTAAAAAAATAAAAAATCATAAATCTACTCTTTCCGGCGCCGGAGTTCGGTGGACTTCGGCGCTGGTGTACAGTGTGTCCGGACACTGTACAAGATCCGACGGTGGCCATCGGCCGACCGTCACCGGCCGAAACCCTAATAATAGGGTTTCAGTCGAATTTCCCGCCGTCCGCAACGGGAAGAGACGGCTGGGCGGCGATGAATACCTAAAATCGGCGGTCGAGGACGGACGGCAGCGTCGGTAGCGGCAGCTCGGCGTTGTTGGCGTCGGCAGCGGCGGCGAGAGGCGGGAGGAGGAGGCGGCGGCGACAGCAGCGGAAGGAAGAAGGGCCAGGCGCGATCTGCGACCTATATAAACTTATCAGCAACGGCTCACTCGCCCGTTAGAAAGCCGTTGCTAATAAGGTATCATTAGCAACGACTCACTTGTCCGTTAGAAAACCGTTGTTGATAATTAAAATTATCAGCAACGGCTCGCGTGTCCGTTTGAAAGCCGTTGTAGATACAACATATCTGCAATGACTTGAACGGCCGTAAGAATGCCGTTGCAAATAGCAACGGCTTGAGCGCCCGTTGCTGAAGACTCAATTTCTAGTAGTGGATGCTGCCCGCGGTATGGAAGCCGCCGCGGCTGCTGCCCTGGCCTGTCCCGGCGAAGGGCCACTGTCCCACCATCGTCGGAGGTCTGAGAGGAGGTCGGAGGGGGCCGACGGGTGGTCGCCGACGGTCGAGAGGGTCGGGCGATGGGTGGTCGTCGGCGGCCAAGAGGGCCGAGGAGGTGAGCGGGCGTCGGGGCAGGGAGACGAGTGAGGGAAAGGGCTATCTTAGATTTATTTTAGTTAATAAATAGATTAATTAAAAAGAGAGTTGTATCGCATAAAATGGGTGTAATTTGTAGATTATTGGGATACTTTTGAAGTTGACCATAGAGTCGTCGAATTAAGTCGGGTTGAATATCAAAATTGTAAGTTTTCGCGTCCTGAACGCGATTGTGGCATCGATTTTTTTATCAGAGATCGTCTGGTTGGTCTTTTGTATTTTTCAGTATGATTTGGTAGTTTAATATGATTAATTCAGTTTGATAGTAATTAAATAATGTAGAATAATTATATTCTTTATTAGGTGGTGATTTAGAGTATAGATAGTTGTGTTGAGAGTGAGTTAACTCCTGTTGTAGCCGGTGAATGTTGAAAGGATGAAATGACAGTTTTACCCTTTGCCTCTATTTGCTTGTTTGCTTTTGACATCCGTTGATCTCCCGTTGCATTATTTTGTTAAACATGTCATGTTGATAATTGAATGAGTCTGATTTAGTTATTATTTATTGATGGTTATTTGAGTATGATATTATGCTATGCATGGTGCACATTGTAGTATTAGCGTTGTCATAAGTTGTATTTGTCAGCATGAATTATTATGATTGCATCTTCAATTGATAGTTTGTTGTATCATTTATTGTGGTTAGCATCGTAGATCAGTTGTGATTGTCATGTGGTAAGATCTAGTTGTCATGTTGCATTATTGATCTTTTATTGGGCGGAGGCCCTGGACAATATTTATTATTGCCCGATGTGTAGAGCAAGTGACACCGGTGATCACCTATTTACCACACGAGTGTGTGTGCGGCGTTGAGCTGTTAGACGTCGACAGACTATCTTTTTGGATAATCGCATCTCCTGCTTGAGCGGGCTTGAGGTGTCACTCTCGGAGGTGCGAGAGTGCGGGGGAAACCCATTTGTCTACTACGCTCTTGATTGATATGAGTTGCAATAGATGATAGGTAAACATGTGTCTTGTTGTTGTGACATGTTGCATTTTATTGGGGAGTCGTATGTTGTTGCATTTGGCAATATCATCGCATCATGATTAATTACTTTTGTTAGCATATTGATACTCCTACTCAGCTTTTCACTGATGTTGTTTGTTGTTGCATCAGATTTGCAGGTATGTCAGTAGTTGAAGTTGTGTAGCTACAGTCCTGGAGGAGGAGACGTCATCCGCTGCTTAATTGTTTTCTTAGTTATCCATAGATTGATGTTGAACATTTGTTTAGAGAACTCCTTGTTGAAAAGAAGATTTTAGTTGTTCTTGTTGAGATATTCTAGTGTATCCTGTGGTTTAGTTGTAGGTTGCGCTTCTCCTAGGTGATGTCCCTTCTCTAGGGACAAGCTTAATAGTAGTCGGCAGTTTGAAGTTATCGAGGAGTGGGACTGCCATGAAGTGCTTGGCGAATGATCCAGGGTCGATGGCGGGGGAGGAACGACCTCTATGCCCCTGGTTTCTTCTTTTTCTCTCTAGTGGTGCATGTGGGAGCCTTCGTCTCGGAAAGCTTAGGTCTCCCTCTCCATTCTTTCGAGATGACTATCTTCATCATGCTTTGAGCGACGATGCCCGCGCTCGGCCGGGTCCCGCTCCTTAGATTGCGTCAGCGCTTGACCTGAGTTGTTAACATTTGGTTCTACGCTTGGAGGCCGTCAATTAGGCGTCATTCCTCTTTCAATGTTGAGTCAGCGGGCACCAAAGGGTCACTCCTCGTCGTGTTAGCGTCTCTTAGTAGCAGGAGAACATTGTTGCTAGGTTGCTGCCTATGTGCAGCGGCGTTCGTGTTACTCCAGGTGCCTACCATGATAGGATAAGTAAGATTTACTCGCCCCCACGGTGAGCGCCAAATGTTCTTGCCTGAAGTCAGGGTGATGCAAGCCTTCGCGTCTCCTAGTTCGACACGGCTCTAGGGTGACCTAAAAAGATACTCTGACACTCAAGTAAGAAAGAATCCCATATAGTGGGTATAGAATTAGAATCGAGAGTCTACCCGATGTGCGTCGTGTTTGTTTCATGAGACAGGTCGGGGATATTTCGGGCGATGATGCCTCCCAAAATCTCATTGGGATATACATGCCTTGAATGAGTCGACGTTTATCCTGGAGATGGTGGGCTCATTAATGCTAAACCCCTGGTAATAATGAAGGATGTTAATATCATTGTTTGGTCGGGTGGAGCCCTCAAGCTAAGTTATGGTTGACTCGATCTAAGTCTGATTCATGAGTGTGGGCGCATCTGGGCCTAGCTAGTCCGGTCGAGCTCAAAGAGCTAGTCTAGTCCAAGCTCTACAATAGTTCTTTGTTGTTACAATGATCCACATATTAGCATAGATTTGTGATGAGACAATGGTCATCATCACTAATTAAGTATCTATAACCAATTATTCTGAAGTTTACTTTTACAATGATATTCAGCAATCGTAGAATCTCCATGACGACGATCAGTGACAAACGTAGAACTTTATTCGAGGGGGGCCCAGTTTAAAATATAAAAAATCTAATATATATTCTTTTAATCATTCAACTTCAAATTTTTAATTAAAATCACAACTTATAACAAGTAAAAAAATTATCTATGTCCATATTTTGAAATACTGCTAAAGTCTTCAAAATAAAAATAATTATTTTTATTGCACTATTGAAAGAAAATTCTTTTATATGGGTGTAATCGAGCCCAACAGAACCGAGTTTTCTTGTGCTTGAGCTCGGCTCATTTAAGAAATATTGAACTTGAACTCGAGCTTCGATTTCTATGCTCGAGCTCGGCTCGTTCGGATTGTTTATTTTTCTCGAGCTTGAATGAGCTTGTGATCGAGCTTGATTAAGCTCAGCTTGAGAGCAACTCGATAGAAATCGAGCTCAATTGGGCTCGTGAACAAACTCGGCTCGAGGTCTAGCTCGATGGGCTCGAATTTTATCGAGCTTAATTGAGCTCGTTAATGAACTCGTTTAAGCTCAACTCGGCTCTAGGCCTAGGAGGAACCCAATGCTCGGAGGAAGGGTTCAAAGGAGGGTGGAAAGTGGCAGAGGAGGAGAGAGCTAGGTACAAAGCTACTTTTGATGGCGATGGCAATGAGAATGGAGGTATAGTCACTGGTCGATGGCAAGCGAGTGATAAGAAGCAAGAGAGTGAAGCACAACGAAGAGTGGGTGAGCGGGAGTGTAAAAGAAGGCACGAGTCAAGAAAGGAAATATGAAAGAGGAGGGGGGATGGGATGGCATGAGCAAGTTGTCATTTAGAAGCAATAATCTATAAGTGTGACAACTAGCAGTTGATGACATATGACAATAACATGCAACGATATTTTTTTACTATCGTAAAGCCATCGTAGTATGCGACGACAGCTAAATCACCGCAAATTAGTCATTTCATAAATGTCAATTTGATTTAAATTAAGTTGAATTTAAAGATTTAAAACCTAATTCAATCAAAGTCCTATAAATAAGAAAAAAATTTCTTCCACAATTTAAATTTCCTACGAAAAGAAATAAAAGGACGACCAAATCTAACCCTAACAGGCCAACAGCAACAGGCACCTCCGTGCGCTAATAATGGAACCCCTAAACAGCGCGAGTACGTCCCCAAACAAGCTGACGTCACGTACGCCTCTCTCCATCTACAGGCTGACACATCATCCAAATCATCTCCGCATGCCTGCAGGCTGCAGCCGCTCGGCCAAACAAAGCCTGGGAAGACGATCCTGATCTCTGGCGTCCTCAGAGTCCACGTCATCACCACTAGCAAGTTAAAATGTTAAATCAAATCAACTCAATGACACACATTAATCGATGATCCAATAATACACCGAGTTGGCGCGGGCCCCACCGCCAGATTGATGCATCTATTTTGGCCTCGACCGGGTCCGGTTAAGCCGGGTAGAAGAAACAAACAGAAGGCCGCCTCTATTTGGCTCGTTGATACAGGCAGATTATTCTTGGAACTGTTGCGCATAATTTCGCCTATGCAGCGGATCGCCATTGCCCATTGGTGTTGAGGAAGGTACAGATGTCGTTTCCTCCGCTCGCTGTCTTCAAAAATAGTCAAATAGAGGATCGATTTTACTGATCAACAGAATCCAACGTGAAAAAAAACATCGCCCTTTTGCAAGATTTTGGAGGTTACGTTTTCGTCATCTAATCATGAAAGGTGATGATGGGTCACATCCAAGACGATACCGTGAGAGATGCAGGATTCAGTGTTTTGATTAATATGTGGTACTTCTGGGTCCCACTCTAAAGAGTCAACCCAGCCTTGCCCGATCAGGTTGTTCCAATCTTGCGTCGAGCGTCGGAGCTAACTAAATATGATTTATCCATCGATATAAACCACTTTATATAAAATAGCACGTTTCTTCAAGTTAATTTAATTTATTTTTTTGGAAAAGAAAAAATAGTGGGGCTGACGCCAATCTGCACGTGGACCCGAGTCTGGCCGCGATCCAACAAGAATCTTATCAATTTTAACGCGTATCGCTTCGGTTAAGTGATCCAACGGCGGAGATGCACTGCGAAGGCACAGTCCGTGT
Organism: Canna indica; assembly: GCA_034359265.1. Lineage (NCBI taxonomy): Eukaryota > Viridiplantae > Streptophyta > Magnoliopsida > Zingiberales > Cannaceae > Canna > Canna indica. The sequence goes on from CP136898.1 coordinate 14,396,221, forward strand.
GTGGCCCGGATCGCCTCTCTGTCACGTGGCGGTGGGGCGCGGTTGGGGAGAGATAGCAGCTTAGAAAAAGTAGTCGTGCTTTTGTATTTTGCTAAATTTGACAAGTTGTTGTGCTCATCACACGAGCATGATTGACATGATGATGAGGACGCGACTCGTTCGAATTTTCGAAATCAACCATGGCAGCTGATTCTGTGGATCTGGTTTTTTCTCTTAGATAATAAGTGAGTTAATTAGTAACTTGGCATAACTTCAATTGAGATTTTTAGGCCCACAAGATCAAATCTACAAACTATATGTACTGGGCTTTTTAGCCCAAAAATGAAGTCAGGGAGAGATTAATGCGATCGCATTTGAACAGGAGCCGCTCGTTTTAGTGCGCGTGCTGGAAGCCAACGGCATCTTCCTCGGAGGCCGCTCCACCACCTGCAACAGAGAGCGCCCCGGCCGCGTCATTCATTACGGCCTGACGCTCCCATCTCCTCGCCTGCAGATATAAGGCCAACCCCCCCATTGCCTACCTCGTGCGTTCTCCGTCGCTTCCTCTTGATCTTGTTGCGCACCAATGGCGCCATTATTGAGGCTGTTGTTGCTGGCTAGCTCAATGGTCGCCGTTGCCTCCGCCGGCAGCTTCTACGACGACATCTTGATCAGCTGGGGCGACGGCCGCGGCAAGATCCACGACGGAGGCCACCTCCTCACGCTCTCCCTCGACAAGTACTCCGGTTCCGGCTTCGAGTCTAAGTACGAGTACCTCTTCGGTAAGATCGACATGGCCATCAAGCTTGTCCTGGGGAATTCCGCCGGCACCGTCACCACCTTCTATGTAAGGTCTTCCTTCCACAGCGCTACCAATTAATTCCCTCGGCTGTTTGATCATAATATGATTCGTCATCCATGCAGCTGACTTCGGAAGATGGACCGACGCACGACGAGATCGACTTCGAATTCCTCGGAAACAGCAGCGGCGACCCTTACACGCTGCAGACGAATGTGTTCACCCAGGGGAAGGGGAACAGGGAGATGCAGTTCAAGCTCTGGTTTGATCCCAGCAAGCATTTCCACAACTACTCCATCATCTGGAATCCGAGACATATCATGTACGTGAGAACAACTCAATTAAAGTTAATTAATCCGAAATAATAATGCATAATTAAAGAGATGAATCGAATAATCTCACAGTACGTACTGGGTATCGTTTCAGCTTCATGGTCGACGGGATTCCCATCAGAGACTTCCAGAATCTGGAAGCGAGAGGCGTCGCCTTCCCCAACAAGCAGGCGTTGAAGATGAAATCCAGCCTCTGGGCGGCTGAGGACTGGGCGACGAGAGGGGGGCAGGTGAAGACGGATTGGAGCAAGGCGCCATTCGTTGCGTCTTTCAGGAGCTTCAACGCGGACGCGTGCGTGGTGGGTTCAGCTAAGCGAAGGTGTCATGCGGCGAAGGACGGATGGTGGAGAGAAGAGCTGGATTCCGAGAGCCACGCCAAGATGATGTGGGTGCAGAAGAACCACATGATCTACAACTACTGCGCCGACGTCAACCGGTTTCCTGGGGGCTGGCCGCCGGAGTGCTCCGTAGCTTGAGGATATCATGTTAATTAGGCAAAGAAGAGGAAGATTGCAGTGATTAATTCTATGGTTCATATTGTATGTTGATGCAAAGGATATATATTCTCTAAATATCCGATGCTAATAAGCTATAACAGCTAGCGCGCATGTGCATGTATTCTACGTGAATTAATTGATCCATAGAATACTGCTTTTTCTTTTTTTCTTAAATGCTTTGGCAATTGGCAGAGCAGAAATTAATTCTTTCTCTCAGCTTTTCAGTCAGCCGATGGGTTTATTCCAGGGGTGAAAAAAATAATAGAAATTTTGGTTAGTCGAAAAACAAGCCGAAATCGAACCAAAATTTTCAATTAATCGGTCCGATGATGTCGATTTCGGTTTTTATATTTCAAATTTTAAATTTTAAATTTGGTACGGGTTAACCGTTAACCATATATATATATATATATAATATTTTAAATTTTTACATTCTAATTTTTTTTATAATTTTTTTCTCTAAAACTTATATAAAGATAATATATTGAAGCACTCTTAAATTATATTTCATTTTCTAAATTTTGATCGATTATATATATATATATATATATATATATATATATATATATATATATATTAAATATGAATAATTATTATAATACATAAGTTCCTAAATTATTATAATACATACTTTTACTAAATAAATGTTTCAATTCAACTTATCTAATTCTTGTAATTATTTGTGAAAATGGTATCATCCTTTTGACTTTTTATTTTTGAGTATTATTTTTTATTTGATTTTTTTTATTTCTTGTAATTATAAATTTTATTATTTTTATATGTTAAAAAAATTTATTGGTTAATCAAATATTATTGGTTAACCGAATAACAACAGCCGAAATGGAAGTATCGCTTAACCGAAATTAATGGATCAATTTATGGTTAATAGTTTTGAAAAATCAATATTAATGAATCGGTTTAAAAAATTATTAATGGACCGATTAACCGGTCCAAGCTCACCCATGGTTTATTATGCTGGGATAGACACATGTGTCTATCTCTCTCTATCTCTTCATTACGAGATAGAAAAAATTAGAGAGATAGACACATGTTGGGGTGTGAGTCCAGTATAGAATCAATTCAGCCGATGATAATTTGCAACTATATTAATTAATTTGGTTTTTTCTTAAAAAAGAGAAAATAACAAAAAAGAACTAACCACATAGTATAAGACGCAGATTGCGATTGGATTAGTGGGCTTTTATTTGAGCTTCAGTACTACACCATAAAAAATAGGTAATTATTTAATTATGAAAGGACATTCGATGCAAATCTCTTTAATTCATTTTTTTTAAAGAAAGAAAAATATTAAATCAGGTCACCCCTCACGCAATTGTTGGAAATATGGAACATTGGGCCATTGGCCGTGCATCCATCGTCAACAAATTGAGCAAGGTTATATTTCCACTTAGTATCCTGAATTTTATTAATCCAATCAACCAACAAGTTATTGTACCGGTTACTAGGGGTGAGCAAAATTCTCCGATTCACCAAAACCAAACCGAAACCGATCGAACCAAAATCGATTTAATATATCGAACCGAATTTATCGAATTAATTTCGGTTCGATTTTCGATTAAAAGAAATTTAATATTTCAATTTTCAGTTCATTTCGATAAATTAACTCACGGTTCGATTAATTTACCGAATTAACTGAATATATATATATATATATATATATATATATATATATATAATGAAAATTACATTATATACTATTGTTTGCCTTGGTGGTTATGAATAATTTTAATCTTCCTGACCGCCTAAGTTCGAATCTTGGCTTCTAATATTATTTATTTTATATTAGATTGTCTATATATTATGTGTTAGTTAGAAAAAAATTAATAATGAAGTTTGCTAAGATTGTTAGAGGTATAAAATTAGAGTTGGGTTACCTAGTTTGAGTCTTATCAATGTAATTTTTTTAAAAAAAAATTGGTTATTTTTTTTAATCTTTTCGGTTAATTTAACCGAATTGAACCAAAAATCTTAGCAAACTTCATTATTAATTTTTTCGATTAAAAATCTTAGTAAATTAACCGAATTGAACCAAAAATCGATTAACTGAACCGAATTAATTGAATTTTTTCGATTCGATAAACGGTTAATTTTTTTTTTATATTCGATTCGGTTCAGTTATTAATCGAACCGAACCATTGCTCACCCCTACCAATTACGGCCATCATCATGATGAGCAATGTTACTATGCATTCTATTACAATTATCACTACAACAAAATCCTTATATATCGACGTTAAATTTTTGACGCTTATGATAAGCGTCGAAACGTAAAACAATTAAAATATTTTAATATGATAAATTTCGACGTCTCTCACAGGCGTCGAAATTTTTCGACGTCTATTTTGACGTTAACTCAAAGACGTTGGAGCATTTCGACGTCTGAGAATAGACGTCGAAATCTTTCGACGACGATTCTGACGTCAACGTCTATTTTAATATTATATATTTTGACGCCTGAGAGTAGACGTCAAAAAATTTCGACGTCTGCTCTCAGACGTCGAAATGCCACAGCAGACGAGTGAGCGGATGAGCGCATTTTGACGCCTGAGAGTAGACGTCAAAAAATTTCGACGTCTGCTCTCAGACGTCGAAATGCCACAGGAGAGTGAGCGGGTGAGCGCGTGTGGCGCGCTTGCCCGCCTAGGCAAGAGGCGGGAAATCTCCCGCCTCTGTTTTTTTTTTTTTTAAAAAAAAAAAAATCACTAGAGAACTCATGCAGGCTGACGTGGAGTGCTCCCGCGCGCTGCCGTTCTTCTTCTTCTTCGTCGTCGTCTTCGTGCCGCCGCCGTTCGTCTCCTCTTCTTCTTCTTCTTCTTCTTCTTCTTCTTCTTCTTCTTCTTCTTCTTCTTCTTCTTCTTCTTCTTCGTGCCGCCGCCGTTCGACGCCAAGGAGACAAAGGCGATCGCACTCTGACGTGGAGTGCTCCCGCTGCCGTTCTTCTTCTTCTTCTTCTTCGTCTTCGTGCCGCCGCCGTTCGTCTCCTCTTCTTCTTCTTCTTCTTCTTCTTCTTCTTCTTCTTCTTCTTCTTCTTCTTCTTCTTCTTCTTCTTCTTCGTGCCGCCGCCGTTCGACGCCAAGGAGACAAAGGCGATCGCACTCTGACGTGGAGTGCTCCCGCTGCCGTTCTTCTTCTTCTTCTTCTTCGTCTTCGTGCCGCCGCCGTTCGTCTCCTCCTCTTCTTCTTCTTCTTCTTCTTCTTCTTCTTCTTCTTCTTCTTCTTCTTCTTCTTCTTCTTCTTCTTCTTCGTGCCGCTGCCGTCCTGCGCCATCACCGCCGTCGGCATGAATCTCCTATGGCGAGGCCACCACCGCTGTCGTCCCGCTGCCGTCCAGGCTCGAGCCTCCGGTCTCCCGCCGACAGCCACTCGGGGAACCCACCGTCAGTGGAGACAGCAGCTTTCAGTTGCCGACGGCGCTTCCCCATGCGGCAGCGACCATCTTGTGCAGCAGCTTGAGGCAGTTCTCGACGCCGGGCAGTCCTCGACGCCGGGCAGTCCTCGACGCCGGAGGGCGACCGCGTGCCGGAAGGGGACTTCTGGGTGCCCGACACGTACGCCACCTAGGCCGCGCTGGGCAACGGCGGGAGGGGACGGCGCGAGCGGGGAGTGCTGGGAGATGCTCACGCCATCAAGCCGCGCTGGTGATGCGGCGCGCAGCGGCGACTCAAAAAAATTTTTTTTTTTTTTTTTTTTGTGCATATCGACGCCTGCGGAGGCGTCAATATGCTAAACATATTGACGCCACTTATTGACGTCAAAGGCGTCAATATGTTGGCGTCAATATTGACGTCTCGTTTCGACCGTAAACGTCGTCGAAATTTAAATATTGACGCTTTTTTTTTTACGGTAGGAGACGTCGAATTTTAAATATTGACGCCTGCATAGACGTCAATATTTAAAATTAAGCGGAATGTTTTCTACACGCGTTTTCGACGGATTCACTGCCGTCAGAATGCAGATATTTACTCCCTCCGACGTCAAAATTTCTTTATGATCTGCCGTCAGAATTCCAACGATGTGTTGTAGTGTATTAACAGAAATAACAAAGTTAGAAACATGACCATGAATTAGAATTTCAGCATTAATCCTTCTTTCCTCAGTTAACCCTTCAGTATATTCTTTTTTGCAAAAAGATGAGCTTCTGAAGTGCATTCAGTCACCTTCAATTTGTCTACTATCATTTCAGATATCCAAAACCAGATTGTGCAGATACCATGGAGCTTTACTTTTCTTGTTTAATATATTCACAACTTGAAGGCAATCAGTGAGGATTTTTACTTTATGGAGACCAAGTTTTTTGGTTTTCAAAATATCTTTCCAGACTGCTAGCATTTCAACAGCAAGCGAAGACTTTGCCTTTGCATAGCTACTATTATCAAATAGATTTCTTTTATTTTTGTCTATTATTCTGAAACCAATTCCAGCTCTTTCATCTTCATTTTTCCAAGCAGCATCACATATCATATAGTAATCATTATCTTTCTTGTGTAAGCGGGTTTCAATAGGCCTTTTAACATTAGTTTCCCCAAGATTATTCCATTAATATCAGCCATTACTTTGCAAATTAGGGAGTTGGATTTGAAGCAATTACCTCTCTTATCCATTGATTGATGCCAACTCCTTTAGCTTCCTTTAGCCAATTGCCTATGTACCAGTCTTGTTTGAGCTTGAATTGTAATCCATATTCCAAATCTAACATGTTTTAGAAAATTCTTGGCAAACCTACATTCAAAGAAAAGATGTTTTATGTTATCATCTTCTTCTCCACAGACATGACATCTATTTGGATCAATCTTACTGATATTGGATAGATACCTAGCAGTAGGTAATAATATCCCAAAGAAGTTTCCAAACAAAATTCTTCACTCTGGGATAGTTCTCAACTTCCAACATGTCAACCTAGTTGATATCATTTTTTTCAGCCATAAACTACTTCTCAGCTATATAATTGTATGTTGTCTTGCAATTTAGCTCCTCAGTCACACTCCAGACCCATTTGTCTATACATTTTTTCATAGGCAAATGCATTTGAATGATACTGTTGAGGTGGTGTTCTCCAAATAGATTCAGTATTGATTCATATATAGTCCCAGGAGTTACCTTTAATCAGTTGACTCACACTGTTGAACCTAGATATTTCTTCCATGTTAAGATATGTTGGCCATAAATTGATAGGCATATTGGAAAGCCATGGGTAGGGGTGACAATTTTATTCGCATCCGCTAACTAAAAACCGCATCTGCATCGTATCCGATCTATATCCGCAAGTAAAAATGAATATGGATACGGATACGGATACAGATTTAGAAAACTTATATCTGCGCGGATATAGTGCGGATACGGATATGGTTGTAGATCCGCACCGTATTCGTACCGTATCCGCACCGCCTATCCGCGTCTCCGAATTACTATTTTGCCCATATAAGTTATTAATATATATAAGAGCTCTATGATAATTTCATGTCAAGATGAATTTTGAAGTATATTATATATTTATTTTGGATCAATGAATTGGTAATTTATTGATTTTTTAATTAAATATATAATTTTAATATTTTTTTCTTAAACACGGTGCGGATATCCGTATTTGAAGCGGTGCGAATATGGATATCCATATTCATATCTGTAGCGGATACGGTGCAGATACAGATGGGAGGATATGGGATGCGGTGCGGATACGGATAATCCAGTATCTGCGCCGTATCCGATCCGTTGCCAGCCCTAGCCATGGGTCCTTCTACATATCAGTGTTTAAGTCATCTCCAATCCTGATCCTCAGTCCATCCTTTAACCTTTGAATTGCTCTATGGATATATTTGAATGACCAAGAGTATCTGTTATACTCTTGTTACTGGTACCAGGGATGGTAATCATCATATTTACTTTAAAGCATGTTAGTCCAGAGATTTTTATCTTTATTAAGGAAGGGAAGTATTCTCTTGGCATGTATTAAGTGTCTCATAACCCCCCAAATTCTTAACACCTAATCCTCCAGTATTTTTCCTTGGTAGCACCTTGTTCCATCCAATTAAATGGAACATTTTTTTCTCTTTAGAACTCCAAAGATATCCTCTAGCTAGACTTTAAATTTTTTCAATTATTTCTTCATTTATCCAAGAAGAGCACAGTGTATGCATTGGCAGTGAACACATCATTGAATTCAGTAAGGTTATCCTCGTTGCTTGAGAGATTTTCTTTCCAGCCCAACCATCTATTCTAGCCATAGTTTTGTGAATCATTACGTCTTGACAACTCTTATCAATCTTCTTAGGACTGATGGAGACACCAAAGTACTTCATGGGGAAAAAGCCCTCTTTGAACTCAGTCAAACTGCATATTACATTTTTTGTGCTGGTAAGGCAGTGAACTGGGAAGAGGATTTCAGATTTCTGTTTATTGATTCTTTGATTGGTCAATTTGCAGTATAGATCTAGTGCCTTCATAACATTATTGCAATTCTTCAAGTTTTCTTTAACTACTAACAGTAAGTCATCAGCAAAAGCCAAGTGACTTAATTGAATTCCCTTATGCTTGAATCCTTTGATGATACTCTCTTCTGTAAACTTATATAGGATTCTAGATAACAGCTCTTGCATTAAGATGAACACATGACAATGGATCTCCTTGTCTCACTCCCTTTGCACTTGAGAAACTATTTGACATTGTACCATTCACACAATAACTAAACTTTGCAAATTTTAAGCAAGCATGAATCCATTTTTTTAGTGTATCAGGAAAGTTCATGAAGCACATCATCTTCTCAACTGCATACCATGATACCATATCAAAAGCCTTTTCAAGATCTATTTTCAGAACAATGAAAGATAACTTTTTTTTGAATTATGGATCACATTCACAATCTCATTAACCACCAGAATATTATCTTGCATCTTTCTTCCTTCTATGAAAGAATATTGTTCTTTCGAAATCAAATTCCTTATTAGTGGCTTGATGCGATTAACAATGGCTTTAGAAAGAATTGTATAAATACCATTGCACAAAGCTATTGGCATGTCATATGTGATTTTGGAAGGGTTGTCCACTTTTGGAATAAAAATCAATATAGTATTGCCCCAAGATGCAAGAATGCTGGCTTCAATAGTGAATTCATTAAAAGCATCTCTAATAAAACCATAGATGGTATTCCAATATTTGAGACAAAATTCTATATTGTATCCATCTGGTCTGGGGGCTTTCCCCCTTACCAAGCTATTAGCTGCAGTCCGTATCTCATCCTCAGTGAACCCCTTGCAAAGGTCATCTTTTTTTTATTACCAATCCTTTTTCATTTAAGCTTGCTTGCATAATCCCAGTCATGTGTCATGTCATCATTATTTTCATCAATCCACAACTTTTTATATCAGTGAGCAAACATCTTTGCAATATTGTTTGGGTCAGAAATTATAATATTCCCTAACTTGATTTCAGTAATGGCATTCTTACATTTTTTATACTTTGCCAAGTTATGAAAGAATTTGGTATTCTTATTATTTTCTTCCATCCATTAGGACCTTGCCTTGGACCACCATTTTTCAAATGAAGTTGTCTATTCAAGACAGTCACTTTGTTAGATAAATATTTCATCTTTATGATGTCAGCTTCATTGCACAAACCAGCTTCATCAAGTTTATCAATGGCCTCAAGCCCAGCTTTAGTATTTTTGAGATCATTTTCAATAGGATTGATATTATCTTTTGCCCATTTTGTAAGCTTGACATTAAGAGCTGAAAGGTTCTGACCAAGACATTCTATTTTTCTTGAGCTGTCCTCATTATGAACCCAATTATTTTTTTATCACTGCTTCGATCTATTTCAGTGTGCTCCATCCAGAAATGCTCAAATACCCATGCTTGTCCGGTCTCCATCATCTTGAACCACCTTAGTATCCATGGAATGTCTTCTTTTCTTTCCTTTAGGATTCTTAATGTTGAAAGGGAATGCTGTTGCATGCACGTACTGAGATGTTGATCTCTTTCTTCTTCGATTATAATTTTGAGAGGAATTCTGCTCAAAGAGTTTCATATCCTCATGGTTCAACACTAGGGGTGAGCAAAATTTTCCGATTCACTGAAACCGAACCGAAACCGATTTAATCGAACCAAATTTATCGAATTAATTTCGATTCGATTTTCGATTAAAGAAAATTTTGAATTTCGGTTTTCGGTTCGGTTCGATAAATTAATTATATAATAAAAATTATTATATATAATAATTATAATATACCGAATTAATCGAATTAACCGAATATATAATTATATAATAAAAATTATATCATATATTATTATTTGTCTTGGTGGTTAAGTACAATTTTAAGCCTCTCGCCTGCCCAGGTTTGAATCCTAGTATGTAATATTATTTATTTTATATTTGAATGTATATATAATATGTGTTAGTTAGAAAAGAATTGATAATAAAGTTTGTTAAGATGATTAGAGATATAAAATTGGAGTTGGGTTACCTAGGTTTGATTCTTTGCAAATGTATTTTTTAATCTTTTCGGTTAATTTGATAAATTAATCGAATCGAATTAACCAAATTTTTTCGATTCGATAAATGGTTAAAAAATTTTATTTGATTCGATTCGGTTAACTAATGATTCGATTCGATTTTTAATCGAACCGAATTATTTGCTCACCCTTATTCAACACATCTTTTTTTTTACCTCACTGACTACAATCTCAAATATTTCAGTCCTTTTTTTTTATGAAATGCTTCCATGTCTTTTTCCACGTCAATAGGAATCTAAACAGTGAGCTTTCTATTCGCATTGAAAGTATATGTACTAAGAGGTGAACTGTTGTTTCTATTGCCTGCTTTAACAAATGGGTTACTATTCATGCTTGCTTTCAAATTAATTCTCATTTTTCATGCTCTTGCTTGGGCATTTCTGGAACTCCTGTGCAATGTTGATAGCTTCCTTTTCTTGCTTAGTTGCTTCAAGATCGATGTTGTAGTCAATATCCATTTCTTTGCCCTTTGTTTTCAGAATCAAATCCTGCTCTTTTGTTTTATCAGTAGTTTTCTTTTGGCTATTGTTTTTTTTTTTCTTGTTAACTATTTATCATGGCCCATACAAACTACCAACATTTGTTTCATCTATTTCATCTTTTTTTCCCACATTATGAGCATTACTATCTTGAGAAGTATTCATCTTTTCATCACTATTGCACTCTTTGTTTATCTCAGATTTACCAATGATCTTCCTCTTCTCATTGCAATTCTCTCATTGCAATTCTCGACCTATTCTACCACAACCAAAGCATAATTTTGGAGTATTCTCAAATACAATGACCTACCAAAATTTGGTGTTCATGCAACTAATCCACATCCAATTAGAAGGCTTTTATTCAAGTTCCATAAAACATACACTCTAGCATATTTTGCCCTAGTGCCTTTCACAATGACTTCATCACACTTGACTGGTTGACCAACCGCTCTAGCCAGCTTAAATAGTATATCCTTGCGCCAATATTCCGCTGGCAACCCTTGTGAATTTGGTTTCTATTTTTTCTAATAAGGGCTGAAAATTTGGTTTCCAAGGGAATGTTAGTAACACTTGTCCATTTAGAAACCAAGGATCATTAGTTAACACATGATTCAAATCTTCATTACTTGTGAATTTGAAACAAAAAAATCTTGACACCAGATTAATTACTTACAAATTGAACTTAGTTTTTCAGATTTTAGGCATGATGTTTTGAACTAAGCTTAATGAAGGGGTTCGGCCGAAGAACTTACCATAAAGGCAGTTAATCTAGCTCTGTCTTCCTGCTTCGATCAGACCATCCTCGATCATAACTTCAACAGCAGATGATTCCTGAATAGCTTTGATGTGTGATTCTGCCATTCTGTTGGTTACTTCTCTAGAAATTGAGGTTGCCTCTTTAAAAAGAGCAGCCCATGATCCAAGCTTGCCACCTTTCAAGTTATCACTAGCCAACCAGCCTTCGCCACTCCCCCTTTTTGATTAGAGATCGATGCAACCACAAGAGCATTCTTCTCGGCCTCAATGTCGTCACCGCCAGCCATGAATCCCTTCTCATTGCTAAGAATACCATCCGTAGCAGAGGAGGGGCAAGGATTCGACGATTTTTTGGGTTTCAGCAACCAGATTTGAGCTCCATTGCTCTGGCTTGTCGTTTTTCCTTGCAAAATTGCCCGAAATGTTTTTTCCCCTGCTTTCACTCATGACTCTTCTTTTACCTTGACCTGATATTGGCCAACTCTTTAATTCATAGGTAATTACCTAAATATATCATGAACTATACATTTTGTCTCATTTGTGACCAATTTCAAAATATTACCAAATTATATTCCGAACTTTGACATTTGTCTCAATTACATCATCCCGTCAACTCTCTGTCAGTAGCACCGTTAAGACGATGATGTGGTGCTCTGATGTGGATTAAAATAATATTTTTTATTTAAAAAATATAAAAAAATCATGTCAAATTATATTAAATAATATTTTATATTAAAAAATCATTCCATGTTTACCCCCGACATGGTTCGTAGTGATTCTTTAATAAAAAATATTGTTTTATATAAATTAAAGTAATTTTTATATTTTTTTAAATAAAAAATATTATTTTAATCCACGTTAGAGCGCCACATCATCGCTTTAACGGTGCTGCTGAATGAGAGTTGACGGGAGGATGTAATTAAGATAAATATCAAAATTCAAGATATAATTTGATAATATTTTATAATTGATTATTTATAAAATAAATAGTTCAAAATATATTTAGATAATTATCTTTAATTCAATTGTTCATTGCAATATTTCTTACAGGCATTTGCATTCTAGGTAATCGTATCCGCTGCTGCGTACTCCTTGATGGTCCCCTTTGACCCCAGCAGCTTTACCATTCACAGGTGGGTCAAATGGTAAAGCACATTGCTCACATGCTGTCTATGAACAACAAAAGGCAAACAAGCTTATTTCATGCGCCATGGATCCGCGGAGAAAGAGATATTTTCCTCTCAGAATTTAAAGCAAATTTAACATTATATTCCAGCAGAAAATTATTTGAAGGTCGAATCATATCAACAATATTAATTAAGAACATACATACCTAAGTTAAAGCAAAATGAAAATTGATGGCCAGTCCACTTCAGGTTTAAGCATAAATCCTAAAATGAGGGAGAAAAGTAAGCCAGCTCCTTTTTCCCGGAGGCAGCTTTTTTGTTGCTGCTGCAGAGCACCGACACTGGGGAACACCTCATTCATGTTCATCCAATTCATCTTCATGTGTGGGCCTTCATTTTCCAGTTCTCATCCCATTTGGCACTCCAATTTTGACTCTTCTCCTCACCCTCACTGATGATTACAAGCCAAGTGCTGTTTGCCTCCCAATTCAGATATATTTGAATATGTTTCAGTAATAAATTAAAAGCAAATTTAGTGGTGTTTTGTTAACACTCCGATCCTGGTAGAAAGTGTAGTGGTGAAAAGGATTTCTTATAGCACTGTTAGCTGATAGTGAGTGTTGCTGATGGTAGAGGAAATGTGTAAACTTGTTTGAGCTTGGTTGCTTTAATTAATGCAATAAAAATTGGCATTCAATTTGGAGCAGGAGAAATGATCTGGCGCAATTATTGGTTCATGAATCATTGCAGTATGGAATCGGGCTCTTATGTTCTTAGTCAGATTGCTCTTCATATATCTAGTAAATGACAAATGTCGGCAGGCGTATTGTTCATAGCTAGTCTTTTAATTCTGATCAAGTATGGATATACATAAACTGATTCAGCTTTAGCAGTGAATGATCTCCAAGTTATCATTTATGCTAAGCAACCAAAGCTTATTGGTTCAATTGACATCAGTCATCAAGTGCATTTCCAGTTTATCCAGCTTCAAAGAAGATGAGCTTCGAAGAATATAAATTTGAGCCTTTGACATCAAATCATTACGGACAAGGAGATAAAATATTCACTAAAAATGAAGATGGTATAGCAAGTGGAAGTGGGAATTAGATACTGAATATTTTTCCTTTCTTTTCACATGAAATCATCACAAACCTGAGCAATTTATTGCCCGGCACTGTTGACATGAAATCATCAGTACTGTTGATAGATTTTTTTTTACCTTATAATTTTAGCGCCGAAGAAGGTCAAACTTGAGAGTAAATGCTAACCAATTAAATTGATTAAATTCTGGCCAGTGCAGACTTTAATACACTTCCAGAACAAAGTCAACGTCATAACCACTAAGAATTTATGACGGAGGATGAAGTAGAGGAGGGCTTAACTAGTTTCCTGCTCAAAATGGAGATGGAGGTTTTTAGTAAATTTAATTTACTGAAGACTGCATGCAAGCCAATGATGAACTTTATTTTCTTAAAAGACTAACATCATCTTCTACTCCAGTCTTGCAAACTGATGACACTTAAAAAGAAATAGCAGAACACCAAATTAATCAACCAGAAGTAAGAACATAGTTTTATTATTAATATTACACAATAACAGCAGTATTTAACTATTTATCAGACACAACCAATAAAGAATATAATATGATCTTATTTATTTATATATATATATATATTTCATCTATCTTCTCTTCGCTAGGCAATGGAGCACTCCGGCGGGAGGCCCTGAGGAAAGCGCTTTGCATCATTGCAGTAATGGTAGATCATGAAGTTCTTCTGCACCCACTTCATCCTCGCTTGGCTCGTCAAATCCAGCTCCTGATTCCACCACCCGCTCTTGGTGGAGTCGCAGTACTTGGGGCTTCCGCGCGCGCAAGCGTCGGCGTTGAAACCCTTGTAGGCGGCGACAAACGGAGCCTTGCTCCAGTCCGTCTTCACCAGCCCTCCTCTGGTCGCCCAGTCGTCGGCGTTCCACAGGCTCGAGTAGATCCGCATCGCCTGGTTCTTCGGGAACGCAATGCCCCTCGACTCCAGGTTCTTGAAGTCCCTGATGGGAGTCCCGTCCACCATGAAGCTGAAACGCGAGTAATTAAAAATACAAGTGAGATCGATGCATTCAATGGCCTGATGTCGAAGGGGACAAAGGTCGAACACCTACATGACATGTCTCGGGTTCCACAGCACAGAGTAGGTGTGGAAGTCCTTGGTGGGATCGAACCAGAGCTTGAACTGCATCTCCCTGTCGCCTTTCCCCTGCGTGAACACATTCGTGTGGAGAGTGTACGGGTCGCCGCTCAGGTTGCCGAGGAACTCGAAATCGATCTCGTCATGAGTCGGCCCTAGTGAGGACAACTGCGACAGCAAGCTCGGTCAGCTCAAGAGCTCTCGGTAAGTGAAGAAGAAAGGTAGGAAGCTGCGAAGAAAGCTTACGTAGTAGGCGGTGACAGTGCCGGCGGAATTTCCGGGGACGAGCTTGATCTGCATGTCGATCTTGCCGAAGAGGTATTCGTTCTTCGACTGGAATCCGGAGCCGGAGGTGCGGTCGAGGGAGAGGGTGAGCAGTTCGCCATTGTTGAGTATCTTGGCACGGCCGTCGCCCCAGGTGATGTCGAAGTCCTGGTGGAAGTTCCCGGGGGCTGCCAGGGAGCAAGCTGCCATGAAGAGAGACATTGCCATTGCAGCTGCGCACGAGGAAGAAGCCATGGCTAGCTGACAGTGAAGAAGAAGAAGAAGAGTGTGGTGAGTGTGCATAAAGTGAAGGAGCGCAGAGTGTACTTATAAAGAGTGATTGCCTGAAGGGAGATGATGAGAGGGAGGCAATTGGATGGATGTGGACAGTGAGCTGGCAGTGGACTGGAGACAGAGGTGGCTCATTAAAAATGGTATAATAATGCGGAAGAGAGAGAGGAAGATGGAGACCGACTTCCCTGTGCTGTGTAGTTTATCCACCTAGTCTTCAACTCCTCCGTTTCTATCCTCTTCTTTTCCGTGGCGTGCATTTTACTAGTACGAAGAAGAAGCAAGTATTTGTTGCAAGGTAATCGAGGGCATTTAGTTTTTCCAGTGATCGATTGGTGAAAACTGGAAAGCTCGCAGCAAAAGCTAAAGGGGAAAAGCTTTCGATTCCATTGGCGCATTCTGTCATACAGTTCACGTGCGTGCTTTTTGTATACCAGCTCTGGAATCATAATTTTAAGAATAAATTATATTTGATATTATAAATTATACTGATATCTCATTTATTTATAATAACATTACTATTAGGGCCCGTTTGTTTTGCAAAAAAACGAGGGATTGGACAGGACACCGGCTCATGTCCCCCGTTTGTTTTGCAAAATCGGCCACGGGACAAGATAATAATCGAGTTCGGGACAAGATAATTACTCACTTTGGTGTACTGAGAAATTTCTCGGTACACCGGAGTGAGGCACAGGACACGGCTACGAAATGACGCATTTGCCCTCGAAGAAAATCAAATCTGAGGGGTCTCTCGTGTGACACTACTGCGGCTCTCTTCTCTTTCGCGTGGGGTGCTCTCTTTTCGTCGTCGCCATCCAGGTAAGATCTCGAAGGGGTTCGCTTCCTCGGAGCGGTGTGGAGCAAGGCGATCTGGCCCGCATGTCAAGCTCCATCTCGTAGCCCCTGTCGTTGCTCGGGGCAAGGCAGCCGTTGTCGAGGCAGGGACCATGGCGAAGAAGCTCATCCAGAGCACTGGCAAGGCCGCCTGGATCGTCGGCACCACCTTCCTCATCCTCGCCATACACCTCTTCAGCGAGATGGACCGTGAGCAGCAAGCCTATTTTGATTGGTACAGTACAGTCGTCGATGATCTCGAGGTACCGCCACTTTAGCCCCAAACTGGGTTGCGCCATGATTTTCGAAGAAGAATGCCGCGATCGACACTCGTAGCATTCGCACCCGATGCACCGTACCTTACTGTCGGCACTATGGCCGGAGCCGTCGACCTCTCCTTCAGCTCCTTCGCCAACCTCTGTCGACCTTTAATCGCCTCTCCTAGGGGTAGTATTCATCCGCATCTGAGGAGTACGCCCTCGGCCTTGTCGCTGGTGGCCTTGGCGATGGCAGCATCGGTCTTTGGAATCCCCTCAAGATGATCAGGTGCTTTGATTTTATTTTCTCTTTTGCTCAATTTATTGGATTTCAGAAAGTCTGAATTTGGGTAAATTTCTTTCATTTTCTTGTTGAATATGTTCTGTATTATCGTAATTGGATTTTATCCACGTGCTGTCGCACACCTGAGTATATCGATTGCACATAAGAAAAAAATTCGTGCTTCATGGAATATTTATGAGAAATTTGTATGTTATTTGCAATTCAGATGATCAAAATGGTGCTTTTGTTGCTAAGCTTGAGAAGCATGTGGGACCGACAACTACCAATCTGTATCTATTTGGATTATCAAAGTCCAATTTTCTTGTTCATTCTTGATGTATTTGACGAACGAGGGTTTGTCATAATAGGTTCGTGGTTTGGAGTTCAACACACTTTCACCAAATCTACTTGTTTCAGGGGCTGATGAAGGGGAGCTTTGCATTTGGGACCTGTCCAACCCTGCTGAACCAAGTCTTTTTCCATCTCTCAAGGTAGGTGTATGTATTTAAATAGATGATTTTTTGATGAGAACCAAAGGTGCTTACTAAGCAATGAAGTATGGTTAGCTATTGTTTCTCCTACTAAGCAATGGGAACCAGGGTTTAATCTGCACGGAAGAAATGGGGCACCAAACCAAAACAATCAAAATTTGAGTCCTGCTAATTATCAAAGGTCAAATCTTGGTGGCTCTTATGGCGGATTTGCAAATGGGCCTTACGAATACAGACATATGAATGGAAGCGGTAAGGAGAAGGAAGTCAAAGGCAACTTATATCAAGGATCCGATGGGCATTACAACGGGAATACTGCAGAGGTCTATCAAATGAATCCAAATAACAGTGAATGGAGAAACAATGGAGGAGTGTACTGCAATCTTTTCCAGATCAGTGTCATTCGCTCTTTCAAGCAATCTTCCGTCGTCATTCCTCATTAAGCAATTGTTAGCTATGCACTGAATCAATGAATTTTTACTGCTCATATTAATTGTTATCTATCAGTATTGTACCAATCATTGTATCATTAATATATCAGTATTGTTTAGGTCAGTTTGTATATCAGTATTGCAATGAAGATTGGTTTCAGTATCCTGAAGTTTCAGTTCAGTACTCATGTGCTGTATCAAACTGAAGCTTCATTGATACTTCATTGATACTTAGTTGATACTTCGTGTAGTATCAATGAAGTTTCAGTCAATTTGATACCTAAACATGAAGTATCAATGAAGTTTCACTTTGATATCAGTATTGTATCATATATTGGTTTCAGTTTCAGTTTCAACTGTATTTACCATTGCTGCTTAGTATTTACCATTACTGCAATGTTAGATGTATTCATAACAAGGAGGTGAAAGAAACAATGTTAGAAGTATCCTCATCAAGTTTGGCAGCCATGACCAAACTTTTTACTGCACTTGGTTGTTCTCTAGTCTATGCACCTTTTTACTGCACCTTCTAGTATAAGAAATAATGTTTCAATTGCCCTTTTTATTGCACCTTTTTAATGCACCTACTAGTCTATGCACCTTTTATAAGAAAATGAAGGAAGAACTGGAAAACGATGCAGTGCAGGAGGATAAGGCTGATTAAATGATACTGTTGACATTCATTCAACATGATTTGCTATTAAGATTAGACTGTATTGGTTTTCTTTTGGTAATAGTGATACTAAGCTTATTAATTTGTTAAAAATTTTGCTCTCAATTTACCTTGTTAAAATTTATCGATAGGAATTACTTGGCACCCAAAAAGTATTATGTTGTTTTTAAAGGTCATGTAAAGGGAATTATATATATTTTTTTGTTTTAGAAATTTTAAGACTACTTTATGTATGAAGACTTTTATGTTTAAAATTAAATTTGAGCATTAAAAATTTGCAAGGGTATTTTGGTCATATTATATTGTACAAGACTCTGTTTTAGCAAACCAAACGCAGGACGGGACTGAATATCATGTCCTGTTCTTGACGAACCAAACACGATATAAATGTTGTCCCAGGACATTTGGTATTCTGTCCTTGTCCTTATTTGGTGTCCTGTGACAGACAGTTTGCAAATCAAACGGGCCCTTATAGTCCTTAATACATTATACTACGAAAATAAATGCGTTTTTATGTCGCATGTAGTATTTACGGGATAAGTTTTCCTACTCTGACTAGGAAAATTATTATTAATGTTCCAACTAAAGTCAGTTTCAGTCAAATTTCAATTCAAATAAAATCTGAGATGGAAAATATTATTACCAAAAATCTAATATTATATATATTTTATAAAAAAACACAAAAATCCAATTTTATAAAAGAAAATTCCATTTCAAAAAATTAAATTAGAGATATTTTTGAACACCCCCGTCCAATGCATCTACGCTTCTTTAGTGACAAGTACAACGACGTATCAACCACTTCACTTGTTTTCATGAATAATAATATTATGCAAATTACTTCATCCAATATATGAATAATTTATTGTACCTCTAGGTAATAATAATAATAATAATAATAATAATAATAATAATAATAATAATAATAATAATAATAATAATAATAAGTTAATTATTAGTATTATTATGTAATACGATAGTTTAATGTAATAATTATATGTTAAAAAAGAAAATAAATTAATTATTATTTTAGGAAAAAAGAGAGAAAATAATGCAATTGCATTTGTCTTATATAAATAAAATTATAGGAGCGGAGGAAGGTACAAATTAATAGATTCAAAATTCAAACTAATAATGTGTGTGATTAAGTGGAAGGGGGTCCACATGCTGGGATTAGGTGGATGCCCCTTTAAAGCCATTAAAGATGCTTTAGATGCTCTGTACTCATCATACATGCTATGGAGTACACTTCATTGGCTAGGTCAAAAGCTCTTTTCTATTATTATGATATTTCATCATAAAAATCAATATTTTTTCATATTAGCTCCATCATTCCATGCATTTGCCTTGTGGGGGATCACTCATGGTCGAGTTCGATTTCGATCGATATCTAACTTAACCTAAACTTATCCTGACATATTTTCTCGACTAAAGCTCACAATCGACTCAACTCGACAGAAATATATATCGCGTATTAATTCAACCAAATTAAATATAATATATCTATTTTTTGTAAAAAAATGTTAATTAATTAAATCAAATTTAAGTATTATCAAAATTAAAGTTCTATTAGTTTTAGTGAAACAAACCTAGATATGATATAGAGAGACTCCAAAATTCCCGTTGATGTTTCAAATTATATATCTCCGTCCCCTAGGTCATATCTTCTATTGTATTTGTTATAAATTAGTTCGGCATTTGTTTTAAAAACACAAATAAAACTACCAATTGGATATTAAACATGGCGAAAATTAATAAATACTTTTATATTTTGGTGTCAATTCTACTCTGGAGATCATTTTCGGACTTTGGCCGCTTGGGTCTTAGCGTAAGCGCGCCACTTAATGAAGTAATTTTTATCTTCTTGATAAAAGACAAACCTAGATATTTATGAAGTATCTAGTCCATGCACACAATTTAGTTTCCTGTATAAATTAATGAAATAATGTGTGGAATTAAGTGGTAGGATCCACACAGTAAATAGGATACTATCCTTAAGTCCTAAAGAGGTTGTAGGTGCTTTGAACTTATCAAGACAAGGGGCACCTATATAAATAAGTAGCACTGTTGATTAGCCTGGGTCCATGTCATATAAATTTAATCTGAAATAAAACCCCATGATTTCTTATTATTAGTATGGACCACAACAACAAAATTCTAAAGTTTTGTTGGAAAAATTTCGACGTTTAAAAACGACGTTGAAATATATTTTTTTTAAAAAAATAAAATTAAAAATTTCGATGCCTGCTGCACGGCGTCAAAACATTTCGGCGCCAAGTGCTCGCATCCGTCTGCGCCGCCCGAGTTTAGTTTTTGTTTCATATTTTTTATAAAACTTAAATTATAAATAAATAATGCATGATTGAAATAAATATACTTATCATGATGACTGCAACGTCGGCGTCGATTTATTAGATTAACAATTAATTTAATCTAATCAACTAATAAACTAATAACAATTAACCTAACAATTAACATATTAATTAACAATGATCTAATTACTAATTAATAATTAAACTAATAAAAATTAAAAATTAAAAACTAACAATATATATATATATATATATATATATATATATATATATATATATATATATATATATAAGGGTTTAATTAAACTGTAATAAATTTTAATTAGGGTTTAATAAAACCCTAGATCTATTGTTCTGGAGCCGGAATCCAATGGACTATATATGGCGCCAGCGTCCAGTGTCCATTGTCGTACACTGGACATAGGTCCGACGGTCGACCGAAACCCTAAGTTTTAGAATTATGGCCTGCCGGCACTACCTACAAGAGGAGAAGAGGAGCTAGGAAGAAATGGGTTAAAATAATACCTGGAGGCGGCGACGGCGGCGGCGCCGGGTAGCAGGGAAGAAATGGGGGCGTCGAGCACGATTGCGAGTTAAATAAACTCATCAGCAACGGCTCACTTATCCGTTACAACATCGTTGTAGATAAAAACATATCATCAGCAACGGCCCACCTATCCGTTGCAAAGCCTTTGCTGATAAGTATTTCATTTTTCTGCTGCGAGCGCGCCATCGACTAAAGAGCAACGGGTAGAGAACCCGTATCACATTAGCAACGGCCGAGCCGCCCTTGTAAAGCCGTTGTTGATAAGTTATAACATTCGTGCGCCATGTTCATGCCATCCACTTGGTAGAAATGGCCCGAGCGACCGTAAGTAAGCCGTTACTGATATATCATATATTCAACGACCCGAGCGATCGTAAGAACGTCATTAGTAATTGCAACGATTTGAGCGGCCGTTGCTGATGGTCGTTGCTGATTAACATATTTTTAGTAGTGAATATTTATGAAATATCTAGTCCAATGTACGGGTAGATCCGGAACCGATTGGAACTTACCTTATAGGGTAGGTTCTGAGTATTGGATAGGTTCTCAGTAGACCTCAATTAAATTTGATTCTAGCATACATGGTACCCAGAACTGGAATAAGAATCAATTATATGTTATTATATACTAATATATTTGTTATTTTTTTTCTCTCTCTCTCTTTTAATTTTTTTTTTTTATTAAAATATGATATATAAAAATAGGATAAATTAAAATGAAAGAGCTAGTTCTAGGGTATCCGAATCTATGGTTCGAGTATTATGAAAATATATGGTACCCGGACTGTCAGACCTGCTCACCCTACCATGCACACCATTTAGTTTCTTGTATAAATAAATGAAATAATGTGAGGATCAATTAGTAGGATCCACATAGTAAATAGGATACTGCCCTAAGTCTTAAAGAGGTTGTAGGTGCTTTGAACTTATCAAGATAAGGGACACATAAGTAAGTAGCACAATTGAATATTAGCCTTGGTCCATATCTAATAATTTAATCTGCAATTAAAACCCCATGATTTCTTTTTATTAATATGGATATTTTTCATAGGTTAAGACAAAGGGTATGTAGGGTGGGGAAAGACAAGAGAAAAAGTTGTTCCAATCCTGGAAAAAATTAAGAACATACATATACAAATTTATACGTGACAAATAAATCAAATTGGAATGCTAATCAATTATTGATTATTTAAATCTAAAATGATGTTATGCAAATAATTTTTTAAAAATAATTATAAATTATTTTGCTGAGACCCAAATTAAGAAG
The DNA here is from genome assembly GCA_034359265.1 of Canna indica. Taxonomy (NCBI): domain Eukaryota; kingdom Viridiplantae; phylum Streptophyta; class Magnoliopsida; order Zingiberales; family Cannaceae; genus Canna; species Canna indica. The sequence continues at coordinate 14,418,547 of CP136898.1, forward strand.
GCACTAGAGAAGGAGACAAGCTTGATCTTGCACCATGCATGGTGGAAGAGCATTAAGAATTTAAATGTATCTTAAACGCTGGAAGAACATCATTAGTGTCCAACTATTATATATGGATAAGGGGACTTCTCATTATATGAATATGCAAATCTATATAAGTACGAGTCTTGTTATATCTTCTTAATTAAAAATTAGTTTAATAATTTTTCTAATTATTCATAATATGAATGATAATTTTATTAATAATCATGAGCAATTTATTATATGTGAATATTAAGAAAATTATTAAGCCCGTGAGTTAGAAGAATTTAATATTTCTCTATAATGATTGATGCTTCTTGGTACATCTATATATAATGATATTATTAGATATTAGTAGACATTAATGGGTTGTTAGATTATATATTTAGTGACATGCAAAATGATTTTGATATCATTAAGATGATGCTCCTCCTTAGAGATAGTATTTTGCACTTGGGAATGTGTTCTGATATATGTTCCACGCCACTATGGGTACAATAAAAAGAAAAGTAATAGGTACATACCATATATGTTTGAGAAATATCTATATTATTAGGCTCGAAATCTCCAATATTTTTTTATTAATTTTTTAAAATTTTATATTAAAAAAAAATTAAGAAGCAAGGGTTTATTTATGAAAATGAATTGTTTGATAGTTTTTTCATACCATTACCTAAGCTTAGGTCTACGAGAAGCTAAGGGCGCGTTTGTTTACGAAAATTTAGAAGTAATTTTTGTTTCGTGAAAATTGAAATGAGTTTTCGAGTTTCAAGTTTTTTATTTCGATTTTTGTGTTTGGCGAAAATATGTTTGTTTGACATATCTTGTTTTCATGTTTCGCGAAACGAAAACAACGAAAACTTATTTGTTGTGTGTTATTTTCGATGACTATTTTCAAGACGAAAAATGAAACTGTGTTTATTTATCAAACATAGTATCTGTTTTAAATTTTTACTTAGAATTTTTTAACTCAAAATTTAGTAATATTAATTATGTTAATTAGTAAATAAATATTATTTTATTAATTAATATAAATATAAAATATAAAAATATGTTATTTTTATTTTTTAATTTAAAAAATATTACTATACTAAAAAATAATATAAATATAAAATATTCTTATTTAGTAAATAAATATTATTTTATTAATTAATATAAATATAAAAATATAAAAATATGTTCTATTATTCTAACATGAACAATGAAATCTTGTTAACCATGTCTTTAAGCCCTTTACTACTTATTTTCTTTTGGACTAGTACACCTAATTTTTTTATTTACCTTCTATTTACGTAGGTTGAGAAAAATATATTAAACGAAAAATTCAACGTTGTTACTGCTTATTTCACTAGTACAACTTGAGAGTAGCTGCTCCTGAAGTGCTATTTATACGTTACAGAGTTGCTTTGAAGACTTGCTGAGTTTTGTAGATTGATGTTGTTAACTACAGAGTTGTTTGAGAAACTATTTACACATCTTGATATTTTTTTAACAAAATAAGTAACCAAATAAATTTAAGGTCGACGCTTTTGATATAAGTGAAAGACAATGTAAACTTTGAATTCCACGATATAACTCACAATTACTTCAAATCTTCAACATAATCTTTAGGTTGCTTATACTGACCCATTGATCAATTTTAGAATTTTTTTATATGTATAAAAATATACAAATGTACAACAAAAATTAAAAATAAACTTATGTAATGAATTTAAATACATCCAATTAAATTTTAATCCAGTGAATTCAAATATTTTTGGTAGCACAAGTAAACCTCAGCTCGCTCGAAAATAGACGGCATGATTCCACCACCTCCAGCAGCACCAAGTTGGAGAAGAAGATGAATGATTGATATAAATGTGTATTTGGCATCGGAATTATATAAATGTAGGACTATGAAGGAAAATATGTATCACCATTAGTTGGTGATCGCCTCCAATTCATAGTCCACCAAAAATAGGTTTGCTCATTATTTAATAACCACACAATTATAAAATCAGTACAACCACACAAGAATAAAATCAGCACAACCACACAATAACATAAAAATCCTAGATCGAAAAATAAATAATATAATAATGAGCAATATTATTTTACGACTTTAGGAGGAAAGTGCGTATAACCATTAATTGGTTATTGCCTCCAATTCCTCGCCGATGAAAATAAATTAAAAATATAAAATAACAGCACAGTAACCTATAATTACGGCATCACAGCAGCAATATATCCAAAATATGATATCATCACAGCACATATACATCCAGCAGCAATATATCAAAAAACACCATCAAAATAACATCATACTTACATAAAAATACAATAGCAATAACAATAAGTACTAGTAAACCCTTGAATCTCATATCAAGAAGCTTATCAATTTTGGCCTCTATTTGATGAAACAGTTGATGGAAGCTTTGGTTCATTTCTTCTTCCCCATCGCGTATGGTTGATGCAATTGGAGTGATCAATTGAATGAATCCACAACCTTTGAGGCTTGAAGAGCAAGCCGCAAATAAACGGCCAGAATTTTTTGAAGTTTCACTTATTCGTACTACAGCTTTTATACCGCAATAACATATTCTGTTATGGTATCGCAAATATGTTGTATTTTCACTTATACGACTTGAGGAAGCTGTCATACTATTCTGTTATGATATCGCAAGTATGTTAGTATATTATTGGTACTATGCACTAACAAAACTAATAAATTCAAAGCATCATGAAAATAACATCATTGTATCTATTAACATAAAAAATAAAAATACATCAGCGGCGATGCGCCCAAAGTTGATTAGCGATACCCTCACGATACCATGCATTACATTTTGGCCAGAAGAAGGTTCACCTATTGATGATGTAGGTTCATTATCATCATCAATAATAACTTCTTCATTGTTCCAAATTTCTACAAATTCATCAAATTTTTTATATTTAATAATAAAGTTGTGAATTGCACAACAAGCCAATGCAATAGTTCATTGTCTTGAAACCCCGTAGTTCGGCATCATCTTTAGGATCGAGAAACATGCTTTTAAGAGTCCAAAGCATCGTTCGATAACATTCTGACAAGATGAATGTCGTTGGTTGAACAATTCTCTTTTAGACGTTGGGCCTCGACTACGATAATCAGACCGATGATATCTTTCACCTCGATAAGGTGCAAAAAATCCAGGTACATTAGGATATCCGGCATCTGCCAAAAAATCTGACCGATGAAGCATGAAGCATGAACAAGACTGAACCGAAGTAGCCAATACTAAACAGACTAAAACAAGCAACATGACTGATACTATTATATGAAGCAGCATGAATCATTCTGCATGAACAAGACTGAACAGAACTAATAATACAAGCAGCTTGAAGCATGAAGCATGAACAAGACTGAAGAGACTAATATTCAGCTTGAAGCAGCATGAAGCATGAACAAGACTGAAGAGACTAATATTTAGCTTGAAGCAGCGTGAAGCATGAAGCATGAACAAGACTGAACAGACTGAAACAAGCAGCATGAAGCATGAAACATACATCATAACACAATGAGATGGATAATGCATAGATAATGTACACAGATAAACATTAATAAGATAAGAGATAAAATAGATAAACATTATTAGTTTAATGAAACGTACATTGTCCATCTATTAATAAGTGAAATGAAGCAGCATGATTAACAGTGATCAAATATACATGATAAGCAACGAAAATGAAGCAGCATTAATACATAATACATGATTAACACTGAGCTACGAATTACAAAAAACTGATTACAAGCAACCAATTCATAATAGATATGCAAACGGGTAGAGACACATAATAGATATACAATGATAATAGTATACTAACCAATGATAAAATGTACGCATCATATCTATACATATGTAATAAGATATGAACCAATAAAGAAACTGAAACAGAACCAATAACAGAACATAACAGTATATGTAATATCGGTATATACTAATTAAAGAACCAATAACAAAACATCAGTATAACATATGTAATAAAATGAACATTAAAAATATTATAAACTGAAACACAACAGTATATATCAGTATATAACAAAATATCAGTATTAACTGAAATTACAAATGAACAGAACATATATACAAGCATAACAGAAGGACAATATACAAGCATAATAGAAGGACAGATATTGATATATACTGAAATAGAGGGACAGTAATACATATAAAGAACCAATAACATAAAATCAGTATACATCATAAACCTTAGATCAAACAAAAGGAAAATATACAAACATAACAAAAGGACAGATACTGATATACACTGAAATAGAAGGACAATAATAGATATAAAGAACCAATAACATAACATCAGTATACATTATAAACGTACCCTAGATCAAATAGAAGGACAATATACAAACATAATCCTAGATCAAACATCATAAACCCTAGGTTGAATTCATAAACCCTAGATTAAAAAACCATCCATCAAAACAGAAGGACAATATACATCATAAACCCTGGATCGAATAGAATGACAATATACAAGTATAAACCCTAGATCGAAAAATCAAGTATATGATTCAAACATCATCAACCCTAGATCAAAAACCCTAACTTAGATAACCATCCATTAAAGTACAAAAGAACATCACAACATCATGAACCCTAGATCTAAAACCAAGATCACAAGATGGAACATCAAAACCAACAATCAAAACCCTAGCTCGAACAAACCCTAACTTGAATAAACATCAAAATATTGATCGAAAACCAATAAAATCATAAATTGAATAACCCTAGGTCGAAAAAACATCGGAACTAAAAATATATTAAAAAACCCTAGGTCAAAAAACATCAGAGATCAGAGAACATCAGAAAACATAAGATCGAAAAGCCTAGATCGGGAAAACCCGAACATCAAATCTCGGAAGAACTCAAGAACATCAAAACCAACTCGGAAAAAGCCTAACTCGAAGAAAGGAAACATAGATTGAAGAAACTCGAACATCAAATCTCGGAAGAACATCAAAACCCTAACTCGAAAAATGCCTAAAATCAAAAAGAAAAATATACCTGATGAACGAGATCGCCGACGGGTGATGAGCCAAATCTTTTTCACCGAAGTCGGCGACAAAAATCGCAAACCCTAGATTAAAAACGGAGGTGGCGACAACTTGTCGCCTGTGTCGCCAGCAGAAGCCGAATAGTTTCGAGGGAGGTGTTTGGGTCGAGTGGGAGGTCGCGTGATGGAGCCGACGCGTGACTCGGGTTTTGTTTCATTTTCGATCGAAACGGGCGAAATGAGCGGGTTTCACATCTTAATTACAAGTATGCCATCGCCCGTTTCGCCAGTATTCGTGAAAACGAGCGGAAGCCGTTTTCTCGAATTGAATTGAAATGGTGTTTCGGGAAAACTCCGTTTTCGCGAAAATGAAAACTAAAAACTGAGCAAACAAACACGCCCTAAATCTTTTTTTTTATTGGGAAAATATCCAAGTGGTAGCTATAGCCTATAGTGTTGGGTGAAATAACCACACTAGAGGGGGGTGAATAATGTGTTAACTAAGCAATTAGCCTAAATTTGATTTTAATTATTTCTTAAATTACTTAGGTCATTCACAATTGTACGACTAAATGCGGAAGCGGATAATAAAGATAAGCAATGCGATACAAAAAAAAAATGTTATCATAAGTATTTATAGTGGTTCGGCCCCAATACCTACTGCACTATCTAAGCACCCCGCTTAGGATTTCCAAACTAAGTTTACTAGATTAGATCGTTACCCTTACAAAGAGGACTTTACAACCGAAAAGTTTCTGCTCTCAAACCGAAGGCACCTCCACACCCGGAAGTATCCCGCCTTCCTACCGAGAGCACTCTCCCACCTCAACCTAAGGGATAACTCAACTAATCCTAGTAAACCAAGTTTACAATGGTGGATTTAAGCCTTAACACCAAGGCAACCACCAACTCAATCAACCCAGCACTCTAAATTTACACAAGTTGATATACAATCAAAATAAACAACAAAATACAATAATAATTAGAGCAATAAATCAAACAACAAGTACTTAGCTCCAAAAGAAACTCCCTAGTCCTCTTGAAGCCTTGTGAAGATGAATCTATAAAGCTTCAAGGCTAAATCAACAAGTGGAGAACAAAACTAGAGCTCTTAGCAAAGATGGCTCAAGAATTCTTGTAGAGATGCAATGAGTGGCTCTTTGAGGCTTAGAATCATCATTAGTAGGCTAGAAATTAGATTGGGATGGGTATTTATAACCCCCCCTCTCCCCCCCTCCCCCCCACACAAGAAACGACTCGTCAACGAGCGGAAAACTAGTCGTTTCCACCGTCCAGTCGCAGGCTGATCGGTCGTCGATCGACCGACGGATCAACCGCCCAAGCGACCGCGGTATTTTTCCGCTTTTGGGCACAGTTCGGGTCGACCGACCGGTTGACCAAATTGGCTACCACCAATTTTTGACCAACTTCGGTCGACCGAATTGGCTACTGCCAAATTCTAGCACCGTTCGATTGACCGAAATGCCTTCTTCTTCTGTCGGTCGATCGAACCTGGACAAAGCAGATTTCTTTGCTTGGTTTATTCATTTTTTGGTTCCGTCTTCGTTAAGTTTACTTATATAATATTTATTAACTTTAAGTTAATAACTTTAAAATATAAATATTATATAAGGATTACCCCATTTGGATTCAATAAAAATATCTAAAAAATCAAAATCCTTAAGAATCAAAATTTAGTTTTTGGGGTCTAGTATAAATTTTCAGAAAACGAAAATTTCCTAATTTCTTGGGTCAAATATAGGTAAGCTAAAGGCTTCCAAAAAATCCTTTAAAATATCTCGTTATCTAGTTTTAACCCAAGGAATAATTACCGTCATTTTAATATTAGGGAAATATCTAGGTCATATAGCCCTCCAAGGAGCTCCCTAGGAATCCGAGCGCGTCGACCAACGTCCTTTTGATTTTTTAATTTCTCCTATATTTCCGATCGAGGACGACGTGCGCTAACCGATATGGAACCTGAAAGAAACTCTTCATGAAATTATTAGTTCCATGTTTGTTATCATCAAAATCGAGATTAAGACCAAAGTTAAAAACCTTAAGCCAGCATATAGTAGATGTGAAATAAGAATGACAGATGGATCAAAGATCAAGGAGGAGTTCATGCGTGTAGAATAGGATTTTCGTCGTACTAGGGTAGGAATGTAGGATTATTGCCATTATAACCTTGTCATGCTTTGACGTGGATAACATGTTATGAGTGATTTTGGAATTGCTATGGTAGGCTTCTTGTGACATTTGATTGTGTTTGGTTGTAATACCCAAAAATCTTAATAATAATATTTTATTCTTGAGTGGGGGATCGTAGGCCCTAGTTAGTGCAGATTGGCGGGAAGCTTTGGGATTAGACCCGAGTAAGCATTAATGTAGAAAAATTAAGGGAAATTTTATTTGTCTTATCTCTGTGATTTAGCATGCTAGGGTGATAGAGGGTCTCGAGGCAAATTTAGCAGTGCATTGGGATCTCGAATCAGAGTTACAACGGATGAGTTATGATTTATTTAAGTCGGATAGCTCAGGTAAGGATATTTTGGTTATTTGGATCCAACCGGTGTCTATAAATTAGACCCTGGGGTGTGCAGCCAGGAGCTTTGAGCCACGCGCCATCCGAGGCAAAGGAGAGAGGAGAGAGAGAGAGTGCCGTCGAGGAGGAGGAGTCGTTGGAGCCAGATTTTCGTGAGTTCGTCGGTGTCGATCGGGGGAAGATCCTACGCATCTTTTCCTTCCATTTTCTCTCTATCCGGTGAGTGGATTTAGACATTCTCTTCTCCAATTCTTGATTCATGTCTATGTTCTCATGTTTCGGGGTTTTTCGTCGATTTTTGACGCATTTTCTCGTATCGAATTGGAAATAAAAAAATCGTGGTTCTTCCTTTGTAACATTAATAATAATAATAATAAACCCTTGTTGCCTTGTGTAGCCGTCGCCGGTGCGACCGCTGCCAGGGGGCGGTGGGTCAGGCCGTGGCCTGGCCAGGACGACGACGGCGCCGCCGATCGAGCCCTGGCCTATCCAGGTCGGCGCTGCTGGGCGTGGCTAGCGGTTAGGGCGGCTGCCCGACCCTTGGGGCAGCCGGCCTAGCCGCTGCCTTTGGGGCCGCCGTCGAGAGCCAGGCGGCGGCGAGCTATCGTCGGACGGCGAGGGACCCGACGGGGACCCCGTCCAGCCGGATCCACGGCTGTGCGCGGCGGCGACGGCAGTTGGGGAAGGGGCGACGGTGGCTGAGGGGAGGAGAAGATGAAGAGATTAGGTGAGGAGATGAAACAGAGGGTACATTGAGATTAATTTGGGTGAGATGAAGGGTTGGATTGAAGTGGTTGAGATGAAAGGTAGGGATTTGATCTTGTGTAGATGGAGAGTAGGGATTGCACCTGGTTAGATGTAAGGCTGTGATTGCATCATGTAGATGGAGAGTTGTGATTGCATCTAGTTAGATGGAGGGCTGTGATTGCATCTGATTTGATGTAAGGTTACGATTTCATCATGTAGATGTAGGGCGGTGTTTGCATCTGGTTAGATGTAAGGCCGAGATTGTATCATGTTAAATAGATGACTGTGATCGCATCATATTAGATGGAAGGCTGTGACGTGATCATGTTTAGATGAAGGGCTGAGATTTTATTACTGATTTATTGATTGTAACACCGTTATATTTATTCGTAACAGTGGTTTATTAAATAAATTAAGGTATTTCTTCCATTATTCTAAATAATTATTTTGAGGCTTTAAAGTTAGCAAAAATATTCATGTTATTCTAAATAATTTCTTCCATTTTGCGTGCCAAGCTAAAAAATTATACTTTATATATTTTTATGATTCGAACAAAGAGGATTCATGGATATAGTAGTTAACGATGTGAATTTTATCCTAGATCAGTAATTTCTATGATGAGTTATTTTATCATGTTCTAGTCCATTGATTACAGTTGGAGTTTCTTTTTGCACTGCTTTCATGATACACGTGCTTCCTTTCTTACAGTGCTATAATTCTATTTTGTGGTTGTTTACTTGTGCTGAGCATTCATGATTTATGAGCACTATTTCTACATATATATATGTATGTGATTGAGATGTATGGCAAGAGGAGGTAGAGGATGAGGTATGCACTTGACATACCCTTTATTTCTTGTTAATAGCACATCTTGTTTATACTTATATACTTGCGTGCGTGGTGTTGTGATGTGCTTGTTGCATTTCCCGGAAGTCTCTCTAGTGAGGGGAGGTTATGCCCCAAAGAGACAATGTTGGCCTTATTCCCAAAGTCCGGCAGGTGAGGGGAGACCATACCCCAAAGAGATAGTTCGGAGACTCGAGCAGGTGAGGGGAACGTATGCCCCAACAGGCTAGCTTGGAAGAGCCAGTGCCGATGAGGGGAAGGCATACCCCAAAGAGACGACACTGAGCTGGGTGGTAGTTCGGTGGCCACCCGTCTACCTACCCTATGTGGCTATATGGGACCGATGGGTCCAGGGAGCATGCATATGATTGAGGTGTTGCATTCATCCTATTTAATTGTTGTGGATATATTTATACTTATTGATGGATGCTTGTAATTATTGCTGTGGATATGAGTGGAGTGGTGGATGTGTTACTGATGTTGTTCCGTCATTTTTCAAGATAGTTTATACTTGTTGACGGTTGTTGATTTCATGCATAGAGCTATGGATATATTATTGCTGATTTTTTTTGACGTTATTATTACATTATTTATATCGGCTATTTGTATTTTTATGCATGATGATTGATTTGGTGAATTAAGGACTGATCTGCTCACTAAGTTCTAGTTGGACTTACCCCTTCATTACTATTGTTTTACATCACCTGAGCTAGATCAGAGAGGTACCGAGGTGCAGTAGCGCAGCTGGTGGCAGCAGGGCAGCGAGTCTCGTGACATGTTGTGATCGAGGAGGATACCTGAGTCATTTTAGTGTCGCTTTGGTTGTTGAGTCATGTTGACTCGGGTCGTGGTTTCCATATTTTATTTATTTGAACTCCTTTTTAATAACTTGTTCAGTGTGTTCATATTGAGTTTTGGTTTGGTTTGGTTCGTGATGTCATGTATATTCTTTTCAAAAAAAATCTCTCACTGTTCAGGTTATTGTTGTTGTGTTTGAGTTTGGTTAGACTTCGGGGTACGTGGCGTATCCTGGCCGATCATACCAGGCTTGGGATGTGACATTGGTGCTTTGATTTTGTGATTTTGTGATTTTGGATTTCGTTGTCAGGGTTGTGCTTGTATTTTGATTTTGAGGATAGCACACGACTTGATTTAACATGGCATTGTCATGACAAGCAAGGGTGAGCAGCCAGTTGTGGCAAGTGCTGTCGTGGAGCAACCATTCGTAGTGTCGCCACAACAGGCAAGGGTAATAAGCTCATCACAGCAATGCTGCAGCATGCCATAGCAAGTTGCGGCCAATGTTTTGCCTAATGTAGATCATATGGGAGGTTAGGGAAGAAGGAAAATTGTGGAATTATTTGTAATGAATTTTGTAATATAACGATAATATTTTCTTTTTCGATGATGTCACAAACTTGGTAACAATTATTTGATAAAAAATATTTACGTGTTACGTCGTACTTATGTAGCGGTGTTATGAATATTTTTGAATATTTATTTTTATCAAAATTATGTTTACAATCAGTGCTATTGCATTTAGTTTTTATCAATTTTATATTTTTAGTGACGTACAATAAACTAGTAACAATGTTATATTCATTTTTTTAATCAAAATCAGTGCTATTGTGTTTATAACATTGTAATAAACGTGCATAATAATATTATATTCATTTTTAATTAATTATTTAAAATGAATATATTTAAATTTTCTTTTTAATTATTTTTAAGAGCCTCCAATGGTCAAAATACTAGCATATTATATATGAATTTCAAAGTTCCTAATGCAACGGTAGGGGTCATTTTCTACTAATGAAGTTTGGTTTGTTCGATTTTTGTGTGTTTTGGAAAGTATTACTTTAAGACTATAAAATTTAATTAATTAATTCCTGAGTTTAATTGTGTTAGAGTTGGTATTGAAAGCGAGTTAATTGACCCACTTACATATGTTATTTTTATAATTAAAATTTCACCTTATTTATTTCCTATGGTACTTGACTTTCTTTCCCTTGGAACTCGTTTATGCATGTGTTTGATTCAAAAGCACATTGATATTATAGTTGAGTTATGAAACGTGTGTTATAGAAGATAATTGCATGAGTAAACAGGAGTTCTTGGGCGGGGTCACCAATGATATAAGAATGCGCTAAGGCACAAGGGTACTTGCATGGAGCATGTATGCAAGATATCCTTTGATAGTCATTCTCCTTGTACGAGCAAATGAGGAGGACACTCTTAGTTGCAAGAATGTATGAAGGGAAACTCATAGAGCTATTGTCTATATCAACACTTTCAATACTCCCGACATGGGACTAAATCGGGGTATTGCAATCACATCAAGTGAAAAAAAAACTTTTAATTATTTAGACCATCTTAACTTTCAACCCACTAGTAGCTTAATTAGTGGTTAAATATTTAAGTATGTTGCTTGATAGTCATGAGCTTGACCATTAATTATAGTGCTTTATGAGCATATTTTGTGTTTGTGTACGTCTTGTAATGTTATAAAATTATTATTTTTTAAAACAAAAAATAGATCATCTTAACATTATTGACAAGAATAGTGAAATTTTGATCAAGTCCCAAGATTAAATTTTGATCGAAAACAATAAATAAATGCATTGAAATGACTCATTTAACTATATATTTAACTTAGAAGTCTTATTTATCGTTTGGTTGATTGATAAAACCTTACGTAGGAAGTAAGTTGTATTTTTCAGAAAGTAGACAAAGCATGTCCACATATTTCTTGTCTATAAATTGCAACCAACCAAGGCAATAACTGGGGCATAAGGAATAGTATTTCATTCCTAATTTATTCTATCCAACCAAACACTACCTAAGGTTCTTGCAAGGTTTGGATAGGCCTAGACTAGCGTTGGAAATGCTTGCGCCATGCTAGGTCTGACACCTAGCCTGGCGTTGACTTAGTGCAAGGCTAGCCTAGCGCTGGCAATGCCAAGCATGGTTCATGTGCCCCAAGGGACGAGCTCAACCCGTCGCTTGGGCATGAGCGTGTTGTGCCTGGATCGACAAGAAATTTTTTAGGCCAGGTGAAGCACTGTCCCACTTGGGCCGGGTCCGTGCCACCCATGGGCCGAGCCTCTACTATGTAGCAAGGAAACGAAAACGAAAAACATAATGCGACACAAAACAAAATGAAGAAACACTAATTTTAAAAAAATATATGACATTGAAATGTTAAGGAAACACTATATATATATATATATATATATATATATTTATAATTAATATAAGGGTAAATAGCCTAGAAATTCACACAGTTTCACAAAAAATTAAGATCACCAATTTTTTCAATTTTGGCGTGTAAATTTACATAGTTTGCTTCTGTTATTACATCTATCAATTCGCCAAGGTCTCGTCAAATTTGCTGACTTGGAAGAAAATAGTGTTCGCGTGGCTGACGAATCCATACGTGGTCGGCCTCCCACAATTAGCTGGCACTACTAGAAAAATGGTCATCAGCAACGGCTGAGCCGTTGCAATAGAGCCGTGACAGAAAGTCGCGTTGCTGATGACTTAGCAACGGCCACTCGGGCCGTCGCTCAAAACATTATCAGCAACGGCCGCTCGGGCCGTCGCTAAAATTATTATCAGCAACGGTTTTGCCACATACCCGGAGCCGTTGCTGATAACATTAATAGCAACGGCCGCTGAGTCCGTAGCAACGCCGTTAGTAAAACGCCGTCGCTAAGCCGTTGCTGTAGGTCATCAGCAACGGCTTTCGATACACTTTTAGCAACGGCTTTCCCACGGACGCCCGTGGGAAAGCCGTTGCTGATGACGAATACCTGCAACCAGAAAATTTGAAAATTTCAAATTTCCATTGATACATTGATACATTTATCTGATACATAACTCACACACCCATACCCTCATACACACATTCATTCACACATCACAAACACCTCATACACATTCATTCACACATCACAAACACACCAACATATATACATCAAAACAATTATACTTATATTGATAATTATCCACGATAGTATAAAAACAATTCAAATGCAAAATTGAAGTATCAATATCCAAACAAAATAAGTTAAACAAGTTCAATATCCAAACAAAAAATCTCACGATCAAGATGGAGGATGGTCTGGATTATATGGCGGGGTCTGGAGCGCTTGAGTGTACACCGGCGTGGACTGAGTCGAGGACGATGGATTAGATGATGCCGAAGAGATGACTGGTTCGGGATGACCTGACAAGTTGCGTAGCATAGCTTCTATATTCGCCATCGTCTGACTCTGACGCTCCATCATCTCAGTCTGACGCGCGACCGTCTCCTCTAGTGTCCTTATCCTATTACTATGATCATAACTGGATCTAGAGGTGGACGGCCGCTCACCAGCGACCGGAGGGGTCGGTGCCCCAAGTGGCCCTAGTACGGCTCGCGCATGACCACTATCTGCGAAGCCATATACGCGACCATGGTCCCAGCCACCTGCGGCCTCGACCCACGATGCTGCGTCAAAGTCCTCGGGGGTACCCCCACGCTGCACCACCGTCTGGCTGTAGGTCTCCTACTCGAGTTTGATTTTTTGTTTAATATTTATCATAAAACTTAAATTATAAATATATAATGAATAATTTAAACAAATATATAATTACCATAATGTATGCAGCGCGGTTGTCGATGTACTCCCTCGTCCCATGTGCTCGACGGTGAGTCCGCTCGAACACCGCCATCGGGGAGGGTCGCTGGACAGTCCCGTCATCCGACACCGTCGTCTACATTTACAAAACAAATACATTAATTAGTACACATAATAACAAATAAAATATATAATTAAAAGATATACTTACCATACGGTTTGCGTGCACTGCAAATGCAACATAGCCGCCGGTGTGACGCGCTGCTCCTCCCGACATGCGATTTCTAGCCGCATTCCGAGAAACCTCCTGACATCGATCCGTCGACCATATCCCCACGAGCTGGTCCCATATATCCGGAGTAATCCAACCGGGGCCGTATCCCCGAGTCTCCGCGATGTTAGTGGTCCCAGCTCGGGCCATCGCTTGAGACCGAGCCTGCCCCAGCTGCCCATTGTACCTTGCCCGGGAAATAGCCTCCCAGGCAGCGTAAATGAAGGGCCTCTGGTCCTCGGCCCATGTATAGCGAGCCTGCAAAATAATAATATCAGTACCAATATTAATATATCATCATGCATGTAAAAAATAATAATAATACGTGCCTCAAACTCGCGCCATAACATGTCGACGTGCTCGCTAGTCACGTGAGACCACGTAGGCCATGCCCCGTGCATGTATCGTCGAATAGTAGAAGAAATGCTCCTCGGCACTTCTTCTTGCTCGAACCTGCACAACAAAAATAAATTTTAATATTATATTATGATATAATGAATTTGTAATGATTCATAATTCATGATATATTACCGCTCCCCAATCACGCTAATCAATCTACGTGACTCTGTGGCTGGTGGAGGCTGCCACCTGTTCGGCCCACGTGGTCGCCTACGTCTGGATGTACTAGCCTCGGCAGTATCATCGGAATGAGGATCAGCAACAGGTGGATCAGCAGCATGAGTAAGTGCTGGAGTCTCACCGATCGGAGACTCCGAAACTCTCCTGCGTCGATAACCACGACCAGACATATCTGTCGAACAGACATATAATCAGATTATTGTATAAATAGTAGAGATATATTTAATAAAATATATACTTTACAATTATTCTTCATCATCTGAATAATAGTCTTCGAATTCTTCTTCTTCTTCCTCTTCTTCCTCTTCTTCATCTTCTTCATCTCCAGCTTCCTCAATTTCATGATCGTCATCATCAGCATATTCAACTTCTAATTGAATTGACGTTGTGTCTGCATCCTCGAGTATTGGAATAATACGATCCACAGCAGGAAGATCATCTTCTTGATAGAAACCAGGAGGATCATTTTCTCCTACTATCGGATCAATTTTTCCTCTACCTTTTGTCTTACAGACTACACGCCAATCTGCTCTATCTTTATTTCAAGCCGGATACTTCGCGTAATATACTTGTGGACGATTCTGCGTGCGTCCGAAGTGGACGATTCCGGCGCGAGTCCGAATTGGACGAATCCGGCACGCGTCCGAAGTGGACGATTCCGGCGTGAGTCCGAATTGGACGATTCCGGCGCGCGTCCGAAGTGGACGATTCCGGCGCGAATCCGAATTGGACAATTCTGGTGCGCGTCTGAATTGGACGATTCCGGCGCGAGTCCAAATTGGACGATTCCGGCGCGCGTCCGAAGTGGACGATTCCGGCGCGCGTCCGAAATTAATCTAAACCCTAATAATTAATCTAACAAATTAAACAATTAATCTAAACAATTAATTAACAATTATAAAATAATTAATTAACAATTTCAAAACAATAATATATATATATATATATATATATATATATATATATATATATTCCGGCGCCGGAGTCCACCATCCGGCGCCGGCGTACAGTGGCCGGACACACTGTCCGGCCACTATAGAAGGTCCGGCGGCGGCCAATCTGCGCGCGTCCGAAGTGGACGATTCTGGCGCGAGTCCGAATTAGACGAATCCGGCGCGCGTCCGAAGTGGACGATTCCGGCGCGAGTCCGACTTGGACGATTCCGGCGCGCGTCCGAAGTGGACGATTCCGACGCGAATCCGAATTGGACAATTCTGGCACGCATCCGAATTGGACAATTCCGGCGCGAGTCCAAATTGGACGATTCCGGCGCGAGTCCAAATTGGACGATTCCGGCGCGCGTCCGAAGTGGACGATTCCGGCGCGCGTCCAAAATTAATCTAAACCCTAATAATTAATCTAACAAATTAAACAATTAATCTAAACAATTAACTAATAATTATAAAATAATTAATTAACAATTTCAAAACAATAATATATATATATATATTCCGGCGCCGGAGTCCACCCTCCGGCGCCGGCGTACAGTGGCCGGACACACTGTCCGGCCACTGTAGAAGGTCCGGCGGCGGCCATTGGCCGATCGCCGCCGGCCGAAACCCTAGAAAGGTTTCGGCCGGATTTTAACCTCTCCGGCCGAAACATAGTGAGAGCCGGTCGGCCGATCAACATACCGGCAGCAGCGGCAGCGGCGGCGAGAGGCGTCGGCGTGAGGCGTCGGCTAGAGGCGTCGGCAGCAGCGGCGAAGGCGGCGGCGGCAGCAGCGGGAGGAAGAAGGGTCGGGCGCGAGAGCGTGCCCTATATAAACTTATCAGCAACGGCTCACTCGCCCGTTAGAACGCCGTTGCTGGTAAGTTATCATCAGCAACGACTCACTTATCCGTTAGTAAGCCGTTGCTGAAAATTAAAACATCAGCAACGGCTCGCCTTTCCATATGAAAGCCGTTGCTGATAGTTAAAATAATCTGCAACGGCTCGGTTTTCCGTTAGAACGCCGTTGCAGATACAGATATCTGCAACGGCTCGGACGGCCGTAAGAATGCCGTTGCAAATAGCAACGGCTTGAGCGGCCGTTGCTGATAGCCGTTGCTGAAGATCAAGTTTCTAGTAGTGTGGACCTATTTCTATTTTTTCTTTCACGTGAATCTGTAAGCCATGCGAGCATTGTTTTCTTCCACGTCAGCAAATTTGACAAGGTGCTTAACGGATTGGTAGATGTAATAATAGAAGCAAACTACGTGAATTTACATATCAAAATTAAAAAATTGATAGATCTTAAATTTTTGTGAAACTATATGAATTTCTAGACTATTTAGCCTTAATATAATATAATAATTATACAAATATAATTGTTTATAAAAAAATATTTCAAACTATTCATAATATGTTCATAAGTTTTACCGTAATTTTTTCTACACAATTTTTTTCACTTTATTAAGTCTTTCTTCTTCTTCTTCTCATCAATTTCTGCACTATATCACAGTGTAATTCTATCAATTTCTACACTATATTATAGTGTATCAACTCATCAATTTAATTTTAGAATGTGATCGAAAACTCTCTCTACATTTTTCGACATGTTTCCTCGATGTTTTTAAAAGTTTCTGTGTCCGAAATGTTTTTGACATGAAAACTAAAGCCTATAAGAAGTTTATGCTCTTCATAGGTGGAGCACCTAAACCATCGTCTATATGATATATGCATCAATGTATATGCCACTGTAAATTAATTAATACCACGAGGAACTAACATCTCTTGATAATTATCTGTCTTCCATCTTATGTCAATCTAATATATACAAAAGTAGGCTCGGCAAATCTCAGCGTGGCATGGGCCTAGCACGATAATATCGTGCTCAGGCTAACCCTATCGTGATGGACTGTAATTGGGCCGGCCCAATAAGGCTCGAACAATTACCGGTCGTACTGGACCAAGCGATGTAGGTTCGACCCATCCCGATAATAAATTTTATTTAAGAACCTATTAATAATTTAGGACATTATGTGAGCTATCAGGTCAAATCAGCCAGATGTATTACATATACTTTAATTATTATTATTTTCTTTTTTGTTATCGTGCTAACGAGTCGTGTCGTGCCGACCTGTTTATTTTTTGTGTCGTGTCGAGCCTAGGGTCCCAGGTTCGAACTTTTATCGGGTCGGGCATAATTGTTCAAATTGTTCTTTTATGTATCAAATTATTCCCAGTAGTTAAATCTTTTGGATCCGCCACTGAAATCACGCAATGGAAGCCGTCGAGGCCAACAAGAGGCCAGGGGCGTCATCGTTGGCCACTACCGCTGCAAATCGAAGAAGATCCAACTCTGTGGTATCTTTAATCTTGCTCGAACAAGCAATAATCGAATTCGAAGCTTGGTTGGTGATGACAAGGGAGTCATCCGCATCAGCCGTTAAACAACTGATGAAGAAGATGAATATGAAGATGAAATGTTACTTGAATTGGATGGGGTGGCAGTTGGCACCGTCGGCTGCAGCGCTGTGTCCTCCGCATTATTCTTCGCCACGCACTAGAGCTCTGTGCCCGTCGGTGCTCACATGAAGGTGTATGAGGTGCCAGCAGGCACGAGGAGAAGGCGGGTGGCGGATTCACTTGACGACGACGGCCATCGAGGGAGAAGAAATAATAATAATATTTTTCTAATAAAATTAATTAAAATAATAAGATAACAATCCACGTAGGATAAAACTTATCATGTATTCTCCGTTAAGTGACACATCAGCCAAAATCGTTAGAAATGACGATGCGTGCTAAACGGGGTAATAGAATAAAAATTGATGTATTTCCTTAATAATGGAAAAAAAAATTGTGCTAAAACGGGGAAAAAAGTTCAAAGTTCGTATTTTTTTGGGATATTTACACTATAATTTATATTGTTCTTTAACCTAGGCGGCTAAAAACCATCCGCTGCCAAATTGGAAATATGAAATCAGGACTGCTTCAATATATTATTTTGATAAAATAGTATACTGAACACATTTTTTTGGGGGTAAAATAAGATATAACATTAAAGAAATTGATGAACACAAAATGGAGGAGACAATATGTTATTTCAAAAAAAAAAAATATGTTAATTATACTATTTTACGAAACATCTTTTGAAACATTATATTGAACACAACTTTTTTGTGAATTAGCATAGTATCTTTTCTGTTTTGTGTTCATCAAAATTATTTTTTTGTGTTCAATATGTTGTTTCTAAAACTATTTTGGTAAAACAATATAATGAACATAATTTTTTTGTGGAACAATATATTGTCTCTTCTATTTTGTGTTCATCAATTTTTTTTTCAATATGTTATTATACTAAAAAAATTGTATTAGATACGTTATTTGGTAGTACATATTAAATCGAACCCGATTCATGATTTTCGATAGATGTTTTCAATTAGCTATAGTATCGATGCCTTGCAAGGTTAAAATGTGGTTTTAAAAATAAAAAATTTAAATTTTATACTTTAATATATTATTATATAATACGTGATTTTATAAATGAAAAAGTTTGAAATTAAATTTTAATATTTTAATATATTATTATATAATCTATTTTTTTGATATTTCTAGCATAATTTCAATTTGAAAATATATAAATTTAGATTTAAAATTAATTTTTAAAATTTTATAAAAATAATTATTTTAAACTTAAATTTTAAATTAAATTTGTAACTATAATTTAATGTTATAAATAATTTAAATTTAAATATTTGTGTACCTAGATTTTCATAAATAAGTTACCATATTATTATCATATTATAAAATAATTATGTTTTTAAGAATAAAAGTCGATACTTAATTGGAAGTGAAACATGCTTAATTTAATAGACTCGAATAATTTCCAATTAATCATAGATATATACGGAGGGGAAATAAAATTTAACATTAAACATGCATAATATAATATATAATATTTAAAAATTAAGCAAACATAATTAATTTAATTCTAACCAAATGAAAATTAATAAAATTAAAAATTAAGCATGTTTAGTTAAGTAGACATAACAAAATTTAAAATTTCATAAATAAGTATTCACATTTGAAATTAATTAAATTCAAAATTTTAAAAACTAAGGATGCTTAATTAAATGAATTTGAAAAATTAAAACTAAATATGCATGATTATGGAAGGAAAATAAAATTTGTGATTAATAAAATTCGAAATTAATTAAAATTTATAAATTAAATTGAAAGGAAATTTAAGTAGTTTTATATGAAAATTTTAAAACTAAGAGTAATAAATTGAAAAAAAACTTGCTTAATTAAATGGATGTAGAAATATATAATTTTAATTTGAAAATTTAGATATTAATTTCCATTAATTAGTAAGATTTAAATTAATGAATTTGAAATTAATATGAATTGGAATAATTAATAAAATTCAAAATTTATTATACATAATTAAAAGGATTCAAAATTTTAAAAAATAATCAAGTTTACTTTGAAATTAAGTCTAGTTAATTTAAATATAATTGAAAATTTATAAATTAAGCATCATTAATCGAAGAGAAAATAAAATTCACCATTAATAAAATTCAAAATTTAATTTAATATGAAAATTAATTTTGAAATTGTAATTAGTTTAATTATAAAAGTTAAAAGTTAAATATGATTAATTTAAGAAAAAATAAAATTCAGTATTAATAAAATTCAAAATTAATTTAATATAAAAATTAATTTTAAAAATTAAATTTGAGGAAAATTAAAGTAGTTTCATCTGAAACACTAATAGAAATTAAGGTATCTACGATGACATTTTTGCGACCGCAGTATTGCCATCACAGATAGTAACTGTTCTGCGACCGTCGACGTCGGGTAGTCGCATAATCGACGGCATGGCGACGGTATTGCGATCGCGAAGGTCACCGTCGCAAATGTGAATACTCCGCGACGGTACAGCGTATGTTTAGCGACCGTCTTTTGTGATCTCTTTCTGTGGTCGCAATACCGTCAGAGGGTAATTTTTATTCACCCCGCCCTATTTTTCTCTTCCCTTGCTCGATCACCCCGCGGCCCGCCCTATTTTTCTCTTCCTCTCTCTCTCTCTCTCTCTCTCTCTCTCTCTCTCTCTCGCCTTCCTTGCCTTCTTCGCTCTCTACCTGGGTGTCGTTCGCAACCCGTCCCTCAGCCGCTACGTCCGCTTCAACTACATGTAGGCCGTCGTCTTCGACGTCCTCCTCGCGCTTCCCGCCCTCTTCCAGCGGGTGTTTCGGGTCATGGAGATGGGCTACCATGCCATCTTTGCATTCTCGTTCGCGTGTTTCGTGTACTCTATCTTCAGTTGCGTCCTCGGGAGGACGCTAAATCTGCCGATCGTGGCAGCTGCGACGGATCGGCAACAATTGTAGTCTTTGGAATGAGAAGATCTCAAAGCGTCTTTAGGTAATTTGGTTTATGCTATCTGAAAGTGAAGTTTGTGTTCCCACAAATTTCTCATTATTTTTATTTGAAGACAAGATTCTTAATAAGCTGATTTAATTCTAATTTTTTAACTTTGGTTAATATAATATATAATATTATATAGTGTCAGGTTATCATTGAATAGGAAATGAATTTATATTTTTCTATTTTTTTTTAAAAAAAAACCATAATTCTACGACGGTATTGTGACCGTCCTTGTCGTCGCAGAAGGTCTATGACCTGGTCGCGCAGAGCGATCGTAGTCACTGTGCGACGGGATCTGCGACGACCGATCGCGGTCGCAATACCGTCGGGACAAATTTCTTATTGCGACCGCTATGCTGCGGTCACACAAGCATTTGCGACTAAGGCTTCGGCGACGAACGCGTGCGACCACCGCGAACGGATCTTTTGCGACAGCTTTGCGACCGCATAAGCAGTCGCAAAATAAAAATATAGATTTAAAATAAATTTTTAAATTAAGCATATAAAAATAAAAATATAAGTGGGGTAAAAACAAAGGTAAAGAATTGAGGAAGTAGGGAAAATTTAGGCGGGAAGAGATTATTGCATATATATATATATATATACCCTTTTAAATATAAATATTAAATTTTTATATTTTAATATATTACTATTTATAAATAAAATAGTTTATCGATTTTTTTTATATATAATTTTCACATTTTCTAACATAATTTTAATTTAAAATCATATAAATTTAGATTTAAAATAAATTTTTATAATTTTAGAAAAATAATTATTTTAAACTTAAATTGTAAATTAATTTTTAATGAGGTGGTAAATTCGGTTAGTAAATCAAAGTCAGACAAACCATTATTGATATTGAAACTGGATCTTGAGAAAGCGTATGACAAAACCAATTGGGAGATCATTTTGCAGATAATGGAGAAAATGGGATACACGACCAAAGTCAAGAATTGGATAGGAAATTGTCTAAGAGGAGTTAGATATGCTTGCAAGATCAATGGAGAGAAATCTAAATTATTTGAGAGTTATAGGTGAATAAGGTAGGGAGACCCCTTATCCCCTTACTTATTCATCATAATGGAACAACTTACTTTAATATTGAATGAGGCTGTTAGGGAAAGAAAAATAAAATCCTTCAAATTTGGTAACATCTAGTTGGGCCATACTTTTTTTGCAAATGATATTGTCATCTTTATTAAGAGCAATCATAAATCATATAAAAATGGCATGAAGGTGCTGAATAACTATTGTTTATTAATTGGGCAAAAGTTAAACTTGGATAAATCTGATGTCATATTTCCAGTAAATTGCAGAAGTGACATCAAGCACAAATTATCCCAGCTTCTGAATGTTAAAGAAGGAAAGTAACCTTTTAAGTACCTAGGTACTTTTATTACCCCAAATAGGCTTGAAAAATCATATCAAATGAAGCTGGTACACAAAGACAAATGAAGAATCGACTCTTGGGCTGGAAATCAGTTATCCTAAGCTGAAAAATGTATCATATTGAACTCTGTTGTAAGCTCTATACCAATTCATACTCTCATGACTTCTTGGGTGAGTGAGGAAGTTGTAAAAGAAATTGTGAAAGCTGAAAAGTGGTTCTTTTGGTCAGAGAATAATGAAAGGAGATCTGCAAATCTGATAAACTGGAATATTGTTACTGAAAGTAAAAGGAATGGGGGATTGGGCATAAGAAATCTTCATTACATGAAGAAAGTTGCTATGGCAAGAGTTTTTACCTCTTCTTAATAAGGAAAAACGTGGTTGGTGTTCTTTGCTTAATGAAATATGTAAAAGATAGCATCCTTGGATGATGAGTAAAGGGAGGAACTTGTCGTGGACGGGTAAGACTATTGCAAAAAAACATGAATGAACTGAAGGAAGGCCTAAGAATATCAGTTGGAGATGGTAAAAAAATCTGTGAGGACCCTTGGGTGGATTCAACATCTTTTGATAAGTGGCCTACTTTCCTAAATGTTTTGGTGCAAAGTAGAGAATGTATGTGATCTGATGGTTGATGGGGTATGAAATCAGGATATATTAAGTGCTTATTTTGGGAAGGAAATTAACTCAATAATTAATGAGATAGTTATAAGTACATGAGGAGTCAGAAATAGATGGGTATGAACTTGTGCTACTAATGACAATTTGACAACCAATAGTGCTTACAACTTCTTAAGGGGAGAGACAAACATGAAAGTGAAAATTTGATTGATTGGCCTAAGATCGGGAAACTAAAAGTTCCTGAGAGAGTAAGGATTTTTCTCTAGAAACTACTATGGAATAGACTACCTACAACCAAATGGTTTGGTATATTCTCTGGTATTGAGGTTGATTCATGTCATGTGTGTGACAGAGGTGAGGATGATACAAATCATATATTGGTGGAGTGTGAATTTGCTAAGTAATATTGGGCATTTGCACAAAAGAAGTTGGGAGTAGCTTTTTCTTACTAGGATACTTGGCGTTCTGGAGGATGGCTGAGGGAGTCTATGAACCTGGTGAAGGACTCGGGAGAATGTATGCTAGTTTTTATTGCAATTTTCTTTTGGTTGATTTGAAAAAACATGTGCAATTCTAAATTCAAGAGTAAGAAAGAATGAATCTTCTCCATCTTTGCTAAAGTCATGAATACTACTATGCTAATAAAGATACTGCTGGAGAGACAACTAGGAATAGGATTTCTGATATGGCTTTAACCTGTGATAGAAATGTTCAGAAGTTATTGAAAAAAAAGTTCATGTTTTATAACGTAGCTTGGAAGGAAAGCTTAGTTCCAGGTGTAGGGTTTGTATATGGTGAGGTAGGCTCCTGAAAAATAGTAGATGCTAATATGTTGAAGGCAGATAATTCACTCAAGGTTGAGATGATAACTATCTGATATGAATAGAATATGCGAGGAAGAAAGATTTGCAATCCATATGCATGGGCTCTTATTAAGATTCTAAAAAAGAAAGCTGAGGTTCCTTAGAATTTAATCTCATTGCTGGATAATATATGGAGAATTGGATTAGAAGTTGGAGTCAAAGACTGAATTTTTGTTAATAGAAATAGTAATGTTGTTGCACGTTCTGCTGCAAAACTAAATCTTTATTCTAGCTGTTCTAGAATCGGGTATTCTAAGAAAATAAATAGTAGATATGAAGAGGTTGTAATAAATTATTGTAATGATTTTTTAATTTTTTTTTGAATGAAATGGATACAGGAGATGGTGAGATCTATTTATCAGGAAATAGACTCCCTTCTCACTTATATCAGTTGATCGTGAAAAATATATATATAAAACAAACAATGGAAGAAAAAGGAGAATCCCGATGTCGTGGACTTAAAAATGAAAATCCAGAAATGGATACAAAGTTCACTTTCCTCTTTCGCCACTTTCCGGTCTTCATATATTAATAATTATTTATTTACTTAATTACCCCAAACATGTCGCGCACTTCGTCCTCCTGCGGTCAATTCTTTATACCTCCTGTGGCTGCTTCCCTACCGCCTTTGATGCGGCCGCCGTAATCCCCTTTCTCCGCCGCATCTCCCTAATCACCTCCGCCATCGCGGCGTCCGCGCCCTCTCCGTCCCCGTCGCACCTCATGAACACCTCCGCGATCTCCGCTGGCGTCATCTGCACCTCCTCCAGCAGCGCTTCCGCCTCCGCCATCAACTTGTGCTCCTCCCCGACATCCAGGTAGTTCCTTGCCAGCAACCGGAACGCCTTCGCGTGGCAGTACGACAGTTCGATTTTCCGGTCCATCCTCCCCGGCCGGAGAAGCGCCGGGTCGAGCCGCTCCGGGTGGTTCGTCGTAAAGATCATGAGCCGCTCCCCCACGCATGACGACCACAGCCCGTCCACGAAGTTTAGCACGCCGGATAGGCTCACCGCCGTGGTCTTGCTGAACCCATTCGCGCTCCCGTTACTGGGATCGTCCACTGCTGCCTCCTCGCCCTCCGTCTCTGGATTGACCGATTTCTTGTCCTTATTCTTCCGGTCGCTGAGATCGAGTGAGCAGTCGACGTCCTCGATGACGACGACGGACTTGGGAGTAGTAGAGACGAGGAGGCGGCGGAGGAGTGTGTTGGAGTGGACGGCGGTTAGCTCGAGGTCGTAGACGTCGAACTCGAGCAGGTTGGCGATGGCAGCGATGAGGCTGGTCTTGCCGGTCCCAGGCGGGCCGTAGAGGAGGTACCCCCGCTTCCACGCGCGGCCGACGCGGGCGTAGTACTGCTGTCGTTGGGCAAAGCGTTGGAGGTCGTCGAGGATCTCCTTGCGCTGGTCCGGGTCGATGGCGATCGTGGCGAACGTTGAGGGGTGGGAAAAGGGCACCGGAGACCAGGGGTTGCGGTGGTCGTCGCCGAAGACGGCGGCGCGGTTGGTGTAGAGGCGGCGCTTGCGGGTGCGGAGGCGGATGCGCTCGGCCTCCTTGAGGACGTGAGGGATGTAAAGGGAGCGGACGTCTTGGCGGTAGCGGCGGTGGAAGGAGAGCTCGAGAAAATGGTGGTCGGCGGCGGCGGAGTGGTGGCGCAAGGGGTTGGAGGAGGAGGGGGCGTGCTCGACGATGGAACTCCACCGGAGGGAGATGCCACTGAAGGAGTCGTTGGTGGTGTGGTAAGCAGGGAGGGAGGCGGAAGGTTGAGGCGAGTCGTGGCGCTTGGAGAGACGGACAACGGGGGCGTCGTCGAGGCAGCGCTCGCCGAGGTAGGCCTGGGCAGCATCGTAGAGCTCGTTGGTGCTGCCGCCGGCGTCGAACTCGTCGATGACGATCTTGGTGTCTCTGTTGAACCGCGACATGAGGCCGTTGAAGAGGAAGCTGATGATCCGGTGGAGCTCCGGCGGCAGGAAGTCCCGGTACGCCGTCCTCACGAACAGCAGCGTCGCGAAGAGCGACCCGATCGAGCTCCAATCCCACGCCAACGCCATTAGGAGATCTCCCCCTCTAGGCCTCTACTTCTCTCTCTCTCTCTCTCTCTCTCTCTGCCTCCCTGTGCTAGTGTTAATGGAGAGTGAGGGAAGCTCAATGCATAGATCGCCACTATATACAAGGTGGTGGCGAAGGAGAGGGGAGCTTCGCCGCGCCATTAATGGCGTCCACTCTGGTCCACCGGCATTAATTACTTTATTACGTCGAAGGGGATTTATGACGTCACCATAGAGGTGACGTAAGAGGCAAGTGGCCGACACGGGACGGTGTCGTGGAGGGATGTGGTTGGCTTGCTTAGATGTAGTCTACGTGGGCAATGGGTCAAGTCCCACTCCGCCCACATGAACTGAATTTAGGTTCAATTGATTCCACCTTTTGGGATTTGGACCATATTAATATATTGATTATGGGTTTATTTGGACGCAAGCGAACGGGTTCGGTAATCGTATCGGATTATCTTCTTTAATTGAACTGGAGAAGATTAGGTCTATCTAATTAATTAAATGCATTTTAGTCCCTCAATATTAATTAATTAATTATTTGAGAGTATATATCCTTAAAATTGACCGTTTAGTCCAGGTTGAGCCAACGAATTCCAATATGCTCGCGAGGAGTCAAAAGTAGAAGAGACAGGTGGGTCATGATCTCAGAGTCATAGTGCCACTAAAAATGGCAGTCTGTGCCGATGGCCCGACGCAGTGTACTTGATGACATGGGACCACCCTTCTTTTGTCTTAAGAGGAACCAACATTTTGATTCCACTTAGGCACTTACGGCTCCCCTTCATATTTTATATTTTTGGCCTTATCATCTCACGCAACAAAATCTCACAAGAACTACTACTTGGATGATAGAGACAATTAAATATTAAAATTACACATTCGTCCTGCAAAGAAAAATGGAAAGCTAACTTTATGAATTGATATGCATGGCATTTGTTATGATTTTCTCGATTGAATATCTGAGTCATCTACTTCATATGCCAAAAATCACTGACCTAATATAAAAAAAAAGCATTAAATACAAATATATATTTTTAACCAAAAAAAACATTAGAACACCCTATTAAACCTGGCTAACATAGTTCAAAGCAATACTAATTAAATCAGATGATCAATCATGATTTCATTCGTAATTGTGCTTTATCTTCCTAACATAATAAGCTAGTCAGTCTACTGTCTTGATGCCTTCCCGACCAATAAATTGAAAAGCAATAAGCTCAATGTAACTTGCATTCATCTTAATGTCTTTAATTAAATTTTGGACTTTTCAAAAAAGAGTTAAAAGATCATTATACATGTCATATCTGCCTATTAAATGATTCTTTTAAACTGCATCTTTTTAGACTTCTCAATGGCATATTTTAGTTGTAGTTAATGATAGTACAACTAATATATTTATAATGTTATAACATTAACGAAGCTATCATCTCTTTTCATTTTGGGATTGCCCGTATAAGAGTGGGAATAAAAGATTTAGGATGGTTTTATATTAAATTTATGTATATATATATAGTAGATAAAAGTTTAAAAAATTCAAAAATTATATTGCCATGTTGTTAGGAAAATGATGAAATAATTGTAGGTTGTATATTTTAATCCCAACTTCTCTCTTGAAATATTTTTTTTAAAAAAATTGTAGTCAATTAAGGTCGCCCTTCACACAATTGCTGGGTAGAAGGGGCATTGGGCCAATGGTCGTGCACCCTTCGTCAACAAATTGAGCAGAGTTCTATCCCCATTGAGCATCCTGATCTTTATTAGAATCAAATGACAATATGCTGCACACTGAGCTATTTTCAAGAGTATGAATATCTAAATTATGCTTGTTATTTCAATTGTCAGCATCATTGGTATCAAACCCTATTTTATTAAAGCTAATTACATCATCAATTTCATCCTTGCATTTTTCAATAGTCTCCTCTTCGTAGCCTTTCTTTGCCAGGTTGTGGGCTTTAGAATTAAACGATTTATTGATATGCTCCCAGCTTCCTTCTATTTGTTTGCTAACAAAAATCAGATATCATGAACAAGATTTTGTAGATACCATGGAGACTTACATTTCTTGTTTAAAATATTGATTGCTTGTAAGTAGTTAGTGAGAATTTTCACTCTACACAGGCCAATTTCCTTGACTTTCTGTATGTCATTCAAGATTGAGTGCATTTCAACAACTAGAGGAGAACATACTATTAAACCGTTGCTCCCTTCAAATAGTTATTTATCTTCTTTATCAGTTATTTTAAAGCCAATACCAACTCTTCCCTCTTTCCATGCTGCATCATATTTTATGAAGACATCTTTATCCTTCACATAAGGATCAATCCTTATAGGAGCTTTATCATTAGAACTAGCCATGTTGTTGTTATTGCTCCAGTTAATGCCAGTCATTACTCTGCATATCAGTGTATTCATTCCAATTCTTTTAGCATTGAAGTACTTGGAGTTTCTATTATTCCAGAGATGCCATGGAGAAGATGCTATTATCTCCCTTCTCCATTATCTTTTGCCAGCACCTTTTGCTTCCTTAAGCTATTTACCCTTGTGCCATTCTTGTCGAAACTCAAATTGAAACCCAAGTTCCTTCTCAATTTTGTTCCAGAACTCATTTGCAAAGTTGCATTAAAAAAATATATGCTTGATGACGTCATCCTCCTTGCCACACACATGGCAGCAATAGGGATCAATTTTGCTTATATTAGACAAATACCTAACTGTAGGCAACATTCCCCATAATAGCTTTCAAATGAAGTTCTTCACCCTAGGAATTGTCTTCAACTTCCACATATCAGCCCAATTGGTTTTCAGCTATGTAGTTATAAGCAACTTTACAATTCAGCTCATCATTGAGACTCCAAACCCATTTGTCATCAATTTTCTTCCTAGGCAGATGTAATTAGGAAATGTTAAATAGATAATGCTCACCAAACATCTCTAGAATTAAATCAGAATCCCAAGTATTTTTAAATCAATTGGTTAACTTTACTGAACTTGAATATTTCATTCATATTGACATATGTTGGCCACCAGTTGATTCACAGATTAGACAGCCAAGGGTCTTTCCAAATGTCAATTTTTGAACCATCACCAATTCTTATTCTCGAACCATTTTTGAGTTTTTGTGTATGCATTTAAAAGACCAAGAGTATTAACTGTTGTTATTGAAGTACCAGGGATGATAGTCTTCATACTTGTTTAGGAGTATGTTAGACCAAAGACTCTTATCCTTATTAAGGAAAGGGAGAATTCTTTTAGCATGCAGTGAATGTCTCATTATTCCTAGGTTCTTGATACCCAAACCTCTTGAGTTCTTCCTTAGAAGCACCTTGTTCCAACCAATTAGATGGAAGCCTTTCTTTTTTGCTTTGGGTCTCCAAAGGTACCATCTTGCCAAGCTTTGAAACTTGTTAACAACCTCTTCATTAATCCATGTAGATGACAAGGTGTGCATTGGAAGAGAACACATAATTAAATTAAGTAATGTCATCCTACCTACCTGAGAAATTTTTTTACTAGCCCATCCATCTATTCTGGTCATTGCTTTGTGAATCATTGTTTCTTAGCAACTTTTGTCCAATTTTTTAGGGCTAATAGAAACACCTAAATATTTCGTAGGGAAAGATCCCTCCTTGAACTTAGTCAGGTTGCAGATAGTTTTTTTGATAATGACTTGACAATGCTCAGGAAATAATATTTTTGACTTTTGTTTGTTGATTTTCTGGTTGGTTAATTTGCAATATAGATCCAAGACTTTCATTACATTTTCACAATTACTCAAGCCCCCTTTTACCATCAACAACAGGTCACCAGCAAAGACTAAATGACTAAGCTTAATCTCATTATACTTGAACTCTTTAATTAAGCCCTTCTAGTGAACTCCTCTAGTATTTTGGATAATAGCACCTGCATGAGGATGAACACATAAGGTGATAATGGATCACTCTGCCTGACTCCGGCCATTTACACTAAAAAAATTGCTAGATATGGTACCATTGACATTGCAATTGAATTTGGCCGAGCTCAAACAAGCAACTATCCAACTTTTAAACTTATTCGGAACCCCTTGAGATAATTTAATCCTAAACTTTTACTATTCATTGCATGCTTAATTATCAAAAATTAACAAAAATATTAACCCGACCCGATTAGTTTTGGTCGGGTTGGATAAATTTTTCCTTTAAATCCTACTCGATCTCATTCAACCTGGGAACAATCCTAGGCTAAATTGTAATTTTGTGGGAGAATATGAGCTAAACTTGATGAAATTAAAGTAAAATTATGAATTTTAATAAAGTGATGTAAAATATGAAATTAGAATTTGAACAAAAATGTCGGGTTCGACCGGGACGTGTTGAGTGACGTCATCAAAGCCGAGTCAAGTCTATTTTTGCGATATATTACTAAAATACCGGCGAACAATTTCCGAGCAATTGCGCATGTTGTCGTCGATAGATTCCCACAAAGATGGTCAGATTCATGAGATTATTTTGTTTGGCTCGCGGACCGCACATTGAGATTTGAGTCAATCTTCTTTGTACTGTTTTTGCCTTTTTTTAATTCATTTTTCTTAAAAGTTTTTTTGCCTCTCTCTCATTTTTTGTCCTACTCAGCATGTGCTAATCAAAGAT
Source organism: Canna indica (assembly GCA_034359265.1). NCBI lineage: Eukaryota > Viridiplantae > Streptophyta > Magnoliopsida > Zingiberales > Cannaceae > Canna > Canna indica. Next base: position 14,449,118 of record CP136898.1, read on the forward strand.
ATACTTTTTTGCGTCGGTTTTGGACTATTACAAGTAGTCAAGTAGAGCAACTCTCTTTTAATATTTTGGAGGCCCCACAAGTGACTTTCCAACTAGGACACTTGTCTTTTGTGTATGTTTTGTTTGTGTAGGATTGCTGGTTAAGTAATCGGCAAATTTAATTATTAGGAGGGTCTTTCTATAAAACAAAGTACTTTTAGTCTTTTACCTCAATTAACCCAATTTATTTACATTTGTACCACTTGATGCCATGTGAAATTAAACAAGTTTGATTCATGTAATTGTGTTTCACATGTATCATATATAAATGAATTAATCCACTAAATTCATGGCATGATTATTATTCCTTTTTTTATTCACTTTGATTGAATTTAATAATATTTGTGATTTATATAAATATGATTTTCTTGAGAGTATCTTAATATAAAATAGAGTAAATACCAAAAAAAAAATACGAACTTTGAATCTTTTCCCATTTTTAGCATAAACTTTTTTCGTTAGCAAAAAAAAATACACAAACTTTGATTCTGTCACCCCGTTTAGCACGCACCGTCTTTTTTGACGATTTTTGCTGATATGACCGTTAACGACGACGACGTGACAAGTTACTTTGCCAACGTGGTATATAATTTCAACGAACGAGTAAATGGTAACATAAAATTACGAAATTACCCACCCCCGATGCTAATATTTTTTGAAACGGGGAGGGGCAAAATGGTAATTTTCTCGTCGTCTTCAAGTTGGGCACGCTCGATGCCCTAGTTCTTATTTTACCTGCTCGTCTTCTCGAACACTGTGAAGTGGGAGATTTTTGTTGCCTTTGTCGCCGGATTAGGGCACGCCTTCTGAAGTCTTTGTCGTCGAATTGGGGCACAAAGGGACGAGCGGTGCGGGCATTGCAAAACTATGGTCCCAAAAATAACAAGTATATTTTTGGTTTCTTTCGCATGTACCATTTTTTTTTTTAATCCATGTGTTGTGGTTCTAATATACATGTGAATCTATTTTTTTAATTGTTTTTTCACTATTTGCCATTTGCCGCATATTCATTTTCATGTAGGATGGAAAAATTTGAGATTGTAGTACATCATGGTGGTCAAATGATTTTTGAACCCCATGTATGCTATGTGGGGGGGGTGAACTACTCTTAGTCAGAGAAGATGATATGATTTCAAATACAGTACATTGTCTGACATGAGACTCTTGGTAGAGACATTAGGTTACTCTCGAACTAAATTATGGTACAAAGACCCTAAGAAGCTCTTATCTTTTGGACTGGTGGAGATAAAGACAGAAACTAAAGTTAAGGAGATGTGTAAATTGGCGATAAGTTGTAAGTCTATACACTTCTATTCAGAAGGAGTTGAGACTATGCATTGAGGAAAAAGAAACTAGAACAGACTCTCAAAAATCAGAACCAAAATGAGAATTTAGAGCCGGATCATGAAGGAGCTGACCAGGATGAGGCTCATGAACATACTGATTTTGATGGAGATGATGGCATAAGTGATGAGGATGATGAGAAATATAGAATAATGAAGAGAAATAAAAGAATACAGAATAATGATGAGCAAGGTACTAGTGGTGGAGGAGATGAGCACAAGAAAGATAAGCAAGGTATCAGTGGTGGAGGAGATCAACACAGTAAAGATGACCAAGGTACTAGTGGTGGAGGAGATCAACACAGTAAAGATGAGCAAGGTATCAGTGGTGGAGGACATCAGCACGGTAAAGATGAGCAAGGTACCAGTGGTGGAGGAGATCAGCACAGGGAAGCTGAGGGTGGGAACATGATTTATCAAGTTCTGATGAATCATCATCCAACGATACTTCAACTGAATCAGTGAAGACACCTAATAGTAGTGATGATGAAGATATACAAAAATTAAGAAAACTAAAGGATAAAGGATTTAGGGGCAAAGAATATGAGGTTTGAATTAGTAGGACAGTTCAGGCAAGTTGTTCAAGACTATGCTTTGAAGAATGGGAATGCTATTAAGTTTATTAGGTCTGGTGAGAAAAATATAGAGGCTATGTGTAGTGTCAAATGCCCTTGGAGGATTTATGGAAGCTTAACACAAAAGAATGAAGCATTTGTGATTAAGAGATATGATTCAGAGCATAAATGCTATAAACCAGCAAGAAACAAGTAAGCCTCATCTAAATGGCTTGCAAGACACTACATAGAAACTTTTAGGAAAAAACCAGACTGGAATGTACTTGAAATGCAAAGGGATATTGACCAAAAATTTGTCATATCAGTCACTAAGAATGTATGTTATAGAGCCAGAGCAAGGGCATTGAAAGCTTTATCAGGCTCATTGGCTGATCATTATAAGATGTTGTCATCTTATGTAGCAGATTCAAGAGAATGTTTATTGGTTTTGATGCATTAAAAGAAGGGTTTTTTTTTGTGGTTGTAGGCCCGTGATTTCATTGGATGAGTGCTTTTTGAAGTCAGAAGTTGGTGGTCAACTACTGTCTGCAGTTGGTAGGGATGAAAACAATTAGATGTTTCTAATATGTTGGGTTGTGGTTGAAGGTGAGAACGAAGACTCATGGAGGTGGTTTTTGATAAGATTAACTGAACACTTAGGCATTGTAGATGGTTTTGGACAGACAATTATAAGTGATCAACAAAAGATATAAGTGAACACTTAGACTTTGTTTTTTTATCTCATGTATGTATACTCTAATTATGTTTGTTTGTATCTTATAAGGTCTTCAAAATGCAGTTAGGGCTTTTATGCCTAATGCAGAACATACAAATTGCGCAAGATATTTATATGCTAACTGGAAGAAGAAGCATGTGGGTTATGCTTTGAAGAACCTTTTCTGGAAGACTGCAAAGAGCACCACAGAACCTCAATTCAATGAACACATGTATGAGATGAAGGAAATTTCTTAAGTTGCACATGATGATTTTATTAAAATTGGTTCAGACAAGTTCTGTAGGTTTAAAATCAGTACATTGCTAAAATGTGAGATCATTGACAATAACATGTCTAAATATTTTAATGAATACATTTTGATGGCAAGAAATAAGCTTTTGATTGACATGTTAAAGGACATTAGAAAGACAATAAGGAAAAGGATGGCAGAAAAGAGGGAGATGATAATAAAAAGTGATGATACCATATGCCCTAAAATTACGAAAAAAGTAGAAGAGAACAAAGTTGTTAGTAGCTTTTGCATAGCAACACATGCTGGATATAAGAAGTTTGAGGTTAAACACATGGATAACAACTATGTTGTAGATCTAGAATAAAATAGTTGCTTATGCAGGATGTGAGAACTTACTGGCATCCCTTGTCCTCATGTCATTTCATCAATTCATTGGTTGGGAGAGGATCCCACAGAATATGTTCATGAATATTTTAAGAAGTCCACATACCTAAGGGCATATGAGCATCTTATTCAGTCATTAAATGAGAAAAAAATGTGGGCAAAGATTGAGTCTGAATCTATCTTACCTCTCATTGCGAAAAGATAAACAGAGAGACCAAAAAGAGCAAAGAACAAGGATAAAAGTGAGAAGGAGAAAGAAGAAACAAGTACAACAAAGATGAGTAAGAAGGGGGTGCAGATGAAATGTACACAGTGCAGTACATATGACCATAACAAAAGGTCATGCAAAAATAAGGATAAAAGACCAGTATCAAGTGAACCATCATCTAGTCAGGTAACTTAATATTTGTCCTTACCTGTTTACTAACAAATCTATTTTTTACAATCTGTTTAATAACAAACCTATTTTGAAACAGAGGAAGAAAAGGGGGAGACCACATAAGAACCAATGTGTGCAAATCAATTTGGAGAACTAGGGTGTGCAGTCACCTGCAAAGAGATCAAAAATGGCTGTTATTAAGAGACCTGTTAGTTATGAGAAGCTTGTGCACAAAGAGAAGGCTATGGCAGCAAAGGGATTTGGAGTAACAATTGGCACTGAAATATGAAATACATATGTGCATGTAAGTTATTTAATTACAGTTATAAATTATAGATTTCAGTTATCTAATTCTAAGTTTCATGTAGATGTCTAATATGGATTGATATGGATTGTATGTGGATTGATATGTTTATGAATTGTATGTGGATCAGTCAAGATTGTGTATGGATTGATACATCAGTTTATGGATTATATTTGGATCAGTCATGGATTGTATGTCAATTGTTATGGATTGATATGTGGATTATATGTAGTAACCATTACTTGATTTTGTATGAATTATGTGTCATTCTGAGTTTTATGTATGTAGCATATGGAATTCTAAATATTATGTATGTGAAATGATGTGTACTAGTTGAATTGCGTACTGTGCAATAAATGACAAAGTTCATGTATTTTATGGTTAAAAGTGGCAAAGTTCATGTATTATTAGGTTAAAAGTGGTAAAGTTCATGTATTTTTACGTTAAAAGTGGCAAAGTTCGTATATTTTTTCGTAAAAGTGGTAAAATTCTTGTATTTTTTGGTGCACATTTCACTAACAGATTGAAACATACTAAAATATATTATCTTCAAATATACATGAGAGAGTAACATCAAAATATATAAACCAAACTACTTCATGGTAGTAGCTTTAGGTTATTATCTTTGTTCCCACCCCCAAATAACATACTAGAAAATACAATACATATAATAACAAACACCATACACACACTATCCTTCCTTAAATCGACTTATTTTTTGTCATTCCTCAGTTGAGCTATCTCATCTTCAAGTGTTGCAATTCTTTCTTGAAATGTCCTTTATTTCATCTTGCTCAATTCTATTCTTTCTTCCATTAGCTTCAGTTTCTCGAGAAGAATTTTTTTTCCTCAATAAAACCTCGCAGAATATCCTTTGTGTGGCCGTGATCCTCAGGATCATGCCACACAAAGAAATGGTAATCATTCTCCTGTTAAAAGATAGGAGTGAGTGATTACAATAAAGAATTAAATTTGGAGTGAGGTGATTTGAATCTCCAAAACCTTCTTCCGTGATTTCTTTGGCTCCATGCGGTGAACAGAACAGCTCGCACGTTATGGCAGCAGTGCGGAGCAACAACCTGTGATGAATTCACTAAAGATTCCTCCATTCGTTCCACGGTTTCCCTTCTTGATATGATCGTCCCTTCGTACCCTAATTCGGCGATAAAGACTCCAGAAGGCGTGCCCTAATCCGACGACAAAGGCGACAAAAATTCCCCTCTTCGCAGTGTTCGAGCAGGCGAGTAGGTAAAATAAGAACTAGGGCATCAAGCGCGCCCAACTTGAAGACGATGGGAAAATTACCATTTTACCCCTCCCCATTTCAAAAAATATTAGCATCGGAGGTGGATAATTTCATAATTTTATGTTACCCTTTACTCGTTCGTTGAAATATATGTCACGTTGGCAAAGTAACTTGCCATGTCGTCGTCGTTAACAACCATGTCAGCAAAAATTGTTAGAAAAGACGGTGCGTGCTAAACGGGGTGACAGAATCAAAGTTCGTGTATTTTCTTGCTAACGGAAAAAATTTATGCTAGAAATGGGAAAATGTCCAAAGTTCGTATTTTTTTGAGAATTTAAATTATACAGTGCAAATAGTAATTTTGTGTAGTATTATGCTATTTAGTCTCACATCAATAGTATACTAAATTTTGTGTTCGTTTATAATACTTGATAGGTGTGCTATATATTATCAACTTCAGTTTAACTAATTAAGATCTATGAAGTTGATAGTTGATAAATGGTATTAGAAAAGATTTAGTCTTTGACTTGGTGAGAGAGTCTATGTGAGAAATGACTGTCGAGGTTAGGATGAAGCCGCTACTAGATTAGGTCTTGCATGTCATTGACTAAAGTATTTATGATTTGGTGCTATATGTTAGTTCAACTTAGATCTTGATAGTGACATTAAGACTCAAGTAGAGATAATAAACTTTGGCTTAAATATTTTAATTATACTAGTGATTTCAGTCTATAAAGTTGATGAATTATCCTATCAAGCGAGTCGTAACATTTTGTGCAATTTTTAAAAAATGTTAAATTGAACATGTGAAAGACATTACTTTGTTCATCAAACTAATGCGTTGATTTTTGGGGTTGTTTCAAATTAATGTGTTGAATTATTTAACATAATTATGATCACACCTTATTTGTATTCCTTTTCTACAAATGAAATAAAATTTTAATATATGCATGTCCTAGGATAAATATATGGACACTGATTTAATATTTCTAGAATTAATCTTACTAAAAAATATCAATTCAAATTTATGGATTGAATAATATTATTAAAAGAGATGATAAGAAGATTTTTGTAATTAAATCTTTATGCTTAAAATAAATTATATGTTGTAATTATATATCTTAGGGTGCATATGTAATCAACCTTTATCTCTTGAATCATAAATGTCATGTCAAATTTCTATTTTATGCTCATAATACATTTTTTTTACTTTCCGTTAACCAATGTAACAAAACTTGAAGATGCACATAAGAAAAGTATGTTTCTTTAGTTAATAAAGGGTTTACCCAACTTTAGTGATGCATGTGAACTACACATTTTAACTAGTAATTGGATCTCAACGTCACTTCACATATTGACATTAATGCATGCAACAATCAATGACTCACCAACTTGATGCCAATCAATTTGCAGGGTCAATCATGGAATTTGATTTGATCTTAAGTTAGTAATATCCTTACCAAATAAGTGGAAACCTTTTATAATGATGTGGCAGGTTCTTTCCTTCTTTGTTATACTCCAGCTTCAAATATCTTGATGAAGGGGAGAGTATTTGTTCCAAATTTTGACTTGCATGAACTCAATATATATTCTAGTTGGACTAAATTAGACCCAGCAGCGCCCCCACTACTCGCCTCGGACCGAATCTCGAGCTTCAACTGGCCACGCCCATGGACCAGATTCGAGCCAAACTAGATGGCTCTATCCGGGAACCCCACCCAGCTATACAAGTATATATGCATTCTTCCTTATCAAGAGGGATATGTCATTATAAGCTCGTCATCTCAAGGATCAGCCTCAACCCATTCTATGCAATATTCCCACGAGATTTTCGAGCGACGTCATCACCTCCACCTGCAATAAGTACAGATACGACACGCCTCTGATAACCCTAATTCAAATTCCATTACATCCACCTTGGAGTTCCACTGACTTGAGCATCAGAGTGTCTTTTGCAGGTCTCCCTCGGCCGACGTTGAACCTGACTAGGAGAGACAACGAACCGAATCATATTACTTTGATCCTCATCCAGGAACATTTGGCGCCCACCGTGGATCGAGTAAAACTTACCTCCCCTCACAATGGTTGGAACCCGGAGCCAAGTGATCGCCGCCACACGCCATCAACAATGACCCTATGGCGACGATCGACCACAGCCCGGTGACGCTGAAATAGCGATGAATGATGCTCCGGTACCAACCCATCTTCCCCCTAAAGAGCCCCAACAACGGATGAACGATTTAGAAGCAAAGAACCAACGTCTAGTAGCCCCAAGTTGAGATGTTGACACAATCCCAGGGACAACCCTCGGCTGATCACGAGCGCTGTTGCTCAAAGTATGGGGAGAGCAATCAATCAAAAAAAATGAGGTATTGTTTTCGTCCTTCATGACGAGGTCTCCAATAGGGATGACACAGGGAGAGTTTGGGACGACAAAGTCAATCATATCTCAAACTCATTAAGAAAACTCAATCCTAAACTCGTCCCAAACCCGTTACTATTTTGAAGGGTAATTCCCAAACTCATCCCATTAATTTAACGGGTACCCATTGGGTACCCGCTTTTCACCCGTTAATAAATTTTATATATAACAAAATTATTCTACAATCTACGTACTTATCATACCATCAAAGAATAGTTAACAAAATTTATATTAAAAAATTATTCTACATACTTATCATAACATCTAATATTATATGACTCATACAAATAGTTTAAAATTACAAAAAATGCTCAAATGACAAATATAAACTACAAGTTCAAATTGATTACAACAAGTGGTAAATTAAATGTGTTATTGTTGTATAATGTATACTTAGTTTTAATTTAAAAAATAGATTATATTGAACTCTAATTAAAAAGACGTAATTATCCTATATAGATGGATAATATGAGAGGTATTTTAGTAATTTTGTACTTGATTTGGGACGAGTTTTAGACTAAAATCTTGAACTTGTCCCAAACCCTATAGAGTTTTTACCTTAAAATTCTATACCCGTCCCACGACCCAACGGGCAAAACCCGCTAATGACCCATCAGGGTTTGGGATGGGTGAAATACTCATTTACATAAACCCACTGCCACCCCTAGTCTTCAGTACCCCCCGTTCGAAAAAGGATGAGGGTTCCAAAGCTCGTAAGGCTGGGATCGCCCTTCCCGTCGTCGCAGGGCCCTTTGCCAAACACATAATGGCGACCTGCCTCTCGTTAAGAAGTAAGTTACCTACCACACTAACACCCTACAACGGAATGGGTGACCACGTCGCTACACCTGACGACGTTCACGACCATGATGCTCTATTACGAAGCAACCGACCATGCACTCTGCAGAGCCTTTCTAACTTTCCCGAGAAAATCGCTTTGTTGTGGTTTGCTTTCCTCCCACCGAGGTCCATTCATTCCCCAAAAACCTCTCCCGCGTCTTCCTCAACCGGTTCACTACATTGTGGGTCTATCACAAGACGGAGGTTGCCATCCACTATGTCAAGCAAGGGTAACATGAGCCCCTAAAAGAATACCTGAGCAGATTTCAAGCAACAGCGGTCGAAATTCTCAATATCAACCAATATATCGAATTCTACTCCATCAACTCGAGCTAAAGCCAAGAATCTTTGTCAATCGGATAGCCCTGACTGAGCCTAAATACGTGGTTGAATCCTAAGAGAAAGCCGCTAGCTACATAAAAATGGAAGAACTTCGAGAAACAAAAAATACCAACTGAAAAAATCTTAAGGCCACAGTCGAGGACAAAAAGTTCAAAAAAGAAGACAAAAAAAAAGTGAAGACTGCAGTCGATATGAGTGTGGCAACGACAGGGGGCCGAGGTCACCACCATGCTTGAATGTCGGATTCGGAAGACACACCCCTTTCAACACTAAGACGAAAACCATCCTCCGCAATATCTACCATCTAAAGCTTATCAGAAACCCCGCCAAGGCGGGAAGACAAAAGATGCCGCCTAACACCGATATGAGCAAGAAGTGTACATTTCATGACACTTACAAACACACTACCGAGGACTGTGTAGTGCTCGGAGATTAACTTGAAGATTTAGTCAGTGCAGGACACCTAGACAAATATGTCTGTCACCAAAAAAGGAGAGGTCATAGTAGGAGCCGCGACCCTCGACTATGAAGCTAGACACCTCCGAACTCTCGTAGGGAGAGTAGTCAAACTAGCGAGGCTCGATGGGTCATCGACTACATCGCCAGCGGATTTACATGAGGTGGTGAGTCGAGCTCGGTTAGAAATAGGTCTCTTCGAACAATCATGGTGATCAATAGCACCACTCGCCCGCGCCGACTTATCCCAAAAACCCTGATAATATCGTTTTATGAATTTGATTTTCGCAAAGTGATCAAAATCTACACGATCCGATCGTAATCTCTATGATTGCAGAAAACTTCATCATCAAAAAGGTTCTTGTCGACCAAGATAGCTCGGCCGACATCCTTTTCCACTCTACCTTTGAGAAAATGCAATTAACAAAAGCCTCGCTCACACCATGCAAAGGAGACTTAGTAGGTTTCTTAGAAAAAAGGGTTGAAGTCCGCGGCGCCATATGGCTGAGGACGACATTCAACTCTCAGCCAAAGGGGAGAATAATTGATGTACATTACCTTGTCATTAACATCACCATCCTATACCATATGATCTTAGGACGATCGTCCTTGAACAATCTGGGAGCTGTGGTATCTACCCCCCACATGGCGTTAAAGTTTCATGTCTCAAAAACGGAAGTAGGTGTGCTGCACGCCGATCAGAAAGAAGCCTGATGGTGCTATAATGAATGCCTCAAGCCAAAGATGTCTGAATCAAAGAAAGAGCATAATGGCCTACAAATGCTTTCCATAATCAAAGGCAAATGGTCGGCCGATGTCTTTAAGCCAGGCTCAGGACGGGACATGCGAAAACAACCTCGAATCAACCCCTAAAAGAACTCAAGTCGTGATCAAATCACCACAATCAGCATTAATAAAGCTCAAAACCGAGCACTCCTCATGTACGCACAATTTCTTTATTACTCAATAAAATTATATTCCTCACATTTTTCTCTGTGTATGTTCAGGAAAATTCTACGGTCATCTCGCCGCTTTAACGAGTATTCCATTATTCGAAACTTACTTAAAGCCCTCACGCACAAGCTCGGCTTAAACCCTCCGAGTGCGGATTTTCACCCTCAGAGTTGTTGCTTCTGGCCCCATAACCCAACACTCCATTTAGCAAAACAACTCGATTTTCACCAGTCTGGCTCGCCGGCCCCAGTGCATATCTCGAGCTCCCACACTCTTACATGATCAGGACTCGATTTTCACCAGCCTAACTCGTTGGCTATCACGCCACTACTTCCGGCCTCAACGCCCTTACACGACCATGACTCGATTTTCACCAGTTTGGCTCGTCGGCTATCACGCCACTACTTCCGGCCCCAACGCCCTTACACGACCAAGACTCGGTTTTCACCAAGCCTGGCTCATCAGCTATCACGCCATTACTTTCGGCCTCAGCGTCCTTACATGACCAAGTCTCGATTTTTACTACTTTGGCTCTTTTGCAAATTTAAAAAACAAATTAGAATTTGTTTTGCAATTTATTGGTAAAATCATATAAATCATCCAATTATAATTTTTCTTTTAATTAGTACATAATCATCTACTTATAAACTTGCACGAACATCTCAACAAATTTTTCCAACAACAAGTAATTTATTAGGTTTTTCAATTCTTCTAATTTGTTTTTTAAATTTGCAATTAATATTTCATAATTTTTAATTTATTAAGTTTTCAATTAACTTTTTTATTTATCTTTTAATATTTGGACTAATGAAAGACTGTCATGTGTCATTTAAAAAAGATCCTATTAAATAGATAACAGTGAATTAACAGAGGGGATCTTTTTATTAGTTTCATAAAGTGTATTCTATTTTTTTGTCTAATTTTAAAGTTCATGAGAGATAATTACAAAAGAATCATAGTTGAGGAAAGATTTTTTTTTACTTTACCCTTCATAATATATAAAGTTAATAATCTCATATGTCACGTCAATGAGTGGCCTGGAAGATAATTTATATATTTATATACTTATATTATAAAATAATCATGTCAACTCACTATGTCATCTATTTAATGAGGATGTTAACGAATAAGCGAGAGAATGATATAATTGGCACAAATATCGCGGTATGCGATGCAATTGGCACCTACTAAAAAAACTAGATATAATTTTAAAAAGGGAAGAATAGACTAAAAAATCACAAGGTTTGCAAAAATTTTACGTTTTACCCACGATTTCAAATTGAGCCTGTAAATGCACAACCATTTACAACATTTGCTTCCGTTTATGTCATCTACCAAATCGTCACATGTCGTCTCAACTTAGCCGACGTGGAGGTAAACGATGCTTTTGTGTCATGACGGCATCATACGTGGCCTGTCACGTACATCTCAGCACGAATAATAGATTTAAAAGTATCTTTTTCTCTCTTTCTTCTTCTTTTTCTCCCACCTACCGCTGCCGCCGCCTCCTCCTCCTCCATCCCAAATATCTGCAACAGAACCACCTCCCCTCCGACAAGCCGACATCCTCCCCCTCCCACTGCTTCTCCTCCTCCTCCTCCTCCTCCTCCATCCCAAAGATCTACAAGCGGAACCACCTCCCCCTCCGACAAGCCTAGGGCTGGCAATGGATCGGATACGGTGCGGATATTGGATTATTTGTATCCGTACCATATTCCATATCCGCACATCCGTATTCGCACTGCTTCAAATGCGGATATCAACACCGCATCCGTATCCGCACCATTTTTAACAAAAAAATATTTAAAATAATATATTTCATTAAAAAATCAATAAATTACCAATCTATTGATCCAAAACAAATATACAATATACTTCAAAATTCATCTTGACATGAAATTATTATAAAGCCCTTATATATATTAATAACTTATATAGGCAAAATAGTCATTCAAAGATGCGGATAGGCGGTGCGGATCCACAGTTATATCTGTATCTGCACCATATCCACGCGGATATAAATTTTCTAAATTCATATCTATATCCATCTCTATTTTTACTTGCGAATATGGATCGAATACGATGCAGATGCGGTTTTTAGTTAACGGATGCGGATAAAATTGCCACCCCTAGACAAGCCAACATCCTCCCCCTCCCACCGCCACTAGTACTCCCACACCCTCCGCTCCCTCCCTCGCCACGTGCCGGCGGCGACCAAGGCTGTAGAGGATGGTGATCAGCCATATGGGGAGGAGGAGGTGGAGGAGAAGAAGGAGGTCAAGGAGAAGGAGGAGAAGAAGAAGGAGGAGGAGGCCAGGTGCTCAGCCAAATGGGGAGAAGGAGGTGGAGGAGAAGAAGAATGTGGAGAAGAAGAAGAAGTTCATCGTGCCGGCGGCGACCATGGATGTAGAGGATGGTGCTCAACCATATAATGTCGTTGGTGAAGAGCATGCTGGCGAGGGCAGAGACGAGGCAAACGCAGCAAGGTAGGTCGTGGCCACCCTTGCTCTTCCAGGAGAGGAGGCGGCCCAGGTACTTGAACATCTCCACCCCGACATCATGTCTCCACACATGATGTGCAGTACGGATGACGAGCTCCCTCGCTGTGGCCTACTTCAGCATGAAGTACTTCACTGTGCCGACGACGACCATGGCTGTGGAGGATGGTGCTCAGCCATATGGGGAGGAGGAGATTGAGGAGAAGAAGAAGAAGAAGAATTTAAAAAAAGGTGGCCGAAGTACTTGAACATTTCCGCTCCGACATCATGTCGCCACACATGATGTGTAGCGCAGATGATGAGCTCTCCCGCCGTGGCCTACTTCAGCATGAAGTGCTTCACCGTGCCAACGGCGACCATGACTGTGGAGGATGGTTCTCAGCCACATGGGGAGGAGGAGGTGGAGGAGAAGAAGGAGGTGGAGGAAAAGGAGGAGGAGGAGGAGGAGGAGAGGTGCTCAGCCATATGGGGAGGAGGTGGAGGAGAAGAAGGAGGTGGAGAAGAAGAAGAAGTTCATTGTGCCGGCGGCGACCATGGCTGTGGAGGATGGTGCTCAGCCATTGGGGAGAAGAAGAAGAAGAAGAATAAGAAGAAAAAGAAGAAAAAGAAATTAAAAAAAAAGTTGATAGCTGTTGGAAGGAAGAAGAGAAGAGAGAGAGAGAGAGAAAAAAAAAATGTGGGGCCGTCTGCCACGTATGATGCAGTCAGACCACTCAAACGTTGTTTACCTCCACGTCAGCTAAGTTGAGACGGCGTGTGACGATTTGGTAGATGACATAAATGGAAGCAAAGGTTGTGCATTTACAGGCTAAATTTGAAATCATGGATAGAATATAAATTTTTTATAAATCTTGTGATTTTTTAGTCTATTGTCCCTTTAAAAAAACTTAAGTTTAGATATATTAAGCAAATAACTCTATTTAATATTATTTTATCTTGTCCAATGCTCTATTATCATTGGAATATGGGACAATAGAAAAAATATTTTGGTTAACTAGTCTTGTCATGTGATATATAAAACAAACAATACTTTTTCAAAATCGGATTTTGAGAGAAAAAAATTCACATATTCGAATTTTGGGATCAAAATTTTTAAAATTGAAACCTAGTGAATTGGATACTTATTTTACTCAAAATTTTTAATATATATATATATATATATATATATATATATATATATAATAACTTAGATTTATAAAATATTTTCTATTATAAAAATGAGATATTAGAGTATAAAAAATATATTTCAAACTCTCTAATACATTAAAGATTTTTGCACAAAGTCTATAAATTTAAATTTAAATTAAAAATTATGAAATATTTTGATATAAAATATTTTTTTGGATCATAGTACATCTTTTGTATCATTAAAAAATTATTTCGTGAATTCAAATATTTTTTTAAAAAATATTAAGTTACTATAAACTTTGCATAAAATTCTCTAATGAGTTAGAGACTTTTGTTTATAATAATTTTATAATTATAAAAAATAAAATTTCATTCACAAAATATATATATATATATATATATATATATATATATATATATGATATAAAAGATGTGCTAGAGTCTATCAAAATATTTTGGATAAAAAATATTTCACTATTCTTAATTAAAAATTAGTTTTATAGGCTTTGGATAAAAGTCTCTAGTAAGTTAGAGACTTTTGTTTATAATAATTTTATAATTCTAATTTTTTATTTAATTCATAAAAAATATATGTAATATAAAAGATATGTAGAGTCCACAAAAAATATTTTGGACAAAAAAAATTAATATTTTTATTTTAAATTTAATTTTATAGACTTTGTTTAAAAGTCACTAATGTATTATAGACTTTTGTCCAAAGTCTATAATAGTTTTATAATTCAAAATAATAATAACTTTAATTAATGAGATTTTTTTAAAAATACAAAGATGTGTTGTGACTAAAAAAAATATTTTTCATTAAAATATTTCGTAATTTTTAATTTAAATTTAGTTTTATAGACTTTATGCAAAAATCTTTAATGAATTAGAGAGTTTGAAAATATATTTTAGACTCTAACATCATATTTTTATTATAAAAAATATTTTATAAATTAAAATTATTCTTAATATATATATATATATATATATATATATATATATATATAAATTTAACTAAAGTTTTTAATTATGGTCTGATTTTGAAAATTTTAATTTCAAAATTTGGATTTGAAAATTTTTCTTACCATAATTCGATTTTCAGAAATTCCTGTAAAACAAATGTGGAAAAACACTTTTTTTTATTATCCAACGCACTCGAAAGGAAGAGGCTAGAGAGGACAAATCATTGTCTAACTATTGTCATGTCATGAAAACAAAACCAACAAACCCTCGGAGAAACAAATTTATTGATAATTTTAACAAATATCAAATAATATTATTCTGCAGTCACTAAGATATACAATCATTTTGCAAAAGCATGGTTTTATTCCTTTTCGATAAAGCAGCACTTTTGGTTAATATAAAAATCCTAAATTAATTACAGACAAATGATAACAAGAACAAGCATGAAACTTGTTTGCCTATGTCTGCTTCATTATAATGTTATCAAAGCCGGCCAAGAAACGCACAACTACACAGGTGATATTGTCAGCACTGCCTCTTTGATATGCTTCTTGCAACAGTTTCTTTGCTGCTTCTTCTGGGTCTTGTAGGGTTCTGATCATGGCCACAGCTTCCTGATTTTTTAATCGAATGAAGAAAAGATGGGTATAATCGAAGCATATTTCACGAATGAAATTGGTGCTTTATAATTGTTTTTTCCTATGTACCTCATTGCTGACAACATCCCATAATCCATCACTTGCAAGGATGAGGAATTCAAGAGATCCGTCGACCACCTCCTCCTGCAACCAACAAGTATTGTAAGTACTTGTGTTTGGATCAAGTAGTTGATTGTTAAATTCATCCAAACTATGCAACGTTGTCAAATCATTATTACTATAAATTGTATATTAATAGAGGGTTAGGAATTGGGACAGAGCTCAAACATGAATATCAGGATCTGCGACAACAAACTTCTTCAAGTGCCTGTCACCAAATGCACGAGAAACAGCAAGAACACCACCAACACGCCATGTCCCTGGAGTCACAATTTACGGATAATGTAATAACAATATGATCTAACGGTAAGAATCAATGATGAAGGATAACAATACCTACCTGCCCACATTACAAAGCCTCCAGCATCTTCAATTCTTTGTCTCTCATCTGTTTGATCAGGCTTGTGATCCTTCGAGACAGGTATAGCTGCAAGTTCACAACAACATCATGATGAATGCCTAACAGAAAGAGAGGCTAGCTGGGTAATCTTTTGACAAGCTCATGCGAAAAACTCACTACAAGCATCTACAATTTCTTTAATAATAGTTTAATAATGAAGGTGCAAAACAAACACACAATAGTAGTTGCTGCCATCCATAAATCAAGTTCCATTTTGAATTTAATCTGAGAGCAACAATCGTTCAACTCACTACGTATGATACATGTGAACAATAAATGAGCATGGCAACCTCAAGGAGCAAAGGCAAATGATAAATCGTGAAAAGGCCAACATATGCAGTGTCTATTTCCAAACCAATAGAAGAGAACTGTATTCTTTATTACTCTTTGAATGGAATGCAGGTTTCTTTTTTTCAAAAAAAAAAACCAATAGAAGAGAAAAACACATTAAGCCATTCAGCTTCTTAAGCATGCACCTAAAGTACACCTATTGAGCAACAATTTACGACAACACAAGCATACAAAATAAAATGTCCATGTGAGCCAACAATATCATGAATTCATGATTACATATGTATAAAAATATATGCACCATTGCAGCATATATACTAAGATCATGCATGTCACAAATTCTTTAAGAATAACATTTACTATGTGACTCTAATAACATCCAGACTTTGTGCTAAAATAATAAATATCATCATAATCAAGAACATCCTAAGAACTGTCCTTCCAATGACTGGGTGGCATACATCAGTAAACATAACAAATGTATTAAAATTTAATAAATATATGATTGCTTACTTTATAACTGAATAATAGAAAATGGCTACATAAATTGACTCCATCATGGGTCTTACCATCACCTCCCCTACATATGACAGCTCTTGAATCCCCAACATTTGCAACAAGCAAGCGGTTACCAACAAGAACAGCAGTTGAAGCGGTTGAACCCGCATCTCGGCTCTGACTGTTCTCAGATTTTAGAAATTCCAAGTCCGTATGATTGTATGCATCAGCTGAAGATCACAAACATATGTGATTGATAAGCCAATTCTGTATCTTTAAAAACTCTTTCACCATAATATTAGCAAACAAGCACCACCTATAGCTGATTTTGTATCAGTGATGAATTTTGGATGTCTTAGTATGTTGCTGAAGAGGTTTTGTTTAACATATTCTGCTACTTGAGCTCCACCATGACCTGCACATGCACATGTTAACTATAAAACTACCATGTCAAAGCATTGAATGTATAACAGTATCAGCACAACTCTAATCAAATCAATTTATCCTATAAATGGATTTGTCATTGGTAATAAGCACATCAGTGGGTTTTCATGAGTAAAATGTGCTAAATTTGAAACAAAATAAATTCTGAAAGCTAGACAAAATTTTACCGTCAAAAACCCCAAACAAGCCCACAATTTCTCCATCTACGCTATCAATTCTTGTCTCAAAATAATCTTCCATTGAAGATCTTTTTCCCGGACAGCTTGCATACCCATAACCAAACTTCCCATCATGGCTGTTATATGAAACAAACAAACATTAGCCTTGAAGGTAGATTGGCAAATTACTGCATGCCCACAAACCTTGCTCAACCGCACTTAACAAGATAATGATTGTAGGCATGCTACTTTTCCTCAAAATTTCTACAAGATCATGAAAAAGTTATTTCCTTCATAATCCACTTTTAACAACAACAAAAAAAAAGAGAAAATCATTGCAGGTTCAAGGACCACAAATAACTAATAGTAACTAATTAACTTTAACTAACTTAAACAACCATGTTTCATGTAAGTTCTGCTTTGGATATTTCATGAATCATCTTATTCATAACACATAGGAAATGAAGCATAGAAAAGAGGTCTTACATACTTTCCAGTTTCCAATATAATAGAGAACAAGAAAAAGTAACGTCTGATAATTCTTGATCACTATTTAGCATAGAAAATTCTAATTAGCTTGTCTTTTAATTGAAATTAAAAAATACGCAAAGTGGATGGTGGCCTTAAATCCACAGAAAAGAACAGAGATGAGCCTAGAATATCGATTAACTCAACCTAAACATGTCAAAACATAGAAAGGTAACATAATAACAAATAACCTAGCACTACATAGAAGCCCAACAAGATGCATCACCATCAAATTGGAACCCTTAGTACAAATCCAGAGGGGCAAAGCAATAACAGATGAAATAATGAAAAAGGAGAAAAAAAACCTGAGCCCTCCACCACTAACTGGAGTTCCATCAGCTTGAGCCCTGCTGAGTGAATTCACAAAACCCATCTTTCCTCCAAATCTTCGCACCTCAAAAAAGACCAAAAGGAAGTTAAAGCTAATTCAATCCGCCCAGAAAGAAATACAGGCTTGATATATCCTCATACTCAAATCAGTCTCTAATCCCGAACGCCAAAATCTACAGCGAATTAACCACCTTCAAAGCAGAATCGATTCGAGAAGAATGCTTACAAAACCCCAACAGAAATACTAAATCAATCAATGGAAGGAAAAAAAAGTACCTTATCAATCTAGATCGAGGGAGTCCACAAGCTAAATTTGGGGCTTGATCGCAAAAACTTGGAGAGGAAGGAGAAATTGACAGTGGATCATGCTGGCGAAGAAGACAGTAGGAACGAGGTGGAATTTTAATTAACATAAAAAAAATTGGTAAAAAGTAAAGGAGCGTTGACTTGGTCAAAAAAATAAATACTTTTTATAATTTATTAATTTTAAAACATTGAGGCTGGCCGTCATTTAATTACAATCTGGCTCTTAAATTTGATTCCTAATATATAGGGTTGCCGACCGATCGAATACGGTGCGAATATTGAATTATTCATATTCGCACCGCATCTCATATCCGTACATTCGTATTCGCACCGTATCCGTCATAGATATAAATATGGATATCCATATTCGCACCACTTCAAATACGAATATTCGCACCGTATCCGTACCGTTTTTAATAAAAAAATATTTAAAATAATATATTTCATTAAAACATCAATAAATTACCAATCAATTGATCCAAAATAAGTATCTAATATACTTCAAAATTCATCGTGACATAAAATTATTATAAAGCCTTTATATATATTAATAACTTATATAGGTAAAATAGTAATTCAAAGATGCGGATAGGCGGTGCGGATACGATGCGAATCCACAATCATATCTGTATCCGCACCATATCCGCACGAATATAAATTTTTTAAATCTGTATCCATATCCATATCCATTTTTACTTGCGGATATGGATCAGATACGGTGCGGTGTGGTTTTTAGTTAGTGGATGCGGATAATTATTAATTTTTTATTTCAAGTTTTTTATTTATTTTTCTAATTAAGATTAAAAACAAATTAAAATAATTTAATTGATTAGTTTTTTTAATTCATAATGAGTGGAGCAATGAACTGACACGCATTACGTGTCTCCCTTTGTCTGTTATAATTATGTGGTCCCCGTTCCTTGCAAGTTATTTCTCTTACGTCTCTAGCAACAACGCCAACACCTCGTGCCCTCAATTATTATATGGACTTTTTTGGCTAATTCGATGTGATCTGCGGGTGGCAATTGAAAAATAAACACTACTGACTCGGTCCAAGTCTGATCCAAATCACCCGACATATTCATTGTTTTTTAGATCTCAGAGTACTTTTGTAAGTATTGACCAATGTTTTAAGAACTGAACCAAATCAGTTGGTCCAATCGGGAAAACCGGCTCAGGCCCGAGTCTAGTCCGGCCCAAATATTGGCTTATTAAAAACATTTTTCTATTTCTATCTATATTTGATATCGACCCGACTCAGACCGTTCGCTTCCTGTATTGAACCGGTTTCAGACCGCTCGTTAGATTCAAATGCCCAAAGATCGGGTTCAACGTCGTCTTCATCAGCGCTTCGGATGCTGATGTGCCATACTGCTCTTAAGGCTATCTCCTCTGTTTGCTCTCGAGAGAGCAGGCTCTTCTTCTTCCCATTCCATGCTTTCTCCAGTTATCTCCTCGCGGAGTTCAAATCCTTGCAGGAGAAACCAAGCACGTATCAGTGGAATTCGATCGTGAAAGCCCATGTCGATTCCGGCCGCTTCGAGACCGCTCTCTCCCTCTTCGCTGCCATGCGACGAAGCGGCGCACAGCCGGACCACTACACGTTTCCCCTCGTAAACCGCGCCATTTCGTTGAATCATAATCTCGTTGATTTTGCTGAAGCAGTCCACTGCCTTGCCACCAAACTTGGCTTTGCCGGCGACGTCTACTTCTGCAATACGATGATGGAAGCCTATGCGAGAAATGGCGGAGTCAGTTTGGCTCGCCAACTGTTTGATGAAATGCGTGTGCGAGATGTGGTTTCTTGGACATCCTTGTTCTCTGCTTATGTTCAAATGGGTGATCACCACCTCGAAACCTTCGAGTTTTTCAAGCAAATGCGTGCAGAGGGCTTGGAGCCGAGCCCAGTTACACTTGCAGTTTTATTAAGAGCTTGTTGCATTGCGGAAGACATGGCTGGTGGGTTTCAATTATACGGGTTTTCAATTAAAATCGGCTTTGGAACTCATGAATTGGTTCAAAATTCAGTCTTGACCATGCTCAGTAAATTAGCTTGCTTGGAAGAGGTCGAGCAACTATTTGGTGGCATCCAAAACAGGAGTGCCACTTCATGGAATATCCTTATATCGGCTTATTCTTCAACGGGAGATGCTTCTCGCGCGGCTGAATGTTATGGTAAAATGAAGTTGGAGTTAACTCCGACCCATGAGACATTAACTTTGCTTATCTCTGCATTTGCAAAGTGCGAGGATCTTCATCAAGGAAGAAAGGTTCATTGTGATGCCATGAAAACTGGACACATTGATGCTGTTCTGCGTGCTGCTCTTGTGGATTTCTATGCCAAATGTGGAGAACTGGAATCAGCTATCCTGCTCTTTGAAGAAGCTCAAGTAAAAGACTGTGCTGTCTGGAGTATCATGATGTGGGGTTTTATTCAGAATGGAGAGTCCCTGCAGACAGTCAGTCTGTTTCAAGGAATGCAAAATGCTGGATTCAAACCTACTAAGGATGTTCTAAGGGCTTTGGTTCATGCATACTCAGATTTAGGTGCATTGGTGTTGGGTAGAGGAGTTCATGGATATCTGATAAGGAACACCATTGAAGCTTACTCAGATGATGCACTTCTTGAAACCTCCATTCTTAACATGTATGCAAAGTGTGGGAGCATCGTCTTAGCGCGGAGGTGTTTTGATCAAATAGTTCAGAAAGATGTTGTTGCGTGGACCTCGATGATTGAAGCATATGCTATTCATGGACTTGGATTGGAAGCTTTGGAGTTATTCTACCAGATGCAAGAAGAAGGTATTAGACCAAATAAAGTCACCTTTCTAAGCTTGTTATCTGCCTGTAGCCACTCAGGACTTCTCAGCGAAGGCTGTGAGTTATTTAACTGCATGACCAATGAGTTTGGTATCAACCCTGACCTAAGCCACTATACCTGCTTAGTGGATTTGCTTGGACGATCTGGGAAACTTCTTGAAGCTCTTGATGTGATCGAAAACATGAGCAGTGTGCCTGATGGTCGAATTTGGGGTGCACTTCTTGCCTCTTGCAGGACACATTCAGATGGTGTTCTTGGGAATTATGTAGCCAAGAAACTTTTTGATCTAGAACCTGATAATGTGGGCTACCGAGTTATACTGAGCAATATCTTTGCTAGTGATGAGATGTGGGAAGAAACTGAAAAATCAAGAAAGTCTGGGGGTAAAAAAGAACTCAGAAAGAAACCAGGCTGGAGCAGTGTACAGGTAAAAGGAGTCTCCACTATGTTCGTTGCAGGGGACAGATCACACCCTCAGGTAGGCAAAATCTATGAGCTACTGGAATACATTGCAAGACACATCGAACTGTAAAGCAAAACAAGTTGAGATTTTGGAACTCTATATTGTTGGGAGATCAAAAAAATGAGGTAACTTTATACACATGTCCCACAAATTTGTTCGTACAAAATGCATGCAATTATCTTGATATTTGCGACGTATTTGACTGCAGACTTTTATTTCACCAGCTAACTCATATATGTATCTTCTCAAAAGTTGTAAAATTAATGATGGTTCCAATTTTTTAAAGTGGTTCTGATATTATCAACAGAGAATAGCAATACGCATTACTGCACTTTCTCTTCTAGCGTATTTGCCTATTTGGCTGTCCATTCATTATCAACCCCAACCATGCATTGAAACATCTTAATGTGGTTCAACTTTAGCTCTTTCTTATCTCATGAAATAGAACCTAACCTAATGAAATAGAGATAGCCAGATAGGCATTAACTTTACTTTTGGAAAAGTTCATTTCATCTGTGTACAAGAAACCAGGATCTTCAAGGGCCACACAGGTTATGTTCAAAAGCCTAGACATAAGCAGCCACGTCATCATCATTTTAATGGTTTGGCAAATAAAGAGACGGCAACTAGCAAATCTAAGGACAATGAGCGGACGTATTGCTCAGAGCAATTAATTCTTGTAGTATTGATCAGAGCAAATCCAAGCATATATACGTCTTCAGCCACTAAAAGCCACCAAGAAGACTAATCCAGAGCTGTCATTTCAATTATTGCTCGCTAATTAACTCTGACGACTAGTTGAGACCAACAGGTGCAGAAAGATTCTTCTTTTCTTCTTGTTTTCCCTGTTGTTCTCGCTGTTAATTTTTTTCTTCTCTGCATTCTCATGCTTGCAGTAACCTACTTTCTTGTACTCCCTGTTACCACAAAGGCAAACAAGAGCGTACTCTGCAAGGTGTTTATTTTTATCTCGCCACAAATTTGTATTCAGATTCTCAGAGACTCTGTACTTGTACATTTGTCTATTTGCATTTTGCAGTGGGAAAAAGAAGAAAGCAAGAAACAAACAAAATTACTCCCAATATTACTTTCCTCGAAACTAGTAAGAATCACATACTAATTAACTATGTTTCTTCCAAAATCTTATCTTTTACTCACATCAATCTTGCAGGTGGGTCTTTTTGAAGAAAAGGAAAAACTGCTTGGCCCTTCTGACTTGTGAGTTGTCTTGTGGAGATCATTAAACCGCAGTGATTCTTAAGATTGAGAAAATGCACGAGACCCTGGAGGCAGCAGACCAGCAGTGGAAGCTGGAAAAGGCTTGAGACCAGATTCCAGAAATCCGAAAGGCTAAAAAGATGACCTTGCTTGCAAACTAAGATATATAATAAACCAGTGAGAGCTGAGCTGTAGAGATCTGTGGTGGCACCTGCACCATGTGTATACAGCGTATGCCACTGAATCCATTGCAGCTTTCAATTGCCTTCCATGTGGTAACAAAACATGATATTAGCAGCTCTAAATTTTTCTCTCTGCTGCTGCATCTTCTCACTGTACACCTGAAATTTATTACTGGCACCTCAATTAATTCTCTCCCAGTTGAGGCTGCTTTATGATATCCTTTTTCTCTTGAAGGATAATAAATGTTCTTCAGCAGAAAACATTTTACAGAGGAAATGATAGATGATGCAGGCGAAAACAAAAAACCACTCATTTAGCAGCAGAAGGAATAAGCAGTGTCCACAACATACAAGGCATACTGCCATACTGGTAACTCAATACAGTGGTGGTATATTCTTCCAATCCATGGAAGTTTGCGTTATGTTGCACTCTTTCATGTGACCCTCTCCAGATGAACCTCTTCCTTTCTTTGTACTTTGCAGAATTCTTATCAGAATCCTCTCAAGTGATGCTTGAAGATGAAGGTAAGAAAAAAGTGCTATGAGCAACTTGCTCGTATGATTTAGATTCATGAAGGATAATCTAACTCAATTATGGAATTCCATCATAGGAGAATTCTGCAAGTTCTCAAATCTGATACAATTTGAAGAGTTAGTAGCAAGAACACATCTGAATTGAAACATTTTTCTGATATATTTATACAGTACAGCATGATGTGGAGGTGAATTTTCCTCTTGTTATACGTAGTGCTAATCTACCCAAACAAAAGGGGGAAAAAATCAAATCAAATCAAATCTTTTACCACTCATGAAAAGAACAGGAACAATTACAATGGTCCACAAAAGAATTCATCACCAGATTCAGATCAAACCACGCGAATTCTCTTCTTGGGAGGGAGAGGGAGGAAGACGGCAGTGAGATCGCGTGGCACGGCGAAGAATTCCTTCGCGGGAGGCGCCGCCGCCGCGGCGGCGGGCGACCTTCTCGTCAGCCTCGGCTTTCTCGGCGCCGGCGGGCACACCAGCACGGGCTTGAGCACATGCTCCTCCGACTTCGGCGTCACGCATTCCTCGTCCGCGGTGGGCAGGTGGCCTTCGGCCGGCTCGTCTCGGATCGGCGGCGGCTCGGTCTTTATAGGAGGAAGAAGAGGCAATTCGCCTACTAAGGCCACCTCCGAGCCCATGAGCGGAGAATTCGAGGAGCAATAGTCGGAGATGAAGCCACCGGCGACCGCGGACGGCTTCAATTCTGCGAGCACCTCGCGAAGAGGAGGAGGCGATCAGGGAGCAAATTTGGAGGGAGAGGGAAGCGCAGGGGAGTTAAATAGTCACAGAAAGGAGACGAAGAGAAGAGGAAGACATAATAAACAAGTAAAAGATGAGGAGGGCAAATTCGTCATTTCCTCAGATAAAAAAGGCACTGAAATCAATTAATTGCGGCATTTAATTCCTCACGTCCACGTCCGCCACTCACAACGTTTCACAACAACACGCATCGAATTCACCAAACGAAATTGATGCAATAATTCTTTATTCAATCAGGTGAGCCAGCAGAAGGCCCTCCAATTTTGGTGAAACTACGAGAATGCCACTCCCGCGGTGGACGCTTTCAACGCTTGGCATGGCAGATCTCGGCAAAAGCTGCTCGAACCACATGGCGTTTGCTGGGTTAATTCGGAGGGGGTTTAATTAAGCTTCGACTTTAGCACTAATTTAATCAATTAATGCCCCTTTCTTTATTGGATTAAATTTAAAGTCGCCATAATACATGAACCAGAGATCATTCCGGCGTCACGTGGAAGCCATGTGGTGCATGCATGCAAGATATATTGCAAGGCATCCAATGAGATGTATGTGTCCCAATTAGGCGCATGACGATCGAGATTATTATCAGAATCGCCATGCACGTGGCAGCCATGTGACGATGGAATACATTAATGAATTCTAGCTCCTACATTACCATCCAAAGTGCGAGAGAAATAGAAAACTAATTAAGTGGTTGGATCAAACTATTGAAGAGCCAGCCATGGTTGCTAATTGCAACTTGCAAGCGAAGAATGTGGGGGATTGATGGCAGCTTCTGCGAGGCATGGTACAGATATTGTTCTGGGTTCATCATCGATCTGGACCACCTGGTGTGGTGACTCAAAGTTAAATGTCAATTCCTGGCCACCTGGTACATTCGGATTCATCGATGGGGGGTCTGATTGATTCGGTCACGGTGACCACCATGTGCCAATTCCACATCTGTTCCTGACCTAACTAAAAAGTTAAGTACGCACACATGTAGTGCAATATCTCACAGATTACGTACTCTGATTAAAGGAAGTGTGAAATGTTAGACGTAGATAGATCTGATGCAATGTCTTTTTTTCTGTATTGAAGACAAATGAGAAGCCTGCTGAGGATGATGCAAACATGGGAATCATTGGAGGAGTAGAATGCGAGAAAGGAAGCATGAGAGGAAGAGTGAAGGCACAAGGAAGGGAGACTACTTTTGGATTTCTTTTGAGTTCAATAGTCCTGGCTTTGCATGTGCAAAGCTTTCTCCAGTAGATCATATTCTACAGCAGCAAATGTGGCTTCAAGGAAGCATGTAGAGGTGGAAGATGGCATGATTACAAGTAATTGAGTTGGTGCAGTAGAATTGGGTGATGGGAATCTGTGGTTGGATTGTTTTGCACATGAAATCCGGCCGGATTGCGTGTACTGGCCGTCACCAAGCACATGGATTAAAGTGTGTATATATATATACTATCACTATTCACCTACTTCTCCTTTCTAATTAATTAGCTTAATTAATTGTTTGGTGAAATAGTCCACAGTCCACAGATTCCCTATCCTTGACCCTTCCCCATACCAAGGACATTTATTCCTAGGGTAACCCCTTCTCTCTATATACATAGTACATGTTTTTTTTTAATTAGTCTTATGCTTAGGGCATTAGGGATGCCCCATGTCTTTTTTGGATGCTACTTATTTATTTTCCCCACCTTTTTCTACACATTTATATGCTAAATTTTTTTTTTAGACCGGACTAGATCTCTGAGCCCAGCTCCAACCCAAAGGCACCCCCACTCATGATAGACTTATATCGAACCAACTATAACTTAGCTCATGGACTCCATCCGATCAAATAAGAATATCAACATCCTACATTTTATCATCAGAGATTCAGCAATAATAAGTCCGCAATCTAAGGAATAATAATCGACCCATTCAGGGCATTATCTTCGTGGAATTTCATGAGATATCCTCGTCGAACACTCAGGCATGCCTTATAAAACAGACACGGTGCACAAACTCTGTTCCAATTCCATACTCATTATCTGGAGTTCCCTCTCATTTGAGCGTCGAAGTGTCTTTGTAGGTCACCATCGAAACTGCGTTGAACGAGGAGACATTGAGGCTTGCAGCATCCCAGGCTTCATGCGAGAACAATTTCATATAATTTTTTTTTTTTTGATAAATATCATACTTTGGTGTATTAACTAGTTATGATTAATAATACAAGAAATTGATTTCATCATATATCAGAATTAAAATGGATAAATTAATTAATTCAATATAGTTGAAATTAATTGAAGTAATACGGGATAACAGGGGCAATATTATATTAAATGTATTTGATTGTATGATCATTTTGTAAAGCTCTAAATTATTAGAAATATTTTTTTGAAAATGTATTAATCATTTTAAAAAAAATTTAAAGCACCACCACTTGTAAGAAAAAATAGCAAAAAAACATATTAGAGTATATATATATTAGGAAATTACAACTCTGCAATTAATCATTCATTTTTGGCAATACAATTATTAAGTAATTTCATGATCAAGAGAAACAAAATGAATTTTTTTGATACTATAACTTCCATTAATTATTGATGCTCAATTTTCAGTGTTTCTTTTTTATAGCAGTGATCTGAATATAATATTTGGTGTCAAGTGTCAATCCAGAGAAAAATATCAAGGAAACAGATTAGGAGATATCCTTGGGAAAGATGAACAATGGCCCTAAAATAAGGGCCACCAAGTATGCATTACAAGGGAGTTTACTTGGAAGCATAAAAGTGACTTCATATAGTTTTCAGATCCCAATGAGATATAATATTTGGGAAATGATTCCTTTGTCCCTTTCTTATTAATGGCCTTTCAAATTAAGGAATTAAAGTATTTATAAAGAGAAGCCACCATTTCACCTCATCCCTATATTGTAAGGGAATATATCAACACCAGCATTGGATGCCCTCATTAATTGTGTTTAGTTGCATCTTAATGATGAGTTAATTAATGAGGTTTCACTCTTTAAACAAATCTGAGACTGAGATGTTCCACTTGCTAATTTAATGATACTCCAAAATAGAAGTTTTTTACTAAATAATTGTCCCATCAATTTTTTTGTCTTCAAAGAAAAGGGTATTTTGGTCCTTTGTGTTTTTCACTGTAGGGATCCTTCCAAGTAATAAACTAAAATTGGAGCCCTTTGTGGGCAAGTAAAAGAATAAAAAAAAACAAGAGGTCACTGAAATTTGTAGCTAAAATATTCTTTGATTGATGAGATGATGCAACCAAGAAAGATTGGAAGGATGTGAAGAAGCAATGTGGAGTGGAGTGAAATGCGTGCAAAGTTGATGGATGAGTCATGTTGATGTGCAAGGGGACAAACATGCTTTAATGTAGGATCCCAATGCCCTTCTATCTATATAAATATTATTTTATCATTTTATTTCTCCAAGCAAGGAGGTGGACCTGTGGTGCCCATAAGCCCATTTCATGTCCTTGCCACTCTCTCTCTCTTATTCTGTAAATTATATTTTTAATATTATTATTACTATTTATAATTGACCTAATCAGTTTGAGCAATTATTTATTATGTCTACGTGACATTATCTTTTTCTTGGTCTTTTATCGATGGCTATCCGATCGATTTAAACTGAATCGAATCGACAAAAATCGACTGAAATTTTTTTGGGGTGAAAATCTAAATAAAAAACTAAATCGAATATGAAATGAATCGAATCAGATAGAACTGACTATTTTCGGCTCGGTTTGATTTTGTAATCGAACAAATCGAACCAGCAGATTTGATTGTTTTAGCATGTTTAAACAAAAAAAATCCTAATTCAATTTTTGCCATACCTAAATCCTTAATTGGCTACTAAAAATAAAAAGTATTTTTTTAAAAAAAAATTATATAATTTTTTTTCGATTCGGTTCTCAAAGTTTGGGAACCGAAATTGAATTGATTATTTCCTATTCGATTTTGGCTCGATTTTGAACCGAACCTACCAGGGGCCAAATCGAACCGGATTGATAAATTCAATTCGATTTTTCGATTCAGTTTGGTGTCACCTGAACTGTGGATAACACCACTCTTATAGCTAATTAGGTTTGCTTGAAGAGGCATCCAAAAGACACTTCACCAAATAATTTGTGTGCTCATGCTTTTTATCATAGATATGTTTTTATTGTGCTGTATATATACTCACACATTAGAAATAATTCTACGTGAAAAAATCATTAAAATATTTTCATAATTTTTTAGCAAATTTTTACTTTTTGTACTTTTTACTTTTATTTTTTTAGCTCTTATAGACAATAAAAGGCATTTTGTTATTTATAATTTTTAATTAAAAATGCAATTGGTTTAAAAACAATAAAACAGATTGATTATGTCTAATAGAAAATTTAAATACATATAGTTAGAATGAGAAAATAATACTTTTAAGAAAAAGCACCCAAATGGAAATAAAAAACAAAAAACAATGCGATACAACAAATTAAATTTGAAATTTCATGACTAAATCACATGTCAATACATATTGGCAAGGAGCTTGTAGAAAAAATAGAAGATATGAATGTGAATAAAGAAAAGGGGAAAGATAATTAGGTGTGGATCTATCGCAGGAATGGGATGGTAAGTTATCTTCGAAGGGTGCTTACTGTTACTTGTGTGAGAATCATAGTATTTATCTGGAATTCAAAAGAGATAATAATGAGCCTGATGTCAGCTGGAGGAGGATCTTATGTCTAAAATTCAGGAGAGAACAAAAATATTTCTCTAGAAGATGTTATGGATAAAGTTACCTACTGTTAGTTGGTTCAGTAAGTTTACTGGTATTGAAATAAATAAATGTCATGCATGCAACAGTTTTGAAGATAAAACTAAACACATACTAATTGAATGTGAATTTGCAAAGAGTTATTGGAAATTAGCAGAAAGAAAACTTAGGGTAACTTTCAATTCCAAGGAGAATTGGATAAAAGGGGGCTGGATAAATGAAGGTGAGAAATTTAATAAAGTTTCATGTGTGATGATTGTAAGCTTTATTGCTACATCCTTCTGGTTATTATGGAAGAATAGATGTCAAATAAAGTATGATGGCGAGAATGAAGGTTTATATAGTATAATTTCAAGGGCATGTAGGGAGGTATTGGAGTACAATGAAATGAGGAATACTGAAGCTGGTGTTAGGAATCAGGAGCAGCAAGAAATTAGAAGTGTTGTTTGTAATACTGATATGCCTAACTCAACAAAATTTTTTATTATTTTGTGATGCAGCCTGGAAGGATGAGTTAATTGCAGGTGTTGGACTTATGTTGGCTACTGGTAGTAGGTGGAATTTGATAGGATCTTAAATTGTCAAAGCAAGTTTTCCCCTAAAAGTTGAATTGGTGTCCATTTGGTATTTTCTAATTGTAAAGATGCAGTAGTTGGTATTTTCTAATTCCATAGAAATTGAGGATGTTAGTGGAGAACATACTAAATCTGGGAAGAATTCTGGGTGTTAATAGTTGGTGTTTCATCAACATGGAGGATAATATGATTGCGCATGCAGCAGTCAGGAATGCTCTTTATGGAAGGACATCTGGGATTTGGAGAAGCAAAGAGGAATTTTCTGACAAAATTGTGATGGTGGATATTTCTTGTAATGAATTGTTCTTAGATTTTTAGTATAAACAATGTATTAAGGAGTCTGTTAGTAGCAGTAAAACTGATGTACAGAAGGAGATGAACAATGTAGTTGTGGATGGTTTTGAATTAAATAATTTGAATGATGGGAGGAAATATATCTTTGTTCTTTTGAAGGCGAGGATTGTATGACCAGTAGTCCTCTACAATCTTTACCCTCTCATTTGAATAAAGAGTGATATTTCTTGAGGTCTTTTTTTGGAAAAAAAATGATATGACTTGTGACATGAATGATTTAGGATTCAATATAAGCCCAATTTAAACACGATAATCCTATAAGAGACTTAGATTTTCTAAAAGCCCAATTTAGGATCCAATAGAGCCCGATTGATCAAATATCATTAGTGAGTTATGTTTAATCAAAATTTCTTTGGGTTTAGCAAAATGTTTTCACCTTGAAGAGAAGGAAATGATATTCACCAAAGTCATATGTTTTATAAAGTGCTTAAATTTGTGTAATATATGTATTTGGATGAATTTCAATTTAGCTCTAAAATTTATGTGAATTTTCATTTTGATCACTGAACTTTAATTTTCAATTCCATTTAATTTGACCCCTTAAATTTGAATTTTTTTCACTTTAAGCACTTTAATCCTTGTTTTTTACCCTTACAGTTTGAAAAAAAATGGCTTTAGCTTCTTAAATATATTTTTCTTTCGTTGTTATTCAAATTTTACTAATTAGTTAGTGTTATCTTCACATTGGATGAATGATTCGTAGGACTGTTCATCGATCAAACCCGACCCAATGAACTCGAGAAATCGACCCGATCCGAATCCAAACTCGATTATAATCGGGTCAGGTCTCGGGTTTCAAGGTTTGAAATCCGATTACCTGAGACTCGACCCGATTACCCGAATAATTGTATTTTTTATTTTTTTTAAAAAATTATATATATTAAAAAAAAAAAAAACTCGTTCGAGAAAGACGCAGGCCGCGTCGGCCCGCGCCTTCCCAAGAAAACACGGCCATGCGGCCCGCGTCTTCCCAAGAGGACGCGGCACGTGGCCCTCATGCTACGTCTTCCCAAGCGTCTTCCTTGGGAAGACGCGGCCTGTCTTCCTGGGAAGACGCGAGCCATTGTGTCTCACGTCTTCCCAAGGAAGACGCAAAATTCATGAGAAAAAAGTACTTGAAAAAAAATTAACGGGTAAATCGATTACCCGATCCGATTTTGGGCGGGTCGGGTCGAATCGGGTTCAAAAAAATTTCTGTTAAAACCCGACCCGACCCCATTGCTTGTTGATTGGGTCGGGCCAATTTTTTTCCCAAACCAACTCGTGAACCGTCCTAATGGCTCGTGTGCTTGATTCAATAAACTTGTATACATTAGCAACGAGGTTATCATCATAAATATAATATTTTCTTCGTTTCTTAAACATATGACCTATAATTAAACTCCCTCTATAGTTAAAAATATTTGTACGAAGAGAAATAACAAACAAACCCAACGAATATGAATAATTATTGTGTTATTTTACGAGTCCACTAAAAATCATAATTTGAACACAAATGGCAATATAAAAGATGTAAGGATTCATAATACAACTTGAAAGGATTTTTTAGCATTGTAAATTGAGATTTGACTTTAAATATATAACATTCCTAATGTTGTGATCATTAAATTACTAAAGGTCCAATATTTTTATTTTAATATAATTTTGAATTTCAATTTGGTTTCGTTCTTAAATATTTGAATTTCAACTAAATATTAACTTTAGACGAAAAGACCACACTAAATCTAGATTTTTTTAAATTATAAATCATATCATAATTAATTTGAATGAAATTTCTGACCTGGTCTCTCAAGATGCATAAAGCCTCAATACTCTCGGTGAAGAGTGTAAATATATGCATATGGGCAATGACAGACACAGAACTTTAACGGATGGTGGCCCAATTTAGAATATAAAAATCTAGGATTAAAAGTGATTTTTGTCATCGAACTATTGAAAATAAGATAAAAATACTCCTAAATTTTATTATTTTTATTTTTATTTTTTAACATTAGACAAACGAAAATCGTTGAAAAATACTCTTATTTTGGAGGGAATACCAAGTTGACAAACGACACTAATGACTTCCAATCATAAGTCGGCACGTAGGACGCCATATGTCACTCTCTATCCTAGTCAGTAATAAATAATAAAAAGAGTTAAGGGTGATTTTTGCAATCGAACTATTAGAAATTGGGTAAAAACATTCCTAAACTTTTTTTTATTAGTTTTTACCCTTAGTTAAGGGTGATTTTTATCCTTATTTTAGACGGAATACTTAGCTGGCAAACGACACTAACGACGCTCAATCACAGGCTAACAAGTTGGATGCCGGATGACACACTCTCTCCCCGTCAACAATAAATAAGAATAATAAACTAAACTAAATTTCTAACACGATATTTTTTTTAAAAATATAGCATAATACTTCCATACCCGAACACACATAAACTCTAAAGCACTTACATATTTTGCTCCTAATAGAAAATAAATCAAATAAATCGATAAAAATATATTAACTAAACACTACTTATCCCGAACTTTCTGCATTTGTAATACACATTGCCTAGGTTCAGGACAAATTTCAAAATCAGCCTAATTGCATCTAATCTATCGTGACAAAACCTTGTACTTTTAGTAACAAGCTATGTTAGGGCTACGAAGGAGGAATTAATTTATGAATTTTTGATTTAGGGGGGAAAGAAATTAGGGCAAACTCTTTTTTAATTTTTTTGCCACATTATAAATGTAATTTAGTTTATTATTATTATTTGTTGTTGATTGGGAGAGATTGTGTCATCTGGCGTCCTACTTGTTGGCTTGTGATTGGGCATTGTTAGTGTTATTTGTCAGCTGGATATATATTGCATCCAAAATAAGGGCACTTTTGAGTAGTTTTCGTTTGTCAAAGGATAAAAATCAATCAAAAATATTTAGGGGTATTTGTAATACACGCTAAAATATTTTATGTGTATCGATTTCAGCAGGTTGCGCGTGACGCGGGATGGTGCGCGCGGGCTTGAGCATTGACGCTTAACTTGAGGTGAGACCCGAATACTTTAAAAAAAAATTTAATTATAAATTTAAATGACAAAATATTTTATGTGTCACGGATTTAAAGAGGGCTCTGTGGAATCCATCAGTTTAATCGGATCCGGATTCGAACTTGGATTGAGTGAGAATAGGAAAGATTTAATGAACCGCTTAAGTTGAGAGCAGAATTGTAATTTCAAAAAAAAAGTGGGGTGCCGTACAGCTGCTAGAGCCACATGGAACCCGAGACGGAAAAGGGAGAGGCGGCAAGTAGCTTGGAGAGGAGGAGAGATCGGACGTCGGATTTCTCAATGCTCTCGTTTTCCTTCCATTCTTCCTCCTTCTTGTGAGTGATTCTTTTTGCATGAATTGAGATTGTCTTCTTCTTCTTGGTGCCGCCTCTCACCATTGATGAAATTTGAGATTTCATGAAGTTTTGTTCGATTCCTTCCTCCAGTCAAGTTGAGTCGTGATCACCATTGAGTCAGTTGAGTCGTGATCACCATTGAGTCGTGATCTTGGTGATGAAATTCTTTTTTGATTTGAGATTAAACACCCTTATAATCTTAGCCTTGGAATTTGTATTCTTTGTTGCCACCCACTGTTAAAAAAAATTTGATGAGAATTCCTTAAATAGAATTCACATTTGGTTTGTGGGTGTAGCATGCGTTGCAGATAAGATTGTTATTAATTGGTGCGGCTGAACATGGTATTGAAACAAGAATTGGAAAAGAAAAGAAGTGGTTGCATGCTTCACGTCTCATTTTATTGTTATTCTCTTTCTATTGGGTGGCTGCAGGACGTGGACTGAATGATGAAGTAATCGAGTCAATGATATTTTTATTTGATTAGATTTATCACAGTAAGATGTTGGGATAGAATTTAATAGTTGAAATTTTGGTTGTATCTTGCTGAAATTCATATGAATAATTGCTGAAATTTCATATATTGAAATGCTAAAATTTCCTATATTGTGTGTTGAAATTATACATATTCATGTGCTAAAATTTTTCAAATATGTTGAAATTATATAAGTTGATGCGCTGAATTTCATGTGTTAGATGCTGGAGATTCATATGGTTGATTTCTAAATTACCTAGTGTTGTGCTAAAAAAGTGAGTCAAATTCATGCTGAATTGTTTTAGCAGTTTGGGTAATCAATTTAATGCGGAAGGTACTGATGTAACCTACCGATCTTCGTGTAAGATATATTTTTGAAACATAGAAAGTACTTAGGATACTTGAACAGTATCGTGAGGATAGGAAATGAACGATTTTAATAAGCTGGAATTTTCGTAGTGCATGTTAATCGGGTCGGGATGCGGGCTCGGTCTGACGTTCCTAATCCATAATAAACAATTGGGGTTTAGTTGATACCAGGGGTAAGTGAACCTTGAGTGCATTGACATGAGGATGCGACCCTCGAGTAGTAGTCCGGGCCATTTTGGGTCGAGTGGTGCGCACAGCGCACAGGGTATTTATGGGCCTTATTAGGCCGAGTGGTGTGCTCTGCACACGAGATACATGGGGCCGATGGGCCGAGTAGTGCGCATAGCGCACGGGATGACTATGGGTCGCGTGCAGGCCGAGTGGTACGCACAACGTACGAGCGATCATGGGTCGGAGGGTCTTCCCGACCGAATGGGTACTGGTTCTAGAGGGCCTTCCTAGACCAGTGAACCCGAGCAGAGAAACAATGGGTACTGGTTCTAGAGGTTCTTCCTAGTCTAGTGAACCCGAGCAGGCATATAGTTGGGTACTAATTTTAGAGGGCCTTCCTAGACCAGTGAACCCGAGGGGGGAGAGTTAATTGGACACTGAGTCTAGAGGGCATTCCTAGATCAGTGAAATTGAGAAAAGTGGTTAACTATGATTCAAAAATTAGAGAGCATTTTCCGTAGAGTCAGATGTGAGTACGTTCCTTATATAATTAAATTGACATCCGTACTCACTTGACATAATATATATTGTATTTACTAGATTTTATTGGTGAGGATTGGGAGACCATTCACTGAGTTTTATACTCACTTTTATTTCTGTATCTGTTTTGTAGAGTGTGATTCTGAGGTTCGACGCAGCCGATGACGGTTGACTCTGGTAGTGATCTCATGAGCTAGTTGACGTAGTCGAGTCGAGTCTTGTTAGAACTAAGTTTGATAAAATATTAGTGTGATTGAAATGGTAGTCTTTTTATTTCTTGAACTCATAAGCCAGCATGTTTATCTTGTACTTCATAGATGTGATATTGAGTTGCCATCATATGTTTATTTTTACTCTATAGTACGTTATCTTCTGGTTTTGGTGTTTGTTATATCTAGATGTTTGGCTTAGGCTTCAAGGTGTTCGACCGCACTTTGGTCGGTCACGTGACCTAGTTTTGAGACATAACAATATTTTTACCCAATTTCCACTAGTTCGAGGATAAAAATCATTTTAATCATTTTTATTATTTATTGTTGACTAGGAGAGAGAATGATATCTAGCGTCCTACGTGTCGACTTGTGATTGGAAGCTGTTAGTGTCGTTTGCTAGTTAAGTATTCTGATTTTTCAACGATTTTAGTTTGTCTAAGGGTAAAAATTGAAAAAAAACAAAGTTTAGAGATATTTTTACCTCATTTCCAATAGTTCAAGGGCAAAAATCATCCTTAACCCAAAAATTTAATATATATGTTTTTAACTGTTCAACTTTAAATGTCAACTGTTAGTAGCACAATTTGTGACAATATTTTGTATGTCTCCTAGAGATCAAAGGTTCAAACTCTAGTATGGTTACCTATTGTGATTTTTTTTATCTTTGTAAAAAAATGGTCAACTTTAAATTTTTAATTAAAATC
The DNA here is from genome assembly GCA_034359265.1 of Canna indica. Taxonomy (NCBI): domain Eukaryota; kingdom Viridiplantae; phylum Streptophyta; class Magnoliopsida; order Zingiberales; family Cannaceae; genus Canna; species Canna indica. Next base: position 14,485,174 of record CP136898.1, read on the forward strand.
ACAACTTAAAACTAGTAATTTTTTTTTATTCTATATTTTGAAAATATTGCTAAAGTCTTTAAAATAAAAATAATTATGTTATTATATTTTTAAAGAGATTTTTTTTGTAGCGATGTAATTCAGCCCATTTTCGATTTTATTTTTCTGAAATTGAAATCCAAAAATGTGTGTAGTTTTGTCGGAACAATAAAACTAAATCGAACATTTTTTTTACAGTGAAAAGAGTTCACAGCCTATAATTATTACATAAGTTTAACTAGATCTGGAGGCCAATCTTTGTTCCAGATAAAGCTTTGCTTCTTCAGCTTGGAGTGGTTTGCCAGCCAATCAGCCGCGTGATTGAACTCTCTTTTGAGAAATTGAAATTTTACTTCTTCAAATTTACCTGCAAGGTTTAAAATATCAGAAATCACATTTTTAATCTCCCAAAACACATTTGATTGATTATTATAGATATCAATCACAATACTAGAATCACTTTCGATAATGACTTTCGATTGCTTTTCTTTCCAAGCATGAGATAAAACTTCCTTAATTGCTAGGGCTTCATTTATTAAAATAGAACAGTTTGAATGAAAAAAACCAGCAGCTATAAAACATTTGTCAGCATGATTTCTACCAATGGAAGCATAGGAGCCAGAATTAGAGTTAATGTTTGTAGCACAATCGGTATTATATTTAACCCAACCTAACGGAGGTAATTTCCAGCCAACATCAACCGGGTAGAATTATTTGAATTCTTGCCCTCAGACTTTGCATGGTTAGAATTTTCAACATAGTGCACAGTCAGGGCCAGAGTATTTGCAAACAAAGACTCAATATGTGGGTTTACATTCTCAAATACAGCATTATTCCTAGCTATCCAAAGAGAATAGAAGACATTTAAACAAAGGGGCAAAGCAGGGAATCTGAAATTTCCTCCACCTGAATTGCTCCCCCCATTTAAGCCTACTAAACTCAAAATCGATTTTATACCGACAAATTTTTCCTCAATCAATTCCCAAAGGGCCCTAGCTACCTCACAATCAAAAAACAAGTGAGAACTAGTTTCTTGATGGCTGTCGCAAAAAATTATGGCTGCCGCAAAATCTAAAAAGCCTCTCCGTAGTGGGGAGTTTAATATGCATAGCCTTCAAAATAAAAGTTTTAATTCTAGGGGAGACCGGGGAGTTCCAAAGAAACTTCCACTTAGGAAGGCTAGTTAGTTCGGGATGAATACTTTTAAGAATAAAAGAATAAGCTGATTTTGAAGTAATAACCCCCTTATTGTCAGACCACCAAATCCATTCATCATCCCTAGGCTGCTCAGGAAAAGTTATGCTGGAAATTACCTCCACCAAATTAGTACCAAATAGCTCACTTAGCATGGGGATATTCCAAGAACCATTTATTAACAGACAGTTAACATTTAAATTCATGTCAAACAAACATGTGCTAACTAAGGAAGGCTTCCAAAATAGAGGCATATAAAAAACCCAGCTATCATGCATAATCGAAGTATGAAGACCATTTCCAATCAATTTTTTAAAACCAGTTTTCAGAGCATCATAAGCAAAGTAGATTAATTTCCACGAATTACTTCTACTAGGATTTTTACAAGAGAACCAAGGGTAGAAACCATATTTAGCCTTAATAACATAAGTGAAGATAGTATTTGTGTCATCTTCAAGCTGAGCAATTCTTTTAGCATTTAAAGACATGAACATTATTCTTAAGTTCTTGATACCCAGACCACCACAATTCTTAGGAAGGGTGACATCCTCCCAAGCAATTAAATGAAGGCCTGAATCATCATTTTTAGAAGATCATAATTTTTTTTTGATTAAAGCATTAATTTTGGACATAATTTTTTCAGGAAACCAAGTAACACTCAAAGCATGTAAGGGAATTGAATTTAGAACTGAATTGATCAAAATAAGCCTACTTACCAGCTTGAGAAATATGGTCTCTGTTCCAGTTATTTAGCCTACTTAACAGCTTGTCAAGGATTTCATTGCAATCATTCATTTTATAACATCTAGGGGCAATTTTTACTCCTAGATATTTTAAAGGAAAAGAACCACTGCACATATTGAAGACTTTAGCAATTTTATTTCTAACATTTAGATCAACATTTCTAGGGAAATAAATCCGACTTACTGAGATTTATTTTTTGTTTTGTGGCTTTTTCATAATTCTCAAAAACCTTCTTAATGTTTCTAATAGATCTATCATTTGCTTTAAAGAAGAGTAAGATATCATCTGCATACATCAGATGACAAATACTGAAGGCATTTTTAATTTTGATAGGAGAAATTAAACCAGAGTCCATATTATGATTAAGCATTGAAGAAAGAAGTTGACTAACAATCAAATAAATGTAAAGGGAAATTGGATCCCCTTGCTTAATACCACAATGAGCTTTAAAAGAGTCAAAACTGCGATTATTAATGCAACATTTAAAAGTAGACAGAAGTTATACAACTTTTAATCCATTTGATGAATCTGTTAGGGAAACCAAGGTGATTGAGCATACCAAAAATAACATTCCAAGATATTCTATCAAAAGCTTTTTCTAAGTCAATTTTGACCCCCACATAAGATTTTTGCCCTTAGAATTATAGATGGAATGAAATATTTCTTGAGCCACAATAATACTGTCATGAATTGAGCTACCTTTAATAAAAGCAGTTTGATTATAGAAAATCAAGTCATTTAAAACAAGCTTCATGCGACCAGCAAGAACTTTAGAGAGAATTATATAATTGACATTACATAAGGAGATGAGTCTATAATCCCTAACAGAGGATGGGTTATTTGTTTTAGGAATGAAGATTAAATCAGTATCATTCCAACCATTTGGCAGGGTAGAATTTTTATAGAATTCAGAAAAGGCATGAAAGAAGGAATTAGAGATAATATTCCAATATGTTTGATAGAATTCACCTGTAGCCATCAGGACCAGGGCTTTTACCCTTGCCTAAGGACTTCACAGCTATAGAGATTTCATCTAAAGAAAAAGGAGTATCTAAAGATGAGATCATGCTATCAGGAATAACAAGCATATTGGGAGGAGTGATTGTATTTAGGAAATTTTTATCTTCAAGAGTCCAAATGGAAGAATAACATTTAGCAAAACATTTACAAATTTCCAAAGAATCCGAAACACAAGAATTATTATCCTGAATAGAAAAAATCCAATTTTTTCTTTTATTCTTAATGACAGTTCTATGGTAAAATTTTGTATTAAGGTCACCATCTTTAAACCACTTTTCTTTTGACATTGCCTACTATTTTAAATTAATCTACCTTCTAATAGCCTTAGATTTATTGTAGAGACTGGTAAAAAAAGTAACTTCAGAATTATTAAGAGAGGTCAAGTCCTCCTTAGATTCTAATTCATTAATATAAGCATTGACTTTACTGAGGCTAGATTCTAAGTCATCTAGGTAATATTTGTTCCAAAGGAGATTTTACTTCTAAGAATAGCAAGCACCTTAGGAATAGAAATTAATAGGTTTTTGTCTGAGATATTTAAATTCCATAAATGATCAACTATTTTAGCAACTTGAGGGTATTGAATTCAAAAATTTTGAAAACGAAATATATTTAAACTAGAGGAACAAGAGGAAACAACATCCAAAATAATAGGGCAATGGTCAGAAACAGACCTATTAAGATGCATAACAGATTATTTACTAAATAAAGAAAGTCAAGCAGAATTAGCATAAGCTCTATCTAGCCTGACCAGAATTCTATGTAAATTTTTTCTATTATTGCACCAAGTATATTTAACACTAGAGAAGCCAAGATCAGTGAAATCACAATCCTCAATACATTTACGAAGCATGAGAACATTATTATTTACACAAAACTTTGAACCACCAAGCTTATCAGTAGAGTTAATAGCACAATTGAAATCACCAATTAACAACCAAGGCATGTTATCAAAATTTAAATTCCCCAAATAATTCCATAAGCAAGTCCTATTTATAGGATTTGTATCAGCATAAAGACCAGAAAAAATCGAAGGCTTCAGATCTTTAAATTGAACAACAGTAAAGATAAGGTTTAAAGTTTTAAAAATCATCTGAGCTGTAATGACATTATTATTCCAGGCAAGAAGGAGACCACCTGAGGCTCCCAAAGAACTAACAGCCGCACCAGACCAATATTTATCAAAACAGGAAATAAATTCTAGAGCAAAACTTTCATTTACATGAGTTTCTTGCAAAAAAATGAGATTTATAGAATTTAATTTTACATATGATCTGATAAAATCCTTTAAAGGTCTTCTTCTAAGACCCCTACAATTCCAATTAAGTATTTTCATGAATAACTAAATTAGAAGTACCAACATCCGGAATCATAGAACCCACATTAGTATTTGGGCAACCAGAAACGACAGTGGAAGATGAAGAAAATTTGACAGGAATGAATCTAACAATATTATCAGGCTCATTTTTAAGGTGGACATTATCCTTTTTGACTTTCTTTTTCTTTTTGGTATGCATAATATTGTCAAATTTAGTAAGATTTTTAGATATTTCAATTTTAGTGAATTTACTTTTTCTAATTTGAGATTTAAATTTGCTAACACCACTACAGACAAGGTTGGAAGGGTTAGTTTCACTTTTCTCAGCATTACCTAAGGTAGAAGAAATATGTTTAACAAAGCTAGAGAAGGAAGGAGCAATAGAAATAGCTTTGTCTATATTTTTGTCCTCCTTTTTTGCACTAGGCAAATTGATATCATTTCCAAGGTTCTGATTTTCAAGATTTTCCCTAGTAAGACTAGCTACAACCTTAATAGGAATATTTACTAAAGGGGGGCTGTTTAGATCAGGCTGTTCATTATAGGAAAAAAGAGGATTTTCAACCTTAGATTCAACAAGGTGGAAATCATCGTTTTCCATATCATCTAACTGAAATTCCTCAAAAGAGTTATTTATTTCCATATCTTCCTCACTCAGATTAGATTTAAAACTAACTTTTTGATCTTGAGTTAGGTTTTTATCAGGAATAAAAGAGTCAGTATTAGCATTAAACCCAGCATTAAAAACTCTAGGTCTATTAAAATTCCTACTTTTCCTAGTGACCTTGATCCAGGGACCATAGATAGAATTATTTTCATCTGAATTACTAGAAACTAAGGTCATATCTTTAGTAGGAATAAAAACTTTATCAGAACAAGAGGCAGGCAAAGAAACATCAATTGCAGGATTAGTAACATCACAATCTTTTATATTATGGCCAATTATTCCACATTTAAAACAAAAAACCGAAAGACGTTCATACCTGATAGCTTGAAATATTCCAGAACCCGGTTTTCCGATCCAAAGACCTTGCTTTAAAGGTTTAGAAAAGTCGAAATCTACGCAAATACGAACAAACTTCCCACGAAGCCAGCTAACCGATTGCTCGTCAACTTTAATAGATTTACCGACTAAGGAAGCAATATGAAAAAGACTGGAATTTTGCCAATACTCCATGGGGAGATCTGACAATTGAATCCAGATAGGCACAGAGGAAAACTCTTCTGTCAAAGCCTTAAAGTCTAGTTTCCATGGTCAGAGATTGATGAGATCTCCCCGAAAAGACCATGGTCCATTAGTAAGGACCTTGACAACATCTTCCTCAGACGAAAAAACGAAATAAAAAGAAGTCATTTTCAAGATCAATAACATTTGAAATATTATACGAGGACCAAATAGCACAAGCCCAATCTCTGACTTGACAAATGCGGAGGAGACTTCATCAAAAAATGACCAATCAACGAGGAAAACCAAGGTTTCCTTAAATCTTGCAATTCTGATTCGTTAAATTCCACAAAATTAGAAGACGAAGTTTTAATATTTGAAAGGATCTCGAAAGAAGAAAAAGATTTCGAATCTGAAGAACTAGATTTAAAAAGATTTGCCCAAGAAGTGTTCCCTGGAGGGATTTTGGGGCCCTTCTTACTGACAGTAGTGTGAGCAGAATCAATTTTTGGGGAAATCGCATGAGGTTGGAGAACATTTGGACAAGCCAGATCTCCCGTATTTTGCGGTTTAGAGAGAAGAGCATTTGACGATTTAGTAACCAAAGCAGAATCAGAAGACACACAAGACGTCGAGATCGACAAAGGAGCAACAGAATCACACTTATTATTCGAAAGATTTGAAACAACGGTAGGCAAAGAAGACACAATAGAACGAGAATCTTTCGATGGATTAAGACGATCAGACCCAGAAATCGTAGGAGAAAATAGCGAAGAGAGAGACGAATCAACCCGATGAAGTATAGAAACATGGGGCGAGATTTTACCTTGCTCAATAGCTGAAACCATCTGCTTCATTTTGACCTTAGGGCTCCCCATCTCGGCACGCCGCCGAGAGGGACATCCTGAACCAAAAAAACACACAAGAGCCGCAACCAAAGAAATCCTAGGCAAATATCATGTTCGGTCCCTTTCAAGCAGCGAACAAGCCAATAGGACTCAGCCACGAATCACCAGCTGTCTTCCACTTTCTCTTTACATAGCTACGATGGGCAAGCCCAATCGCAACCCACCAAGCATCGAAGACGGCCTTCTTGATTCTTGAATCGCTCACATCACATTGTAATCTTGCTTTTGAGAGCTTGATACAGTATCCTATTAATTAATGCTAAATCCAACAATTCGGGTAGAGAACTTAAGTGATGAGGGCATTATTGTCAAATAAATAAATAATAATAAAACCCTCTCCCCTAGCCGTCGTACGGCTCAAGAGGAGCCACATGCAAATCGAGGTGGGCGAGAGGAGGGAGAGAGCAAGAGGGCGACGACGGAGCTTGGTGTCATCGCCGGAGATCGACAACGTCTTCATCTCACCCTTTTCCCTTCAAAGCAAAGGTGAGTGGTTGTAGGTTTATTGTTTGGGGAGGCTTGTGTTGGCCGAATCGCTTGGATTGAAATTGTGACTTGTGAGGTTTTCTTCGTTGATTTCTTGGATGATTCCTTGTTGGATCTTATGGTTTCTCGTTCTCGATTCTTTCTCATATTTTTGACGAGATTCCTTGAGGTTTTCGCGGTGTTTTCCTTAACGGTTAGGGTCGGCCGACTATTGGAAAATTAGGAGAGGTCATGCCGATATTTTCTTTAAATTTCAGTCTTGCTAGAAATCATAAATCTACAAGATTAAGATGCATGCTCACCTAAGGAAAACTAGGAGAACTTTATACTCTTGGAAATCGCTTGTTATCGACGTCCAACGACCGAACGAAGGCCCGATCTACCGACCGAGCGACCGCCGCAGCGACTAGAGCTCTCTGTGCGTTCTGGGCTCGGTTCGGTCGATCGGCCGATTGACCGAATCTGGGAGGGCTCGGTTCGATCGACTGGCCGATCGACCGAATCTGGGAGGGCTTGGTTCGGTCGACCGAATCTAGGGAATAGCATTTTTTTGCTGTTTTCTTCTTGCAAACCTTGTTTTCGGGTCCGATTGCGAGTTAACTTCAACCATAACATTAGATATCATGCTGAATTAAATTATGGTGGTAGTAATTATCCCTTAAACCGCCAAAGATGGATTCATACTTACAATAATTATCACTTAGCAAGGATAGATAATTATTTGAGATTAGGTGACATATAGAACATAATGTTTGACAAACCCTACTCGTAGAGGACAGTGGATGTTAGAGATTAAATATTTAACTTTAATTTGGAGACATCACAAGTAGGGACACGAGATTTTTAATGCATGCTTGATAGTCACACCTCGCACCCATACCTGAGGGGTACAATTAAGGGGTCTCACTGGTCGAACATGGGGAAAGAGGGCTAGGTACAGGCGCATGCCTGAATTATGAATGGGGAGGAAATCCATATTTGTAAGGGTAATTATTTGAATATATCATAAACTATGCAGTTTTTCTCGTTTATAGTCAATTTCAAAATATTACCAAATTTTATCCCAAACTTTGACATTTGTCTCAATTACATCCTCCCGTTAACTATCCATCAACAACCCCGTTAAGACAATGGTGTGGCTTTTTGATGTGGATTAAAATAATATTTTTTTATTTAAAAAAAACATGTCAATTTATATTAAATAATATGTTTTCTTTTATATCAAATAATAAATAGTGATTTTTTAATATAAAATAAAAATATTTTTTTATATTATTTAATATAAATTAACGTGATTTTTTTTATATTTTTAAATTAAAAAATATTATTTTAATCCACGTCAGAATGCCACATCATCACCTTAACGATGTTGCTGACGAAGAGTTGACGGGAGAATATAATTAAGATAAATGTCAAAATCCAGGATATAATTTGGTAATATTTTGAAATTGGCTACAAATGAGAACAAGTGCGCAGTTCAGGATATATTTAGATAATTATCCTATTTGTAACGTGTATTGTGTACCATGATTGTACGGTTGGTTGAGGCCGATTATTGCACATACGACTGATCGAGGTCGAGAATGTGTGGTTATCCGACTGATCGAGGTCGAGAATAACCCATGATCATCCGGGCTGGTCGAGGTCGAGATTTGATCACTTTGATGTGGTTGGTCGATGTTGCTTATGATTTATGATGCACGGCTGGTCGAGGCCGAGTGGTATTTATGTGATGTAGCCTGTTCGGGCCACGTGTATTCATTTGTGCAAGTAGACCAGTAGGTCGTTTGTTATGTGTGATGTATGGGCTAGGCCCAGAGACTATGCACTGCTTAGGGGCCAGGGTGACTGAATTATTACATCTTGTGATAGGCCAGATTTGGCCAAATAATTATGCTCTTGCAGATTGGCCGATTGGCCTTGTCTTGTATCAAATCTCTAGCTTAATGTTTATATTGCTTACGTTAATTATATATAGTAGGATTTTGGTGGAGGTTTGATAAAACCACTCACTGAGTTCCTTTTGGACTCATGGTTGTTTTGATTTTGTTTTGTAGAGCTTGACCTGTGAGATATGGCTAGTGGACGTGGTGCAGCGGGAGGAGCAAACGACATTAATGATCTCGTAGCAGGCTGGTTTCGAGAGTCGCAGTCAAGTTGATAGTCTTTTTCTTTCATGCATAGGGCTAGTTAGTTTGAGTTGCTAGAGTCTGTGTTCACTCTGATTAAGACATTTTTATTAAATAACATTTGTTCCTATTTATTGTATTTATTCCTTTTTTAGTCTGTGTAGTAGTATGCATGATGTTAGGCTTCAGGGTATTTACGCATATCCTGACCAGTCACATGTGTTGTGTGAAACCCAACACTAGAAGAGGAGGGTTGAATAGTGTCTGTCCCCTTTTTGCTATATTTTTCTTTTTACTCAATTTTAACTTAACTTAAGTGCAAGTGTTTCTTAACTGTAGACGTGATCAAATATTAATGACAATAGTAAGCAAACAAGAAAGCAATGCAAACAAGAATAATTATAGTGGTTCGGCCAACTGCCTACTCCACTACCTTGGCTCCTCACCAAGGATTTCTAACCACTACTTTATAAAGATTATATTTTCCTCTGAATACACTGAGGATACTCTTCTCACCACTCTGAGAACACCTTAATCATATTCACCTAGGCAAAATACAATTCTACAAAGTTTTCCCTAAGTGTTTCCCTAGCACACCTAGTAGCTATTATAGATGGAAAAAACAAGTTTCAAATAAACTTCAAATACAATGGAAAGAGCTTAAGAATTTAAAGATGAAACAAAGCTCCTTTCCCAAGCCTTCAGGCCTCCAACTTGCAGACAGATGACTCTTGAAGTTGCAGCAGAGTTGAGGGAAGCAGGGAAGCATGCGCTTGCAAAGTGTTATCGACGGAAGCAAAGGGCGCGCAACAATTCAATCTTTGTGAAGGCTCAAATCACTTCTTTAATGCTCAATGAAATCTACAAGAAGATTTAAAGCAGTTAGGTGTGGGGTATTTATAACCCCTCACCCGAACGAAACGTTCAACGGGCGAAAAAATAGCCATTGACGTCGTTGGTCGCTTTTCCGATCGATCGTCGGTCGACCGACTGATCAACCACCAATGCGACCGCTGGCTTATGCGAGTGCTCGATCGATCGACGGGTCGACCGACTATCGCAAATCTATCGATCCCACATTTGGTCGACCAACCGGTCGACCGAATCAGTGGAGCCAGGGTCGCGCGACTTGTGATACCCAAACCGATCGACAGAGGAGCATTCTGCCAAATTTTAGCTTCGGTCGGTCGATCGTTCGATCGACCGACGCAGCCTTCTACGATTCCTTTACTAACTTCGGTCGACCGACAAGTCTACCGAATGGCTACTGCCACTTCTCACATCATTCGGTCGACCGAACTGGCTGCTGCCAACGATACTGCCTTGTTTGGTCGACCGACCGGTCGACCAAACTCAGGCTGAGGCTGACTTCTACTTGATTTTCTTACATGCCTTTTTTATGAGTCTTGTTACCAAGTTTTAACTTAGATAACTTTATATTTTGGCTTGAGATAAAATTATCCTAGGGGTATATTACATAATTTCTACTTGATCAAAGCCCGAGCCTTTCTTTGACGTTTTCTTCTTCCGTTTCTTTGACGATCTTTTCTTTCGTTTCGTTTGAACGAACTTGGCATGCTTATCGCAATCTCAACCTGAACTCAAAACTTCACATATGGATTAAGTACTTGTTTGTTATCATCAAAATAAAGATCGAGGCTTAAGAGAGACCCTTAATTAAGCCAACAATCTCCCCCTTTTTGATGATGACAAACATAACATGAAATTTTAAGAAAGCATATGCATAATTGTTTGTGAGTTCGAGTTAAGGCATACATGAATTAGGGGCATGCAAGATATGTAACTTTAGCATATGCATTCAACTACTTATAACTCAACCTATCATTCATTCAAATACTTATAACTCAACCTATGATCCCCCTATCAATGTGCATGTCATTTTTATAGCTTTTATAAAAACTCCCCCTATCTATATGCATCGTAAAAACAAAGTGTGACCTTACTTTTTCTCCCCCTTTTGACATCAATCAAAAAAGGTAAGAATTAAGGTACAATTAATGAGTTTCATCATAAAAACCAAGGAAGCCATAAAATCAAGCATCATCTATCACTATAGTCCTTTCTATTAATGTAAGCCTATAGAAGACAAACATCAATAAATCACAAAGCCTTACTACAGAGCAATACATAAGTGTGATGATACTTTTTAGAATGCAAGTTTTGAAACACATATTCATTTTAAAGAAAAATATTTTAATTACTAGGAAAAGCACAAATTCCTAATTGCATCCTTAAATTTATAAAGCTTTATTCAACCAAGGGTTTTGTAAATATATCAATAAGTTGTTTATCGGTGGATACAAATTCTACCGATATATTTCCCTTAGTCACATTATCCCTAAGAAAATGATGCTTTAAGATAATATGCTTGGTTCTAGAGTGTAAAATAGGGTTCTTTGTTAAGTTTATTGCACTAGTGTTATCACAATGAACAGGTATGCAAGAATACTCAAGTCTATAGTCTAAAAGGGTTTGTTTCATCTAAAGGACTTGTGCACAACAACTAGCCGCAGCGATGTATTCTGCTTCGGTATTTGAAAGTGCAACTGTGTTTTGTTTCTTTGAGAATCAAGAAACAAGACTCGCTCCTAAGAATTGACAACACCCACTAGTATTTTTTCTATCTACTTTACACCCGACAAAATCCGCATCCGAAAAACCGATTAAATCAAATGATGTATGACATGGATACCATAGTCCTAAGTCAATCATGCCCTTTAAATATCTCAATATGCATTTTACCACACTTAAATGAGATATTTTAGGGCAAGATTGAAACCTAGAACATACACATACACTAGACATGATATCGGATCTACTTACGGTTAAGTAAAGAAGACTACCAATCATACCTCGATATCATTTTTCGTCAACTTTAATGCCCTCTTCATCTTTGTCAAGCTTGATGGATGCGCTCATAGGTGTAGAAGATATCTTGGCTTCATTCATCCCAAACCTTTTGATGAGCTCATTTGTGTACTTGGCTTGATTGATGAAGATTCTTTTATTGGTTTGCTTGATTTGGAGACCAAGCATGAAGGAGAGCTCTCTCATCTTGCATACATTTAGCAAACCACTTACAAAATATTTCATTAGTAGCACCAAAGATTATGTCATCAACATAAATTTGAACTGATAACATGTCATTTTCATGATGCTTAATGAAAAGTGAAACATCGGCTTTTCCAACATTAAAACCTTGTTCAATTAAAAATATTGAAAGTCTTTCATACCCTAGGGGCTTGTTTTAAACCATATAATATCTTTTTAAGTTTGAAAACATGGTTTGAAAACTCAAAACTTTCAAAATCGGGGGGTTGTTCAACATATACTTCTTCATTAATGAAACCATTCAAAAATGCACTTTTTACATCTATTTGAAAAAGTTTAAAACCCTTAAAGCTAGCATATGCCAAAAGCATTTTAATTGCTTCTAACCTAGCTACGGGAGCATATGTTTTATTATAATCTATCCATTCTTGTTGATTATACCCTTATGCCACTAACCTAGCTTTGTTCTTAATAACTAATCATTCTTCATCTAGCTTATTTCTAAATACTCATTTATTCCAATTATAGTTTGTTTACTAGGTCTAGGCACTAAGTCTCACACATTATTTCTACCAAATTGATTGAGTTCTTCTTGCATAGCTAGTACCCAAAACTCATCTTCTATTGCTTCCTTAATGTTCTTAGGCTCTACTTGAGATACAAAAGCTACATATTGACAAACATTCTTGAGTTTAGAATGCGTTACCACTCCCGTTGAAGGTTCTGCAATGACTTGATCCATTGGATGATCCTTTACTAACCAATATCCTTTAGGGAGAGGTGGTAGAGCTTCTTCTTCATCATCTTCAACTTGAGGTAGATTCGAGGATGGCGATTCTTCATGTTGGGTTTTCTCATTATCTTCATCCTCCACACCTTTGTCATGAAGTGTGAGATACTCAAGTTCTTCACCTACATTTACAATCTTCACATTTCTAGAAGAATTATTAGTTTCATTAAACATAACATGCATAGATTCTTCAACAATCATGGTTCTACGATTGTAAACTCTATATGCCTTAGAATTCATGGAGTAACCTAGGAAAATCCCTTCATCGGATTTAGAATCAAATTTTTCTAAATTCTCCTTAGTATTCAATATGAAATATTTGCATCCAAAAACATGAAAATATCCCACATTTGGGATTTTGCCATTTCAAAGCTCAAAAGGTATTTTCTTAATTTTGGGTCTTAATAAAACTCGGTTAAGAACATAGCACGAGGTATTTATGGCTTCGGCCCAAAAATACTTAGACAAATCATTTTCACATAACATGGTCCTAGCCATCTCTTGTAAGGTTCTATCATTCCTCTCAACCACCCTATTTTGTTGAGGAGTCCTAGGAGAAGAAAATGTATGTTCAATACCCAAATCATCACAAAACTCAGAATTTTTTTTTATTTTTAAACTCTCCTCCATTATCACTTCTAATTTTTAGAATTGAAACTCTCTTTTCATTTGTAACTTTCTTTGAAAATATTTTGAAAAACTCAAAAGTTCCATTTTTCTTAGCTAAAAAAGAAAACTCATGTAAATCTAGAAAAATCATCAACTAATACATAACAATATAGCTTTCCACCTAGATTAGCTACATCACATGGACCAAATAGATCCATGTGCACAAGCTCAAGAATTCTAGATGTACTAACTTGATTAATACTATGAAATGAAAATTTGACTTGCTTACAAAGTTGACATGCATCATAAAGTTTGTCTTTTTCAAATTTTATCTTGGGTAAACCTTTAACTAATTCTTTCATAGATATTTCTTGGATGAGGCTCATGTTAGCATGTCCTAGCCTTCTATGCCACAATCAAGAGTCATTCTCCATGGCAACTAAGCATCTAACATAGAGATTTGGCAAGATATTTAATTCTAAAGTGTAGACATTTTCTTGCCTATTTCCAATGAACATGATATCATTTGAAGGTGCACTTCTAATGATACATTTTGATGCTTCAAAAATAATCATGTATCCATTGTCACATAATTGTGATATGTTAATCAAGTTATGTTTTAACCAATCAACTAATAAAACATTCTTAATGCGTGGGTAAGGGAATATACCTATGTCACCAATGCCAACAATCTTACCTTTGGCATTGTCTCCAAATGTGATATGTCCACCATCTTTGCTTGATAGGGTTATAAATAAGTTGATGTCACCCGTCATGTGCTTTGAGCAACCGCTATCCAATATCCAAGTGTTTCTATTTGCTTGAGGATGCTTCTCCATCTACAAAAGGAGAAGATATCATCTTAGGTACCCAAATTTTCTTGGGTCCTTGAGTGTTAGTCATTTTGGGAACCCATGTAAATCTTGCATGTGGGTTCCTCCTCAAAGCACAATCCTTGACCATATGGTCAAATATGCCACAAGAAAAGCAATTTCTATTAAATTTTCTTCTATTGGGTGTGTGAGCATGAAAGTGTGATGATTTTTTTTTATGGACAACCTTTGGCATGACATTTTGGATGGTTGTCATCTTTTCATTAAGCATGCAAAGTTCCTTTTTCAATGTTAGCATGCTATCATTCAAATATTCTACTTGATCACTTAAATACTTATTTTCATTCTCTAATTTTTGGTTGTCAATCTCTAAGTCCTTCTTAGCTTTCTCTAGGGTGCATGTCTCTTCCTTAAGAGTGTCTATTTCTTTTCTTAGGGCATTACATGAAAGTAATAAACTATCATTCTCAACCTCTAAAGATTTATTTTTATTTTTGAGGTCCTTGAATTTTCTCCTAATGGCATTAAACTCATCATGCATTTGTTCAAATTCATCTTCTAGCTCTTCTTGAGTAAAAGAAACTTCACCAAAAATAAATCTTACCTCATCATCTTTTGCCATCAAGCAAAGATTTGCCTTTTTGCTCTTAACTTCTTCTTCACTTGATGAGGCATTGCTTTCATCCCACGTGGCCATCATTGCCTTCTTCTTCTTCTTGTACTTTTCCTTTTTATGAAGGTTGGAGGTGGAGGCCATCTTGAGAAGTGGGCAATCTCTCCTTAAATGCCCGGTCTTGTTGCAATTGTAGCATGTGTAGCCTCCTCTTCCCTTCCTCATGTCTCCCCTCATGAAACTCATGAATCTTCTTGCTAGCATCGCCATTTCTTCAAGATCATCCATCTCTTCCTCGGATGATGACGACTCTTCTGCTCGATGTGATGCTTTTAAGGCGATGACCCTTCCTTTAGGGGCATCTTCCTCTTGGTATTGCTTCATGTGGGTCTCATGTGTCATGAGAGACCCAATGAGCTTGGTAATCTTCAAGGTGCTCAAGTCCTTGGCTTTCATGATGGCTGTGACTTTGGGCTCCCAAGATTTTGGAAGGAAACAGAGGAGCTTCCTTACCTTCTCCTCTTCCCTTATTTCTCTGCCAAGGTTAGCTAAGTCATTTGTAATATTTTGGAATCTAGCATGCATAGCATCAATGGACTCATGTGATAGCATCTTAAACATTTCATAATCATGCATGAGTAAGTTTATTTTGGATTCCTTTATTTGTGAAGTCCCTTCATGGGTGGTCTCTCGGACCTTCCATACTTCATATGCGGACTTACATGTAGAAATCCTATTGAATTCATTAATTGATAGGCCGCAATATAAAGCATTGACGGCCTTCGCATTTACATTGAAGAGTCTAATCTCTTCTTGGTCCCATTTATCCATACCATTATCGGGTTACTTATACTCTACTAAGATCATCCTCCATACATCCATGCTTAGAGATTGTAGAAAGTCATTCATGTGGATCTTCCAGTAGGCATAGTTGTTTCCATCGAATAGTGGTGGAGTATGAGTAGAGGACCCTTGAGCTAATTGGATTTCACTAGACATCTTAATTTTTAGGGAAGATGGTTAAATCTTGACCTACGACCAAGCTCTGATATCAATTATTGTGTGAAATCCGACACTAGAAGGGGGGTTGAATAGTGTCTGTCCCCTTTTTGCTATATTTTTCTTTTTACTCAATTTTAACTTAACTTAAGTGCAAGTGTTTCTTAACTGTAGACGTGATCAAATATTAATGACAATGGTAGGCAAACAAGAATGATTATAGTGGTTCGGCCAACTACCTACTCCACTACATTGGCTCATCACCAAGGATTTCTAACCACTACTTTATAGAGATTATGTTTCCCTTTGAATACACTAAGGATACTCTTCTCACCACTCTGAGAACACCTCAATCCTATTCACCTAGGCAAAACACAATTCTACAAAGTTTTTCCTAAGTGTTTCCCTAGCATACCTAACAGCTATTACATATGGAAAAAATAAGTTTCAAATAAACTTCAAATACAATGGAAAGAGCTTAAGAATTTAAAGATGAACCAAAGCTTCTTTTCCAAGCCTTCAAGCCTCCAACTTGCAGACAGATGACACTTGGAGTTGCAGTAGAGTTGAGGGAAGCAGGAAAGCATGCGCTTGCAAAGTGTTGTCGACGGAAGCAAAGGGCGCACAACAATTCAATCTTTATGAAGGCTCAAATCACTTCTTTAATGCTCAATAAAATATCCAATAAGGTTTAAAGAAATTAGGTGTGTGGTATTTATAACCCCTCACCCGAATGGAACGTTCAACGGGCAAAAAAATAGTCGTTGACGCCGTTCGGTCGCTTTGCCGGTCGATTGTCGATCGATCGACTGATCGACCGCCAATGCGACCGCTGGCTTATGTGAGTGCTCGGTCGACCGACGGGTCAATCGACTGTCGCAAATCTATCGATCCCACATTTGGTCGACTGAATCAGTGGAGTCAGGGTCGCACGACTTGTGATCCCCAAACCGGTCGACCGAGGAGCATTCTGCCAAATTTTGGCTTCAGTCGGTCGATCGACGCAGCCTTCTGCGATTTCTTCACTAACTTTGATCGACCGACAGGTCGACTGAATGGCTACTGTCACTTCTTCGCATCATTCGGTCGACCGAACTGGCTGTTGCCAACGATACTGCCTTATTCGGTCGACCGACCGATCGACCGAACTCAGGCTGAGGCTGACTTCTACTTGATTTTGTTACATGCCTTTTTTATGAGTTTAGTTACCAAGTTTCAACTTGGATAACTTTACATTTTGGCTTGGGATAAAATTATCCTAGGGGTATATTACATAATTTCTACTTGATCAAAGCCCAAGCCTTTCTTTGACATTTTCTTCTTCCGTTTCTTTGGCGATCTTTTCTTTTGTTTCGTTTGAACGAACTTGGCATGCTTATCGCAACCTCAACCTGAACTCAAAACTTCACATATGGATTAAGTACTTATTTGTTATCATCAAAATAAAGATTGAGGCTTAAGAGAGACCCTTAAGCTAACAACATGACCCTGAGTTGGGGTGTGACAAAGACATTTTATCATATTTGACTAGTCGAAATTAAGAAAATAAAATTTGCTTATTTGAAATGGTTTGCAACACTGCCTTAATTTGAAGAATACCGCATGAAATTCGAGAAGCTTATCTTTTGCCTCAAACTTCGGTAGAACAAGTCGATTTCTTTTCACTATAAAAGAAGGTCGAATACAAGGTTTCAGACATCCCAAAATTTTAATTTTGAGTAGTCTTGAGAAGATTAGAGAGGAAATATTGTGAAAGATTTAGAAATTGAAAAAATTAGGAATGTCCCTACCTTTTTTTTTCAAGGAATGCCCCTTCTCTAGTTCCGACATACATCAGGAGTTCAGTTTCAAGACATATATTGCAGAGACAGTGCTTCTACTCCATATCGGTTTCAGGTTCTGTTTATTTGAGACAGTTTATTGTATTCCGAAAGAAATTTAGTTTATTGTCACTCTTTTTGTAAAGTTTTTTTGGAATTAATAAATCAGACTCCTCTTTTTCTCATGGACGTAGGATCGACATTCCGTTGAGTCCGAACCACGTTAATCCTCTTGTGTCTCTTATTTTTCGCATATTGATATCATATTTAGATTTTTGTTTCTCTCGTCGAGTTCAAATTTTATTGTGAAAAATTCCCTTAATTTCCTTACAAAGAGTATTACAAAATTATGATTCAATCCGGATGGATCAATATTATTGTTTAAGCAAGGTAATAATAATAATAATAATAATAATAATAATAATAATAATAATAATAATAATAATAATAATAATAATAATAGAATTTTATTAGAATTTATTTTTTATCAATTAGATTAACACTCAATAAATCTCGAACTAGTCTTATTATTCATCATGATTACTTCATTGAAGTATGATTTTAAAGCCAAGCCAATCAAACAATTCAATCGGTTCAAAATTCAAAATTAAATTGAAAAATATATCAAAATATGTAAGTTTAAATGTTACTTGAGTTGACCTAATTAAGCTGATCCTAGTTGAGGTTTTACTTGAATACTTGAATACTTGAATATGGTACAAGTATTCAATTTGAGACATCTTATCCAATTTTATTGTAAAAAAAAATCTTGTTTTCTATTGAAATTATTGATTTTAAATCTAATTTATTTTATTTGTTAATTATGATTTCGTACTTTAAATTATATGAATTCAGGCATATATATATATAGCCATATATTAATTCGTGTCAAATCTTGGAGGACTAAAATGTCACATATCATTTTAATCATGATTTTTTATACACCATGCGGTGGTTTTGAATTACATCAATCACGAAAATAGCCTCTTTGCAAAGAAATAAGAGGAAGGATGAGTACATCAACCCTTGATATGATTTATTATATGATTATATAGTTGTCTTAATGAAAAAATAATGATCGGCAAGCGGCGAACTAATTTTAAATATTAAAAGTATAAGCTAGTGAGATTTGACAATATGTGTTCAGCAAAATGACATAATGTTGTCATCTTGCTAGAATCCAAACGCTTAACACACTTTGTTGGACCAACTCAATTAATTTGCTCTCCTCCTACTTTCGCATTGCAATCTCCAATTAATTTGTCCCATACTTGGACAAAAATAGTTAGTAATTATAACCCCAACGCGGGCACAACATTCTAAGTTCATTGTCACCGGTGTCCAATAAATATATATATATATTCTTGTCTAAGATCAAAAAAAATTGTAAGACTTCCTGCCTATTGGTTGGGCACTATTCCATGATGATACGCAAAGACACTTCGACGCAGGATATTCGAAATATATTTTATCTAAAAATTAGATTAAAAAAAAATACATGTAAGTGCAATATTTGATTTATAAGGTATGTCTTTCGTAAAAGATGTTCAATGAGAATTTCTCGTTAGCCATCGTGAGAATACGCCTTGAATGAATTAATCGTCTAATGTTTTTCCTTTAATTGTGATATTATTATGATCGAAACTTTGGGTATATACTAAAGATGAAGATACTCTCGAGATGCTCGGTGTAGAGCCCTCCTCGGGTCAGACTTGGGTCAACCCAGTACGATTTTGGGTTCCTAAATAATTAGCTTCATGGGTCTATTAAATGGGCTTTAGGGTCTAATTTGGTTTGCTAATAGTAATAATAATTAAGTTTGATTAAATTAACCTTAAGATTAAATATATGAACATTAGGTTGTATATATTTGAAATTAGATTCAATTGGGTTAGTCACGTTGAGTCAAAATTATAATTGCATTCCATTAGGTTGAGATCATGTTAATTTGATTTGAGTTTAATTAAATCATGTCAACCTATATGGTTTAATTTAACAAGTTGGATCAAATTGAATCAACTCAGACCATGTTGAGCAATTTTCAATCAAGTGAATGTAATTCATATTCGTTGTGTTAGATCAAAATAGACCAACTTGAGGCTAGGTTTACTCTAATCAAATTGGCGGTGCAATCAATTAAACTCATATTTCAATAATCCGATCGAACAAAAAATTCTCAATTGGGTGGGATGACGTCTCTGGCGACGAAGGCATTTTTGACCCCTAGGTCAAAAGAGCCACCTGATTGGACGTTAGCCAAGCAATCGCTCTCTGATCTGACGGCTAAGAATCAAATCAACCCTAGAATGGAGGGAAATAATGCTGGAGATGGGAGAAATAGCGATAGAGAAGAGGGGAAACTTAGAAGATCGGAGGGAATCTGAACTCGTGGGCAAGCTTATTCAGGTTAGCTGATCCAAATTCTAACTTGAGGGATTCAAAGAAAATTGCGGAGAAGGTGAATCGGATCCAAGCTTCTGCGAAAGGAAGAGTTACAATCTCTAAAATTGATCTATTGGAAGCTAGAAGAGGAAGCAACCTAACCCTATACGGTAAATTTTTTGGTAAACCTCCTCCATTTGATGTTGTTAAATCTAATCTGCCTAGAATCTGGAAAATCAAGGGAGATTGTAGTATTATAGATCTATCTGCTGGGTTTTTCGCATTTAGATTTGAAAAATCGGATGACTATTGGGATGTGCTTGCGGGAGGTCCGTGGTTTCTGAGGGGACAAGCATTGTCTCTTATTTAGTGGAAGGACAACTTCCAACCGTTGATGGAGGTAATTGAGGAAATCCCAGTATGGATACAGCTATCAGGGCTGCCGATGGAGTTCATTAACAATAGAATTTTACCTCAGGTGGCAGCTGTTATTGGCAAGCCTTTGAAAATAGATAACTATACACATAGTGGAATTAAGAGATTCATAGTGTTATTGGCAAGTTTGCTCGAGTATGTGTTCTTATGAACATAAGAAGACCAGTGCAGCAGGGATTCTGGATTGACACATATTCAGGGAGTTTTTTTCAATCAGTGGCTTATGAAAATCTTCATTCAATGGTGGGGCATAGTAAAGGTGCTTGCAGGTTGAAGAGTGATACAAATGAAGAAAGTGGTGTTGTTACTATTGTTGATAAAGGGAAAGAAATAAATACTGATAAAAAAGAAAAGGAAGATTTGTTAGGACCTTGGGTTCAGGTTCAAAGGAAAAAAAGGCCACCTCATGTACAGAATAACATCAAAAATGGAGATGATAGCTCATTTAAGATTCTTAATAACCCAGCTTTCGAAGAAGAGGGGGGAAATTCTTCCAATGCAAAAAGGGGACTTCTGATTTCTAACAAGGAAAAAGTTGTCAAGGAAGTATGGAAAGAAGTTAATAAAAAAATCAAAGGCAAAGCAAAGGCTCAGGATTGCATGGAGGTTGAGCAGAACACTAAAAATGATCACAACAAAATGTCTAGCCAGAAGGGTGGCAGAGTTTTTAGTAATCAGGAGATATTAGGGGAATTGCAGAAGATACCATTATCACAAAGCACTAAGAAAAGAAAGACCTTAGAACCAAAAAAGGCAGTTGAAGAGGAAGAGATGGTAATGACTAAAAATATTATCTTTGGCGCTGAGAGCTTTAACAAGATCACCAAGTCTGATGAAAAGGACAAGGGCAAGGGTCAGTTGGAATTGGGCAAGCTAGCTGATAAGTTATCTGCCTCTTTCAAAAAAATACTGGAGAACAGTAATGTTGAGGATGATTTCTTGGAAGCAGGAATAAATCCTGAAACTTCGAGAGTTTTTAAGAAGGATGGGCCTAAGTATAGAAGGTTTTCAGCATCTGAAAGGCAACTAGTTAATATACCTGTGGAATATAAGGGTGTTAAATTGAAGAAAAGAATATATTCTAAGAAAGATAGTATGTTGAAAGATGATGGTGACTCGGATAAAGGGTTTGCAAGCAAAATAGTTAATGATATTAATCAATGTAGTCAATGAAAGGGATATCATGGAACATTAGAGGAGCCCATAAAAAGGATGTCTTAACCTATCTTTGGATGATTGTGAAGCAGCACAACATAGACCTGATAATTCTACAAGAAACTCATCTAACTCAGGGGGAAGCTGAATGTTTCTTGTATAAATATAAAATAGGTTGGGATGGAGATTTTGTTAGTAGCAATGGAAGGTCTGGAGGAATCATGATACTTTGGAGGAAAAATTGTATGGAAGTGAAGTGTGTTTTCAAAGATGATCAGTGCATGAACATTTTAATTAAGCAATGCAGGGGAGTTCCTTTCTTATTATCTGGAATCTATGCCAGCACTAATTATAGGAAAAGAAATCATCTCTGGGAAATATTCAAAGAGTTGAACATAGAAAATCTGCCTTAGATTATTGTTGGAGATATGAACTACATTAGGGACAGTAGTGAAAAATTTGGAGGTATGGAGTTTTATTTTACCAAAGCTGTGAAGGAATTCAACAACTTTATGGAGTCAACGGGACTTCTGGAAACTAATGCAAAAGGACCACTGTCACTTGGACAAACAACAGAAGTGGAGCTGCTAGGATTCAGGCAAAACTAGACAGAGTACTTTTCAATGCCAAATGGTTGGATATGGAGTTTGACATTAAGGCTTTACATTTGCAGAGAATAGACTCTGATCATAGACCTGTGTTATTTTGTATTGACAGGGATAAGAAAGGGAGAAAAGAAGAAAAAACATTCATATTCGAATATTTTTGGTTTGAATACAGTGAACTTACTAAAATCATTGATAAAATATGGCAAGAAGGAAAGACAAAGAGGAAATCATTAGTGGACATACAAAAGTGCACAGCTGAAGTGTTAGCTAGCTGGAAGAAAAACAAAGTTGGATGCTTGGAAGGAAACCTAAAGGAGACCTTAAATAAACTATCAGTTTTGGAAAATAAGGATGCAAATGGTTGGATTTCTGATAGTAAAATAGCTAACATGAAAATTCTAACCAAGAAGGCTGGGGCATTATCTAAATAATTACAACTGAAGTGATGGTCTAAAGCTAGAACAAAATGGGTGGAAGATGGTGAAAGGAACTCCAGATATTTTCATAATATTGTTAGATTGAAAAGAAAAAGAAGCAGAATTGAAAGCCTTGAAATTGATGGGCTTATTGTTGATGATGATTCCAGTATGGCTGATGGCTTTGCTGAATGGTATGAGAATTTATGGAAGGATAATAGTGAAGATATGGAAGTAAACCATCTTTGATTTAGTGGAATGGCAGAGAATTTCTATCAGTGATGCTAGAAGACTTGAGGAAGAATTTAAAATGGTTGAAATCTGGGAAGCTGTTAACTCTCTGGGAAGGGGCAAAAGTCCAAGTAGTGATGGATTTATCTTGGAATTCTTTTTGAACTACTGGGAGTCAGTTAAAGATTCAATAAAAGCTTAGTTTGACAAATTCATCAAAGTAGAGCAATTCCTGCTCAATGGAAAGACACCATCTTGGTCATGATACCCAAACTGGAGAAGCCAAGAAAAATATCTGAATTTAGGCCTATAACACTTTGTAATGTCATTTACAAATTGTTTGCTAAGGTCATGATGAATAGGATAAGGATAATTCTTAATAAGATAATTGGGGATGAACAAAATGCTTTTATACCTGGAAGATGCTTGCATGACAATGTGTTAATTCTGAATGAAGTGGTCAATTCTATTAACAAATTGAAAGCAAACTAGCCTTACCTAATTCTTAAGTTAGACCTTGAGAAGGCCTATGACAGGGTAGAGTGGGGGAGTGTCATGAAGGTGATGGAAAAAATAGGATTTTCGGACAAAGTAAGAAGATGGATACAAGCTAGCTTGGAAGATGTTTCTTACTCTTGTACAGTAAATGGAACGAAGTCAAGAAGCTTCAAAAGTTGGAAGGGAATTAGACAAGGAGATCTCTTGTCTCCTTATCTATTTATCATATTGGAGCAACTGTTATCAGGTATGATCAACGAAGCTATAAAACAAAAAAGAATTGATGTGTTTTCTGCTGGAGAGGTGACACTGAGCCATACCTTATTTGCTGATGATATCGTAATTTTCATCAAAGGAAACAAAAAATCTTGTAGAAACTTGATGTTGTTGATGAAAAAGTACTGCCTGATAACAGGACAGAAGTTGAATCTGATAAGTCAGTTGTTTTATATCCAGAAAAGTGTAAGGCTGAGATCAAGCATATGGTGGAGCAAAACTTAAACATCAAAGAGGGCAGTTATCCTTTAAAGTACTTGGGTACCTATATTGCTCCTTAGAGACTTGAAGAAAAATATCAAATGAAGCTGGTCCAAAAAGCCAAAGGAAGAGTTGATACATGGGCCAGTAGTCAAATTTCTCAAGCAGGAAAATGTGTGCTTCTCAATTTAGTTGTGAATTCAATTCCAATGCACTCTCTAATGACCTCTTGGGTGAGTGAAAAGGCTATAAAAGAAGTCACAAAATTAGAGAAAAAAAATTTTTGGTCGAACCACAATGAAAGAAGATCAGCAAGTTTGGTTAACTGGAATTCTGTTACTAATAGTAGAAGTGTTGGGGGCCTGGGGATTAGAGATTTACATGTGGTGAAGAAGGCTGCTATGGCTAAGAGAGTGCTTCCATTGTTAAATAAAGAGAACAGGGTTTGGTGTAAACTTTTGAATGAAAAATGTAAAAGATGGCATCCTTGGATGCTATGTAAAGGCAAAGATCTTACTTGGGATGGAAAAGCTATTGCTGAGTGGGTATCAACAATTCCTATTGATAAATGGCCCACTTATGTGAATGTCCAGGAATTGGCCAAGTTTGAATGGGTAAGTGACTTGATGAAGGATGGGAAATGGTGCAGAAATTCCTTAAACTCTTGTTTTGGAAAGTTATTATATTCGGTGATCGAGGATATCAATATCAGCAATGGAGGGAGAAATAATAAATGGGTATGGACTCAATGTTTAAATGGCATGCTAACAACTAAGAGAGCCTACTGTTATATCAAAAATGAAATTACAATAAAAGACAAAAGGGAGGTGGACTGGAAAGGGATATGGAGACTGAACATACCTGAGAGGGTTAAGATTTTCCTGTGGAAGCTTCTATGGAATAGATTGCCTACTGCTACCTGGTTCAGCAAAATTACTGGTACTGACAGTGATAATTGTTACATTTGTAAGTCTGGAGAGGATGATAGTAAACACTTCTTGATCAATTGTAAGTTTGCCAGGGATTATTGGAATCTTGTAGAGAAGAGGTTGAGACTTATTCTTGATCCAAAAGAAGACTGGATCAATGGGGGATGACTCAAAGTGGCTGAAAAATACAAAAATGAAACTGATGATAAGCTGGGTGCTTTCTTAGCTATTTCCTTATGGCAACTTTGGAAGAATAGATGTCAAGCCAAGTATTCTGATAAGAAAGATGGGTTGAACTATCTTTTTGTATGAGCTTTTAATGTTACAATAGAATACTGCAATGCCAAGGAAAGAAGTGGTACTAAGAAAAATAATGATGTAACTAGTCTATTGAAGAGAAATGGTAGAGTTAATTTGGTTACTGATAAGACAAAAAAAACTCTTTTGCGATGCAAGCTGGAAGGAAGGAGAAATGGCTGGAGCAGGTTGTGTTTTAACCTCTCAAAATAATTAGAAGTTAATATGTGCTAATATTTTTTCTACTTCCAGTCCATTGAAAGCTGAATTGGGGGCTATCTGGTTTGGGTTAAACAATGTGAGGAAGAAAGACTTGGATGTAGATATGGTATGCTCAGATTGTTCTAAAGCGATCATGATACTTAACAGAGAAGCAAAATGTCCTTGGGACTTACTGAATTTGGTGGAAAGTATCTTGTTGGTTGGCGGAGAAGTTGGTGTTATAGAATGGAGATATGTGAATAGAATGGATAATTATTTAGCTCATTCTATAGCAAGGCTCAGTACATGTCAAGGGATTTTAGGTTCCTGGAGTAGTAAACTGGGATTTTATGATGAAATCAAGGATGTAACTTGTTCTAGCAATGATCTCCTTTATAATTTCCTGAAAAAAATGGAAGCAGAGGAAGTTGGTAGTACCTCGGCTAGGGAGGGGAGAGGGGATCAAATTCTGAAATTTTTTGGTGAAGACAAAGGCAATTGTGATGTTCTGAATTCTGAGGAGCTTTCTCGAAATTTTTTGGATGAAGCTTCTATTGATGGAGGACTAGAAAGTAGATAACATGTGTATGCTTATGCATTAGAACACTTTGTTAAGGCTGGAGTGGAAAGTCAGGATTATTTGACTTTTGGAGAGACCCCAAACAATGCCAATGTGCAACATCAAAAGGTTTTTTTTTATGAATCAATACCGCCTGATGTAGATTTGTGTGTAAAAAAATGGTCTAGTATTTTTAGGGATGGAAATAAACCCTTAGATAAGGGAAAATCCATTATGGAGGACAATGATGTAATGATGGATGTAAACTTTGGGTTGATTAATATAGCACCTCATGAGGAATATAACTCTGCTCATGTGACCGGCGAGGGAAGCACGGCTATGGCCCAATGCTCCTTTTTCCCAGTTAGTGAGTAGAGGGTGACCTTGTTTGGGGTCGATTGGTTTTTTTAAAAAAAAAAATTGGCAGTGCAATTGAATCAAGTTTGATGGTATCAATTTGATTTGAGTCTAATTTCTAAAATCTAATAAAATTGGGTAGGAGTGACGGGTATGGGTACTCTATATTTTCATAATACTCGGTTCCTATCATATATATGATCGGTTTCTAGGTTTTGAAATCGGATCCTATCTTGTTAGAATCTGAAATTGGACCCTACCCAGAACCACAGGTTCCGATTCCGGGTATCTTGTTGGAATCAATTCATTTACATGTTTTGATGTACAAGTTTCGGATATCCTATTGCACAGGTTCTAGAATAGGTTTCAACAAGTTTTAATATGTTCCAATAGGTTCAGAACGGGTTCAAGAATAGATTTCGAATAGCAGTTTTGGTTTCGGATACCCGATGTGTTGGACTCATCGAAATCGATTTAATCAATTTTTTAATTTTTATCCCGGATCTTATCTGAATTTAATTCGGGTCTACTCAGAACCTACCCGATCAAGTAGGTTTCAACTTGTTTCTGATCCATCTGATACCCATATGCACCCATAAAATTGGGTAAATATTGAACATATAAAGAAATAAGTGAAGAAGAATGAAAATAAACCAAAAGATAAAACATACATCAATCAAATATAAATGAAAAGTAAACATTATTAACCCCCTTAAATTCTTTTGGACCAGTGACCTAAATCTCGTGACAACTTCCTCAAATCCACTAAAAATCTAAGGGTGAGCATGATTAACAATTTTTACCTGTTTATTAACATCGATATTTTAAAATCATTAATCATAAATAGGTTTCTTAACTTCAATTAATTGGTACTTTAATTTTAATTTTTGTAGTTCAATTAATTAATAAAAAATTTAATATATAAAAATAATAAAATTATACAAATTGCAAAATCGATTTTAAATATTGAAAATACTTCAAAATAAAAAATACAAATCAAATATAATATTTATAAATAAAAAATAAAAAAAGAATAGCATTCTCATAGTAAAAAAAAATTAGAGACTTGTGTATCATAATATTTATTCATATTAAAAGTATATATATAATTGATCAAATTTTGGAGAATGAAATATAATTTAAATATACTTTAATGTATTACTTTATATAAGTTTTGGAGAGAAAAAATATTTTTAAAAATGGGAGTGTAAAAATTAAAATATCATATATACGAACCATTTAATCAGGGATTAATAGTTAATTGGTACTCAAAAATCGAAATCGAAATTGAAAATCGGATATTTAAAAAATAAAAATCGAAATTGAAATTGTCAGATCGGTTAACCGAAAAAATTAGTTCGATTTTGAATCGATTTTTTGATTAATCGAATTTTTAATTTTTTTTCTCAGCCCTACTAAAATCATTTGTCATCCTTTCACTTGACACTACAATATCTCAATTGACCGAGAAATCAAGAACATTTATTCTAGGGTTAATTATATGGTATATCCTCAACTTTGAGTGTTGTCACGCCCCAAACTCGGACGTGACCAACTAGAGTACCACACATACTCTGAAGCCTAACCCAACCAAGCACAAATACAAATACAATACCTGAATATTTTAATAAACCACTTTGATTGGCGAAAAATATAATTGAGTACTTCTCAAAATCACCAAACAAATAATTCAGTATTTTCAAATGTTCAAATCCTTTAAAAAATGAATCCCTTAACATAATAATGTAGAAATAAGATCTAAACCCAAGTCCACATGACTCAATTAAAATATATAAAAATCTAAGACTCGGGTATCCACCATCGACCATGACATGTCACGAGATTCGTTGTCTCCGCCGCCACCAGCTGTGCTACTGCATCTCAGTACCTCTATAATCACGCTCAGATGCTGAAAAAGACAATATAACAAAAAGTAAGTTCAACTAGGATTTAGTGAGCGGAACAGTCCTCAAACAACCATACCCATAAATAATAAATCCAGCAAGTGAATAAGCATATAACAGATAGGTGCAAAACTCATAAGAAAATTACCAACATGCACAACTACTCATCCATACATGGTATAGCAACAAGCATAATAATATATCATCCATGTATGATATAATCAATACGCAACCCACCACCTGTACAACATAGTACATCCAGTAACAAGCACGCCATCTAGGACCTATCGGTCTAATATAATATGGAACACATGTCCAACCAGCCACATATGGAACACATGTCCAACCTGCACAATAAAAATAAAATTCAATATTATATTATGATATAATGAATTTGTAATAATTCATAATTCATGATACATTACCACTCTCCAATCACACTAATGAGTCTACGTGACTTTGTGGCTGGCGGAGGCTGCCACCTGTTCAGCCCGCGTGGCCGCCTGCGTCTCGATGAATTAGCCTCGACGGCAGGAGGATCAACAGCAGGAGAAAGTGCTAGAGTCTGACTGATCGGAGACTCTGAAGCTCTCGTCCGACGATAATCACGACCCACCATATTTGTCGAATAAGCATATAATTAGATTTTTTTAACAAAAATAGAAAGTCACAATAGATGACCATACTAAGGTCCGAACCCTAGATCTCTAGGCAACTTTCAACGTGTTGCCACCAACTGCGCTACCCACAATTGGTAAGCATATGATTAGATTATATATATAATAGAGATAGATTTAATAGAAGATATATTTTACAATTATTCTTCATCATCTGAGTAATAGTCTTCAAATTCTTCATCTTCTTCATCTCCAGCTTCCTCAACTTCATGATCATCATCAACAACATATTCAACTTCTAATAACATTGTGTCCGCATCATCGAGTATTGGAATAATACAGTTTACTGCGGGAGGACCATCACTACTACAAACTTGGTCTTCAGCAACGGCCGCTCAAGCCGTTGCTATTTGCAACGGCGTTCTTACGGCCGCTCGAGCCGTTGCAGATATCTGTATCTGCAACGGCGTTCTAACGGACAACCGAGCCATTGCGGATTATTTTAATTATCAGCAATGGCTTTCTGACGGAAAGGCGAGCCGTTGCTAATTATTTAATCTTCAGCAACGGCTTACTAACGGATAAGTGAGCCGTTGCTGATGATAACTTATCAGCAACGGCGTTCTAACGGGCGAGTGAGCCGTTGCTGATAAGTTTATATAGGGCACGCTCTCGCGCCCGACCCTTCTTCCTCCCGCTTCTGCCGCCGCCGCTCCTGCCGACTCCTCTCGCCGCCGCTGCCGCTGCTGCCGACGCCGACGCCTCTCGCCGCCGCGCCGCTGCCGGTATGTTGATCGGCCGGCCTATACCGTTTCGGCCGGAGATGCTAAAATCCGACCGAAACTCTATTTCTAGGGTTTCGGCCGGCGGCGGTCGGCCTATGGCCGCCGCCGAACCTTCTACAGTGGCCGGACAGTGTGTCCGGCCACTGTACGCCGGCGCCGGAGGGTGGACTCCGGCGCCGGAATATATATATATATATATATATATATATATATATATATATATATATATATATATATATATATATATATATTATTGTTTTGAAATTGTTAATTAATTATTTTATAAATGTTAATTAAATGTTTAGATTAATTGTTTAATTTGTTAGATTAATTATTAGGGTTTAGATTAATTTCGGACGCGCGCCGGAATCGTCCACTTCGGACGCGCGCCGGAATCATCCACTTCGGACGCGCGCCGGAATCGTCCACTTCGGACTCGTGCCGGAATCGTCCACTTCGGACGCGCGCCAAAATCGTCCAATATGGACTCGAACTGTCTCGAAACATTTAGAAAATAATCATCCATCCGACGAGTTGATATGTTTCACGTACGCATCGACGAATCGGATATGATTTAGCAAAACCTTAGATCCGTTCGGGGATTGTATGTTCGTGTAAAAGAAGTAGATGATCTTTTATATTGGCAGCAAATGAGCCATTTATATTGGCATCACAAGCCGAACAAGTATATTACGCGAAGTATCCGGCTCGAAATAAAGATAGAGCAGATTGGCGTGTAGTCTGTAAGACAAAAGGTAGAGGAAAAATTGATCCGATAGTAGGAGAAAATGATCCTCCTGGTTTCTATCAAGAAGATGATCTTCCTGCTGTGGATCGTATTATTCCAATACTCGAGGATGCAGACACAACGTCAATTCAATTAGAAGTTGAATATGCTGATGATGACGATCATGAAATTGAGGAAGCTGGAGATGAAGAAGATGACGAAGAGGAAGAAGAGGAGGAAGAAGAAGAATTCGAAGACTATTATTCAGATGATGAGGAATAATTGTAAAGTATATATATTTTATTAAATATATCTCTACTATTTATACAATAATTTGATTATATGTCTGTTCGACAGATATGTCTGGTCGTGGTTATCGACGCAGGAGAGCTTCGGAGTCTCCGATCGGTGAGACTCCAGCACTTACTCATGCTGCTGATCCTCCTGTTGCTGATCCTCATGAGGATGATACTGCCGAGGCTAGTACATCCAGACGCAGGCGGCCACGCGGGCCGAACAGGTGGCAGCCTCCACCAGCCACAGAGTCACGTAGATTGATCAGCGTGATTGGGGAGCGGTAATATATCATGAATTATGAATCATTACAAATTCAATATATCATAATATAATATTAAAATTTATTTTTGTTGTGCAGGTTCGAGCAAGAAGAAGTGCCGAGGAGCATTTCTTCTACTATTCGACGATACATGCACGGGGCATGGCCTACGTGGTCTCACGTGCCTAGCGAGCACGTCGACATGTTATGGCGCGAGTTTGAGGCACGTATTTTTTTTTTTTTACATGCATGATGATATATTAAGAATTGGTACTGATATTATTATTTTGCAGGCTCGCTATACATGGGCCGAGGACCAGAGGTCCTTCATTTACGCTGCCTGGGAGTCTATTTCCCGGGTAAGGTACAACGGGCAGCTGGGGCAGGCTCGGTCCCGAGCGATGGCCCGAGCTGGGACCACTAACATCGCGGAGACTCGGGGATACGGCCCCAGTTGGATTACTCCGGATATATGGGACCAGCTCGTGGGGATATGGTCGACGGATCGATGGCAGGAGGTTTCTCAGAATGCGGCTAGAAATCGCATGTCGGGGGGAGCAGCGCGTCACACCGGCGGCTCTGTTGCATTTGCAGTGCACGCAAACCGTATGGTAAGTATATCGTTTAATTATATATTTTATTTGTTATTATGTGTACTAATTAATGTATTTGTTTTGTAAATGTAGACGACGGTGTCGGATGACGGGACTGTCCAGCGACCCTCCCCGATGGCGGTGTTTGAGCGGACTCACCGTCGAGCACATGGGACGGGGGAGTACATCGACAACCGCGCTGCATACATTGTGGTAATTATATATTTGTTTAAATTATTCATTATATATTTATAATTTAAGTTTTATGATAAATATTAAACAAAAAATCAAACTCGAGTAGGAGACGTACAGCCAGAGGGTGGTGCAGCGCGGGGGTACCCCCGAGGACTTTGACGCAGCATCGTGGGTCGAGGCCGCAGGTGGCTGGGATCATGGCCGCGTATATGGCTTCGCAGATAGTGGTCATGCGCGAGCCGTACTAGGGCCACTTGGGGCACCGACCCCTCCGGTCGCTGGTGAGCGGCCGTCCACCTCCAGATCCAGTTATGATCATAGTAATAGGATAAGGACACTAGAGGAGACGGTCGCGCGTCAGACTGAGTTGATGGAGCGCCAGAGTCAGACGATGGCGAATATAGAAGCTATGCTACTCAACTTGTCGGGTCATCCCGAAGCAGGCATCTCTTCGGCATCATCTAATCCATCATCCTCGAGTCAGTCCACGCCGGTGTACACTCAAGCACTCCAGACCCCGCCATATGATCCAGGCCATCCTCCATCGTCATCGTGAGATTTTGTTTATATTGACTTTGTTACTCAGATATTGAACTTGTTTAATTTATATTGACTATGTTATTGAGATGTTGATACTTCAATTTTACATTTGAATTGTGTTTATACTATCGTGGATAATTATGAATATAAATATAATTGTTTTGATGTATATCTTGGTGTGTTTGTGATGTGTGAATGAATGTGTATGAGATGTTTGTGATGTGTGAATGAATGTGTGTATGAGGGTATGGGTGTGTGAGTTATGTATCAGATAAATGTATCAATGTATCAATGGAAATTTAATTTTCTGGTTGCAGGTATAGGTCATCAGCAACGGCTTTCCCACGAGCGTCCGTGGGAAAGCCGTTGCTAAAAGTGTATTGAAAGCCGTTGCTGATGACCTACAGCAACGGCTTAGCGACGGAGTTTTACTAACGGTGTTGCTACGGACTCAGCGGCCGTTGCTATTAATGGTATCAGCAACGGCTCCGGGTCTGTGGCAAAACCGTTGCTGATAATATTTTTAGCGACGGCCCAGCGGCCGTTGCTGATAATGTTTTGAGCGACGGCCCGAGCGGCCGTTGCTGAACCGTTGCTAAGTCATCAGCAACGCGACTTTCTCTCACGGCGCTATTGCAACGGCATCAGCCGTTGCTGATGACCATTTTTCTAGTAGTGCATCTTCTTGATAGAAATTATCTGTCACATCAGGTATCAGCTCATTTTCTCCCGCTATCGGATCAATTCTTCCTCTAGCTTTAGTCTTACAGACAACACGTCAATCTGCTTTATCTTTATTTCTAGCCGAATACTTTGTGTAATATACTTGTTCGGCCTGTGATGCCAATATAAAAGGCTCATTTGCTGCCAATTTTGATTTGTAATTAACCTCAACAAGTTTGTATTTTGGATGAACTTTCATGCCCCTTTCTGTTGTATCGAACCAATGACATCTAAATAGGATAACTGATTTCAAGTCGAAGTAGTGCAATTCTATCACTTCTTCCACCAGTCCATAACAATCCATATCACATTCAACTTACGTTGTCCCTTTCACATAGACCCCGGCATTCATCGTCTTCTTTGTAAATGCATATTCAACCGAGTGAAATTTATACACATTAACAAAATATCCGCTATAACACGACACTAGTCGCGACGGTCCACTAACAAACTCAAATATTCTTTCATCTATTTCAGCTCTGTGATCTTTGCTGTAAGCCCGAATCCAAGTAGGGAAATCATGATTCCGTAATCTCTCCAATTCTTCTTCGTTGTGAATAGAGTATTTTTGCATCATCTCAATGTCAAATATTTTAATGAATTATTCAATCTCTGGAAAATTAACTAATGCGTACAATTAATTGTGCCAAATGATACTCTTCATCGCTTAAGTGTCGAGATGGACGAGAACCAAAAGCACGACCAGAGTGACAAAATATATTTAAACGTCCATCTGAATGTCGAACTCCCCCGTCGTCATTACGTAGAAGACGATCAAATCTTGTCTGTACTATCGATTCAAAGTAAAATGAGCAGAATGTTGAAATTTCTTGGATAATATACGATTCAGATATTGATCATTCAACAACTGCGGTGTTCTTTACTTTTTTCTTCAGTCGATTCATGTATCTTTCAAATAAGTACATCCACCGGTATTGAATAGGGCCACCAACTCGTGCCTCGTATGCCAAGTGTATCGGTAGATGCTCCATCGAGTCAAAGAATGCATGAGGGAAAAACTACACCAGCTTGCATATAATTTCAACAATATTACTTTCAAGTGCTGACATATATTCGACTCGAAGGACATTTGTACAAATGTTTCTAAAAAATATACTTAATTCAGTCAACGGACCCCAAATATTATGAGGTAGAATATCTCGAAATGCGATTGAAAGCAATCTCTGCATAAATACATGACAATCGTGGCTCTTCGTCCCTGATATTTTGCAATCATCGACGTTCAGACATCGAGATAAGTTTGAGGCATATCCATCGGGTAATCTGAGTTCTTTTATCCATTGACAAACATCTTTGATCTATTATTTATTTAACACATACGGGGCCTTCGACTTTAGATATCTTCCGTTGACCTCTTGTAACTCCAACTCCGGCCTCTTACAAAGTATTTCTATATCATGTCGAGCATTGACATTATCTTTAGTTTTTTCAGAAATATCCATCAAAGTGTTGAAAATATTATCAAACATATTTTTTCAATGTGCATGACATCCAAATTATGCTGAATCAATAATAAACTCCAATACAGCAATTCCCAAAAGATACTTTTTTCACCCATTTATGTGTTTGACCAAAGTCCGACACTCTTTCATTCCGACCAAACACTATCTCTGGATGTGTTGAAACACGTGCTAACATTTGTTCACTAGACAACATCAGTGGTGGCTCATCTCTTTCGACTCCGTCCTTAGTAAATTTATTATGATTTCTTCGATACTAATGGTTAGCCGGTAGGAATCGACGATGATAATCAAAGAATGAGATTTTCCGTCCGTTCTGAAGACTGAATGATTTAGAGTGTTCCATATAATACGGACAAGAGAGTCGGTTGTGAGTGCTCCAACCAGACAACATGTCGTAGGTCGGGAAATCATTGATTGTCCATAAGACCGCAGCCTTTAAATTAAAATTTTGCTTCTGGTGATAATCATAAGTGACAGCTCCCTTAGTCCATAATATTTTTAATTTATCTATCAAGGGTTTGAGAAACACGTCAATTTTTTTTCCGCGGACCCTTAGGACCCGGAATAATCATCGAAAGATAAATAAATTCATCTTTCATACACATTGACGGTGGCAAATTATAAACTGTTAGCAACACTGGTCAAACTAAATAAGGAGTTGCAGAATGACCAAACAGATTAAAACCATATGTGCATAATCTCAATCTGATATTTCTAGTATCCCTAGCAAATGAAGAATAACATCTATCCAAATATTTTCATGCTTCACTGTTGGATGGATGAGTCATTACTGTATCGTCACGACTTCTTGCATGCCAACTCATGTAGGGGACCGTCTTTTTCGACATGAATAATCTTTAAAGCCTCGGTGTTAGTGGAAAATACCGAAGCACCTTAAACGGGATATTTTTCTATCGGATCGATTTCTTCTCCTTATAAAGAGGATGTTCACATACATGGCATTTATCCAACTGTGCATTTTCTGTATAATATAAAATGCAGTTATTTTGACACGCGTGTATTTTTTCGTACCCAAGCCCTAATTTTCTCATCAACTTTTTAGTCTTATAAAAAGTTGGGTCAAACTCGTTATCAGTATGCAGCATTTCATTAATCAATCCCGCAATTTGATCAAATGCAACCCCGCTGATATTACAATCGGCATTAATGTTCAGGAGTTCTGTCATTGCCGAAACCCTAGCTAGTGTATTTAGGACAATTCTCATACAAAGGTTCATCGACAGCTTTCAACATCTCGTAAAATTCTGTGGCTTCTTTATTCGTGTCATACCCCAATTCCACACTGGTGTGACCGGCCAGGATATACAAGTATACCCCGAAGCCTAACTCAAACCATAAACCACAGAGACAAACCAAACTTTTATTTCAAACTCCACAAACTAACAAAAGGTTACAAACTAAACAATTCCATCCTTTGTTAAAGAAAGTGCAGAAATATGAATGTCCAACCGAAACAAACTTTAAAGAATGTTTGAAACAATAAATGAAATAAGAAACCATAAATGAAATAAAGAACAATAAGTCTCGATACAGGACTCTCCTTAAACCTGACCACTATCCTAACTCTAACTTCGACTTGTCACGAGGTCTGCCCTGAACCTGCTACTCCCAGCTGCGCTACTCAGACACTCCAGTGTTACTACTGGTTCTGACCTGGTGCTACAAAAAAAAAAAAACAAACAAAAAGTAAGTCCATATTGGACTTAGTGAGTGGCTCGGTCCTGAGCCTACCACAATCCCGGTTAATAGTCATATGAAAAGCATAATAACCACATAATAGATAATTTCACAATACAATGAATAATTGCTTAGGTACAAGAGTTAAATCCTTTATCTACGTAAATCCAAAGCAGTTCATATAACTCACACAGAAAAAAAACCACCTATTCACACCAGCATATTTCCAAATAATACGAGTCGGTCACTAGGACATGCCCAGTGAGCTTCCCGCCCATGGTTCCTAAGCTAAGCAGACCCTTTAACCTCAGTAACCCCCAATTGGTTGGGAAAATCCTCCAACCAGTGCCACTCCAGGTCGGTCATTAGTGTGGCTCGCTGACGAGCTTCCAGGTCCACACCTCCTCCGCTGATCAGCCCAACCCAATCTCCATCACGACCACAAGCACAAGCACAACCAATGTCCATATAACAAGCAATAATAAATCCACAATAAATGACATAACATTTCATGAATCCCATTAAAAAATGCCTTGGGACTCCTAGGGTCCTCAATATGCACTTAGCTCGCATATGCATAGTCATTCCATAGTCACACACCGGCCCAAGCATCGTCACATATCACAATTTCCATTCCAAATAATATAAGGTCCAACATTCAACCATGCGTCTACCATACGAGACAACTAGCATACTTTACGTTTTGATAAATATATATATATATAATGATAAATAAAAAGGATGCATTAAGAAGGACTTAATAAGTTCATGCATGTGGCTAATCAATTGTTCTCATGCCCTCTTTCTCATTGGACTGGCCTCATCCCTAGGTGCAACTGTGTTCATCATTTTGCCAACTATGTTCACTGTTTTAAGGATTTTTTTTTTGGTTGAGTCTATGAGTAGGATCTTTCTACCTTACCTTGTTGTTATTCTACTTTAAATGAAGCCTCTAGTGAACCTAGGTAGATTGCATGAACATCAATTCAAAATGAGCATATATGAACATCACGATACTATCAAGGTAATATCCAAAAAATATTAATTACTATAAGATACTAGTTAGTAAGTGCAGGGGACAACCACCTAAAAGCAAGCAAATGATAAGGAAATAAAATGGAAAAATTGAATTCCTTGTGGCAGTCGGTCACTGCAGCAACGAAGAGGAGGAGCTTGATTTCTCTTATAGCAGCCACAGGAATAAGAATTGATAGAAATCAAGTGAGAAATCATAGCATGTGTTTCAATTGCACCTATTACAACTCCTCATCTGTGGCAGCAAGCCACTGTAGCAATGAAATGAGGAATTTGATTCCTCTCGTAGCAGTCGCACAGCCTCTAGAAAATAGGGAATTTTTTTTTCTTTTGACGTGGGTGGTACCAGATTTCCTCACAATCTTGACAATAACAAGATCCATCATCGCATACAAATTCACACATTAATAAGAAAGATTTTATGTTCGATTTACCACCAAAATTAATCAAGACTAGGGATTTCTTCTCCTAATCTCGGATAAACAAGGAAGGGTGGCTGGGGTAAAGAAACATGGGAGAGGAAGATTAAACCACTCAACGGCAAGGGAAAGCAAGGTAGAACTTTACGATCCTTGCGCCGATGATCACCGGTGTCGGCAACAGATCCGATGGCAACCACCACCGCTTCCTCACTCGTCGCCTCCCTATCGCCCAGTCGAGTTCTTGGATGCGCGCGGCCCTAGCAGCCACAATAACTCCTCTTTTATTTTATTTTCATTTTTATGCTTCTACCCCTAACTTAATCCAACACTGGTTTCCACTTAACTCGACCAAAACTTGTGCAAATTGGATTTCGATCGAGCCGTCGGACTCGACTCGACTAATACCCAAAACATAAAATAAAATACTACGCATGCACAATGACCTCACCTTAATTCGCAACATCCGACATTTTCTCCTGGCCCGATCCGATGCACATCCAATTTTTTTCCGCTGAAACAATTTAATAAGATTTAGAAAAATCGCAGGTATAACAATTCGGCAATTCAATCTCTACCGCGGATTGTACTTTTGATGGTAATTCTATAACATCAACACCTGTAGCATCTTGTGGCACTGACGTATCAGTAACTGGCTGATGGGCATTATCATTCAGTTGGAATTGACCCCTAAGACTATCAAGTATCATAGTTCTATACGGATTAGATGGACCGGATAAAGAAACACCAACAGAGGAAGATTCACCATGTGTCTGAACGACATGATTGCTCGGCGTCCTGACTTCACGTGACTCCCCGTGACAAGTCCATATAAAATATCTTGGTGCAAATCCTTTGCTATACAGATGTAGAGTGATAGTTTCTCGATCCAAAAATCATGCATTCATGCAAATGCGGCACAGACATCGAATTTTATCATCGGCACTAATGAATTTTCGATTCAAATAGGCAAAATTTAGGAAGTATGTTACGCCTAAGCGAAACCCATTCGTTAAAGCTTCACGATCAAAATGTCGGTACATCCAACTTCGATCGCCCGACATGATTCTGTCAATCAATGACAATATCTTCGGTAAATGTCTTATAGATGATAAGGTCTTATTCCATTCGGGATTCATGTTATTCATATTGCACTAAGTATTTCTTTTAACCGCTAACTTCATTCTAAATTTTGGCAGCATCTCCCTATAATTCTCCGAATACGCATATCATCTGGGCGCGTATCGGAGAACAAGAGAGATACAATAGTCAAAATTTAAGAATGAGTTAACGGTTAAAAGAAAAAACTAAGTGCAATACAAATAATTATGTTCCCAAATTATCCAATTAGGGACAATTCAAGGGTTGTATGTTGTACAAAAGATCATCTACTTCTTTTACACGAACATACAACCCCCGAACGGATCTACGGTTTTACTAAATCATATTCGACTCGTCGATGCGTACGTGAAACGTATCAACTCGTCGGATGGATGATTGTTTTCTAAATTTTTCGATGCCGGTTCGAGTCCACGGTGGACGATTCCGACACAAGTCCAAAGTGGACGATTCTAATTAATCTAAATCTAAATATTAAAATCAAAATTGATCTAAACTAAAATTAATTAACAGATATAATCTAAAACTAAAACTAAAACTAATTAACATTAAAATACATAATCTAAACATTAAAATAAATCTAAACATTAAACATTAAACATTAAACATTTAACCTAGATTAATCTAAACATGAAAAATTAACCTAAAACATGAAAAATTAATCTAAAAAGCAAACAATTAACATAGATTATTAAACCATAATCAAATTTTCTAAGGGTTTAATTAAACCCTAATAAACTTTTGATTAGGGTTTAATTAAACCCCTAATAAACTTTTGATTAGGGTTTAATAAAACTCTAACCAATAGTGTTCCGATGCCGTTGTCCAGTGTCCGACATTGGACACTGGACATTGGTTCGGCGTCCGACAGCCGGGCGAAACCCTAAGGGCATGTTTGGTTAGCGAAACCAAATCTATTTTCATGGTTTCGATTTCACTGAAATCAAATCTGCTTACGAAAATGTGTTTGGTTCAGCGTTTTCATGAAACTGAATCGAAACCAGCTTTCTTAATAAAAATGAAAATACCAAAATATTGTTTTCTGTGGTTTCGAGACTGTCGGTTTCGTTATCAAAATGTAGTGGCAACTTTGTAGTTATAAATATTTTTTTTATAAAATTAATTAATTTAAAAATAAATCAAACTATATCTATTTTTAAAAATAAAAATAAAAATCATCATTTTCAACTCAAACTATTATTTTAAATTTACAAAGTAATTAAACCAAATTATATCTAATTGACCCAAACCCAAATTTTAAAATAACTCAATTTTCTTAAAGTTGATCTATTTATAATTTAATCAAAACAAATTTTAGACAATTGGACTTACTTTTTTTGAAATTTTATAATAACTATTAATTAATTTTTATATCTAATTGAACAAAAAAATCTTAAATTACCGATAACTTAATTAATAAAATCATATAAATATTTTAAAATCATATTAGCAAACATTTAATTTTGTAAACTAACTAAATATTTAATTACTACTAAAAATATTCAAGGAAAATTAATATTATTTTTTATAATCAAATAAATATTCACTGGTTTCAACTAAATAAAACTGATATTGTTTTCATTAACCAAACACGTTTTCAAAAAACTAAAAACTAGAAACCAAAATCAAGTTTTCAGTTTCACTGAAATCAAACCAGAAAATAATTTTCGCTAACCAAACAACCCCTAATATTTAGGGTTTCGGTCGGTCCTAGTAAAGGAGAAGAGAAGAGGGGATCTCATACCTGGAAATGGTTCGACATCTAAGGGCGTGGTGTTGGCGGGCAGCGCCGGCGAACGAAGACGGCAGCAGGCATTGGCAGAGAAGGAAGAGGAAGTAGGGAAGAAAGGGGTCGGGCACGATCGCGAGTTAAATAAACTCACCAGCAACGGCTCACTTAGCCATTGCAAAGCCGTTGCTAATAAATACAACACATCACCAACGGCTCACCAATCCATTGCAAAGCCGTTGCTGATAAGTATTTCAATTTCGCTCCGCGAACGCCCCATCGACTAAAAAGTAACAGATACAAAAATTGTAAGTAAGTCGTTACTAATGTGATAATATCATTAGCAACGGCCGACGCGGCCGTACATAAGCCGTTGCTGATGAATTATTTCATTTGCGCACCGCGTTCGCACCATCTACTTGTTGGCAACGGCCCGAGTGGTCGTACATAGGTCGTTGTAGATGTGATATATCTGCAATCACCGCAGCGGGTGTTGGTAGGCCGTTGGTAAGCCGTTAGTGATTGCAACGGCTTAGGCGGTCGTTGCTGAAAACCATTGTTGTAGTAGTGTCGGGGCATTCCCTTCCCGTCATCAGAGGGGTTTCCGGGATCACACATCAAACCAAACACATACACATACAGTAACATGTTATGGAAATAAATCACATCTACATGACCAGTAATAGTTCCCCAAGACCCTTAAGGTCCTTAATGTCCCATGCACAAGTATATCATAAATATGTCATGGTCATACCTCGCATATCACATGTCCAAATGCCATAATGTTACATGCTAACATAATCATATACTATCATATGAACATGCTATGAAAACGCAAGTCAACATAACCATAATACATGCCCTAAGAAAATAAAGATGTTTCATACCCGGATACTATCATAGGCGCATGACATAGATATATATCAATATGAAACAACAAGTGAACAATAGCAATATCAAGCATGAAGAATAATTAAACAAGGCATTTAGGACATAACGATAGTAAGCTAAATTTCCATGTGATCCATAACCTTAGCTCATATGGCAGGCCTACCCTTACCTGGGTATTTCCCAAAGGGGGGTTCGACCCCTACACGCCCTCCATGTAGTCGCATTAATGTAAAATTCATCATAGGAACCATATGTCTCTATGTGTATCTAGGTTTCATAATTTCCCTAAGTATAGGCCTCTACACTTAACCATACCTTAATGGCATCTAAATAACTCCCTAATATGAAGTCTTTATATTTTACCATGTTCCAAGGTTGCCTACATGAGCATTAGGGGCCGACCTACCCTTAGGATCCTAGGGAGCTTCCTAGGAGGGGGCGGCTCACCCTAAAACTCCACCCTCAACTTTAAAACTCCCTTAACCATCATACCTTCCCTTCTATCAAGAACCAAGATTAGCACCAAGATCAAAGAATTGCTATCGAGAAACCAAGGAGGAAAGGGCAGTTCCTTCAAATTCCACCATGAACCATGCAGCCAAGACCTCAAAACCCATACCAAAAATCCACGACGATAACACAAAAATTCATAAGCCTATTGTCCGAATTCAACACGAGAAAAAACCACACAAAATCCGACAAAATCTCTTTCAAATGGGCGGCGGCAAGGAGATGAATATGGAGGAAAGATGTCTATTTCCACTCACCTTTTTTGGAAGAGATGGAGAGGACGAAGAACCTTGAGACCTTCCCATGATCGACGTTGACAAACTCGCGAAATCCAACCTCCAAATGCCTCTCTCT
This sequence comes from Canna indica, assembly GCA_034359265.1. Lineage (NCBI taxonomy): Eukaryota > Viridiplantae > Streptophyta > Magnoliopsida > Zingiberales > Cannaceae > Canna > Canna indica. Next base: position 14,527,316 of record CP136898.1, read on the forward strand.
CTACTCGGCGCCGCCTCTCCCCCCCCCCCTCTCTCTCTTCATCTCGGGTGGCGTGCGGCTAAACCCCCAAGCCGCACGGCCCAGGTGAACCTATATAGGTTCAATTGAACCCCAAATGACTAAAATGCGCCCTATATATATATGCAACTTGACTTATAAAATTCATATTTAATTTGTTCTAACTCCGATTCGAGTTCTGATTGAACCGTTAGACTCGAGTCGAGATCCCCTATCATCATGGCATGCTCAATCATAGAGAAATTATAAATAAAATTTTCTACGTCAAATGCTTACCCAAAATAAATTCTAAAATTTTCGCTAACCCGCGTTAACTTGAGCCTGCAATCTCTGGCTGAAAAACAAAATATAATTATTAAATTTTCGGTTATAACAAGTGTTTTCCTAGTTATGATCTAACTTTTTATTTGAATCAATTCTATACTTCAACTTTAATTTTGTTTCAATTTCTATCACGTCGTTAATCATCTATTATTTCCACTATTTCAGCGCTAACATGGTAGTGTCAATCCGTTTCAAAAATAATTAAAAATACTTTATATGCCACGTCAGCAATACTTATTAGTTTATCTTTATATAATAAAAGTAACTAAGTCCGAAATAAATAAGGTAGTATTTTCCCGCTCTTTTTTGCTCTTTCCCGTTCTTTTTGGACTATTCTCGCTTATTTAATAAAAAAAGAAATTTTTATGGATATTTTTATAAAATCATTAAATGGACATTTATGTAATATTTATTTACAAACAAAATTGAGATTTTTTATAATTGAATCTTTTAAAAAGAATTTTACAAAAATATTCATGAAATAAGTGGGAAATATAAAGATTTCTTAATTTTCTAATTTTTATAATTAATTAAATATATTTTGAAATTAGGAAATTATGAAATTATGAAAGCAATATAAATTTCATTTTTCTCTTTATTATTTTACTTATTAATTTTAATTCGACGAAAACACATCATATTTTCAAATTTCAAATTTCTTAATTCCAAATCTTTTTTTTTTAATTTCCACATTTTAAATTCCAAATAAAGTTTATTTAAATTTCAATTAATTATCCTTAATTTTCATAATCTCCCATTTATTTAATTATATTAATTGAATCTAAATTCCTAACATCCTAATTTCAAAATTTATATTAATTTTTTAATATCCTAATTTTGAAATTTATAAAAAATTTCTTTATCTCTCTAATAATTTACATAATTTATAATCAAATTTTAGTAATTAATTTCAAAATCAATTACTTAAAAATCTTATGACTTATAGGGCCCGTTTGGTTCGCAAACTGCTCATCACAGGACACCAGACAGGGACAAGGACAGGACATCAAATGTCCTGGAACAATAGCTATACCGTGTTTGTTTCGTCAAGAACAGGACACGATATTCTGTTCTGTCATGCGTTTGTTTCGCTATAACAAAGTATTATATATGACAAATGATTAAAATACTCTTGTAAATTAGTCTTAAAATTAATTAATATGTAAAAAAATATTAATATATAGTATCAAATACTTTAATACAATAAGAAGTTTTAGTTTAACTAATAAGTGTTCAACTAATTTTCAATTAACCTAAAAGTATAACAATAGGATAATACCGAAAAATATAAAAATTATACCAAACGATTTCCAATCTAAAATCTGACACCACCATCGCGTTCAGCACGCGAAAATTTACAACTTTGGTATTCACCTCGACTCGATCCGACGATTCTACGATCAAAGGAATGGGTAATTTTGACAATTGCAACCCTTGTCCTTCGCCCAATTTCGGTGTAACGAGAAATTTCTCGGTACACCAAAATGGGTGGAAATCCTATCCCGGACAAGGAAAAGTCCTTGTTTCGAAGCTTCTTTTGCAAACCAAACGGGGGACATGGGCGGATGTCCAGTCCAGTCCCCCGTTTTTTAGCAAACCAAACGGGTCCATAGGGAGACTTCCAATTTTCAAATTTTCAAATTTCAAATCTTATTTCTTAATTTCCAAATTTCAAATTTTAAATTTCAAATAAATTATGTTTTAAATTTCAATTAATTATCCTTAATTTCAGATTTTATTTAATTTAATTTAATAAATTTAAATTAATATCTTCCAAATTTCGAATTTTATATTAATTTCCTAATTTCAAAATTTATAACAATTTCCTTTTTCATTCTATTAATTTACTTAATTAATAATCAAATTTAGTAATTAATTTATAAATCTTCCTAATTTCGAATTAAAACAATTAATTAATTATCTTATTAATTATTAAAACTTAATTACCAAATTTTCCAATCCAATTGTTAACTGCATTAATTATAATTATTAAATCCAATGGTTAATTCCAATTAACTTAATTACAACATTCAATAATTACTATTTAAATTACTTCTCTCTCATTTAATAATTACTATTTAAATTATTACCGCACATTAATTCACTGCATGACTGTCAATTATTATTTATTTTCTTAATTAATTTCATCAATCTCATGGCTGTAAATTTAAATTTGTTTTTTTATTTAATTTCACATCTCTCTATATCTATGTTACACCTATTGCACTAATATTTTCTATCTCTCCCTCTTCCTCTTTCCTCTTTTCATTTTCTTCGTTCACTTTCCTTCCCCTTTTTTCTTCCCCATATCTCTATCCATCTGTTGCTGTCATATTTATTTTGTGTTCCAAAAAAATATCGCGCATGATTTCTAACTCTATTTTAGATCATTAAAATTTTCGCTCCTCAACTTGCATTTTTCTATAGTTTTTGCGGTTGTTTTTCTCCCATATTCCTAACTTTTCTTCGATTTTTTATTCAATTTCTTTTGTGCAATTTTATTGTGTTTATCTATATTATTTTTTTATGTTTTTAATTTTGAATTTATTATTATTTTGAATGTATTGATTTTTTAATATTAATTTTTGAGGTTTTGAACTATTATTTCTTGAGTTTGTTTTTAAATAGTATTTTAAATTTATTTAGTTTTAAATAATTTATTTGGATTAATTTGTTTTATTATTACATTTATTTCAATTTGATTTTTATTCATAAACATTATTACAATTTTTATTATTTTTCATCTTTATATAATTTGGTTGTTCATATATATATATATATATATATATTACAACTTCTTTTGGTGCACATTTAAAGTATTTTTGTATATCAATCTATTGAGATGTTTTTAATTTTGAATTTATTATATTAATAATTAATATATAAAAAATAATGTATTGAATTATTTTTTATATGGGTTTTGAGTTTCATTGCTTGAGTTTGTTTTTAATAATATTTCAAAACTAAATAAATTTATGTAGTTTTAAATATTTTATTTTATTTATTTTCTAATTCATTTCAATATTTTACACTGCATTTCAATTGATGAAATATATATAGATTTACTACAATTGCTATTGACGTGGTTATTTAGTATTTTTTATATCGACCTATTTATTACATTTTTAATTTTTTATTATTTTAATTTTTTAATACATTAGATTTTAAATTAATTTAGTTAAAATAATTTAGATTTTTAATTTTCTAATTTATTTCAAATTTTTTATATTGTAATTATATTATATTTGATTTATACATATATTACTATATTTGTAATTTTTCATATATATATATATATATATATATATATATATATATATATATATATATATATATATATATACTACATGGATTTATTATAAATGCTCTTGATGCCGATTTTAGTGTTTTTTATATCAACCTATTTTTGATATTTTTATTTTTTGATTTACTATTATTTTAATTTTCAATTCATTAAATATTTTTTTAATTTATTGAATGATTTTTATATTAGTTTTTGAGTTTGTGTTCTAATAGTCTTTCAAAACCAAATATATTTATGTAGTTAAAAAAATTTTAAATTTTTTAGTTTCTAATTTTTTTAAAATTTTCTATATTATTTATATATTATATTTGGTTAATTTTAATTATATATATCTATATTATATTTTGTGAATTTTAATTATAGTAATATTTTATTTTTCAATTAAAAATGAGTATAATTCAAAATATTGGAATAAAAAATAATTCAATATCAATATTAGAATTGTGGCATTTAAATATAAAAAATATTTACATTGAGTATTATTTTTTAAATATTTATAAATATATTATTGTATTTTGTGAATTTTAATCTATAATTAAAAATCATATTGGTTTAGAGATATTTATATTTTTTTACTTTATCAATTATATAAATTAAATTAAAATAGTATTTACTATTTTGTTTATGCGTATAAAATTTCATATAAATTATTCTTAATTATTTTTTAATTATTATATAAATTTATTTATCATAAATTTAAAATTATATATATAATTGCGCAATGCGCTGATTCTCGAAGAAAAAAATTCAAAGTTATCATACGGCGCCTTCATAATTAAATTTTGATGAGGTGGCAATCAAGTTAATGAGTCATTATCTATAACTATCATATCTCTATGTACTCTCTTAATTTAATTTTTAATTTATATCATCTCTATAATAATAATAATAATGTTATTATTATTATTATTATTATTATTATTATTATTATTAATTCCTCAGTATTTATTTTAAAAAATATATTTTTAAATATATTTAATAATTAATAGAAAATTGTAATGGACATATTATTTTTTACAATAATGCATGATCCTATATTAAATCTTATCTTATCTTATGTAATATATAAAACACATCTTCATCTTGACACGTGTTACTTCCATATGAATATGTGTTCCCTCCAAAAATATTTTCCATATTTAATCTATCAATAAATTAATTCCAAACATTATTAATATAGTAAATAATTAATTTAGAATCTTATATCTTATATAATATATAAAACGCATCTTCATATGGACATATGTCGCTTCCACATGAATTTGTGTTTCCTAAAAAAAAATAACATATGTAATCTACCAATTAAATTAATTTCAAACTTTATTAATATTACAAATAATTAATTTCGAATTATTTTAAAATATTTTCATTATGCTTGAGTTCCAAATTTTAAATTGCATTTTATTAACTATGGTTTTTGTCCAAATAAAGTCGACTTAAATTTCAATTAATTTTCCTTAACTTTCTAATTTTCATCCCTATTTGATTATGCATGTTAGCTTTATTAATTTACTTATTTTAAAATTTATATTAATTTCCTAATTTTAAAATATATATTAATTTTGAAATCAAATATTATCTTATATATTATATAAAATACATCTTCACATGGACACGTGTCGCTTTCACATGAATATGTGTTCTCTCAAGAAAAATATTCATATGGAATATACTTAATGAGCTTCTTGGCTGCCTTAAATGAAAGTTTAAGAGTGTATCCCATATGACAAATGTCGTTGCAAATTATGAATTAGCCTATTTTTGATATTATATTTGATTTTTATTCATAAAAATATTAATTTTTATTTGTATTAGTCTATTTTTGATATTTACAACGTTACATTTATTATTTTCAATGTATTGAATTTTGTTATGTTAGTATATGAGTTTTTGAAATTTCATTTGTTGAGTTTATTTTTAATAATATTTCAAACCCAAATAAATTTATGTCGTTTAAAATAATTTAAATTTTTTATTTCTAATTTGTTTCATTTTATTGTATTATATTTATATTGTATTAGATTTTTATTCATAAAAATATTACTTTTTTATAGTTTATATATATTTTTTGGTAGATAAAAATATTTTTAATGTACAAAATATTTTTTATATTACTTTTTGAGTTTTTGAAATATCGATCATCGAGTTTATTTTTAATAGTATTTCAAAACAAAATATATTTATGTAGTTTTAAATAATTTATTTTTTAATTTGTAATTTATTTCAATTTGTTATATTATGTTTATATTATATTTAATTTTTATCATAAAAATATTAAAAAAATTGTAATTTTTTTCTTTGTATATGTTTTGGTTGTTGAAATATATATATATATATAATAATTGCTTTGACTTATTATTTTAAAAAATAGAATGATAATTAGAAGTGGGAATTGTAATATTTTTATGGTAAAAATCAAAATTGTAATATATTATGAAAAATAAAATTATCAAAAATAGGTTAAATTAAATTATAATTTTAAATAATAACATTCATACCCAAATAATTAAGAGTAATAATACAATATCATATATTTATAAGATTTGCAAGGTAAAAATTTTCAAGTGTGATAAAATGAAATTAATCAAGTGATATATGTTTTAAATATTTTAGATAATTAAGATTATTTCCTTAATTTGACAGTTAAACAAAAGTTTTCGTTTAATTTTAAAAAACATTATATTTCAAATATCTATAGTTATTTATTATATAATTGGATCTAATTTATTTTATATACCCAAAAAATAGAAATATTATTTTATCATTTTAACTAAATATTTGGTTATGAATTTTAATTTGAGCTTCTTGGCTGCCTTAAATTAAAGTTTAAGAGTGTATCCCATATGACAAATGGCGTTGCAAATTATGAATTAGTCTATTTTTAATATTATATTTGATTTTTATTCATAAAAATATTACTTTATATTTGTATTAGTATATTTTTGATATTTACACCTTTAGATTTATTATTTTTAATGTATTGAAATTTTTTATGTTAGTATATGAGGTTTTGAAATTTCATTTGTTGAGTTTATTTTTAATAATATTTAAAATCCAAATAAATTTATGTAGTTTAAAACAATTTAGATTTTTTATTTATAATTTGTTTCATTTTATTGTATTATATCTATATTATATTTGATTTTTATTCATAAAAATATTACTTTTTTATTGTTTATATATATTTTTTGGTAGATAAAAATATTTTTAATGTACAAAATATTTTTTATATTACTTTTTGAGTTTTTAAAATATCATTCATCGATTTTATTTTTAATAGTATTTCAAAACAAAATATATTTATGTAGTTTAAAATAATTTATTTTTTAATTTATAATTTGCTTCAATTTGTTATATTATGTTTATATTATATTTAAATTTTATCATAAAAAATTTACAATTTTTGTAATTTTTTTCTTTGTATATATTTTGGTTGTTGAAATATATATATATATATAATAATAATAATTGTTTTGACTTATTATTTTTAAAAATAGAATGATAACTGGAAGTGGAAATTGTAATATTTTTATGGTAAAAATCATAATTGTAATATATTATGAAAAATAAAATTATCAAAAATAGGTTAAATTAAATTATAGTTTTAAATAATAACATTCATACCTAAATAATTAAGAGTAATAATAAAATATCATATATTTATAAGATTTGCAAGGTGAAAGTTTTCAAGTGTGATAAAATGATATTAATCAAGTGATATTTGTTTTAAATATTTTAGATAATTAAGATTATTTTCTTAATTTGGTAGTTAAATAAAAGTTTTGGTTTAATTTTTAAAAAATTATATTTCAAATATCTATAGTTATTTATTATATAATTGGATCTAATTTATTTTATATACCCAAAAAATAGAAATATTTAGCTAAATATTTGGTTATGAATTTTAATTTTATAATTTACTTATTTTTAGTAGCATGTAAAAAATATCAATAAAATATTATAATAAAATTTAGTTAAAGATAAATGATTATTTTAATAATATATTATTAATTATTAATAATATGTATTGGAATAAAAATAATTTAATTATCAATATTAAAACTATGACATTTAAATATAAAATAAATTACATTGAGTTTTTAATTTATATAATTTTTAATATTTATGAATATATTATTGTGTTAGGTGAATTATGACATTTAAATACAAAATAAGTTATATTGAGTTTTAATTTACATAAGGAATATGATTTTAATAAATTGCATAAGGAATATAATTTTAATAAGCATGATTGAAATTTAATTTACATTTATATATTAATATAAATATTTATATAGTTGACATTTTATTAAAGGGATAAGTACAATATTTTTTTGGATCCCTGGAATCTATATTTATTATAATAAATATTTTTCAATTTTTTATTTTTTATTTTGCAAAAGTCTACAATGCGTTACACATCCTAAAATCTCTAAAAATACAAAAAAAAATACTTTTTGATCTTTTTATGAATGATTTTTTTGTGTGAAGATTGAATCTAAGTGAAGATGAGTTGAAGAACTTTACTCTTGCAGAGATTGAGAATATGTTAAGGAGTAACAATAGGAGTCTAACTAATTTACCCGAAATGTCATTTATAGATATCTCATTCCTTCACCGATGCATAAATAGACTTATTTAGGATGAGCTTAACTATGATAAACGATCATTAGCTGTAGAACATGTCCAACTCCTTTCTAATTTCACGGTTGAGCAAAGAAATATATACGATAAGATCATGCTTAGAATCGCTGAAAAATGTGGAGGATTATTCTTTCTATATAGATATAGTGGTATTGAAAAAATATTCATTTAGATAACTCTTTTTGCAACTTTGAGATCCAAATATGAAATTATTTTAACAGTTATTTCGAGTAAAATAGTAGCTTTGTTGTTCAAGTGGGAGTACAATACATCCAATATTTGCAATTTCCCTAAATATTGACGAAGACTCTATCTGTTATATAAATCAAAGTAGTCAATTGGCTGACTTGATAATAAAAGCGAACTTATTGGATATGATGAAAATCCAATAATGAAGAAGCATTATTTTGAAGTTGTTGATCGAACCTTGAGAGATATAATCAAGCTTTAAGCAACCTTTTAAACGAAAATAAATATTTTTAGGGGGGTGATTTCAAAGAGATTCTGTATGTTGTACCCAAAGAATCAAAATAAGATATTGTGCATGCTACCATTAATTCATCTTATTTGTAAAGATACTAACATTAACAAGACATATATGAGGTTGCACTCAGAAAATTCATCGTATCAAGCATTGGAAATGAGGCCCTCGGTGATGTCAAATATAAAGATTCCTACTAATTTGCTCATAGAAGAAACTAGTGATCTACTTGTTGTAATTGTGAATGTCATTTATCTATTATTTTTTGAACAACATGAGCGATGTCAATTACTTGCAGCACAGAGCTATCTTACTACCTACCAATGGAATAGTTCAAAAGGTGAATAATTTAATGATGTCTTTGATTCCTGGTGAAATGAAGATTTATCTCAATTTTGACAACTCATGTTCATCTAATGGTGGTTGTGATTCAATTAATGACATTCATACAAATTAAAACTCAATGTCAGTGTTCCTGTCATGCTGCTTTTGAGAAACATAGATCAATCTTTAGGTATATGCAATGAGATTCGACTTGAGATAATTCGAATATGTCAACATATGTTTAAAGAAAAAATAATATCAAGAATCAATATAGGAGATAAGATTTTTATTCTAAGATTGATATTGACGCCATCAAATATAAAAGTTCATTTTAAATTTCAACGGAGACAATCTCTGATATATGTTTATTTTGCTATGACCATAAATAAGAGCCAAGGTCAAAGCCTTAAACACGTTGGAGTATATCTAAAAATATGTGTCCTCTCATGGTCAATTATAGGTTGATATTTCTAAAGTATCCAACAGTCGTGATTTGAACTTTTTATACATGATAACGATGACAATAAAAAAAATAACACTATAAATGTTGTTAAAAGTAAGTCTTTCATAATGTATAATAAATAAGTTATTTTTATTTTTTTGAGATGTTAGTTTACAAGAAATTTTTCCATAGTGTATATTTTATCTTTTGTTATATTATAATTTAAAATAAAATATTAATTTTTCTTTTGTAAATGATTTAATACCTAATATGTTGATATATAATTCAATATTATTGTTACAAAAATTATTTAAAATATTTTTTATTTTTAAAATTTTAAATTTTACACTCAAAATATATTTCTCATAACTTATTACATCTCTAAATATCTAGATATGCAATAAATGATGATATCTAATTTAATATTTTATATATATATATATTTCATTAAAAAAATAGATACAATTAATTTTACTCTACAATTAAATTTATAAATACATACAACTAATTGATTTATCATTATTCAAATAATTTTTATGGCATAATTAAGCCGTGCGTAGCACGGGTGTCATACAAGTAGGGTTAATTATTATATTCAAGTGCTGACGTGGATTAAAAATAACCCACGTCAGCTTTCCATTTTGACTGCAATTGTTGACGTGGATTATTTTTTATCCACGTCGGCACTTTGAATATAATAATTAACCCTATAAACTAATAAGTATTGCTGACGTGGCATATAAGATATTTTTAATTCTTTCTGATATAGATCAGCACTGCCATATCAGCTTTGAAACGATGAAAATAACATATGATTAACTTCTGGATAAAAATTGAAATAAAATTAAGATTAAAATATAAAATTGATTCAAATAAAAAAATTAAGTCATAATTAAGAAAATAATCAAAATTTAAAATATACCATATAATTAATCATTTGTTCTATCGTGGGTGTGTAATCGCGAAAGAAATTGCGTCCCTCGTTAGTAACTACAATGGCTAAATTAAGTTTGACGATTTCTAGGCAACAAGAGGTTTAATACTTAAACTGAACAAAAGCATTTACAAGATAAAACCTTCCTTGACCATATTTTTGATCTACCCAATTCAGTTAATTGGTTATATCAAATATTTTTGTACAATTAAGATGACTTCCTCTGTCTTTGTGTTTGATATGGATGAGAGAAACTCGTCGTGAAAGCTCATGTCTTAATTTGGTCAAACTTTGCTATTTTATAATCAAGGGATAGTTTCACTTTCATCCCAAAGACCCAAAGTTTTCGTTCATTTTCAATTTAGCTCTTATATTTTTATTTTTATTAGCACTATTCAATGGGTCAATCATGTCTGATCCGACCCGACCACTTTACAGGGTCGGGTTGGAAGGCTCCTTTGGGGCAGATGGGCTGGACTTGACTTGACTTAACTTAGTTTGACCATACTCAACCTAATTTTTTAATTTGTTAAATAAATTAATTAATAATTTAAATTATTTGAAAAACTTAACTAAATATTATTTTATTAAGAAAAGTAATAATATTTTGTTCAATAACTAAATTAAATTAAAATTGTGGGAGCTAAATTAATATTTTTCAAAATTTAAAGACGAATTAAAACTCGTATTAAATTAAATTATGAGACTTGATTAAAATTAATCCTTCATAATATACATTGTGTTGCATTACACATTTTTTTATCTTTAGAAAAACCTACCCCTACTGATTAATACAAATTAAGAGATTTTGGTAGGAAAACAAGAGCCCACCAACACACAACTACTTTCCAAGCCATAAATCCAACCAAACCACTACAATTCTCATGCAACCAATCAACTCAGCCATTAAAGAAAACAATACGCATATTAAGAGACAAAATTCTCTGACAACAAACTGAGCTCACTGCCTGCTCTCAGATTCACCAAACAAAATATATAATAACAAATTTCAACTCCTCTATCCTAATTCCTTTCCAATGTTTTTAATTTCTAACCAATTTTAGATAACTTAATAAAAAGTATCTAAATATATCCTATACTTTTAAGATTTTTCTCGTACGTGGTCAATTCTTTTATTTATTTAAATTAAATTTGATATTCGCATATTTGTCTCAATTGATCTAGTCGTCTAATTTTCGACAACAACCCCATTAAGATACTAACATAGTATACTCACGTGGAATAAATAATATTTTTTTATAAAATGAGAAGTGGCATTGTCTCTCACAAAACATCGACGACGATGAAAAAAAAGGTAAATTGTACAAAATCCCTTTTTGACTATAGGGATTGTGCTTGTGCGCAAGACAACCCTATGATTACAAAAGTTTTAGGAACTCTCATTCACTTCAATAGTGGTGCGCAGAGATCACTTTCATTAGTCTTTCCGTTAGTATGTTAATGTTGAAATACTTTTGTGTCGTGAACCGCCCTTCTAGACTTTCCTTCACGCCGCTCTCGCCTTACAATACCAACAACACCGCTTCCTTCATCGTCGATGCCTCCGCTGCCAACCCTGACATCTCCTTCCACGACTTTCCCCTATCGCCCTCCCCCAGCCCCTCTCCCCATACAAAGTCCCACGCCTTCGACCTCCTTCGCTTATCCAATCCCAACCTCATCTCCTTCCTCCACTCTGCCGCTCCCAACACCCTTGTCGTCGACATTTTTTGCTGCTACACACTTGATGTTGTCGTGGAACTCGGTCTACCCAACTACTTGTTCTTCACCTCAATTGATCATGTCAGACGACCGTGAGAAGATCGGGAGGACGGATTGCTTCACTTGGCTAGACACTCAACCTCGCGATAGCGGCGTCTTTCTCTGCTTTGGAGCTCGGGGCTCTTCACTGTGGTGAAGCTGAAGGAAATCGCTTCCGGGATGGAGTGGAGCGGGTAGAGGTTATTGTGAGTGGTCTGGAGCCCACCTAGCGATGATCCGTGGCGCTGTAGGTGTAGGTGTAGACGTCAATGGAGGAACATATCGTGGTCCCTGTAGCGATTTAACGTTAACATATTAACGAGAAGACTAACAAAAATGATTTATGCGCATAATTATTGAAATGAATGAGAGTTCCTAAAACTTTTATAATCATATGGAGGTCTTGTGCCGATTTTGTACCGTTAACCCAAAAAATGTAAGAGAAGATAAAAAGATCGATTTTTTCTTTTATGTGTGTTCAGTTTGTTGTTATTTTTTTTACCAAATTGAGTTTGTTGTTTTACCAAAATAAAATATTAAAATAATATACAAGAATATTAAAAGTATATTGTCAGAATTGATTTCAGTTTAGGTAATTAATTGTTGTAGTTTCAATTTGTGTTCATTGAAACTTATAATTTTGGATTTTGTATAAAGCTGTTATTATATTTGATTATTTATTGAATTTTAATGTTGATTCGTAAATCAAGCAGGATGGCAGAATTGCCGTATCTGCGCACACAACCTCTCTCGTCACCCCCAACTCATTCTTCACCTTAACACTTGTTCGCATTCCGTCGAACATCTTATATGCACACCCTTTTTGTTTGGCTCCCAACCTTTCCCTTTTCTCACCACCTTTCCATGTCTCTCTCTCTCGTATTCTTTTTCGTACCTACACAGGCTTAAAGAAAAGAGCCTCCGCAACCTGAAGGACATCAGCACCGGTGGTTTATCGTCCTCTTATTCTCTCCTCCGTTGCAGTCAACATTCGTTTGCCTTCTCAACCCCCAATCTTTATCTCTCTCAAAAAAGAGCTTTTTTTTCTCTTAAAAAATCATGTCTTTCTTGCGCTTCTTCATCTCTCCCGGCTAGAGAGTGCTTCGAACCACTTAAAGGAACCTTTTTTGTTGGTTGTTGTTGTAGCAGCAATAGCTCTTGTTGTTTTAGTGTTCGTATTTCTGCGCGATTAGGGTTTGGAGATGGAAGAAGCGGGAGGAACACGGGGGATAGAGAGTCTGGTGGCGGCGCGGCGGTCGCTGCGGGCGAGCCTGGACAAGTCGCGGGCGCTAGAGGCGGCGCTGGCCCGCGCCGGGCCGCGGCTCGATGAGATCCAGCAGCGCCTCCCCTCCCTGGAGGCCGCCGTCCGCCCGATCCGCGCCGACCGCGGCGCGCTTGCGGCGGTGGGCGGTCACATTGATCGTGCCGTTGGCCCCGCCGCTGCTGTCCTCAAGGTGTTCGACGCTGTCCATGGCCTCGAACGGTCGCTTCTCTCCGATCCGTGCACCGATCTCTCAGGTTACCTTGCAGTGCTCAAACGCCTAGAGGAGGCGCTCCGCTTCCTCGCCGATAACTGCAGCCTCGCCGTGCAGTGGCTCGACGACATTGTGGACCATCTCGAGGACAACGCCCTCGCGGACCCGCGCTTCATCAGGGCCCTCAAGACCTCCCTCGCGTCCTTGAAGTCCTCGCCTTCCCCGCTCGATGGCGGTCTACTCGCTGCTGCCCTTGAGAAGCTCGAGTCCGAGTTCCGCCGCCTCCTGGCCGAGCACACCACCCCCCTTCAGATGCCCCCCGATACTGTGGACGCTCCCACCATCGCCGCATCCCCTCTGCCGGTTCCTGTCATCAACAAGCTTCGTGCCATCCTTGAGCGGATTACAGAAAACAAGCGGCTGGATCGATGCATCTCGATCTATGTCGATGTGCGAGGTTCCAATATCCGTGCCAGCCTCCGCGCACTTGACCTTGACTACCTCGAGATCACGCCTGCCGACTTCAACGACGTGCAGAGCATTGAAGGATACATCGAGAAGTGGGGCCGCCACCTTGAGTTTGCCGTCAAGCACCTCTTTGAGGCCGAGCTCAAGGTATGCATTGAGGTGTTTGAGCGTGCTGGGCCGTCCGATGTAGCTCAATCTTGCTTTGCTGAGATTGCTGCACAGGCTGGGATCCTCACTTTCCTCCGGTTTGGAATGACTGTTACTGAGACAAGAAAGGATCCCATTAAACTTCTTAAGCTTCTTGATATCTTTGCAGCTTTGAACAAATTAAGATTGGATTTCAACCGGCTTTTTGGTGGAAAATCTTGTATTGAGATCCAGAATCAAACTAGAGATCTCATCAAGAGAGTAATTAATGGGGGTTGTGAGCTCTTTTTGGAGCTTTTGCATCAAGTGGAGCTACAAAGGCACATGCCACCACCCTCAGATGGGGCTGTTCCGAGGTTGGTGAGTTTCGTAACTGATTACTGCAATAAGCTTCTCAGTGTTGAGTATCGACCGGTTCTTACTCAAGTTTTGATCATACATCGAAGCTGGAATCAGGAGAAGTTTCAAGAGAGACTACTAACTGATGCAATTTTGGATATATTCAAAGCCCTTGAGGCAAATTTTGAGACTTGGTCCAAGGGCTTTGGGGACACTACCCTTTGCCACCTATTTGCTATGAACACTCATTGGCATTTCTACAAGAACTTGAAGGGGACTAAGCTTGGAGAACTTCTGGGTGAGGCAAAGTTGAAAGAGCATGAACAGTATAAGGATTATTTTGCTGCACATTTCTTGAGGGAAAGCTGGGGAAAGCTTCCATCTTTGCTAAGCAGTGATGGTTTGATATTGTTTTCTGGTGGTAGGGGCAAGGCTAGGGATCTGGTGAAGCAGCGACTGAAGTCTTTCAATGAGTCCTTTGATGAGATGTATCAGAAACAGTCAAATTGGGTTATATCAGACAAGGACTTAAGGGAGAAGATATGCCAATGGATAGTACACACAATTGTTCCGAGTTATCGGAGCTATATGCAGAACTATGGGCCTCTAGTGGAGCAAGATGCAAGTGCAAGCAAATATGCAAAGTACACAGCCCAAAGCTTGGAGAATATGCTTGGTTCTCTTTTTCAGCACAAACCAGGGAGAACAGTGAGTCTCAATATAAGGCATTCAAATGAAAAATTGAACAGTGTAATGACCAACCTGTCACGGTCTGCCTCAACTGTGAGCTAATGAAGCCATTTTTAAGGCAGGAAGTAATCATGCATCCTCCATAGACACACCAGTCTTGTACAAGTATCAGTCCACAGCTATTGTTGATGGATCAATGAACATATCATAGATAAATGCTTGCAATAGTGGGAGGTTTTGCAGCTAGATATAACAGTTCTTACAAATGTGATGGATTGGATTGTTTGGGACAAGAGAGCCACTGGTCGAGGAAGCTAGAAATGAATCTTTCTATGAGCAAAATAACTCTCTATGAATCTTTCCTGTATTTCCAGAGAACAAAGAGGAAGGACGGGTTGTGAGCATGGAAGTAATTCCTTGGCACACTTCTAGTAGAAGACACTTCAAAGAGGTTTTTTTCTCTCAATGTGCATCACATCTTCCTAGCATTTAGTTATTCATTTTAGGCTTTACAATGGGGGAACAATATACAAAGAATTGGTTTACATGTAAAGTTTGTTCATAAAGTTGTATATGATGCTCTTGCATATTTGTTTCTTTTCATTCTTCAACATCTCTCTCACTAGTCTAAGTTGCAAAATGTTAAGACATAGGTTAGATGCATTCTCCATAAGTAGCACAATTTGGATTGTATCCATCAATATAAAATTTTATTGTAAAGTTATCATGTTCAATCCAACTTGTTTATAAATTTATATTTGTAGATTTTAGAGGATTTGTGTGCTCCACTGTCCTTCTCTCTCTTCGGATTTACTGAACCTTCTCAAAGACTCCTTTTGCACCGAGAACACAATTCATCACCGTCCTCACAAAAAGGCAGACCATACTTTGTGTTTGTATTCCACTTGTAGTTACTCAACATCTGTTTCGCACATTTCTTGCAGTGGTAGTCAAATTTAAATTATCTGGATTAATGCAAATGGAGATGGTATTTAGTTTACGAATGGAAATTTTTATGAGGCAAAAACGTTATAATACTAAGAGACTGAGACGGTATTGTTGCGCATTATGATCTTGACTTTTGACTAAATTTACTTTTTAGCAATTTCATCTACATCTTGAAGTTTGTCTTGACTTATATCATAATGGAAATCACAAGTTTATTTTATCCTCCAGTTTGATAACAACGCAAAGGCGTTCTGCTCACTAGCTGATAAATACTTGTTTTTCAAGGTGAGAAGAATTTGATATTTGTATTGCTCATAAATGATTACCTCAAAGGAGCATGATGGATCACATTGGATGTGACGAGAGTGGATGTAATACTTTGCTCCTAAATATTGAGGAATAATGACCACATGCTACTTGGTCGCAAGCCCAAATATTCAAGTAATAACACTATGGTTTTCATCTGGGGACTGCATAAAAATCCAGCAGCATTGTGAGACGCCTATAATATAGAAATAATTGGTATGCGCTGAGATGAATAAAATTATTTAGTTCACCTTCTTCTATAATAGTAAGTAACGTGGCCCATGCATGAGGCTCCTCCTATTGCAGCATTTGAGGATGGCCAATGCATGTATTTTCTTCCCTGCAAATAAAGAGTCTGTTTTGTTTGTCAGAGTCCAAACTTAATAACTTTTAGACCCTTCTTCTATACCAATAGTCCAACAAGTTAAGTATGGGCAAAGCATATTGTAGTCGCTAAAGGTAACATCATCTGAAGTCTATCCATGTTGGTTTTCATGCCTTTGTTCGAGAAATATAAATTATATAGTCAAAAAAGTGTCAGAATTCAAGGTAGACCTGTGTTGAACTCCAGGTAGCTACGGAGGCTCATAAACAAAGATTGATGCTTCTCTGTATGATAATTATATTAGTATCATGCTGATAAATCTGGGATAGCGTTTTTCTTATGTTATGCTCTGATGACATACTTGATGCCATTGAAGTTCCAACTTCTATGAGATTGCTACCGGAGGAACCAGAACGGTAATCTATATACCTATTATTTTTGTTTGTTTCTTGAGCTAATTTGGTCTCAGTCAGAAAATGGTGCCAAATTAATTGCTTAATGGAGTCTGTGGATGTGAATTATTATACTTGTGAATTATGACGAGCTTACATAATATTATAGAAGTAGCAGTCACTAGCACATGACAAATTCACAAGCTTAATGATTTTCAAGACGCATTTTGTTATTTTTGGTTTCATCTTTTTTCTTTTTATTTTCTAGTCTATCTTGCAAATAATCTTTGAAATGAATTTTGGTGATTATGGACATTAAAGATTGGAAATCTGATAAGTCATCAATATTGAACAGCTGCAGATTTATCATGTCCCTAGTGGAATTACAATGTTGGAACTAATGTGGTAGAAGTCTTGAAGCATCTGTTTGTTCCAGAAACTGGAGCTTGTTTGGGAGATTTTGGTGTGTGTGAGTGCACTATTTCTATTTGGGCATAAAATTGAAATGATTTATTTGTTGTTTTGTTCAAGTTGTCTCAATATTTGGGTTTCCAATGTAATTGTGGTTAATCTGTAATTAGTTCGTAGTCTAGTATTATAGCACACTTAATAATTCAATGAAGTGGGACAATAGTTGATTATTGAATCAATCTTTGTCAGATATTACCTTCTTGAATGAGATTACACGGGTCCTGAAAGGATTACTCTATTTTGGAAAAGCCAGTTGAATTATTCAAACCAATCTAAATCCTGATCTATTCTCGTCAAACCTGACTACTCATGATGCGACAACATATCCTTTGCTGAATTGTTCAAACGTATCCATTGTGTAAAACCCCATTCAAACTAGAAGTTCACTGCCAATCTTCATCCTGATCATAGTCCTTCAACCTTGGATGACATGATACAACAAACAGTATACAGGCAGACAGTGGTGGACATTGATATTGAATAATTAATATGAACTGACTGTTGTTGGAGTTCTTGACTAGGATTCTTGTTGGAGGCATGGTCAAAACAAAGTACTGCTTGTTGTTGGTTGATTCCATGCACAATCTTTTCTGAACTTCGTCAGACGGGGAGGTAACTAAGAAGCTTCCTCTTCCATTTGATTACTCTCATGTCTCTTTCATACTGTTCTTTTCTTGCCAGCCCAATACCCTGAGTCCAAGTTTGTTTTTTGAAATTTCTACTTATACTTATGTGACTTTTTACAAGGATATGTTGTGTGTCAATTTGGGGACGGCTAAGCTGTACTGACACATTTAGGAGAAGAATGTTCAATGCTGTTTTGTTCCTCTATGCAGTTTAAATGATATTCCCTTTACAAACTAAAATCATCCTGGTAAAACATTTGGTGCTTTAATAAAACCCTGAGCCAATTACCACTCCCATGATTGGTTGACTTTGTTAGATTGTTATATGGGTTATTGATTTCTCAAATGCTATCATGAGAGTCTCTGTGGGATTACCATATTTTAATTTGATTTTAGGTTCTTATGTTGTGCCTTATTTCTCAAATGTTATTATGAGAGCGTGTTTGGAATTATGTGTACTATTGTGACATTTAGAATGGCTGTTGTACAACAGTGACCTAGTGTGGTTATAGGAAACATAGTGTCTTTATTATTGTTAGATTTATTTCACCTTTTCTTTTTTGGTTATGAAACTTGCCGTTTGTGTCTCCGTTCTTTTATGATTTATTCTTGCACCAAGTTTTTCTTGCTAAATTTAATGTTGTTATATGAAGTTACTTGTGTAATATGTAACAGTGAAAGGGCACCAAAGAGTTGTCTTGTTCATGACTTGAAAGTTGAAACTCCAGTTTTTAAACTATGGCTTTGTCTATGAACTATTTCTAACCTGAAATTTTCATGGTTTTTGTTTTTCTGCATGCAGATCCAACTCATCTTCTTTTCTTTTAATCTAATTTCTAATTACTTGTGTTATCTTGCTAGGTTATTCTCTTGCAACTGAGCTGCTGTGCAAGGATGATAACAGCTGATGGAATCATTCCACCGACTTGAATAAAACAGCTGAATGAGTCATCTTGATGTAGGTTAGATTTAATTCAACTGTCTCTTATTTTTGTCATCGTTATCTGCATTCATTGTGTCATTTTTTCTCATCACAAAGCTTCTCCTCCATCATGTTTGCCACAAAAGAAAATAAGCTTGGATGTCAAACTCAAGTCAATTACTGCTCTATCTACTTCTTCTGCATGGATCAGTTTGATTTGCCTTCACTTAAAAGCTATGTCAACCATAGCCATTGCATGCCTTCTTATCCAATCCTATTTCTTGTGCTCCAAGTCAAGCCCAACTTATTTGAACGTCGGCAATTTGATGTCTTTGGTTCAGTTTGTCTCCTTTGAAAAATTTAATGACAGTGTGAAGCCGGTTCATTTGCAATAGTATTTTCTTCTCGGCCACATATATACGTCTCCTCCACCTAATCATGTCCCATTACCAACGTTATCCATTCGCTGCTGGGCTCCACCGAATCTATCTCCGGATCTTGGAATTGACCCTATACGAGACAACTTGGCCCCGGTGGCGGACCTTTCTTTACTCTTCTCTTTCCTGTAGAAAAGAAAATGATTACGTGCACTTCCTCGGGATGCCTCGCCATGGGAGACCAATCGACGGCCATGGCGTGTCTACATCCACAGCTCAAATCACCATTACTTAGTCATTGGTGACTCCTCTCCTCTTCTGGTTAATCTACAAGGTTTTGTGCAGGAGTCCAAAATCCTTTTCCTACTAGTACATGAATCAAGTGGATGCTAGTAATTTCGTGTCTTCTTCGACTCCAAGCAACTATTCCAGCATGTGCATGAGAACCAAGAAATTTCGTACTTTTTTATTAATTAAAAAAATAGCATTAGTTGTTTCTTGTATTTGGGTTATATATAATCAAAAAGCATCTTAAAAAATACCACTCGGAAGAGGTGGTATTCTAAATCAATACTTATCATCTAAAAAATAACACTCTTCTCATTTTCTGATTGTCTTAGCAAACATGGAAGAATTGTAGATTACTTCAACCTTTGCATTCTATAGATTCAGTGGATTTTCCTCTCTCTATCTATTAGCAAACATGGAAAAATTGCAGATTACTTCAACCTTTGCATTCTCTAGATTCAGTGGAATATACAAACTAGGAACCAGTTAGTCTAATCCGATACTAAACACCTCGGTTGCCAACTCTAGCTATTTAAGTGACAGGTACTTGCAACCTAAATTGTGTCCTTCCTCATTATTAAGCACAGAGCTAATTAATAATTCATTAATTGGGAAGAAGACTATACAATCTGAATGCTCTACATTTTCTCCCTAATCAATATCCGATGAACCGGTTTGCCAACCGGCTCTTGCTTGGTTTAATTTCATAATGTGATCCACATGGCATCATAGTTATTTTCCTTTTCCAAAAATAATTTAAAAGGAAATAAATAATACTAATTTTTAAAAAATTTCTTATAGTTTTGGAACGGTGGATTTTTTATCTTATGTTGATTTTGAACCATTATTGCTTATTTACTCATTTTATTATATGTGATTTAGTTTATTAATTATATAAATTTATTTGGGTTAATTACTAAATATATCTTCACTTTTAATGATTTTTCTTAATCTATCCTAATTTTTAAGTTTTTTCAATAATATACTTCACCTTTCGATTTCTTTCAAATTATATCACATTGTCAATATAATATTAAATTTGTCGTTTGGATGCTGATATGACATCGTTGACATAGATCAACATTGCCACGTCAAGTAATCTAAATAAATAAAAAAATAAAAAATGCCACATTATCATATGTTTTTAATAAGGTTTAAAGGATTATATTTAATATATCCTGATTTCTAAAAATTTTCTCAAATCTATTCCAACTTTTTATTTTCAAGCAGAAGGGGTCTCGTACTTTTAATTTTTTTCAATTATATCCTATTGTCAAACTATTAATAATTTATCATTAAAATATTGAGTAGCACTACGAGATCAAAAGTTCATCCAATATCTCTTAATACATTTTTTAAAAAATAAAATTATATTACCAAATCTTTTTTAAAAAGTCATCTTCTTATTTTTCAAAAAATTATGAAAAAAATCGCATCCCTCTGCATTCTCAATACTCACTCCATTTTGCATTGCTATGGCCTGGAGGTAAAATTGTGATCACTCTCATTAACAATCGACTATATTATTTTAATTGCATCATCCTTTACATATCGGTTACATCATTCATGAGCCTTAAAGATTTAGTGTCATGATATATTATTATTTTTGTATGTATTTAAGGATGCTAATTAAAATTTTGATCCACATATCAATGCAACTTAAAATCCAAGATAGTTTGATGGTTGGATATAACTAAAATAAATTGAAAGCACGAGATCTATTTTAGTTGGAAAAAAGTTAGGATAAATTTGAGATTATCCTTAAAAGTTGAGATATATTAGATATAATCATTTAATCTTATTAAAAAAAATTTCATGACATAATAATTTTTAAATTTTTTATTCATTTAGAAATTCTGACGCAATATTGGTTTACATCAGCATCCAAATAACAAATTTAATATTTTAAGAATCATCAAAAGTGAAAAATTATTTAGTAACCCAATATAATTGAGGAAAAAAACTATGGATGTCACACATTATAAGACTGTGGTTCATTTCAAGATATAATTTTCCTTCTCCCTATAAAGAATGTTTATTTTTCAATGTTTCTAAAACCTCATATTCAACTCAATCAGATTACTTTTGATCAACTCAAAGCTTCAACATTTGGAGGTATGAATAGGATATATTCAACATCGGTTCATGATTGAACCAATCTAGGCTTTTTGTAAGATGAAGTTTTGCGACAATTTCATCATTCGGCAAATACTATAGGAAGTTTGGTTTCATCACTTGTGTTACACCCTGAAAATTTGAATAATTATTTTATTAATTTTTTTGGAAAATTTTTGAAATTTTATTATGATTAAGGAGGTATTTTAGTAAATTTATGCAATTAAAGGGTTTTTATGTAAAATATCCAAATTGGATTAAAAACTTAGATTGATTAGTTCTTTTCTGAGAGAGGGGGGCAGTCGTCGTGAGAAGAGAAGGTCGGGCTATCGGAGGGATGATCAGAGCGATTCGAGGTAGGATTCTTTCCTCAATTTATTGTTCTTCGTTTAGGGTGTTGAATCTGTTGGGATGAGATCGCGATCGAGTATTCCTATCGTGGTTTTGAATCGGATCTGCGCTGTGATTTATTTTGGAGTTTTCTGTAGATTGTGCGTGGATGTTTTTGTAGATTTTCATATCTGAAATCCCTTGTTGTTCCTCTGAGATTCGACGTATTCTTGTTTGTTGAAATCTTTCGACCTGAGATATTGTTGTCGAACTGAGTTTTGAAGTTGTTTCCGTTGGCGAACTGCTCGCGGACGGCTCGCGGCGCGAGCAGATACACGATCGGCCTTGTCAGTGCGCTGTCACCGATAGCCGCGTCGCCATGTGCGACGTCGCGAGTCGCCATGCTCGACCTCGCGTGAGGGGCGCGATCACCCGAATCTGGGACGTCGCCCGCCCCTCGTTCTCATCGTCGCTTGTTCATAGGGGCGACGATGGCAGGTGGTGTCGATCGGCGAGTCACCGCCGTCGGTCGGCAATGGCGCAGCCACCTCGTTGTTCGCTCGGATCTCAATAGCGGCGGTGGTGGCAGGCAGAGGGGTGTAGGAGATGCAGTAAACCTAGGTGAGGGGAGGAAGATGTTATGTGTTAGTTGGTAGCACTGTCATGTGCAATCTAACAACGTTATATATTATATACGAGTGTTAGTATTAGTTGTGGCATTGTTATTGTCTTCGTAGTAGTGTTATTATGAGTGTATTAGTTGGTTTTTACTATAGATATATAACACTGCTATAAGTTGATATGTGGGTTGTAGCAACATTGAAGAGTTATAGCACTGTTACAGGAGTTTGTAACAGTGATTTATTGAGTAGTTATTTGAGGTATTTCTCTATTATTTTAAATATTAATTTGAGGCTTTATAGTTGTTCAAATTAGTCATATTTTATATGAATTTGTATCTACTCGACGCCCCGAATTTATTGGTGATGTCTGTTTCTCCAAAAGATGATCAAATTTTGAAAACAATATTTGGTGGATTGCCTCGATTTGTGCGCCGAGCCTTAAATTAAAGGGTAAATATCTAAAAAAAAATACGAACTTTGGATCTTTTCCCACTTTTAGCATAATTTTTTTTCGTTAGCAAGAAAATACACGAACTTTGATTCTGTTATCTCGTTTAGCATGCACCGTCATTTCTGACAATTTTTGCTGACATGGCCATTAACGACGACGACGTGACAAGTTACTTTGCCGACGTGACATATATTTCAACGGGCGAGTAAAGGTTAATAGAAAATTACGAAATTATCCACCCCCGATGCTAATGTTTTTTGAAACGGGGACGGACAAAATGGTCATTTGCCCGTCGTCTTCAAGTTGGTCGGGCTCGATGCCCTAGTTCTTATTTTACCTGCTTGCTTGCTTGAGCACTGCGAAGAGGAGGATTGTTGTCGTCTTTATCGCCGGATTAGGGCACGCCTTTTGGAGTCTTTGTCGCCAGATTAGGGCACGAATGGACGATCATGTCAGGAAGAGAAATCGTGGGACGAATGGAGGAATCTTCAGTGAATTCATCACAGGTTGTTGTTCCGCACTGCTGTCATAACGTGCGAGCTGTTCTGTTCACCGCATGGAGCCAAATAAATCTCGGAAGAAGATTTTGGGGATACAGACATTGGAAGATTGATATCTTGTAATCACCTCACTCCAAAGTCTTGTCTTTATTGTAATCACTCACTCCTATCTTTCAACAGGAGAATGATTGTCACTTCTTTGCATGACATGATCCAGAGGATCACGGCCACACAGGATATTCTGCGAGATTTTATTGAGGAAAAAAAATCTTCTCGAGAAACTGAAGCTAATGGAAGAAAGGATAGAATTGAGTAAGATGAAAGAAAGGATATTTCAAGAAAGAATTGCAACACTTGAAGATGAGATAGCTCAACTGAGGAATGACAAAAAAATAAGTCAATTTAAGAAATGATAGTGTGTGTATGGTGTTTTTTGTTGTATGTATTGTATTTTTTAGTATGTTATTTGGAGGTGGGAACAAAGACAATAGCCTAAAGCTACTATCATGAAGTAGTTTGGTTTATGTATTTTGATATTACCATCTCATGTATATTTGAAGATAATATATTTTAGCATGTTTCAATTTGTTAGTGAACTGTGCACAAAAAAATATAAACTTTCACATATTTGCGAGAAAATACATGAACTTGTTCATTTTAACCTAACAAAACATGAATATTACCACTTTTAACGTAAAAATACATGAACTTTGCTACTTTTAATCTTAAAATACATGAACTTTGTCATTTATAGCACAGTACAAAATTCGACTAGTGCATATCATTTCACATACATAAAATTTAGAATTTCATATGCCACATACATAAAATCAGTCAAAATCAAGTAATGATTACTACATAAATCCATATCAATTCACATACAGTCCACATACAATCAACATACAATCCATATCAATCCACATCAATCCTCATCAATCCTAACACTTGAAGATGACTGATTGTCTGACTTTTTTTTTCCCTTGAGTCTGTTGTTGCTCCTTACTAGGGTGGTGCTCCTGCTCCTTACTGAGTAGGTGCTCTGTTGAGTGCCTTGGGTGGGTTGGGTGCCTTGAGTGGGTTGGCTGACATGTGTGTCTTGAGGATGGACAAATTGCCCTCCTCTAAATCTTTCTTCATGGAGTCTTCTAACTTTTGTATTAGACATCTACATGAAACTTAGAATTAGATAACTGAAATCTATAATTTATAACTGAAACTAAATAACTTCAGTGCCAATTGTTACTCCAAATCCCTTTGTTGTCATAGCCCTCTCCTTGTGCACAAGCTTCTCATAACTAACAGGTCTCTTAATAACATTCATCTTTGGTCTCTTTACAGGTGACTGCACATCCTTGTTCTCCAAATTGATTTGCACACATTGGTTCTCCAAATTGATTTGCACACCCTGGTTCTTACGTGGTCTCCCCTCTTTTCTTCCCCTGTGTCAAAATATATTTGTTAGTAAATAGATTTGTTATAAACATGTAAGTACAAATATTAAGTTACCTGACTAGATGCTGGTTGACTTGATACTGGTCTTTTATCTTTGTTTTTGCATGATCTTTTGTTATGGCCATATGTATTGCACTGTATACATTTCATATGCACCCTCCTCTTACTCATCTTTGTTGGATTTGCTTGTTCCTTTTTCTTCTCACTAATATCTTTGTTCCTTGCTCGTTTTGGTCTCCCTGTTTATCTTCTTACAATGGGAGGTAAGATAGGTTCAGACTCAATCTTTGCCCACATTATTTTCCCATTTAATGGCTAAATAAAATGCTCATATGTCCTTAGGTATGTGGAATTCTTAAAATAATCATAAACATATTATGTGGGATCATCTCCCAATCAATGAATTGATGAAATGACATGAACAACTATTTTGTTCCCAACCAATGCTACTAAGTTCTCATATTCTACAAGAGCAACTATTTTGTTCTAGCTCTACAACATAATTGTTATCCATGTGTTTAACCTCAAACTTCTTATATCCAGCATGTATTGCTATGCAAAAGCCACTAATAACCTTGTTCTCTTCTACTTCTTTCCTAATTTTAGGACATATGATATCATCACTTTTCATTATCATCTCCCTCTTTTCTGCCATCATTTTCATTAATGTCATTCTAATGTCCTCTAACATGTCAATCAAAAGCCTATTTCTTGCCCTCGAAATGTATCCATTAAAATATTCGGACATGTTATTGTCAATGACCTCACATTTTGGCAATGTACTGATTTTAAACCTACAGAACTTGTCTGAACCAATTTTAATAAAATCATCATGTGCAACTTGAGAAAGTATCTTCATCTCATACATGTGTTCATTGAATTGAGCTTCTGTGGTGCTCTTTACAGCCTTCGAGAAAATGTTCTTCAAAGCATAACTCACATGCTTCTTCTTCCAATTAGCATATAAATGCATTGCACAATTTCTATATTTTGCATTAGGCATAAAAGCCCTAATTGCATTTTGAAGACCTTACAAGAGACAAACAAACATAAGTAGAGTATACATGAGATAAAAAAACAAAAGCTAAGTGTTCACTTATACCTTATGTTGATCACTTACAATTTTCCATCCAAAATCATCTACAATGCCTAAATGTTCAGTTAATCTTATCAAAAACTACCTCAATGGGTCTTCATTCTCACCTTCAACCACAGCCCAATATACTGGAAACATCTGATTGTTTCTATCCCTACCAACTGCAGACAGTAGTTGGCCACCAGCTTCTGACTTCAAAAAGCACTCATCCAATGGAATCACGGGCCTACAACCACCCAAAGACTTTGTTGGCGAAATGACGACACTAAGGGGGTGAATAGTGTGTTTACTATACGATTCGCCTAAATCTAATTTTAATAGATTCTTAATTAGCTTAGGCGATTTGCGATTCCATAAATGTATGTGGAAGTGAAATAAACAATTTATCGCAAACAGTAATAAAAATAATGCTAACACACAATTTATAGTGGTTCGGCCCCAATGCCTACTCCACTACCTAAGCACCCCGTTTTGGATTTCCAAACTAGATTTTACTAGATTAATTAGAGTTTCCCTAACACACGAGGACTCTGCACCGGAAAGTCTCCGCTCTCCAACCGAAGGCACTTCCACACCCGGAAGTATCTCGCCTTCCTACCGAGAGCACTTTCCCACCTCAACCTAAGGGACAACTAGAACTAATCCTAGTAATCACTAAGTATACACAAGTGGCTTTACTCTTTTTCACCAAGGATACCACTTCACACACTGCAAGACCTAACACCCTAGGTCTTCACACAAACAAATCAAACAGTTAAAATAACAGTAAAATTATAATTGGAAAGAGCTAAAGAATAAACCAAGTATTAGTGCTCTTCTCAAGCCTTCAATGCCTCCAACTCGTCAAGACGAACTGCTCAATTTAATTCTCGAGTTGAGGAAGAACTTGCGCTTGAAGTGGAACTCGCTGGAGAAGCAGAGCACGCGCGATTACTCCTTGGAAGGCTTTAAATCTCCCTTAGAATGCTCAATGATCACAATAAGATTGGGAGAAAAAGATTAAATGAAGTATTAGAGGGTGTATTTATACCCTCGTGAAGCAACGACTGTTCAATGGGTAGAAAACTATCCGTTACAGACCACCGGTCGAAGCGCCGATCGAAGCATCAGTCGACCGATCATTCGACTGCTAAAACTGTCCCTGTGGTCGGTCGATCGGCTGGTCGATCACCAGACGCGGATCATGCGATCCGCAATCTTCGGTCGACCCATCGATCGACCGACGCGATCTCGCATCGCGGCATTTAGCAAGTTGGTCGATCGATTGGTCGACCGCCAGCTTCGGGCAGATTCTGCCGTGATTCGGTCGACCCGTCGGTCGACCGATGCGATCTTGCATCGCGGGTATGAGCAGGTCAGTCGACCGACGGGTCGACCGCTGCTCTCTGCCCATTTCAGGCCTTTGTCGGTCGACCGACAAGGCTATTGCCTGTGGCCTTACCTTATTCGGTCGACCAACCGGTCGACTGAACATAGGCTGAGTTTGTTTTCTTAGCCGATTTTCTTCCGCGCTTCGTTTTCGGGTTTCGGCTTTCAACGAGCATCATCTTGGAGATCTTTTGACTTGATCTTCGGACTCATCCAAGCGACTTGGCTGCACTCGTCGATCTTCAAGAAACTTCTGCGATGAACCCGAGCGCGACGATCAATGTCCTTTCGATTTTGTGATTTCTTCGATTTATCCGATCGATGACATCGAACGCTAGTCGATATGGAATCTGAAAGATATTCTCAATGAAATCATTAGTTCCATGTTTGTTATCATCAAAACCATCAAGACCGAGATTAAGGCTAAGGTTGAAAACCTAAAGCCAACAATCTCTCCCTTTTTGATGATGACAAACATTCTTAAGAAAATATATAATCATTAAAGCATAAGGATATCAACTTAGGGATTTCTCCCCATATCAACATGCATATCTATGAGATAAACTTCCCCTATCTATATGCATTGATTTCCTATATTTTTCTTCCCATTTTTCTTATACACTTATCCCCTTTTTGACCTATACTCTTCTTCCCATTTATCCATACTCTTCTCTCCCTTTTGACGTCAATCAAAAAGGGCAAGAGATGCTATCTACTTAAAGAGATGAAGCACAATTAATTTTTCAAGGAGATGAGACCCAAGAAAGTATTTAACATAAAACATGAAAGTTTCAATCAAAGGGATAGAAAATAATATTTGATATGAAAACAAAATTCATACATGATAGAAGAAAAGATAGATACAATTCAAAAGTAAAGCATGGATGCAGTATGAATGTGCTCATATCTTTTTTATGATATTTTTAAATTTCATTCAAACTTTCAAAGAACCAAGATATGATTATTTTAACTCATTAATTATCAAGTTTGAATAGAACCTAATGTCATTGAATCCAAATTATGAACTTAGCATGTTTTCATTTGAAATAAGCATGAAAGCATGAAAAATGCTAAGTCTCAAATTTTGCTATCTACTCATGTTTTCTCATATTTATGCATCAAGACATCAAACATGAGATAATGTAAGTCTATGAATCAAGTTAGGGCTTAAGATGAAATTTTTTAAGGTATTTTGTTGACTTAGGTCAACCTATACTTCAAATTTTCAAAAATTAAACTTTTAAGTTTATACATAAACCATATTTTCAATGAAAAATTTGGTACCAATTTTTGGATGACGATTTTTGATACCAAATATAGAATGCTCATGTTTATACCAATTGTGGGATCAAAATTTTGATACCAGTTACTGAATAGACATTTGAAATGCATGTATCAAATTTGAACTCAAAATGAATTTAAAAATCAAAGTCCATTTTTCATCCTATATTGTTTTCAAATAAACAAATGGATCCTAGCTATCACCCAAAATATCAAAATCATTCCTAGAAATAATTTTACTCATGAAAATGTGTGAATGATATTAGAATTAGAATCCAAATGGTGTACATGAGATTTTATTGAAGTTTTTGAAGAAAAATCAAAGTATAGAAGATTGATATTTCAATTAATGATGATACTTTGAGTTTTGAAATCTAACTTCAAAAATTCATTATAAATTAGATTCTTGATGAAATATTTTGAAATTTTTACTTGAGAAACTAGATTTTTCAATGAATGTGTAGTTTCAAGAATCACCTAAAAAAGATTTTTTTTTATATTTTTCTAAAAATAACTGAAATTTATACTAAATGTGGGTTGAAATGATATTTTTGTAAATTTCAATTTTTTAAAAAACTTTTTCAATTTTTATTCAAACTTTCATGACACCACATGATGGTCATGTGATCAAGAGTATATGTCATGTTTGAAATGAATATTTTGTCCTTAAGTCAAGATATCAACCTAGCATGATTTCATTCAAAACTAAACTAGTTTTCATGAAACTTGCCAAGTTTCAATCTTAACATTTACTCATGATTTTTCAAGATTAAACCTATGAATACCTAACATGAGTAAATCTAAACATGTTTCTCAAATATGAATCATGAATGAGACCTTTAAATCAACTTGTTGACTTGGGTCAACAAGGTTCAAAAGAGGTTTTCATAAATTAACCTCAATTGTCATTTTATTCATATCCATAAGAATTTTCATTCTAAGTGCATGGAAATATGTCATACCTATTCCTAAACATGTTTATGAAGATTTGGACTTGAAATGAAATTACCAAGTCAATTGATACCAATTGTGGTTTGTTGACTTGAACCAAGCTTTTCAAGCTTAAGTCCCCTAAAGTGATATAGATATCACATTGTTCATCTAGACAAGAATTTTCAATTTTAACTTTCTAGACTTATGTGATATATGTATCTAAACATGTTCATCAAATTTTAACTTAAAATGAGGTCTCTAACAAGAATTTTAACCTAGAGCAAATTTCATTTAATCAAGATTATCATGAATTTTGCATAAGTTATCAAATTATTTTCTACTCATGAAAGATCAAATATTCATCATGCATAATCAATCATGAGCATAGAGACATCATTTGTTATACCCTCAAAAATTTAGGACCTTATTGTAAATATTTTTCTTAGAGGGGATTTTTTGCAAAAGTGCTTAATCCTATTTAATTAGCCCTAATCCCCTCTTTAATCCTTTTCCCTCTCTCGATCACTATAGCAGCAGCGGCCGGCGGAGGAACGTGACGTGCGGCGGCTGTAAGAAGACTCCGGTGAATCGGAGTTCGGAGGAGTTGTTAGGTAGGATTCTTGTCCTACTCTTTTATCTGTTCGTGTAGGGTAATCTTGATGTAGGATGAGATTCGCGAAGTTCTTTCTGCCGATTTGTAGATCGGAGGTTTCTTTGTCGTGGTTTCCCAAGATTTAGCGTGTTCATGCCATTGTAATTTCGGGTCTAAAATTTTGCCGTCGGATCTCGTGTTTCTCTCTTCTTCTTGTCGTTGTTTGTCGAGGCATCGGGGCTTGTCGCCGTGCGCGAGGTCGCTGCCAGAAACAACCTCGCTGTCGGGCATAATGTTGCCTCACCTCGGCGACATCACGCGAGGGCGCAGCGTCGCGCAGGGAGCGCGATTGCCCCGATCTGGACTGCTGCCTTGCTCTCGTCATCGCCTGTTCATAGGGCGGCGGCGATGCCGATGGCGCCGGCGTCAGCATCGGTGTCGGGCTTCTCCGGTGACTCGATCGGTCGGGGTGGTCGGGCTAGTCGAGGGTTGCGGCTGGTGGGAGCGGCGATGGCTGATAAAAATGTCGTGCATGGCAGGATGGTTGTCGCCACTACGCGGTGGCGACGACGGGTCATCGTCGGCATCGGCGACGTGTCTTCCTCTGCGACCCGATCGGTCGGAGGACCGGGATGGTGTCGGCGGTATCGGGTAGAGGCGACGGCAGGGGAGTGGAGGCGGCACGGGTGAGTTGGGGTAGATGAATAGGTTAAGTTATAATTAAGAGTTTATATCAGTGATATATTCTTATATCAGTGTTATATTCTATATATCGGTGTTATGATGTTGTATCAGTTGATTTTTGTTTTAGGAATATAACTGTGGTATATGGGTTGATATATAAGTTGAGTGTAGCACTGCGGTTGTAGCAGTGACACATAAGTTACAGCACTGTTACATGAGTTCGTAACAATGATTCTTTGGGCAGTTATATAAGTTATTTTCTATTATTTTAAATAATTATTTGGAGGCTTTATAGTTGGTCAAATTAGTCATATTATATATGAATTTGTACCTGCTCGATGCCCTGAATTCATTGGTGGAGTCAGTTTCGCCATTCGACTTTCAGATCTTGAAAACGGTATGTGTTTATTGCCTCATTTTTTGTGCCACGTCGGAAAATATTATTTTATCGGTTTTCATGGTTTCAACCCGAGTTGTTTGGTTGTTATGTTAGTTGATAAAGTGAATCTCATCCTAGATCAATTGTTACCCTATGTTGAAATACATCTTGTTGTTCTATTTCATTGGAAATTGATGTCTACTACTGTTGAAACTTTTTATGCATATTTTGTTGAAACATGTTGCTAGTATGATGTTTATATATGCATATTAGTTGAGGATGCTAGTATAGATGTTGCATGCTTTATGCTATTGATTATATAATTAATTCATACATGACTACTAGCATTATATTAGTTGAGTTGTAGTAGTGTAATTGTTGACATGATGCATAGTTGACCTACTGTTTGGCGATAGCCCTGGGCACTGTTGATATATTGCCCAAGGTGTAGGGCAAGTGACACCGGTGATCACCTATTTACCACACGGGGTGTGTGTTGGGCGTCGAGGTGTTAGACGTCGGCGGACTACCATTTTTGGATAGTCACATCTCTAGCTGGAGCGGGCTTGAGATGCCACTCTCGGGGTGCGAGAGTGCGGGGGAAATCCAATGTCCACTACGCTTTTGATTGGGTCTATGACCATATATTCATGTAGAGAATAATTGACATAGTTGTTGGTGTAGGAGCATCAAATAAACAGTTGAATCATATCTTTGATATACATGACATCATAGTATCTTATTGCAATCCTACTCAGCCTTCTGCTGATATTTGTTGTTTTTGCCTCAGATCCTCAAGTATGACGATATTTCCTTTTGGGGTAGCTAGAGTTTTGGAGGAGGAGACGTCTTTCGCACAGTATTTAGTTTCCTATTTTGCTAGTTGGACTATTCACTCTATTAACTTTGGACTTGTTTGACACTTTGGCTAGACTTTGGATTTCATTGTTCCTAAATGAACTGTTGAACTTTTATCATTTGTTATCTTGTTGGACATTTGATTAGAATCTGGTTGTAATTTAAATTCAGTCCACTTATGATGTTGTTGTTCTATTGCTAGTTGCACACTTCCTAGGTGAGATCCCTTATAGAGGGATAAGCCTAGGCGATGCGTAACATCATTAAACATGAAAATTCAATTATTATTTTTTTAAAAAAAATTGCAAAATAAAATCATACCTTATTTTTAGAAATTTGTCCAACTTTTTCATTTCTTTTTTCATTTTCTTCTAAATAGCATAGCTTTCAATGTTTACCTTTTTCTTAACTTGCAAGTGGACATCATTAGTATCATAATAAAATAATATGTCAACTACCAAGTTAACTTACTAACTAGCAAAGGGTTTAATACAAAGTTTCATTTAAAAGCTTAACCTAAACTAGATAGTTAAGATTCATTTAAAAAGGATTTTACCATGATATCTAAATGAATCTAAGAGATCCTAAGATGTGAACATCTAAAGAATAAGATCTCTACATATATTAAACTAGTTTGGACTTAAAAGAAATGTCTCTAATAACAAGTTCAACTTAGAGCAAGTTTCATTTAATGAAGTTTGCCTAAGTGTCATAATTCTATCTACTCATGAGAAATCAAGGATTTTAACATGCAATTACTATTATGAGTATAGAGACATAGTTTAAGCTTAACCAATGAGGTATAACACTAGAATTTTGAATTAATTGAGATTATACCTTATACATGAAAATTTAGCCAAATTAATCTTTTTCTTCTTAATTTAGCCTTCCTTAATGTTTATAACTTGCAAGTATGCTTTATAAGTAGAAGATGAAATTATATCTACATGCAAGCTATCAAACTAAATAGTAAAGAGAAAAACTAAGTATCATTTATCAAATTCCACTTCACTAAATAGCATGGATTCATTTTCAAGAAAATTTTCATGATAACAAAATGAATCAAGAGATCTCAAAATATAAAATTTTAAAACATAAGATCTTCAACCCTTCCTATTGGTTGAAAACCGAAAGCCACAAGTAGCCTACGATTTAGAACCGCAATGTCGCTTAGGCCCATTACAGGCCACCAGGGTCTCCGTAGAGACCGAAAATCAAAAATCAAAAATATTTTTGAAAGAACTCTTTAACAAGAGTGGGGAAGACAACTCAAATTAGACATGTATCATAATCTCCAACTAAAATAAAACAAGCTAAAGTAAGGAGATGATACCAAAATGTTTGATGCCAATTTTACCTAAGGCATCTAGGTGAAAGCTTGAAGTTGCAACCATAATAGGATTCTTCATTCAACTCTTTGGTCAACTTCAACTCTTCATCAATCTTTCACCCTTGTGTGGAAGCTCCCCCTACAATAGAACATGAAATTTTTGGTACCCAAATGGCTTTGGGTCCTTGGGGGTTAGTTAGTCTAGGTATCCAAAGTGTCTTAGCAACACTTGAATTCTTTTTAAATGCACAATCATAGATTGTGTGGCCATAAACACCACAACAAAAATAATGTCCATGAAATTTTTTCTTTTCATTTTTAACATGGACATGAGATTTATCTTTAGAATGTTTATCATGTGAAACAAGATGAGTATGAGCATTCTTAGATAAATTATTTTTCTTTTGAGCATGAGGTTTAATAATAGAATGCTTGATATGAGAAGCATGATGTGTATAAGCATTCTTGAAAGAAACATTTGTATTTCTAGAATTCTTAGAAGATGAATTGCTAGATAGATTATTGACTTTCTTATTTAGAAAAACAATCTCATTTTTCAAATCATTCATTGATTTATGAATAACATGCAATTGAGTTTTCAACATGCTATTTTCATTCTTCAATATGTCATTTTCATTTCTCAAATCCTTAGTGTCAATACCCAAAGTATCATGGCATGGATTATTGACACTAATTCTTAGCTTCTCATTTTCTAATTTTGCATCATGTAATTGAGAGCTAAGATTTGAGTTTTCTTTCTTCAAATTTTTGTTTTCTTTATCTTTTTTAATAAGCAAGACATACATGATTTTATATTCATCCATCAATTCATCATAAAGCATATAATGAGAATTAGATGAATTAGTACTACACTTTTTGTTATTATGACTAGAGGAAGAAGAGTGTACATCATCATTAATATTCATGAGGCAATCTTTTGAATTTTCTTCATAGCCATGAGAAGAGAATGCTTCATTCGAATATGATGATGTTGTGGAAGCGCTTGACCTCTTCTTTGCCTTGTTCTTCATGGAAGGGCAATTTTTTCTAACATGCCATTTTTCTTTGCACACATGGCAAACCACATTCCTTTTTCGATTTCTTGTGCTCTTATGACTAGAGACATTGTGGGCTTCAAAAACCATGTTAGTATTGGGTGGATGACAATTGTCATCACTCCCCTCATCAAATGTTTTGAGCTCTTCAATTTTTGCATAATTATAAAGCATATTTAAAGTAGCCCAAATATCAAAAGCGTAAGTGCAATGCATGATCTTTTCAAAAATCTTATCATCCAAAGAACAAAATAAATAATTTGTAGCTTTAGCATTTAACTCAAACATGCTAATTTGTTCTTGGGTCCATGCATCCATTTTTTTCTTAGGTTTTATGTATTTTGATTTTATCATATTAAAAACACTTAAACCTTGAGTCTTTAAGAATATATACATTCTTCCTTTCCAAAGACCAAAGTTTAACTCATCGAACCTAGGAGGTCTAGACGCTACCGACTCTAGAGCCATTTCAAGATCGAGACTAGGTGTAGACGAGATGGTGAAATCTCAAGGTACGAACCCGCTCTCATACCAAATGTTGGCGAAATGGCGATGCTAGAGGGGGGTGAATAGTATATTTACTATACGATTCACCTAAATCTAATTTTAATAGATTCTTGATTAGCTTAGGCGATAAGCGATTCGATAAATGTATGCGGAAGTGAAATAAATAATGTATCGCAAGCAGCAATAAAAACAATGCTAACACACAATTTATAGTGGTTCGTCCCCAATGCCTACTCCACTACCTAAGCACCCCGCTTAGGATTTTCAAACTAGGTTTTACTAGATTAATTAGAGTTTCCCTTACACACGAGGACTTTGCACCGAAAAGTCTCCGCTCTCCAACCGAAGGCACTTCTACATCCGGAAGTATCCCGCCTTCCTACCGAAAGCACTTTCCCACCTCAACCTAAGGGACAACTAGAACTAATCCTAGTAATCACTAAGTATACACAAGTGGCTTTACTTCTTTTCACCAAGGATACCACTTCACACACAGCAAGATCTAACACCCTAGGTCTTCACACAAACAAATCAAACAGTTAAAATAACAGTAAAATTATAATTGAAAATAGCTAAAGGATAAACCAAGCATTAGTGCTCTTCTCAAGCCTTCAATGCCTCCAACTCGTCAAGACGAATTGCTCGATTTAATTCTCGAGTTGAGGAAGAACTTGCGCTTGAAGTGGAACTCGCTGGAGAAGCAGAGCGCGCACGATTACTCCTTGGAAGGCTTTAAATCTCCCTTAGAATGCTCAATGATCACACTAAGATTGGGAGAAGAAGATTAAATGAAGTATCAGAGGGTGTATTTATACTCTCATGAAGCAACGGCTGTTCAACGGGTAAAAAATTATCCGTTACAGACCGCCGGTCGAAGTACCG
The DNA here is from genome assembly GCA_034359265.1 of Canna indica. Taxonomy (NCBI): domain Eukaryota; kingdom Viridiplantae; phylum Streptophyta; class Magnoliopsida; order Zingiberales; family Cannaceae; genus Canna; species Canna indica. Next base: position 14,563,758 of record CP136898.1, read on the forward strand.
GTCGAAGCATCGGTCGATCGATCATTCGACCGCTAAAACTTTCCCTGTGGTCGATCGACCGACTAGTCGACCGCCATACGCGAATCGCACGATTCGCGATTTTCGGTCGAGCCGTCGGTCGATCGACGCGATCTCGCGTCATGATATTCAGCAGGCCAGTCGATCGATTGGTCGACCGCCAACTTCGGGCAGATTCTGCCATGATTCGGTTAACCCGTTGGTCGATCGACGCGATCTTACATCGCGGGTATCAGCAAGTCGGTCGACCGACAGGTCGACCACTGCTCTCTGCCCATTTCAGGCCTCTATCGATCGACCAATCGGTCGATCGAAGTAGCCAACGGTCGATCGACAAGGCTACTGCCTGTGGCCTTACCCTATTTGGTCGACCGCCCGGTCGACCGCACATAGGCAGAGTTTGTTTTCTCAGTCGATTTTTTTTCGCACTTCGTTTTTGGGTTTTGGCTTTCAACGAGCATCATCTTGAAGATCTTTTAACTTGATCTTTGGACTCATCCAAGCGACTTGGGTGCACTCGTCGATCTTCAAGAAACTTCCACGACGAACCCGAGCGCGACGATCAATGTCCTTTCGATTTTACGATTTCTCCGATTTATCCGATCGAGGACATCGAACACTAGTCGATATGGAACCTGAAAGATATTCTCAATGAATTCATTAATTTCATGTTTGTTATCATCAAAACCATCAAGACCGAGATTAAGGCTAAGGTTGAAAACCTAAAGCCAACAAACCCTTCTTTCAATGCATCAAAACCAACAAACATTCTCTTGAATTTATTATGCCCCTCAACCATTATGGAAAACAACCCATATTTGAAGCCAATGAGCCTAGTAAAGCTTTCAATGCCCTTGCTTTGGCTCTATAACTTACATTCTTAGTGACTGATATGGCAAAAATTTTGTCAATATCCCTTTGCATTTCAAGTACATTCCAGACTAGTTTTTTTCTAAAAGTTTCCATGTAGTGTCCTGCAAGCCATTTAGATGCGGATTGCTTGTTTCTTATTGGTCTAGAGCATTTATGCTCTGAATCATATATCTTAATCACAAATGCTTCATTCCTTTGTGTTAAGCTTCCATAAATCCTCCAAGGACATTTGGCACTACACCTAGCCTCTATATTTTTTTCACCGGACCTAGTAAACTTAATAGTCTTCCCATTCTTCAAAGCATAGTCTTAAATATCTTGCCTGAACTATCCTGTTGACTCAAACATCATGTTAAGACAAAATTCATCAGATTCTTTGCCCCTAAATCCTTTACCCTTCGGTTTTCTAAATTTTTTTATATCTTCATCATCACTACTATTAGGTGTCTGCACTGATTCAGTTGAAGTATCACTTGATGATTCATCAGAACTTGATGAATCATTATTCCCACCCTCAGCTTTCATGTGTTCATCTCCTCCACCACTGGTACCTTGCTCATCTTTCATTTGCTCATCTCCTCCACCACTAGTACCTTGCTCATCTTTTCTGTGCTGATCTCCTCCACCACCGGTACCTTGCTCATCTTCCCTGTGCTCATCTCCTCCATCACTGGTACCTTGCTCATCTCCTCCACCACTAGTACCTTGCTCATCTTCCCTGTGATCACCTTCACTTTGCAAATTAAAAATTCTCTTCTTTCTCTTCACTATTCTGTATTCCTCATCATCCTCATCACTTGCCTCATCTTGGTCAGCTCCTTCATGATCAGGCTCCAAATTCTTATCCTGGTTCTGAGTTTTGAGAGCTTGTTCTAGTTTCTTTTTTCCTTAATAGTTCATAGTCTCTAACTCCTTCTGAATAGAAGTGTATAGACCCACAATTTATCATCAATTTGCACATCTCCTTAACTTCAATTTCTGTCTTTATCTCCACCAGTCCATAAGATAAGGACTTCTTAAGGTCTTTGTACCACAATTTAGGTCGAAAGTAACCTAATGTCTCTACCAAGAATCTCATGTTAGACAATGTAACTGTATTTGAAATCATATCATCTTCTCTGACTAAGAGCAGTTCACCCCCCACATAGCATACATGGGGTTCAAAAATTATGTGACTATCGTGATGTACTACAATCTCAAATTTTTTCATCCTACATGAAAATGAATATACGACAGATGGCAAAGAGTGAAAAAACAATGAAAAAAAATAGATTCACATAATATTAAGACCACAACACATGGATTTAAAAAAACCATAAATATACCTGTTATTTTTAGGACCACAGCTTCACAATGTCTCCACCGCTCGTCCCTTCGTGCCCTAATCCGGCGACAAAGGCGACAACAATCCTCCTCTTCGCAGTGTTCGAGCAGGAGAGTAGGTAAAATAAGGACTAGGGCATCAAGCGCACCCAACTTGGAGACGACGGGCAAATCCCTGTTTCAAAAAACATTAGCATCGGGGGTGGGTAATTTCATAATTTTCTATTAATCTTTACTCGTCCGTTAAAATATATGCCACGTTGGCAAAGTAACTTTGCCACGTCTTCGTCGTTAACGACCATGTCAGCAAAAATCGTCAGAAAAGACGGTGTGTGCTAAACGGGGTGACGGAATCAAAGTTCGTGTATTTTCTTGCTAACGAAAAAAGTTTATGCTAAAAATGGGAAAATGTCCAAAGTTTTTTTTTTTTTTTGGTATTTACTCTAAATTATATTTTAAGTATTTTATAAAGATGGTATAGTTGGATATGGTTTTAAAGGTGTTTGATTCTCGTTGACTCTCGTTGATTCTCATGACACATGTTGAATTACCCTAAACTGAAGTATTTATCTTGTTGTTCCTTTCATTGATCTTGATATCTATTATTGTTGAAATTCTTATTGCATGTTGTTGGCTAATATACATGTTGATATCATACTATGTTGCATGAATTTCATCTGTAGTGATTATGGTGATTAGGAAGCATATGTATGTGTTAATGAGTTGCATAATGTTAGATTCAGATTGTTGGTTGGTGACATTATTGATGTAGTTGTTGTCATATGCACTACATTGTTGACATCAGACCGATAGCATTTTATGCATGTTGCTTTATAGTTGTGAGGGTTATATTGACATGTTGTGCATTATGACCCGTTGTTAGGTACAAACCCGGACACTGTTGATTTATTGCCCGAGGTGTATGAGCAAGTGACATCGGTGATCACTAAATATCCACACAGGTGCGTGTGCGGCGTCGAGGTGTTAGACGTATGCGGGCTATCTTTTAGATAGTCGCATCTCCAGCTAGAGCGAGCTTGATATGCCACTCTCGAGGTGCAAGAGTACGGGAAAAACTCAATTGTCCACTACGCTCTTGATTGGGTGATTATTATGCATGTACGCATTGTCGGTAGGATATGTATGATTTGATATTGTGTTAGTTGACATGAGGATATGATGATAGTTATGAGGTGCATACATGATTATACATGCATATAGTGATTGTTAGATGCATAAGTATTTATCTAAGAACGAGATCACATTGATTGGTACGAACATATAATATTGGTAGTGGTATGTACATAGTTGAATATCATGTCATCATGGCATCATGGATGATCATCTTTATCTATTGACATATTATGATATCCTATACTCAGCTTTTCGTTGATTTTTGTTGATTTTGCTTCAGATTTGCAGATCTGAGTGGTATCTGAGAATGTCTAGTTAGATAGAGTAGATGAGTCAGACTTTGATATTGATTTCCATAGAGATGTACAAAGTTTTATGATAAATATTTTATTATTATAATAGATATTATTCTAATGCAAGTGGTTGAGGTTCATGAAGATTTTGGTGTGTTAGTTGATAGTTGATTGCGCTTTTTCTAGACGGTGTTTCTTATTTAGGGATGAATCTAGACGGGGCGTAACACCTTGTCTATTAACTTTGTGATGTTAAAATAATTATTATACTATTGGAAAAAAAAAATAAAAGCATAAATGTATAGAAGATCTCTTTTGAATTTTAAATGCTACAGGTAGATGATCACAAAAGTGTTGAAAGGTAATATTCAAATGTGGATCCTTCTAAAGGAAAAATAATCACATTGTTTGCCTCAAAGTAAGCAATGATCAATGCTAGATTTCATACATGATACATGTAAGCTGTGATGAGGACCCAAATGAAAACAGCAGCTGATGTGTAAAGTTAACATGTGAGATGGTAGTAAGAAGATAAGTAGATAAGTTATTTTATGGATTGGAAAGGGACATCCACAAGAATCCTTGAATAGTAAGGGGAATTATGGTTATCCTTTGCATGCTATAAATCCTTGGTTGCAATTTATGTCCCACAAGCAAAAGATTTCATGCATCTTAATTTATTCTCCAACCTTGAGCAATGTATATGCATGTTTATATCCCAACCTCACCTAATCCTTGGTTGAGTAATGAGTAGTTCCAATTGAGCTGATTGAGTGTTTTCAAAACTAAAAGTATTTTTCAAAAGAAAAGGGATTTTGCTTTAAAATTTATATTTTTAAAATTATTTTTCAAGACAGACAAGGTATTTATCTTTCTCAAAGTAACTTTGCCAAAACAGTTTGCAAAAGCTACAACTTGCCGAATATCATATTTATACATATTTATGATTTTTCAATCTAATTTAATTGGACTTTAGTTAGATTGGCAAGTAGTAGTTTAGGTTATTTGGGATTTTCTATTTTTAAAAAATTACTTATTTTAATACGATATGATATTTATGTATGTATGTATGTATGTATTTTTTAATCATGTTGAATTAGGGTAAACTCGTTTTGAAGTAAAAAATTTGAAATCCAACCCAAATAAATATAGGAAGGGAAAAAAATCTCAAAACTTGATCGAATTTCGAAAAACACCGATTTTAGTTAGAGTCGAATTTGACTTGAAATTTAATTAGACTTTGGTCGCAATCTACATCAAATTTAAAATGATTAATAATCGACCAAATTGAATCCAATATCAATGTTTTTCAACTTGAATAAGAGCTCTACAAGTTGGGTCACTAATTTGCGTAGGATAATTTAGTCATTTTAATTTTAATATATATATATATATAAATAAAGCATAGTTTGGTTTAAATTTTATAATTTTTATCCGACCCAATTAATTTACGACTAATTTATTTTAAGACTTGATCTGAGTCAAATTTTAGATCGATATTCTACTAAAATCATTATCTATAGATCCGATCTTCCGAAAAACATAAACATTAGTGGAGCTGTAGTAGTCGAGAAGAATACATCAAGAAAAGATATCTATACATCAAAACATATGTCAAATTGTGATGGGGTGTGGGAACAAATGGGGAATATTTTGGATGATAATGATGATGGTTATGATCCATTAATCTAATGTCAATGAGATTAGGTTTCTGAGAATAAATATCAACTTGTTATAGCTTATGGATTACCTACTACCAGTACTTTTAAAGGACTTGGAAATTTTGTCTGCCAACAACTAAAAAGCAAGTCCCCAATTTAATTGAAGGTCTACAACCACACATTAATTATCACTTGCCCTTTCTTCAAAGCAATGTCAACTGTTTCATTCTTCCTCAATTTGACCAATATATAAAAGTGGACTAAATTTCAAGGAATAAGCTGATGAGTGATTGGATGTTGATAAATTATTTTAATATTAATTAGAGAGATTGAATTGTGCTTTTGTTATGAGAAATTTGGAAGAGAGATCCTCTTTTATAGTTTGATATATCAATTACATCTTAACATATAATTAGGCATTATTTTATTTTATTCCATGCATGTAGATTAATGCAAAGGTTAATTATTTTTTATTAAAAAAAAACAATTTAGTCCCTCAAGTTTTATATTTAGTTTTTATTTAATTTTTGGATCAAATATCATTATTTTTTTGTTGGGATATGCGCGTGAATTGCATGTTCTAATGGATTCGCACCACCATGATTTTTCATTTAAAATAAGAAAATAAGAATTAAATTCTAGCAAGTAAATTTCATATGAGTAGCTTCCAATGGAAAATAATAATAATCATTTTTGTCTTTTAGAACATGTAATTCATGTGTATTTTGACATCGAAAAAAATTTGATACGAGGATTAAATCAAAATTAAATTTAAATTTTGATAAATTAAATCAAAACTTTAGAGATTAGACTAAAACCCACATCAAATTAGGGAACTAAATTTAGATTCATCCATGTTTATGAAATGTTCAATTTGTCTATAAACAATGAGAGGGATATTTCTAGTTCTTCTGTTGAATTTGTCAATAATTATTCTATAGATATTTAATTTTTTTATGATTTGTATTGCATTTTTAAACAAAAATAATATTAACAATTAATTATTTTGGTTAGTGCATTTAATTAACTTGAAAACAATCAAATTATTTACCAAAGATAGTAGATGAAGATGAGATTCATCTAAGATTTCTTATGGATTTTTCTCCTCATACTTGAGATTTTTTTTATAAAAAAAATCTTATTATGTCATTTGAATTGTTGATATAAGGAACACAATAATGAAGGAATTAACTGATTATAATTGACTGGCTTAAGTTTCCACAGACTCTACCTAATAGTCAAAATCAAATCCTTGGTCATGCACTGTTTTAGTCATGGAACTTTGTGTCCCTATTTGATAAGACCACCCTTGCTAAGGACTTCATCTTTCTTAAGTCAATGGTTTTTTAAAAAAAAATTGAGGGGGTTGGTTGGGTTTTTCAAACCAAAGATAATCAAATAAGTTCAAACAAGGAAAATAAAATTGAAATTTAACGATATATTCGGTTAAGCTATTGAATAACTAGTCGACGATAAGTGATAATCGATAGTTGATCATATTTTTTTTAGTTTTGGCGACTAAATTTTTAGTAATTGTTTTGAGATTTACCAAATATTTTTTTAAGAACGATACAAGAAAAAATAGCATCGTCACCAAGAAAAATGACATTCTAATATATATATATATGCTTGTAATCTAACAATTTAATTAATAATATATATAACTCAAAGTCTAATAAAATAAGTGTTAAGGAGTACTGAAACAAGGAAACATGCGTACACGTAGATGACACGTAATACCTTAGAAGTCGACCAATCACAGATTTCTATCACATGTTCGCATAATTATAATAAATAGTTTGCAATTGAAGCTAGCCTACATTTTATATATATCTCTCTCTTCTGAATTGTTTTGTACTTATTTTATTATCATATTCATGTATGCATATTATTATATTATTTTTTATACATACACCAGTGCATTACGATAAGAGGTGATAATTGAAATGGGTTAACTGCGATTAATTAGTCAATTGAACTGCAAAATCTAATTTTGGATAGTAAATTTACAGTTAGGAGTCGGTTTCGATTACTGGATCGCGAATAATTAGTAACTGAAACCGATTATATATTTCAATTTCGATTACTGATTATCCACGATTTATTCACGGTTAATCAGTACTAATTAATAATTATATATATTTGAAATTTACTTAGTACAAGTGATAGTAACATTATGGCCCGTTTGGTTTGCTAAAAAACGGGGCACTGGACTGGACATCCGCCCATGTCTCCCGTTTGGTTTGCAAAAGAAGCTTCGGGACAAGGACTTTTCCTTGTCCGGGACAGGATTTTCACCCATTTTGGTGTATCGAGAAATTTCTCGGTACACCGAAATCGGGCGGAGGACAAGGGCTGCAATTATCAAAATTACCCATTCCTTTAATCGTAGAATCGTCGGATCGAGTCGAGGTGAATACCAAAGTTGTAAATTTTCGCATGCTAAACGCGATGGTGGTGTCAGATTTTAGATTGGAAATCGTTTGGTATGATTTTTATATTTTTTGGTATTATCCTATTGTTATACTTTTAGGTTAATTGAAAATTAGTTGAACACTTATTAGTTAAACTAAAACTTCTTAGTGTATTAAAGTATTTGATACTATATATTAATATTTTTTTACATATTAATTAATTTTAAGACTAATTTACAAGGGTATTTTAGTCATTTGTCATAAATAATACTTTGTTATAGCGAAACAAACGCATGACAGAACGGAATATCGTGTCATGTTCTTGACGAAACAAATACGGTATAGCTATTGTTCCAGGACATCTGATGTCTTGTCCTTGTCCCTGTCTGGTGTCCTGTGATGAGCAGTTTGCGAACCAAACAGGCCCTATGTATATATTCAATAGGTCTGTGGTTAGAGTCCTAGCATTATCATTTTAATGTATATTTTTTAATTTATCCAGTCATATTGATTTGTTCATCCTTTCGTCTATAGAAGTAATCTTGGATGTTTATTCAGTCTAGTACTTGATTGCACTGTAACACTGCTTCATTCTAGAAATGAATTTTGTTATCTTTGGCAAAAAAATATGAAATAATCGGTTAGTATCCGAATCAAATTTACTGGTTTTGATTACGGTACTAATTTTTAAAAACAAACGATTTCGATTAACATATTTTTAAATCGATTTTAGTTTCAGTTAATTATATAAAATACGATTAATCGAATCATTGTCATTCCTAATTTTGATAGCAATAGATAATTGAACCAAAACAATACCAATATTGCCTCGAGCTAGGACTAAACTGAGGTACTATATATTTGTTCCGTGACTCAAATCTAGAAACTAAATTATCAAGCGAAATATGAATGCATGAACAGTTGATAAGTGAGTAATGTTTTTAAACTCCAATCAAATTTTAATTAATGTTTTTATTATAATTCATTAAACCAATTAAACTAATGTACTTATTTTTTAAAAAAATCAAATCAAATCAAGCACTTGGATTGATCGATATTCATCCGATTGGACCCGTTTTCATTCAAATTAGAATAACTAATTTTGGACTACTATTCAAAAATTTGCATGCAGATACATCCGCAGAAACTCGTGCGGATGTATATATTTGAATAAGAGGATCCACTAATTCATCCAAACCCGAATTCGAGCCAAACTTGGACTCCTGTAACTACTTCTTAATTCTTACCATCGAAATCAGACACTGGATATTGGATAAGATTAAAGCCCCCATCGGCCTGCCTGCGATCGCAATCGAGTCAGGTGGCTCGCAAGTCGCAATGTTGCTATTGATTGCGGTGTTCGAGCTCGCGTCGCTATCGCCACGTTTTAGAGTCCAATTGGAACGTGTCAAACCCCGTCTTCCCTTCTCTACTCTCCTCCTCCTTATCCCCTCTTCCCTCTTCCTCCTTTACTATATATATATCCATTCTCGCCTCTTTCTCTCTCTCTCTGCAAACGCCAAAGAATCGGCTCGCCCTCAACTGTCCCATCCGCCGCAGTCCGACGATTGATGACCGCAGTGCCGCCGTAGGTTAGCCAGAGGCACAGGAGAGAAAGAAGAAGAAGAAGAAGGAGGAGGAAGACCAAGAGGATGTCTTCTTTGGTTCTTTCCAACGTTGGTTTGACAGATCGCGTTAGCTTGCCGATGTATCTCCAGGGAGGGCAGGAGGAGGTGGGGGAGAAGGTGGAGATGAGGAAGATAAATGGGTTCCATTTAGGGAAGAGAGAGGAGGTGGAGGTGGATGAGGAGGAGGAATCATCGGAGAGTTCCTCAATCGGCGCCGCATCCTCCGCTTCCTCTTCCTCGGATAAAGCGGCCGCCGAGGAGGAGGAGGAAGTGGAGAGCAAGAGGAAAGATGGGGCTTTTGACTCCCTGGATTCCTTTGAAGATTCTCTTCCCATCAAGTAAGCCTTCTTCTTCCCCAAATTTCTCCGATTCAGTTGTTCCTCCCCATGATTTTGCCCTAATTTTCAAATCTGAGCAAGTTTTAAGAGGATAGTTCATGGATCCGCCAACATACGCCTAAATTTCCTCCGTTCTTGCAGGCGAGGTTTGTCCAATTTCTTCGCCGGGAAGTCCAAGTCCTTCGCGAGCCTCGCCGACGTCGCCGCCGCCGCCGCGAGCGCCAAGGAGATCGCCAAGCCGGAGAACCCCTTCAACAAGCGCCGCCGCGTCCTCATGATGAGCAAGATGCGGAGGGCCTCCTACAGCTCGCTCCTCTGCGCGCCATTGCCGCCCCTGCTCTCCCCAGCCCACGCCGTGGAGGAAGCGGACGAGGAGGGGGAGGAGGAGGACCGCGAAGGCGAAGAGCAAGGCTCTTCCTTGGCCCCATTCCCCCTCCTCTTCGGCGGCAACAACCTCGCCTTCAAGAACAAGAAGCAGCCATTCAGATCGCCGCGATCCTTCTCCCTCTCCGATCTGCAACAGCATCAGCATGCTTAAGTGCTTTTGTGTCCTTTTAACCAACATTTGACAGAGACTCCCTTGTAGTGAAAATATCAAAAGTACATGCTGGTGGGAATAAAAGAGAAAGCTTTATATGATTTTTTTCTCTCCCCCCTTCTAAATCAAGATTCTTGAATTCTTGCTTCTCAACTTTCATTTACATGAAAGATCTCTCTCCATGTAGATCTCCAAGAATTTTTCTCCCTCAAGTCTCAATTAGCATATATGTACATATATAATATCTGTCATCTGAATTTAACATCTTGAGCTGTTCTTGTTTGTGTGTGAGAGAGCAAGAGAGAGGGGGAGAGAAGACAAATGATGGCAATAATAATTAGGGTTAAGGCATGGGATGGAGGAGTGTTTAAGGATTGAGCAACGAAGAAGGGTGGGAATCCGGTGTCCTAGAGATTAAGGGCAAGTGTGGGTTAATTATTAGGTGGGGAAGATAAGATAAGGTGTGAGGGGGGACCACATGCAATGTGCGTGTCGTGGTGTCCTTATCCTCTTCTTTGCACCCGACCACTAAATTATGCTGCCTCCGTACGACGACCTGTTCCCCGCTCCTTATCTATATCAAACCTACCCATCCCTCACGGATTTGTTTATGCGGGTGTGTCTACCTGACCTTATTTATAAGTGGAAATTGGATGGATGCCCGTTACCCATTAATTAGGTCGACTCAAGAAGGCTGCCAATTGTGATCTAGCTCGATCTAACTAAAGTCAAGCTGCTTCTATAAAGTCTTGTGGTCAATTAACATTTTATTTTCTGTTAACTGTAATTGTATAGTTTTTCAATTATATCCCTATATAATTTAAGATTCATGCAGAATTTTATTATTCAATTCAAGTAGTTTTACGAGAGCCCAGGGCCGTTAGGTGCATTGCCAAATAAATTATCGGTCAATTTATATTACCACTAATATAAATAATCATCTTTTAGATTATTGGTAATATCATATTGTAGTGTTTAGTATGATTATCCATATTGTCTTATTTGGTACAACAATAAGCTTATCGAGAAAATAATATTTTTTTTACTAAAATATCTTTCAAATAAAATTGAGTAATTATAATTCGGACGGTATTTGATATCCACAACATCAAATCTGATCACTGATAACCAACGACACCCCGTGGCCGACAATTGATGATACCTCGTAATCGGCGACATGCGGCACTTCGTCATCTGCTACCAACATCACCCCATCGTCGGCGACTAGCGAGACTCCATCGCCGCAATCAGTGCATCACTGACCAACGACAACACCTAATTCGATCTGATCATCAATGACTAGTGACACCCCCCGTCGTTGACTATTGGGGGCATCATCGACCGGCCCATTATACTAGAAATTTTGATTTCTATTGTTGAAGAATTAGACGAGATAATGAAGCGCAACGAGAATGAAGGAGAAAGGAGAGCCATATTCAAGAGGAGATGAGCTTGAAGAATAAGGATTGAGGCGGAAGAGATGAGGTTGAAGAAGAACAGAAGAAGAAGATTGCAGCGGAAAAAAGAAGAAGAGGAGATCGAGATGAGGAATATTTTTATTTGAGTGTATTTTTGTTAAAAATAAAAAATAAAATTATCACTTTATTGATAATCTACTTGGACACTTTTCATGAAGATTATCTTCATTGCTAGTTTGGTGAGATTATCAGAATTCTCGATAATATGAATAGATTACTTCGCTTCAAATATCCCCTAATAAAAAAAAAATGTCCATCTTCTAGAAGGAAAGATTAAGATTAGGCGATTAGGCGTTTGATAAGTCCCTCAGCCAATCTTATCCAACTGTATTGATTCTTGATGTCAATTGTCAAACCCAACAAATTTCTTAATATTCTAAATCTCAAGAAATCTTCCTCTTCTTTCTTGTTTTATTCTCCTAATGCAGTGGTTGAAAAGGGCCAATAGTGATTGTTAATGAGTTATCTAATATGAACAATTCCTGGCCTTATCGGATTGGGGGAATTGGAAACTTTGACCGTCCACCAGATTGGACAGCGTCTTGGACAAGCAAGATGAGACCCGGACGACACCAGTTCTTCCACGGCTGAGAAGAACAGATGTTGACATCGTCGGAAAATACAAGCCCATGGCCATGCTGCGTTCTAGGAATCAAGAATCGCATTCATGTGCACGGCCCATGAATTGTGATAGAGAGATATATATGATTGCGTGTTCCTTGTTGTTCTAAGACCCGATCAAATCGGATTTAAGCTTAATCAAAAATCAACTGACCCAAATTTAACCAAGCAAGTCTGCGATTGGATGTTGACAACATCCAATCGGATGGTCTCTAGCGCCTACGGATGAACGGATTCGAGTATCTTATATTTTTATGATATTTAGATTCTATTTTGTATAAGATTAGTTCTTAAATTTTGAATCTGAATCCTAACCTATTGGAATCTAGAATTGGATCCTATCCGAAACTCCATATTAGAACATATTCATTTACAAATTTTAGGCTACATGTCCAGGATACCCTGTTGGAACCCATTCTTGTACAGGTTTCGAGATATAAGTTCAGGATACCATGTTGGAATATGTTCATGGTACAATGTTAAAACTTGTTTAGTGTACCCTGTTGAAACCTACTCATCTATAGGTTCCAGCATATAAGTTTCGAGTACCCGTTCTAGTTTCAGTTCCAGTTTGGGTACTCGATGTGTTGGGTCTGAAATCATAATTAATTTTAACTGATTTTTTAATTTTTATCCCAGACTCTATTCGAATTTAATTCGAATCTAATTTAAATCTATTCAATCGGATAAATTCCAACTGGTCCGTTTTATTGAGTACCCACGCACATTCCTATTCGGCGGATAAGACTTTGTAGACTGGATAGCCAAAACGGGAGGAATGCAAGTCAGATGGGATATTTGGACAGCATGATCCATTAGTACTCGTTGAAATATTCGACCATTTAATGGAATGATGATTTTTGGACTATTTTGTTCATCTTAAACTGTGGTGAATTTTGGCTAATCTTAATGAACAAAATGTATATATTCGTCTTTTTATAAAATTTTGATTGTGAAGGTCACATCATTGTGGTTGTGTGTGTGTGTTTGTTTTTGTTGAGTGTTTTACTTGCCATTTGAGCTAAGATTTCGATATGTATTTGATGCACACCGAGTGTTCGGCAAATTGGCACAAAGATGTGAAAACAATTTAGCCATGAAACTTCAAGGTGGGTTAGGCCTCAAACATGAGAGGTGCACGAGTGTCATTCAAGTGGATAATCTTTAGATGAAATGAGGCCTTTTGATGAAAATGATTGATTCACTATTAGACTAAATTTCTAATGTTTTATACCTTTTGTGTTCTTTTACATATGTTTATATTTCAAAAATAGAAAACATTTTATGATGTCATGGAAACACAGATTTCCAACAAACACGGTAAAAAGAGAGTCAACATCCATAACCTTTCTGCTATATACAAACTAGGTACTTGTATTCACAAAGGAACAACGTCGATGTAGAAACAGTACGCACACACCCTCCTCCAGTAGACAAATCAAATCATATCCTTTGAAATTGTTACAGTTGAGTTGATGAGAATGATTTATAACTGCTATTACAAAGATTTGGTATATTTGGAATGCTATTATAATTAATAAGAATAAGTATTATAATTTATCCTTGTGGAATCCAATAACAAAATGGTTGGTTACGCTTCAGAACATCAAAGCAGTCTCTCTAGTTCTTTACTTTGGAGGAATCCTTCATCTGAATGAAGGAAAACACCAACGGATGATAGTTGATGTCTCCCTGCAACCAGCTTTTCCTCGCATGCTGGAGCAAGAGTCTGTACCATGGAGAAAAGATTATGAACTAACCCTCTTGTCAAAGCACAAGTACTAATAGAAAGAGTATCCCATTTGTTAGCAGGGCTTGTAATAGTTATCAATGAGATGAACATTCTCACAGGAAATTGAGTTTTTAATCAAATTTAATCATTCACATTCTCAATCTCCGTTTTACTGTTTTTGCTACCCCAGCTGATTTGTAATTCTTGTGAAATAACTTAAGGCTGAATTCAACATAAGAAAGTAAATAGAAGCTTTATAAAATGCTTTTTTCCGCCTCACATCTGAAGATCCTTCACTGATATGAGTATTATGTATGTATTTCTCTAATGAAAGATTGTATTCTAGCAAATCCTAAGAGGAATGACCTCATAATAGAATTGTTGGCTATTGCATGTCATATTCCAAGTGAATATGTCCATTTGCAAGGAACCATCGAAAAGCCTGTGAATATGTAGCTATAAGCCATTTTCAAGCAACCAAACGCTTCCAACCTGACCTCTCAAGAATGAAAATAAAGATTATTCATAGCAAAGATGGATGACTAATTGTTAATCAATCAACAAGAATAAATGTTGGTCGCACCTTAGATGCTTATAGTGAGAGACCCTCAGGATTATGTGCCTCGATGTCAACATGCCTTATCCCAGGAACAATCTTCTGGATTTCTGATTCAAGCCTATCCACCTCATATCCGAGAGCTTCAACAACATCCTCACCTTCCATCATAAATAACAACATCAATGATCCAAGTCATGCATGTAAATCACATGCAATACCAAAAATTTTCTTACCATAACTAGCCATAACCTTAAGCAGTGCAGTATCATCTTCAGATTTTGCAGCCTCTCGAAACTGTTAACATAAGCAAGTTATTCTTATATTACAAAGTTGGAGACCTTCCTTTTTTGATAGGTGTTGGATTACCTTGAAGAAAGTATGTGTTGTCTGATAAATCTAGTAATGCAACATATTCCTTTTTGTGTTGGGCACAATGAGAAAGTGACAGCCCAACTATCCAAATTTATATTATAGTATTACATACATTTGCTCATAGAAAAGAATAAACCCTTCCACTCTCACTCTTCACATCCATGACATGCATATTTCAATAAGCAACCGGAAAAAATGTCAAAAGTCATACAGGTAATTTTAAAGTAAAATTTTCCACCTACCATATATTATACTGCTTTGGCTCAATAAAGAGACAAATTTCAGCATTATTCTAAGTTTTTTATGTTTCAGAAGGATGCTCATCTCAGTAAACTTTTAAACTGATTGGTTCTTTTCAGCAGTGTTGATTGGGAGAATATTGACTTTTTGTGACTGGTAGAGCCAGAGGATAGAAGGCATCTGATACTTGATCTGATATCTAATAGTAATTGCGTAAGCAATAGTACCAAAAATTAGACTAAACCCATCTTAATTATTTGGATGCACATTGATTGTTTTGTCCAATTCTGAAATAAAAAAGAACTGTTCGGTTTTAACAGAACATCAGCAGCACACCCCTGGATATGCTCACAGAGCCACATTGTCCATATACAAAACTAAACATACAACTAGAGCAATAACATACCTGTTTTGCCCATTGTTCACGTCCAATTCTTTCCAAATAATTTTGTACCACTACAACCCCATTGAAATCTGAATAACAGCAAATGAAACATAAGTGGGTTGGCTTGGCCAAAGCTCTATGTCAAGTGCTTTTTCAGAAAGTAATCAACTATATAAACCATTTTCCCTCCAAATATCAGCTTGTGAACCTTGTTCACCATAAAAATACCTGAAGTCCTAAACTAAGAAGGTAATGGAAAAATTGTCAGCCCATGTATTTGGTGTTAGCTTGTACAGACGCAATTACACTACATTTTGATAAGGCAGGTGTTTAGCATGTCCTGGAACAATTTTCTATGTTCTGTTCCATGCTATGTCAAGGGCATGCCAATCACACTGGCATGCCACATACCTGAATTGGATCCCATTCAAATCCTTGTCAGGCAGCAAATGTCATGCTAGTTCATCAATGATTAATTATCAGAGTTAAAATCTTAAACAGTATCATATCCTCTAAATCTTAGATATTATGGCAACTCCAATCCTTGAAGAACACAAATAGATTGATGAATAGTAATGTTCAAAGAATACCAATCTCAGCTTTGAATCTAAAAAAACCAGGTCCAATCACCTCACTCTTGCAATCATACAGAGCATCTACAACCTGCAGTGGATTAATGCACAAGTGTTATAGAAGCTCAATGCTTATACATGCTACGAGTTCTATGTTTGCTCTCACCGGATCAGATTTTAAGAATTGAAGTACTTTTTCCATTTCATGATCATCAATTGCCCTACCAATTAAAGCATGCCTGTTTCTCTGGATGAGAAATATAGCAACCTGCAACATCAAATATATATGATCAGCTTTGTTGCACTAACTACAAAGTACACCTTAGGGGATAATATCAACGGTAATATTGCTAACAAAACCCAAACTAGATAAGATCATATATGTGTAGTCTCCTGCTTGGTCAGTGATATTTCATTAACACTAGTACATAAGGACATTTTTAGTAATTAGTAGTATGTTTTGCACTTTATCTCCAGTGATTGCAAAAATAGTTTTGATCATGATTTTGAAGACGGGTGCCTTCTGGTATATATACACCCATTAGGCCTCACCTTCAATGAACTTATAACAGGCTCACCAATCACCACTCATCTTTTGGTACATGTAAAATTTAGCATGCCATATTGCCATCTACCATTAGAACTTACCAATGGTTGTTTGTTTCTTGTAGCAAATATGGAGAAAGAAGACTTTACATCTCAGCTATCTAATTACCTGCATCATAGTTTAGCTTGAGAAAAAGTCAATTGTTCTACTTCATGCCTATGCTGCATAGTGCCTAACAGTACTTTCTTGGACTATCAGCACATGCAAGGTTTCATAAGTAATTAGCCTAAATCTACAAGGTGAAACATATGTCCTCTTCAACAATGAAATTTCAGCAAGACCAGACTAAAGCAAAAGAGACATACCATCAGCACAAAAAGAAGAATGAAAAAGTTTAGTTGCATAATATTGCTTATTCCCCTATTGCAGTTGCATGTACATTGTAGGTACGTAAGTTTGTATTAACCGAGTCCAATATGGAGTTTGTTTTTGTCAATCTATTTTTATATTGTTAGACATTAAAGGTCAACCTGTTTCTAATATAAAAAAATGTAGGCACTTAAAAAAAATCTGATGGAATCAATCAACATAAGTTTCAATTTCAACTAATTCAAGGATAAATTATAACAAACCATTCCAAGCAGATTGCCAACTATGATGGAACCAATTGGGTCATATATTGCATTTCCAGTGGTATTAACAGCCACCAATGTAGCTGCAGCAATAGCAAGACCAGTCACTGCAGCACCATCCTGCATAACAAGAACTGGATGGGATGCCAGAAAATGCACAGATCATGAACAAATCATGGCTAAGTGGATGACACATGGAGGATTTTAAGGGTAATGCATGGATAGATATAATAGATAATTGATTGGGTAATAAATTGTAAATCTAACCTAAAGCAAACAATGAAGAATTAAAACAATTTAATCAATGTTTTTTGAGGGATGACATTTAATTAATGGTAACACGAAGTGATAAAACAATCTTTATCAGCTATTTATAACACAGAATCACCTCAGTCATAACAGCAACAGATGTTGGATCATGACCCCGCCAGATATAGTCCCATAGTTTCATGCCTTCTGCAGCTGCTCCTTTCTTCACAGCATTAATAGCAACAATCAGCGAAGCACCTGACAAAGTCATCACAATGATCGCTATGCAAAATACAAACGACAGAATATGAATGCTGTGACATGTACCTTCGATTAGGAAGGATCCACCAATCACTAAAGCAGCATAGTGGATATTTTCAGGAGGCTGTTATAACAATGCACAAAAAGATAAGCAACACAATTAACTGATTGAAAAAGCAACAATGCAGTAGAAGTGCAAATTTCGAGATAAAATTTGGATAAATGATGATTTTAAATAGCATACATGAGAACTCCACAAGTTCTGAAATCCATGCACAATTGTGGCACCAGAACCAAGGCAAAAGATACCCACAGCAGATATTAAAGACCAAACAAATCTCTCCTTCGAATAACCGTAACTGGAACAACAAATAGGTAAGTCAATGCAAGATAAAAAAAATTGAGTAGCTTTAACATAATATTTCCATCCGTTGGCTTAACATCAATCGTAGCACTTCCCTGATGACATTGTATGCAAAAAATAGAAAAAATGAAACTAAATATAAGGCTCAGTTATTTGGTGACAAAGCTAGCCTTATGTTGGATCACTGGCTGAGTATATCAATACCATGAAAGAGAAGGATGAATAATGAAAATGGAATTAATAGGGAGCAAAATAGTGACCTACGGATGCATAGCATCTGGTGCACGCCTTGAGCTGTTCAAACCATATGCAAGAAGGGCCTATATCAATATCATCAGTTAGTTCATGAACCGGCAAACCTTCACTCTAGATAAAAACGATAATGTGGCAAAAGAAATTAGAAAGAAGTTTTTTCATATCCATAAAATACTGCCTATGTTATGGAAGAACCTTTGAAGGGGATATTTATATTGCTGTTTGAAAATACCTGGTTTGCAAAATCTGCAACTGAGTGCACAACTTCAGCTAACATAACATGACTAGAAGTTGCAAGCCACACCCCAAACTTGAGAGAGAAAACAAGAAAGTTGCACCATAATGCTATGGTAACTGCTCTTTGGCTGTAAGTAACATCCCATTGACAATTATGTAAGTAACAAAGAAGCTCTACCCTAATAGTTGACTAGAACTAAAAAGTCATGAACTCGCAATATGAATCTCAAAAAAATATAGAAATTGATGAAACTTGAATGTGAGTGTCAAGGATATGTTCAAAATTAACATGAATCTCAAAAAAATATAGAAATTGATGAAACTTGAATGTGAGTGTCAAGGATATGTTCAAAATTAACCACACCTATTTTCATCATTCCTTGCTGTATGACTACAATCAAGGAAGCCAACTCTTAACAAAACTTAATTGTACTAAACTCTATGGGAAAACAGTATTCAGATTGTTGCATTACACTTAAAAATTTCCATTCAATTATGTCTTCATATACATATCTGAGAAATTGCTAATTAACAAGAAAAATTGATCTTCGATCAGTAAAATCTGAAAAACAATATTTTGATTTATGTAGCACTTTGTAATTGCTCATGCATGTTGGGCACTCATGTCTGCTGTCAAGACAAAAAAAGACCAAGGAAAAGCTTTTCCAATCATTCTAATAAACACGACTCTTTTTGTGTTTGCCTGCTGCACTAGAGGTCAAGCGTGAAAAAAGTGAATCATACTACCAGTTCTAGTGGCAACGACCAACAATCTATGGTGAACAAAGTGACCAGTAGGATGATGCATGGAGAATTTTTTTGAGAAGGATGCAATTCCTTTATCCATTTTATGAGGACATCTTGTGGCATATGTACTTGTCTGCCCAAAAGGAAGAGAAGATAAGGACATTGGTTTGGCAATGGATTAATAATCAAAAGATGCTAGTAAAGTTAAATTTAGAATTCATTTTTATGAACAATGCATTTTTACTGACAGCATTCATACTGGCAGATTTTAGTTAAAATTGTTAAAACAAGTAGATTCCAACATCTCCTAAGAATCTATTTGTGGCATTAAAACTTAATGTGCTATAAATTTGTTAGCCATTGGATAAAAGCTATCACTACCAATCATTTAACTAAAGAATACAATGAGAAGCTCTAATTCTTATGATCATCTATAAGAAGTTACTTTATCATGATTTTCCGTAGCATCAACAGTAAAGAATGACAAAAGAAAGGCTCAATGTTGTTTCCAATGAGCCATACTGTGTTTGTGCGCGCGCTCTGCTAAACCATTTCATCTCAAATGCACAAAAAAATGCCGAGCATATTCAGTTTACCTATGTGCATCATCAAAATCTGTTCTTTTAACTTTTGCAACCCTAAGAGAATAATCTGCAAACACAAACATCACAGTAAACGATCTCAGAAAAACCCTCAAAATGATCCCTTTATTGAACTGGCATGAGAAATTGACAAGGAGACTCAACTGCGAACGAAAGAAGACAAGGAAGCAGACAAGCCCATTCCAGGAAGCCTCACCGGTAAGGACAAGTCTCGAGGCAAAGAAGAAGACCTACATAAGTACGCACCGGAGGCCGAACTGGAGAAGAGGCGGTCAAGACCAGCAGCTACGACCGCTGGCGATTGGTCTTCTCTTCGGGGGCTCGCCTGCTGGAGGCAAGAGAAGTGGGACGCCAGAGGCACGAGGATGGAGCGGCCATCTTCGCGGGCGGCGAAGGAGGGAAAGGGCGGTGAAAGAGTTAGCGTGGGGGATAGGAGGCCGCGAAGGCGGCGGACCGTCATCAGCACCATCGTGGGCGGGGTACGCATTGATGGAGGCGCCGCCGCTGCTGCTGCTGCGTAGCAGCGCAGTTTCCATCAAAATCCCACGGAGGAGCGATGATCGATGGCGGCAGCAGAGGAAATGGAGAAGACTGACCTGGCGATTATACGCCGGCCCGATAAAATCGGATACAGGCCGCTTGTGCTCGGGCTGTTATCAGATCGATCTGATAAGATCCGAATCCTTAAAGTGTAGCGCCGGATAAGTGCTATCGGATCGGGTCCGATCCAATAAATCAAAATAATATTGGGTTGAATATTAATGAGTTTAAATTAATTTAATTTAATTTCTTTTTTTTTACTATTATCAAACTAAACGGGTCGAATTATGTCAATCCATTATTATTCATTTCAGCCCGATAACTCAAACACGATTTGCTAGGCCTTTCAAGAACCAATGAGAATAGAACACCTACTTGGGTGAGCAAGATTCGAACAATCCGAATAATCCGAAAAAATCGATCTAAAAAAGAAATTCGGATCTGGTTAATAGGGTAAAACAAGTCGGTTCGGGTCTTCATTTTACGTGCAACATATTTATAAAAGATAGTGTTGATTTTGTGATTAGAAGGTTGGTAACAAAATCTAAGAGGTCATGAGTTCAATTCCTTGTATGGTCATATTTTTAATACAATTGTTCATCTTTTTTATCATTATTTTCAAGATGAATTTTAATTTTTTTATTTTTCTAAAAAAAAAATTGGATTATTCGGGTCGGGCCCCGAATTCTTAATCGGGTAGGATCGGGTGGTATAAGAGGCACCTTATTCTGTTCGAATTATTTGGGTCGACTCAGATTTTGACCCGACCCCACCTATGCTCACCCCAAGCAATATTCTTAAGAATTATCAGATCTAGTGGGGCAAATAGAACAGGGCACAGGATTTCAACTCAGGAAATTATACGTGTCTTTCACACGTCAATCAATTTAATTTGAATTTAGGAGCTCGTTAGTCCGAGTGGAGATAAAAATTGGGCTTGCCGAAGGCTCATTTGATGGGGCCCAATATCTGTGCCCCGTTATTGGGGAATTTTGAATTTTGTATGAATAAAAAATTGGTAGAGAAGGAAATTCTCTTCAATTTGGTTATGATAAATGAAAAAATAAATAAGCGGATATAATATTTATTTATTTTAATTTGAATAGTGTAAGAATTAGAGGAAATGGCCATATTTTATTATTTTGGACGAAAATATTTTAAAACCTTTAAATCCTAATTAAATACCAGAGGCGCTAATTTTTGTTCGAAAATAAAAAATTCGTATTCCAAAAGTTCTGAAACTGTCGTTCTGAATCTGCATTGATTTCATTAACATGCATTTTAGTTCTGAAGATGCTTTATCTTCAACCTACGTTCCAAGAACTATTGGATTTCATTATTCATGGCTGACCCAATATTGTTGGATTTCAGTTTGTCGACATCGTTTGCCCCTTTTTTAGTCGTTGTTTCGTGAAGCAAGAGCTTAGTGTGTACTTGAGCGAGGGAATCAATCATTCTTTTAGCTTTAGTTTAGGTTCTACATCTCATAATGATATTATATCTCGACGGATGTTATAGATGAGACAAGATGTTCAGGAAGCGATGACTCGTTGTGAAAGTGAGTTGAATGTTATAAAGGGGAAAGATGTTGTGAGAGTGAGCAAAATGTTATAACCATGCACAGACCGAATGTTGTTTGAATGAACATGTTGTTTTGAAAATTGACGAGATGTTATAACCACGAATGAAATGTTGTGAAAGTGGGCGAGATGACAATGGATGAGATATTATAACAATTTACGAGATGTTATAACCACGAATGAGATGGTGTGAGAGTGAGTCGGGATGTTAACTTAGCAATTTAACATATATGGACAATGTTGTTCAAAAAATAATTCACTACTAGAAATTGGGTCTTCAGCAACGACCGCTCAAGCCGTTAAAATTTGCAACGACGTTCTTACGACCGCTCAAGCCGTTGCAGATATGCTGTATCTGCAACGGCGTTCAAACGGACATGCGAGCCGTTGCAGATATTAATTACCTTAGCAATGACTTTCTAACGGATACGTTAGCCGTTGCTGATGATAAACTTATCAGCAACGGCGTTTTAACGGTTAAGTGAGTCGTTGCTGATAAGTTCATATAGGGCACGCGATCGCGCGCGTCCCCTTCTTCCTCTTCCTATGCTGCCATTGCCCGCTGCCCTCTTCCGACGCCACCGCCGAGCTATCGCTGCCAACGCCGCCGCCCCGTCCTCGACCGTTGATTCCCCATATGTTCCAGGTATTTCTCGCCACCCCGCCTTCCCCATTGATTCATAGGTATAATCCCAACTGAAATCCTATTTTTAGGGTTTCGGCCGGTGGCCGCCGTCGGACATTATACAGTGTCCGGACACTGGACTCCGGCGCCGAAAATGCCAAAATATTAATTTTTTATTTAATTATTTAATTGTTTAGATTAATTATTTAATTTGTTAGATTAACTTTTAGGGTTTAGATTAATTGTTATGATTTAGATTAATTTTTATATTAATTGTTAGAGTTTAAATTAATTTTTAGATTAATTTAGTTAGATTAATATTTAATAATGGTAGGTTAATTATTTAAATTAGTTAAAATATTATAGATTAATATTAATTAATTAGTTAAAATGTTAATTTGTCTGGAGTTGTCCTCAGTGGACTCGCGCCGGAATCGTCTACTTCGGACTTGCGCCAGAATCGTCCACTTCGGACTCGCGCCGAAATCGTCCATTTCGGACTCCTGCCGGAATCATCCTTCATTTACGCTGCCTGGGAGGCTATTTCCCGGGCGAGGTACAACATGCAACTGGGGCAGCCCCGGTCCCAAGTGATGGCCCGAGCTGGGACCACTAACATCGCAGAGATTCGGGGATACATCCCCGATTGGATTACTCCGGATATATGGGACCAGCTCGTGGCATTATGGTCGACGGATCGATGGCAGGAGGTTTCTAGAACTGTGGCTAGAAACCGCATGTCGGGGGGAGGAGCGCGTCACACTGGCGCCTCTGTTGCATTTGCTGTGCACGCGAACCGTATGGTAACTATACATTAATTTTAATTATATATTTTGTTTGTTACTATGTGTACTAATTAATGTATTTGTTTTGTAAATATAGACGACGATGTTGGACGACGGGACTGTCTAGCGACCCCCCCCAATGACGGTGTTTGAGTGGACACACCGTCGAGTGCACGGGACGGGGGAGTACGTCGACAACCGCGCTGCATTTATTATGGTAAGTATATTTGTTTAAATTATTCATTATATATTTATAATTTAAGTTTTATGAAAAATATTAAACAAAAAATTAAACTCGAGTAGGAGACCTACAGTCAGACGGTGATATAGCGCGGAGGCACCCCCGAGGACTTTGACGCAGCAGCGTGGGTCGATGCTGCAGGTGGCTGGGACCACGACCGCGTGTATGGTTTTGCATATAGTGGTCATGCGCGAGCCGTGCTAGGGCCACTTGGGGCATGCACCGACCCCTTCGCATGCTGGTGAGCGGCCGTCGACCTCCAAGTCCAGAGATGATTATAGTAGCAGGATAATGACACTGGAGGAGACGGTCGCGCGTTAAACTGAGTTGATGGAGCGTCAGAGTCAGATGATGGCGGATATGCAAGTTATGCTACGCAAGTTGTCAGGTCATCGTGGAGCAGCATCATCTGATCCATCGTCCTCGAGTTAGTCCACGCCGGTGTATACCCAGGTACTCCAGACTCCGCCATATGATCCAGACCATCCCCCATCGTCATCGTGAGATTTATTATTATTTTATTATATTGACTTTGTTACTTCGATACTATATATATTTCAGTTTTGTTTTATTTGAATATTGATACTTAAATTTTGCATTTGAATAGTTTTTATTCGATTGTGGATAATTATAAATATAAGTATAATTATTTTGATATATATCTGAGTGTATTTGTGATGTGTGAATGGATGTGTGAGTTATGTATCAGATAATGTATCAATGTATTAATGAAAATTTAGAATTTTAAAGTTTTTTCGGTAGTAATCAGCAACGACTTTCCCACGGCCGTCCGTGGGAAGGCCGTTACTAAAAGTGTATCGAAAGTCGTTGCTGAAGACCTACAGCAACAGCTTAGCAACGGTCTTTTACTAACGGCGTTGCTACTTACACGCGGGCCGTTGCTAATAATTGATATCAACAACGGAACCAGGTCCGTGGCAAAATCGTTGCTGATAGTATTATTAGCAACGGCCCGAGCGATCATTGTTGATCCGTTACTAAGTTATCAGCAATGCATGTTTCTGCCACGGTTCCGTTGCAACAGGCAGAGCCGTTGCACACCGTTGCTGATGGTTTTCAGCAGCCCATTATTCCAGTAGTGATTATTGACTATTTTTTGTTAATTAAGTTTATATTGAATGTCATTTATTTTAGAAATTTTTTTATCTAAAATAGTCATATATGAAACCACCCTGAAAGTTATTACTTACATTTATTTCTTTTCACGTGCTCTGCACTCCCTTTAAAAAAATGAGAAGAACAATTCTATTTGATTTTCTAATCAAATACTTAATTTCTCTCCTTTGGTTACAGATTATGTGAGCCACAAAATGCTGGAAGTAAACATTTAGAAAAAAAGAAACAAATATAAAAATCCAAAACAAAAAAGAAATGGTGTGATAAAAGTTGAGATCAGATGGTGTCATGCAGTGCAATGGGGGACGAGGCCAGAGAGCATGTTGGTTGGGAGTGCTGACGAAATGACTTTATTAGCGTGCATGCAAAGCACGTCCAAACACGGAGGAAAAGAAGAGCGTCAGAGACTCAGAAGTTTGTCCTCCGTCACGTCTACTTTCATGCACACACAAAAGAGAGACACAGGGGAACAAATAAATCTCCCCCCAAAAGCACAAAAGAGACAACAGGGGAACAAATCATTCCTCCCTGAATATTATTTTTGAAAATAATTATCACAATAATTTTAGTTTTAGCATGAACTAAAATTTTTAATATATATAAACTATAGTGTAGGTTATTATTATTATTATTATTAAAAAATTAACGGTGAACTAAATTATGATGATCTCTTGCACTGCATGTTGTTTTTAACAATTAACTCTCGTTGAAAGAATATATACTTAAAAATAAGATAAGAAAATTGGTTGTTTGATTCTCTTCTTTTGCATCTTTGCAAAATCAACTTGAATACTCTTCGTTCATTTTTGTATTATGTTGATGTATGAGATAATGGAAGGGACATAACAAGAGTCGTTGTCCCGTGTTCATTTGTAAAATGTTATAATGGATAGGACAAAAAAATATGCATGGAGATAGAGCAATAAGGTAATTCACTAGTACAATGATACAATCGTGAAAAATTATTACAATCCCCTTAATTTATCAAAAATCTAAATAATTCATTGATTTCATTTGAGATATCTCTTATCCCGTGGTCTCATCGTGGCAACAAAACTACAACACAAGATGAACAAAAAAGTGTTCCTTATACTCTCATGTACAATCTTGTGCAATTCTGTACAATTTTGTAGTGTTATGTACAATATTATATTGTTCTACACAGTTTGCAAAACGGACAGACTCGAGCTTCGGTTCAATATCAATTTGTAGACTTGAACTAATTTTTCTTTTGAAAGAAAATAATTTTAGTTTGATTTTATTTATTGTATTGGAGCCATACCTTCAAACATAGGAATGACAACGGTTTGATTAGCCGTATTTTTTGTGCTTAATCGAAAGTTCAAAATTGAACCACAAGTTTACTATTTGAAATCGAATTTTGTGATTGAATTAATCAGTTATTCGCACTTAACTGATTTCAATTGCCACCTCTATTCAAACACCTATAGAAAGACTAGAATTTAGTTTAATTTGACTTGATTTTTTGCACAAACTATTTATTGAAAACTCAATGGATATATAAATAATTCAAATTACTTTTTTTAATTTTTTCTGGTCGAGAGAACAGAGACAAAAACTAAACACTAAAAACAAATTTTAAAATAGCATAGGGGATATTTTGAAATTGACAAAAAAGCAAGAAATTACGGTGGCATTTTGGTCATTCCAAATATTTTTACAAGAGGAAGGAGGACAAATGTGTCTCTTCACTCCACATCGATCCTCCTCGGCAGAACCGAGCCCATGAACCCAAACTCCTCCACATTTCCCTTTTTGCCCTCCACACTCAGCCTCACGTTCCCGCCAACTTTCACCGTTTGCAATCCGGTTTGGAACACCTCCCTCACCCACCTTTCGAAGCCGCTCTCCAAGTACGAACCGGAGGCCGCCATCAGCTCTTCCACCGCCGCCTCGTCGATCACCAGCCGCCCGATTGCCTCGCTGCAGCCGCTCTTCACCTCGTCGAACGCCAGGTGGAGCTTGGAAAGGAGGTCCTTGAGCGCTCGACCTGATCTTTCCATGGTGAATCGGGCAGTGACCAGCTCGAGCAGCTCGGATGGAAGATGGGGGTTTCTACAGTCTGTCTCATTCGTTAGATCGCTTGGGGCAGCTTCATCTCCGTCGAATTCTTCCATTTCCACCTCGGCAAGCATGTTCAGATCAAGGCCGTGATCTTCTGTTCTCGCTCTCTTGGGGTCGCTCTGCAACTCGGTTTCTGGCTTCCTTTTTAGGTCTTTGTCTGCCGATCTCTCTTCTGCCTGCAGCTTCATCTTGATCACATGTTCCTTGCTCTCATCTTTGTAGTTTTCTGAATTTGACGTGGTCATGATGAAAATTGTATCGCTCAAGTTCACTTGTTTGCCTGATGAGCTCCCAAAAGCTCCCACTTTTAGGGCATCTACGAGAAATCCGATGAGGCTATCATCTGCTCGATCAATGTCCTCAATGAAAACCACAAACTTTGAATCTTTTTCTAATGATTGTTCCAGTGCCTCTCTACAGGAACTGGCTTTGCTTGCCCATTTCCTCATGTTCATTTGTATTAGTCTATCATCAGATCCACAGAAATGTTCGGACATCACTCGTGCTAGTCTTCTCTTTGAAATGCAATCACTGCCTTGTAACAGAATAAAGAGGCCCTTGTTTTCACATGATCTATCATCACTCAGAGATTCCACAATTAAAGGAATCATTTCTGATTGCCAAGGCATGTTCTCTTGCAATTTCTGGGTTAATTCTGCTCGGTCTGCTGGCACCTGTTTGTTCTTGTTTGATGTCGCTGAATCTGAGACTAGAGCACTTCCCAACGAAAGAGTGATTCCCACATCCTGATTTCCTGGCTTTTTGAGGGAATTTAATCCGACTTCTGAAAGTCTTATCTTTGCCTCATCTCTCTCCTGCCAATTACAAATCCCATTTTTCAGGTTGACTATGTTAAATGGGAATCCACTTTCAAGTTTTGCAGTTGTCTCAGAGAAAGACAGAGAATGTGATTGCATCAACATTTTGCTATGGCTATTGTTAGGCCACCATGGATATGATGAACACGTATTGTTCTTGCCAAGGGAATTCTGATTCAAGAAGGGGGGATATAATTGATTTTGCCTTCTGTGATGCAGACTTTGGCAAAGGCTGTTCCATTTCCTTTTCAACTCCAGCAAGGCATCCTGAAGAAGATCAATAAGTATTAATTCCTATCTTTTAGCAACAATAAGTATCTTCTGCTGAAAATTTAAGAAAAGAATAATTAGTTTTATTATTTTACCTTATTGTTTTCTGGCTTTTGTCTTTGCAGCCAGCATGGAAGTTGTATTGAGCCACAGCTTGCGTCTTTCATCTCAGACTTCAAAACCAACGCTTCTTGGTCAAAACTGGAAGTGCATTCAGCACAGCAGCTGAGTTTTTCATCATCCTTGTTGCTAAAATTCTTTGTACCAAAGAGTTGAAAGGGAAACTCAAAGAGTTTTGTTAATCTGGACTCTAGGCCACTGGAAAAAATAAAAACAGAAACTCATTAGAGGTAAGGATTTGAATTCTGACAATTTCTTTTCACATTCTTTTCAGCATTATTATAAATAAAGGGTCAATTCTAATAAGTTAAACATCAAGAAATGTGACACTCAACCATCGACATTTAACGAAAAGATGATGCTTAACATATCAATAACATGCCATTTTCACTTTCATCACAAGGTCAAAAAAGCAGACATCGTTAACATAATATCACATTAACTTTTTAGTATTTACTGCATTTAATTTGGAGTCCAAACTTTTCTAACAGTGTTGTGTTCTATTATCTCTGCGTATGGCCAAAAAAGGCAAAGAGAATATGACTGAACTGTTTTCTCTCTCCACCATCCTATACTATGTTGCTTAGAGAAAAAACAAGAAATCTTGGTGGTCCTGTTATTCAGATATCATCGACGCATGAAAGATATTAACAAGCAATAATCATGCATTGCACATCCTTTAATAGGAAGAGAAGTTGACACTCTAAGAAGAGACAATCATTATGTTGAAAAGAGACATGAAGTTGATGATATCTCACCTGGGAGCTTGGAGGCTCAATGCTAGTCCACCTGATGGAACCACAACAGCTTGAAGAGCCCACTGTGTCTCAAGAGATGGCTGCCTCATTTGGCACCTCATGTAGGTATGATAGCTTGCAGTAGCCATTAACCACACCTTGTTGTTCACAGTACTCCCACCACCACTGCCATTGCTGCTCCTGAACTCAGACAGCAACCTTCCCAACTCTGCAACCATGTGCTCAACTGGCTTAAAACCATTTCCATCTTTTGCTTCCTCATCAATTGCCCATCTCAAGTCGCCTGCGTAGATGACGACGCCCCCCCCTATTCTATCTGATGCTAAATAAACAATCTTTCTTCTGAGATCAGAAACCTTGAGATCGACATCAGTCCTGCTCATGAGCCTGAGGTGAACATAGGAGAGATGAAGTTTGATGAAATGAGCTGCCTTGAGCTCACCAGGGACCTCACCTTTCTCCACCATGGCCATAAGCTCAGCTACAAGCCCCTCTGACATGGAACAGGACTCTCCCACCACTACTGCATTGTTCCTCCTCCCTTGCTTTCTGAGCATCACCTCCATGACTGCATTTAAGTCCTCCTTTTGAGAGGAATGTACAGGAAATGGTGGGCTTTGCCGAGAAGACAACTTGAATAATGGGGTCTGCCAGAAGCTGCTCCCGTGGTTGGTGATATCTTTGTGCGAATCGAGCAGGAATGGTGAGGATTGGCTCAGAATGGAGCTCTCCTCTTCCAAGCTGTTTTTGACGCAGGTGCTGGAAAAGCCGGCTTCTCGCATCACCCTGCTCACGCTGGGGTCGTCCAAGATGGAGATGATGAGCTGCTCCAGCTCGACCTTGATGGCCAAGAGAGGCTGCTGCTGCTGCTGAAGCTGCTGTTGCTGGAGCTCAATGCAGCCCCTCCTCTGGTGGGCCTGAGCTCGCTTGAGGGCTGCAATAAGGGCATTGGAGAGGGAGGGTTGGGAGCCGAGGAGGGGGCCGGAGGAAGGTGGAGGGGTCGTGGGGAGCCGGTTGAGGGCAACATTGAAGCAGAGCTCGAGGGCTCTGCACTGGAGCGGGTGGGAGGCAGGGTGGTGGGGCTGGGACTTGAGGCAGGCTCGCCGGAGGAGGTTGGAGGCGGAGGAGGAGGAGGAGGAGGAACTAAGGAGGGTGGCAGCGACGTGAAGTGGGGTGACCTGAGCATGGCCGCGGCGGCGGGCCAAGCTGAGGGAGAGCTTGAGCACCGAGGCAGCCTCTGCGGTGAGGGCCTGTTGAAGTGTGGAAGCTCCTGTTCGCATTACTTAGCCCCCGACACCAACCCCCGCACCACCCGAATGTTTTGATATCTCTCTTCTGCAGTTGTTATGAACACCTGCTGCTGCTTCTTCTTCTTCTTCTTCTTCTTCTTCTTCTTATCTCTCTCAAACGCCTCCCCTTCCCCTAGCGTTTCTGTCTCTTAATTGTCAGCAAAGCTGGTATAGTGTGCAAAGAGATGCTTAGATTTGCGCCTCTCTCACTATGTGGGAATTGGAGTGTGAGTTGTAGTGGAAGAAGAATGGAGGACCAAGTGAAATGAGATTTATACAGGTCTCTCTCTCTCTCTCTCTCTCGTGCTAGTAAAAGGTTGGGAACCAAGAGGGATAAGATTTATACACATGGCCCCTTGCATCAAATATTTTAAACCCGGTCGGCTTCAGGTTTGAACAGGTTGAACCATTAGTTCTCTTTCCAATAAATTCAGGGTTGAACCATTAGTTCTCTTTCCAATAAATTCAGTTAGATCAGTTTTTTTTTTAAGTAAGAAAAAACACTGCATAATCGAGATTCATCGGTTCAGATTGACCGGTTTGATTAATTTTACTCTGTTCAAGTGTTCAACTAATTTTTTTAATCACATTTAATTGATACACCACCAAATTGGTGAATCTTAGTACGGTTCAGATTGAACTGGCCACTTCGAACCGGTTTCCAAAACATTCTCTCTCTCTCTCTCTCCTGTTGTGATTGATACAGCGTTGCTGATTGCTGCTATAACTTTCACTTTCTGCACCTTTTTTGGCCTAATCTTAATTCTTAATCTTTTTGCTTTGTCAATTTTTGTGCCAATTTATCTCATATCTCACACGTTTGAATATTTTTGCGCGGTACAAATTGCAAGGCAAATGGATAGGGACTAAACGCCATAATTGCTTCATGCAACATCACAATCCACTTCATAAGTGTCCATTATCCCTAATATTCTTTCCACATAAACAACTCAATAATTCTCTTTTTATCTTGGTCTAGTTTCCTAGTCAAGAAAATATTTTTCTTCTACTTTTTGCACATATAATTTTGCTCATTATAATTTAGTGTTTAATTACTTTTAGTTGATCTAATGTCCATAAGACACTTCATCTTAATGCTCCATTAAAGTAACAAGTCTAGATTGCAAGAGCCTGAGATATGGAAAAGCTGTAGAAGAATATTTTCTCGTCTTACAAGTAGATCATCTAAACATGGTGCTAGTAAACAAAATCTAAGCTAATGGGAACATGATTGCAGGGAATTTTTCATATGCATGCTTTCAGAAAGGCAGCAGCAGGAGGAGGACCCACACTTCAGAGATGAGTTCAGTGAGTGGCCTTCCCTCTCCTTTTAGATTATGACACCCTTTGAACAGCCATCAGAAATTTCCAAAAGAATAGAAATAAAAGACAGCAGAAAAGAGAAGGAAAAATAATAAAAAGAAAGAATGGAAGATGTGATAAAGCAGCACACACAGCACTGAACATTTAACTTTGTGCAAGAGCATATGCATTTCTGTTTTTGAATGCTGATCCCCCCCCCCCTCTCTCTCTCACTTTTCTTTTGCTTTAGTAGAACTATACAGTACTGTGATATATATCTCCTTGTCTCAAAAGAAAAGAAAGGAAAAGAGATGATCTCCTTGCACCAATCCTCATGAACAATGAGTGCTTATATTCTTTGCGTCCAAGTACCCAAAAGCAAGTTCATGTCTGCTCTTCACTTCCATAGCATTATTATAGCATATGTTCTTCCCATAAACTCTTAGTAAACGATCTTGTAGCAACCAAGTATGCTCTTTCTTAAACCTCCCACTTGGATGTTTAACAAGTGCTTCATTAGTGTTTCCTTCTGTTGCTGATGCCATCATGTGTAGTTCCCAAATCACATTCTTTTAATTTATTTAACAAAAACCAAGCATAAATTTAGTTCTTTTTCCGTGTGATCACTGTGAGATTATAGGATTATGGACATTAAAATATTAAATTGTATGCTTTAATACTAATTAATTAACATATCTAGAGTAACAAGCATAAGAAGTGAACCTAACATGTATGCAAATCAATTATTAGATGTTATCCATTTAACACAAAGTTAAATGTAGAACTCAGGAGAAAATAATTTTTGAGAGATAGTTGGTATATTAATTAAGGCAGATTTTATTAGATGTTTTTTTACGGGAAAAACAGAGGGAAATGTACATATGTTTAACTGTACATTATGACTAGTATGAAAACCATAAAAACAATCTTAACATGTTTCTGATTACGAAAAGGTACTCTTACAGTCTTACCCCTATCCAGGAAAGTAGGTCATATATTGACCGGATGGTTGCTTCAAGTAATTAAGAACAAGAGTGGACTGGCCAGTTCAACTGGTTTGACTGAGAATCAATCTCGGATCCATTTCATATTTCTAAAAATCAGCTTACCAATAACTAATTAGACCTGGACTGGTTGATTTAGAATTTTTATTGTTCTCAATAGTACTGTATTTTTTAGATATTTTGATCTGAGCCTGTTGAACTAATCGAATCAATCAAACTAGAAATTGGTGGCCCAAACAGTTCAACACCCGCTATGGTTTAAAATCACTGGTTACCATTTAACGTGATAAGAAAAGACATCATGAGCATTCAATCATCATTCACCTGTATACTCTCAAGCAACCATGAGAATATCATCCATAGCAATTCCTTTTCAGGTAACTTCCATGACAAATTATGATTTCCTTCTCAAAGCTCAAATTGTCAATAAGAAACACCATATACATCCCTAGCAATTCCTTTTCAGCTAAATTCCATGTCAAATTATTTACTTTTTTTAGGTAAGAATAGTATCAGGTAAAAATAGTAATCATTTGGTAAGAGATAAGCGATAATATCCGTTTAGGCATATATCAAAGTGGTGGTATTTGTCATTTGGCAAACTTTGCTTAGTGTTCTTGATCAAATGGGGTGATGGAAGAATTCTTCTCTGTGTGTAAGTGCATTGATATAAGAATCATTTAAGTGGGAACCGTGGAAAAATAGTACCCTAAGGTGGAGTTTCCTTACCCATTAATTCCGACAATAAGCCTTAAAGTACACCTGGTTGACATAGTTTATTGGTTGCAACATGTAGTAATCTGCCACTTAATGATACAGAAGACAACTGTGGCTTGTACAAGCATTACATTTATGAATAAGAAACCTCTCCTCATTCTGTGTGCAGAGTGTGCCAAAAGTAGGGATAAAAACATCAAGTCATGATGGGATAAGCTCTTGGGGAAACAATGGGAATATATATGTGCTAGTTATCTACCATTGTATATTTCTAAACCCAAGGAAAAGGTGAAGAATGTACTAAGTAGGAGATCAATGTGCATGATTACAATACATGGATACGCTCTTTTGATTTCTTAATGCATTCTTTTCCGCTTTCTCATGGCATAACTTTTGACCAGTCTTTTTGTGCTCAGACCATCTTGGAAGCTGTGAAAGAGCCTCCTCCATACCTTCTTTTTCCTTTCCTCAAGTGTAAGGTACTAATCAAGGGCCCAAGTCTTGGGATGATGGCTGATCTACTACATATTAGTGGCCTAAAAATAACTGAGTTAACTAATATATTAAGGAGTAAAACAAAGAGTCACCGCATATGTAATATACTAATATGTTGGCTCAATTTGGTAGAGGATATATCTTTCAACTTTCAAGTTATCTCTGACCTTTGTGTTTTTATTCTGCTTTGTTCTCTACACTTTACATAGCTAGTTTATGCTAATTCTTCACTCATTATCATATTTATGATAAAAATGTAATATATGTGTTGACCTTATCCTTTGACTAAACAACAGTTATTATGCTTTAGTTTGGGACTTCGATGTGAAAGTCGAATGAAGCAATAACATCTTTATTAAGTTATTAATCTCCAAGCATTTATTATACTATAACATCAGTTCTCTCTATATTTATTTTTATTTTCAAAATTAGTAATTGTTATGACATGTTACAAGGAGTATAATATTAGATTGAATACTATGATGCTTCAATTTGGTAGGATTCCATGTTTCAAGTTATCTCTGACCCTTTGGCTTTCTTTTTTATTTTACTCGATCTGTTAAGTACTAGTTGACGCCAAAAATCTATTCTTTCTGATATTTATGACAGATATGAAACAAGTTTATATTGCTTTAGATGAGAATTGAATGTAGAAACATTATACCTTAATAAGTTAATCAATAACCAATATATAAGGGTTATTTACATTATGCATCTTAAACTATCCACATTTTAACTAATTTATCCAAAAATCAACTTTGTAACAAAAGTATCACAATGTTGCTAAAAATATATATAATTGAGAGGCCAAAGTGAGAATTTTCAAATAGTAAGAAATATAGTGAAAATCAAAGCAAAAAAGATCAGAGTGAAAATTTTCAAACTTCATGGGAAATTGGGAACTAAACTGAAACTTGTTAAACTTTAAGAGGTCAAAGTGGAAAGCCAAAAGCCAAGTAAACTTCATGGGCCAAATTAAAATTGACCGTACCAAAGTTGGAGTTCTGGATAGATTCTTACCATCCCTTAGTTGAGGACATATTGAGTAATTTTATCCAATATAAAAATCTACCAATTATTAATGAGAACTAATTTAGAGAAAGTGAAACAGCAAACTTTACTACGGAGAGTTGTATATATTCTGGGTAATATGAAATTACTAACATTCTGCAGCAGTAAGAACTAAGAACTGGGTGGAGCTTTTAATTCATTGGTCTGCCATACTACCATAAAGCTAGTTAGCAAATCAAGTAGTTTCCCCTAGCTACAAGAAAGGTACTCCTTTATGGCCTCAGAACTTGAGCATTTATGTGAATGGGTGAAACTTTAGGAAGCAGTAACTTTTCTAGCATGTTCAGAAAGTAAATAGGATTAGTTGCACCATCCTTTAAGCTCATGAGGCAATGAAAAAAAGCAACAGAATGAAACTTAAAGAGCACTCGCTTCTGACATCAACGACATAAAAGCAACGCATATATCCATTTCTCCTCAATAAGGGAAATCCTTCGTACTACAAGCTTTTGAACTAGTGAAATCATGGAGGCTCGTTATCAATACCTGGTTAATTGAAAAAGATTGAGGTTATAATTAAGATATAAAGAAAGGTGACTGAAAACAATACATTTCAAACCTACATCAGAGGTAGACATTTTGTCTTTTGTAATTGGTTTTATTTTTTCTGTAAGAATTCTGAGTCACTTTCTCCTTTTTATAGGACAGATGAGACTCTCTTCTTTGGATTGATAATAGACATATTGCCAGGTCAAGTTTTACATAAAAAATTCAAGGGAAGAACCATGAGAAGTTTCAGTCTTTTTAGATGTTTCACGGAAAGTTTCTGAACTTTTAAAATATTCAAGATATATCAATTTAAGTTTGCATATATGAAGTGCTGATTAATTTGAGATTTTGAGTTGGAGGAGGATATTATAGAGAGTTACGTTGGGATCCTCTTGCAGAGATCATTATAGCTTGATATATTTTAGATCACTGTAATGGACATAAACAAGCACTAGATGGCATGCAGAAGAAAACAAGAGACATAATAGTCTATAAAGCATAACCTCTCATATGATTGATAGTTTGGTAATCACTGCTTCTAAATCTTTTCTGGGACATAAACTAGCAGGAAAAGGCATGCAGAAGAACCCCAGGACTCATAATAGAGCATAAGTCCTCAAATGATTGGTAGTGTGCTAATTACTGATCCTAAATCATTTTCACAGAGAGAAAGAGAGGTTGGTACACAAGAATAAAGTGGAGAAGGAGAGTGATAGTGCATGGGTAAAAAGCATGCCTCTGAGAAAGAAAGACCCCAAATAAACATATAAATATAGCAGCTGCCTTTCTGGGACTTCTCTTTTTTTGTCTTACAGCATATGACACACTTGCCCTCTTCCTCTTTCCAATACAAAACAGAGACACATCTTAGGCTCCCCTTTGAATAGACCCAACATTGCTCTTCATCACTCAACAAAGTTTCTCAACCCAACAATTGAGTGCATCGACGCATAGTAACAGTGCAATTTACCAGTGTGAAAAATGCAAGAAGGATTGGGATAAAAAGAATTAAGTTTGTCATTATCATAATTAACTATTTATCACGAGTGTAACTGAAGTAAATACTTCATGGTCTCATCCAAAAATTGCTCTACATCATGTTCTTTTAAGCCTATTACATTACTCTTGCCACAAACAGAATCACCTCTAGTAAAAGAACTAGTGAATCATGGAATTTCATATATGACAATGCTTATTGATATCTGATAAGAATTAACTTGGCCAGTATTTGCATCCTTCGTAGTTAGCGATTGCTCAACTCTTATGATAGTTTAGTGTGTGTTTTTTGCTTTGTTACTAGCTCTCCTTCTTTGACCTTGTAATAGGAAATTTTGCTGTCAAGTGGTGCAGAACCTACATGCTCTGGTTACTCTAGACATATTGCAGAGCTTTTGAAATGATGTTGGGCTGAAAGGAGAGTGATCAGGTACAAAGATGTGAAATCAGATAAGCTTTGCTGACCCTCCACAGACCATATATGCATAGGTGAGGACTCTTCACTCTTGTAGAATGTGGTATAGGCTGCCATTGGGCAGTGAGCTTGTAAGGTAGGAAAATTTACTTTAATCCATCTCAGGTAATAACGTTTAGATTGATGGCCAAAGATAATTGATTGCTAGAATTTGATCACCTATAAAAAAAGGTTAATATACTTAGAAAGAGCTCTGATTTCTCAAAAAAAAAAAAATACTACAGAAGATCTCTATTTTTTCAATTACATTTATGCCTTTTATTTATAATAACTTCATTTTGTAGTTGTTTATATTTGAGTTTTATATTTGATTTTTAAACTTGTTCATACTTGCATATCTTTTTCTAAAAGTTAGCATAACTTCAATATACATTTTTTATATGTGTGATTTTGAAATAATAATATAAATTTTTGATAAACCATTAACTTATATTTTGGTAACTAATAAAAGGTTTAAACTAAGAGGTCCTTTAAAATAAAATGCCCAGAAAATCTATGCATGACGAAGTTCCCTTTATTTAAGCTGTCACAAAGGAGATATGCGACATCAAACCAACTCATTTGAGCATAATTCTTCTTATCAGAGATAGCAGAATGGCTACATTTCAATGTCAGGATCTAATTGTATGACATGAGAATTATTTGTAATGGAAGGGAGAGACATAAGTCAGAATAAAGAAAAGCACAAATAGTACCCATCACACACACACACACACACACACACACACATCTCTCTCTCTCTCTCTCTCTCGTCTCATTGGACTCTCTGCGCACAGGGGTGGAGAGACCAAGGAGAATGAAAGAAGGAATGTTTTCCAGCTCTGCTCCCTTGAGAAGCACAAAGGGCATGCAGTGTCACTGCACAAGACAAGAGATTGGGGGAGGGAGAGTGATGGAGAAAGGAGATGAGATTGGGAGATGCACACTGAGTGAGAGGTGTTTGTGCTTATGTGTGTGCTTGTAATGGAAACTAGCAATTGAGAGAGACACATTGTGGATTGATAGATAAATGCCATGGGGAGACAAATCAGCTTAGGATACTAAGGAATGTAGCAAAATGCCAAGAGGATGAAACCCAAAGCCAATGAATTTGCCCTGAGGATTTATTTATTCTTTGGTGGATGGGAGGACCCCTCCCTTTCCATTGAAGGATATTGCGCATGCATCTCTCTCTTTCTCTTTGAGAGAGAAATGAATGGGGCTCTGCTTTTGAAGCTCTCACATACATGGATTCTCTTTGTCAGCATGAAACCCATCACTCCTATCAAGGCCTTGTGTACTCTTTGTTGTCTTTGGGTCCGAGAATAAGACCAAGTTGTCATGCCTGTGTCTTTGTTTTTTCCTTTTTGTTTCTTTTTCAGATCAGTAGTGCCTTTGTTCTTTTCGTCCTTGTAGGGAATTAATTGCATGCTCTTTTCCACATTATTTTGAAACATTTGGTGATATGCATGTAGTGGAATGTTCAGCACAGAAATTTTCTATGGACATATCATCTTAAATAGTTCATCATACTATATATATCATCTAGGAAATTTCTATGGACAAATCAATATCTTAAACACTTTATCATATTTATCTAAAAAATGGAGCTTCTGGCCTGGGGGTAGTATAATTTTTAGGATTAAATGACACATTATAATATCTGTTATCTTCCTTCTATTATTCATCTTTAACTGGTCAAAAGGTCAGTAGTTTTATTAGAGAAGTGTGTGGGTTCCACAGAGAATGTAAGAAAGATGGTTAAATATAGTGAGCAGAAGTATTTAACAGTGTACTATTTGACCCTTTCTTGTTTTTTTATTGAAAAACATTTGAGTTTGGACCAAATTAATATAATATAATTTGGAGTTTGGACCATTCGAAATCAGTGAAAATATTTGATAAAATTTCTACTGCTCCATTGAAACGATAATATCAGACACAATTTGATAAAGGAAAAAACAATTTTTTTGATTCTTCTATCTTGCTTTCCGAATCAATCAGACAAATTGTCTAATAAAGGAAAAATTGAAGAATTGCTTTATTTTCCAAAAAATTAAAATTTAATTTTTATTTCGAAATAAAGAATATTTTATACTGAAATAAATTCAAAATTAATTTTCTCATTACGTAAAAAAATAAATAAATTTCAAGAGGTCACTCGTCATTGTACAGGAAATATTATTTATGTTTTTTTGATGAATTCATATTTATAATAGAAAACTTTAATTTAATTTATGGTGGATATTTGTAAAAAAAATATTATATTGTTATATTAAAATTAATTATTTCAATTTAGTTCATAATTCTTAAAAATAATAAATTGATAAAATCAAATTTAAATATTAAATTATTAATATTCGACGTTTCTATTAGAAATCAAAATAAATATAAGATATAAAAAGGTAGTCTTATCTGATCCTCTGGTCAGATATTTAAATAAATGCGGAATTGGACACAAAATTATTCCACGTGATTCATTCCAGTTGTCTATCTGAATATAATTGTATCGTGCGAAATAAACGAGTCATAACAATAATCCTTGCTATAGATAAACCTAATGAGAACAAGTCAGTTTAATTAGGGGGAGAGTCATTTAAATTTTCTTCTAAGATGAGTTTCTGGTGATCTTAAGTGGCTGACAGAAGAAAGGATCAGCTAGACTCTCCAACTTCGGTTGCAAGGATAAGTTGAAAGTTATTGTTTCGAACATTTCAATCAGGGAAAGTCGCATAACAATGAGCAAAAGCTTCAGAGCTTTTTGAAAAAGAAAAGCTTTAGCCTAAAGAGGAAGATGACTGCTTCCGAAAATTAGTGGTGAAAAAATGAACGCAATTACACAGACTAAAGAAGAAATCTTAAACTTGTTTCCCAACTGTTCTCTTTTGAAGGAAAAAGGAGAATAGGCAACTAACTTGTGTTTGCAAATTTTGGGTTATACTCTAATTAAGCTTCTGTTTTCTGTTTAAGTCACTCCTTTTTGTTCATTGGATTTCTTGATGGTTTACAATCCCCTGATCATATAATTACCTGATAGATATCCATGAACATTGATTCTGGCATGGTGGATGTTCCAATGAGTTCAAAAATGAGTAAAACATAAGTATATATCCAGTTTATCCACTATTTCCACTGCTGGTGAAGAAGGGATTGGCTGGACATGGTGATGTCATTCTAAATCACTATGTCAGCTTGCAGTCGAACCCATCCCTGTAAAGTTGTGCTGTCAGTACGTATATTTGCATCCAACAGCAAACAGGGCTGTGCTATGCCCAGCTTTTTCTCTTTCAGATTAGCTGTTTCTGGAGTCAGATACAAGAACCCTGAATCCCATCAAATCAAATGTTAAATCTTCAGTTGATCCAAAGCAAGCAGAAAGGCCTTTAGGGCAATCAAGCCAGCCTACGTAGGGATGGCAATGAGTTTGTATAAACGAGTATTTACCCATCCCAGACCCTGATAGGTTATTAGCGGATTTTGCCCGTTAGGTCGTGGGACGGGTATAGAATTTTGAGGTAAAAACCCTGTAGGGTTTGGGACGGGTCCAGGATTTTAGTCTAAAATCCGTCCCAAACCCGTTAAGGGTAAAATTACTTAAATACTCTTCATATTATCTAATATATACTTATATAGGGATAATTATGTCTTTTTACTTATACCCTAATTCCTAACCCATTATATAATATAAATAAATTAATAATACATTATTTTAATTCACCAAATTCACCCAGTCACCCGATGCCTCACTGCCTCAACCATCTGCCCGATTGCCCTCACGCCCGCTCGCCACCTTGCTGCCCCTCCTTTCAGTAGATCGCCCTCTCGCCGCTCCTCAATCACACGATCACTTCTCTCGTGACCGCCGCTCAATCTCGACGCCTCTCAACAACAGCCGATCATCTCTCAACAACAGTCGATCGTCTCTCAACAACAGCCGATCGCCTCTCAACAGAGCCGGCCGCCAATCGATGTACTTCTCCGACGATTGCTTCTCCCGACACCTCTCAACAGCAACCAGTCGCCTCGATCTACTTCTCCCGACGGACCCGAAGCCGCGATCTGCTCCGACGACTGCTTCTCCCGACGCCTCTCAACAACAGTCGACCGCCTCGATCTACTTCTCCCGACGAATCCAATGTCGTGATCTGCTCTGATGATTGCTTCTCCTGACGGACCCAACGTCGCGATCTGCTTCTCCTGACGCTGCGACGCAGACGCTGGACGCCCCTTGATCTGATTCTTAAGTTTTTTTCTATTTTTTTTACTTTTTTCTTACCTGCCGCCTGCAATTATTTACTATTAATTTTTGCATGAAAGAAGCTATTTTTCTTGCTTGTTTTCTAATTGTTACCTACCGCCTGCTCCTATTGATTCTTTGCATGAAAGAAGTCATTTTTTCTTCAGATAATTGATAGTCTTTACTAGCTCTCGATAGTCATTGATACTAGCTCAAATAATTGATTTCATTGTTTAAATTAGCTTACTGTTTATATGATTTATGTTTAAATGTTGTGATAATTATGTTGTGATATGTAAATTGTAAATATATATATATATATATATATATATATATATATATATATATTGTTAACGGGCGAAAAGCGGGTTCCCAGTGGGTACCCGTTAAATTAGTGGAATGGGTTTGGGAATCACCCTTCAAAATACTAACGGGTTTGGGACGAGTTTAGGATTGAATTTTCTTAATGAGTTTGGGATAGGATTGGCTTCGCCGTCCCAAACCCGCCCCAGTGCCATCCCTTAGCCTATGTTATTACATCAAGCCAACCGAAGTTCAATCACAGGTTCACCCCATCCCTTCTTTTAAAAGCTAAGTGTATTAGATAGGAGCAAATTTCCTCCTAATATACTTCATAAGGCATACGACATTAATTTTGTTGCTAAAATACACATGTCCAACTTACATCTGAAGGCGAAAAAAA
The DNA here is from genome assembly GCA_034359265.1 of Canna indica. Classification (NCBI taxonomy): domain Eukaryota; kingdom Viridiplantae; phylum Streptophyta; class Magnoliopsida; order Zingiberales; family Cannaceae; genus Canna; species Canna indica. The sequence continues at coordinate 14,605,547 of CP136898.1, forward strand.
CTATTTTTTTTAATATTAAGAAAAAAACTATTTTTTATTGGTCTCTTACATTTTCTTCCCCTTCTTTCCCGAGTCATAGAAAAGAAAATTGTCGGGGCAAGTTCCAATCATTCATAAAACTAAAGTCATTTTTGCTAGAGACCACGTTAGCCAAATTTAAATCAGAGCGACTGAAATTAAATTTTTAATTTTTGAAAACTAAATTAAAATTTGCATCAAACTTGGAGACTAGTTTGAAACTTCCCATTTAAATATAAGAAAAATGGCAGAGTTACGGAACACAATCACTACATCTTAATCAAGATTGGATTCAAATTAGCTGTGCATGCAAACGTTTTATTCCCAGATAGAAAAACTTCCCTGGCTGCTCTAGTTAAGCATCATTTGCACGCTATTCACTGAGTTTTACAACAGCATACATTTCCCTAGAGATTCATAGACTATTAAGAAACAGTGACTTCCCGAGGTCAAAAGATGTAAGATTCAAAGTTGTGCAATTTCAGGATGCAACAGGCAGGGCAGCTGTTCAGAAGGTCATCAGCTATATTAATGTCAAATAGTCCTTGATCAACAACATGGTAAACGGGAGATGATATAATACATGATGCTCTCTAAGGTAATTAAATCTAACTACTGCGTAGCTCCCTTGTAATCATTCATATTTTACCAGGATTCTTCTCATTAGGATGATGAATCATGGCCATTGGTGGTAATGGCAAGAGATTGCTGCTCCACTAAAGGTGCAGGTCCATTCTGGGGAAAAAAGCAACGATAGAAGCAATTCAGAATGAAGACAGAAACGAGTAAGCATAAAAGGAACTAATTTGAATTATCTTTGTTTTAGTTCACTAAATTCATATGACTCCAAGTGCAAGCACCTCACATATCACATAGCATTAAGAAGACTCATGGAGGTCAGATTAAGAAATAAGTCAAATGACACTTTTTTCAGAAAATTAAACCTACCATTTCATTTCCTTCTGAAGGACCAATTTGTGTCAATAAAGATGGATTTTTAGAGAGGTCCCTTAATGTCCCCTGCAAGACCCAATAAAGCAAGAAAGATGATTAAAGCATAGATGTTAGTAAATGACAAAAGCTATTCACAGAGCAATATTCGATATAGATGCTTTGTTATGATATGACCCACTAAGGAAAACTTATTGCTCTGCCTTGGAACTGACCATAATGAGGAAGTTATCTCTGAGATTCTCACAGGTAAATGAAACAAATAAATCAGTAAAGAAAGACCTAATCAACACAATTCAGTGCTTCAAAAATTAGATTTGATATCATCCTACGATCAGGCAATTTGACTATTCAAATCCAATCTCGTAGTCACCTAAAGCTCCAATTTAGAACTCTGGTCCAATATTTCGCCAAAGATAGCAGGAGAGAAGTAGCAGGATGCTGGCTACTGGAGATAGCAGGAGAAAGCAAAGTGGGAGGTGTAGTGGTGGTGGAACTACATATTTCATCATATTCTTAGGTTTGAATATGGATGATCAATCCACATCAAATCCACGTAGGCCATTCAGTTTTGATAAGAACTCTAGTCCATTATTTCATCAAAAAAGATAGCAGGATGCTAGCAAGTAGAGATAGCAGAATGGACAAAGCCAAGTGGGAGGAGCCAAGCGGGAGGTGTAGTAGTGGCGGAAATAGTTTACCATAATCATGGGTTTGGAATTTTGGATACGGATGACCAATCGACATCAGTATCAACCAAAGCCATCCAATTTTGCCTAAAATCAGGCATTCAAATTTAGCTGGGTTTGAACAACTACAACAATTTTAGCCAATTTGCAAACCTCAAAATGAAAGGAGAATAACAGGCCAGAGAGAAAATAGGGGGCGATCACCAGGACACAAGGCTCTTTCCAATACAGGATGTGGAGAGGGTCATATATGCAGCAAAGAGGCTAGAGGGAAAGTAGTCGCTGTAAGGGGGCAACCCCCAGTGCACAAGGCTCCTGCCAATATGGGATGTGGGGAGGATTAAATGTATGCAGCAAAGAGGCTAAGGGGAAAGTAGTTGCTGCAATAGGTGATAACCAAAGGAGACATGTTATTCATAACTACAAATTGGTGAGACATCAAGTGGTGTAATAGAACATAATGAGTAACATATCAAGTTAAAAGAAAAGTTATACAAGAAAGCATCTGGTGTGCAGAGAATTAAATAGCTCGCTTTACATACAGAAAGTTACCTTATTTGCCCACATGAGTCCACAAGCATTGCATAGAGTTCTTGGTCCATCAGGTCCACGACGCATCATTGGTGTAGATGTTGAACTGATGCCACAGTGATGGCAACTGAAATTTTCAAATAAATAGTAGCAGAACATTGAGCATCATTATTGTGTTACATGGATATTGTAACAAAATAATAAATTGAAAACTAAGGCAGTAAAGAAAGTCCTAGAAACTCTGCGATTATATACAATAACATAGGAAAATGATGTTCTAATACATACAATTTTAATGGAAACTATCTTTGTTGTTATACAACTACAATATGGAGCATTGGAGCCTATAACGAACTGATGAATTGGAAGATTGCAAATTGTTCTTGCAGTTTATGTAAGAAGTTCCACTTGTCAATTCCTGAATAGTCATTAAAATAAAGTTGCAGAAACATACGTAGCTGATGACGGAGGTCGACCTTCAATTGCACCCCATCGCTGGTTACCCTCACTATTTGTGACACCTGAATTTGCATCCTCAGGCTTTGATTTTGATGATGTAAACTGACCCCTGTTGCGTTGCATCCTGTAAACATGTAAATCAACCATCAACTCAGGCAGAAGTCAATAAGTCCTATATTCCAAAGATATGCAGCAATCATACTGAAAACCAAATTCATCAAGTAAAGAAAGTAACGAACTAAGCTAGTACAGTATTTTTTTACTTTGCTATGCCTGTATGCCCTATCATCACATTATATGATTATACAACATATACGAGATGTTGATGAACTGTTTCTTGTTCCTCCTTTCCTCATATAAACTCTATAACAAATAGTCATTATCCAAATTTTGACAGCACATTTTAGCATTATGGTACACAGGAATTTGATCCTCATAAGTCATCTTTATTATTATTGGCACGGGCCTTTTAGATTTTCACTAAAAGATAAACAATGGCCAATTAAATAGAGTCAAACAGAATCTATATCCTGATAAAGCATTGAAGAAACTGTTGCAATTTTATTGCAGGAAAAAAAAAGGAAGTAAAAGTTGACCCTTACCTGAGAGCAACTTCTTTCCGAACAGCATATCGAATCTTTTTGTCAAAATTCCGCTCTTTCCTCTTCTCTCGAAATCTCATCAGTGAAGCAACTCTGTGAGGGAAATTTAAGCGCTGTAAAGCATCACAGGACCAAGCTACATAGTTAAGCACCTCCCAAGCCCTTCCATTAACCCATTAAATATCTTGTATAGCAAGTACCTTATTTAATGGATTGGAAGCTGATGGAATTGAAGCCGGATTAGTGGCAACTTCGCGCCCTCCCAACAACAAAAGAACAGCTTGAACCTATAGAATAAGCAAGCCAATTACCAATAAGTGAACGGCAGCTAGTGCTACAAAAGGCCTCGCCAAATAGCAGAAATAGCAAGTAGAATTGTCACCTTGTCGGGGGAGACGGAGTCAAACACGTACACTTCCCCGTGGAACGAGAGTGTGAGCTGATTACTGGCAGCCGGAGGCACAATCACGGTGTGTTGATCCCCCATACCACCTTGGTCATGCGCCACATCGCCCTCCATCCCCTCCCCTTCAACGGCTCCGTCGATATCCTCCTCCATGCCCTCCACATTGCCACCATCGCCTCTGTCATGTCCGTACGACTGCATCGCCCTCGCGTCGGCGGCCGCGATCATGTGGCCCTCCGCGGCGCCAGCGGATGGCTGCACGAGGTGAGCCGCCTTCATATCGGCGGCATGGCCAGGATTTCCGCTCATCTCTCTTTCTGAGCAAAACTCAAGTCAAGAGCGAGAAAACTCTCCACAGAAAAGTTCCGACTTCTTTCGATGATGTTTCCAATCGATCACCTCCGCTGGAAGGAGTAAAACGGCAGAAGAAGCCGCTCGGATCTGATTCCGTTGAAGTCCATCTGACTCTGAGAGCGTCAACCTAAGAACGCTAGTTTTTTCGGCGGTCCGATACGGTGAGAGGAGGGTAGAAACCCTAAAAAATTGGCGGTACGCGATTGAGAGCCCTGCTGAGCCGGGGAAAGGGAACAAGATTGGCGATGACGTCATCAGCCTTGCGTAGGGACCACAAGTCCACGACTGCAGGCCTCAAGACTTAGCTTGGGTTGATATAGTCTGGTTCGGCTCGCTGGAGGCCCGGTTCACATATTTAATAGAGAAACTTTGAAAACTATATAAAAAAATTATAATATACTCAAATTATCTCTAATTTTGTTTATATACATAACTATAATTATACTAATATTTTAATATATATATATTTAGATTTAATATGCTTATAAAATTTGTAGACCTAATAATATAAATAAATTGAGATGTTAATCATAATTATATTAGTAGTTAGGACCATGGTGGAAGTCCCTAACAATTAATATAATTGTAAATAGATATTAATTATAGTTATATTAGTAGTTAGGAACCGTGTTGAAAGTCCCAAACTATAAATATAAATATAATTATAATTTTGTTTTTGTTTTCTATATTTGTTAAGATCATAAATATTCACAATTTAAAATTTATTATGCAGTAAAATATATAAATTAGCTGTGAAGAATTTTTCACCAAAGTTTCTAAATAAATATATAAACTAGCATCTCATTTTAGTTGATTTTATAAATATGTCAAAAAAATTTAAAAAAAAATACAATAAAATACATATATAAGTTATTAGTGACTTTATACAAAGTCTCTAATTACCAATATAATTATAATTAACAAAATAAATATAATTATGGGGAAATTTGGGTATATTATAAAAAATTATGATTTTAATAAATATTATTTATGGTTTTTCTAATAAATCATGAAGTTTTTATGATTTTTTTTCAAATTTCTTTATTTAATATTAGTTATTTGGATATTTAACATCGCAATATTTAAATAGGTACAAGTCTTTTTCAAGCTTAAGATATAAATGCATGGATGATATTTGAACTTTCATTAAAGTTTTAAATTGATACCTGATTTTTTTTTCCCAAAATTCATACCTTTAGGTAGGGGTGTAATCGAGCCGAGCCGAGCTTGCTTGTGCTCAAGCTCTGCTCGTTTAAGAAATGTCAAGCTCGAGCTCGAACTCGAGCTAGATCGAGCTTCAATATCCAAGCTCGAGATCGGCTCGAGCTCGGCTCGTTTAAGCTCATTTAGGCTCGTTTATTTTTCTCAAGCGTGACCGAGCTTGTTTAAGTTTGATTAAGTTCGGCTCGACTCGGGGTTTATGCTCAACCCCATATGAAATATTAATATTTATATAATTATATATAAATATATGAAGCTCGATTAGGCTCGCGAGCCGCTCGAGTCGAGTATTACTTAGCTTGAGCTCGAGTTTTCATCGAGTCGATCTCGAGTAGCTCACAAGCTGCTCGGCTCACTTACACCCCTACCTTTAGGAATGAAAACATCTCAAAATCATATCTTTGTCATGTAATCTAATAGAAGCAAACATAAATATTTTGTTGAATAATACAGAAAATATACAGAAAATAGACATAATGGCTGTAGGAATGTGGTTAAAAAGTTTTAAATATTATTATATTTTACTTTTATAGTATATTTGTTTTATTGAATATGATAGAATTAGATTGAATAATAAACAATGAATGATTAGATATGAATTTTTTAAATTTAGTGTACCTCAGATATAATATCAATTTTGTATTCTTTTTATTCAATTTTTTTTCTAATCTATGCACTAAACAAACAATGGATATTAATTCATCCATTATCATATTCTTCATCATTCTTTGAAGCAAACATGCCTAATACAATTAGGCCTCTCGTTTGCTTTGATGGATTAAGAAGGTGGATTGAATTTTAAAATCCAATCAATTGTTTGTTGCATCAATGGATAAGAATCAGGCCGGATATTGGATGGATTTATTTTGGCCCAAATCCACGGCTGGCCCGATTTAGAAATCCTAGGAAGGGGTGGGTTTAAGGCCCAAATTCATAGGATATGAATTTTCGTATCTTATCCATGTTTCTTATCCTATGCCAAAACAAATATAGGATAGGATTTTAAGAAATCCTCTTAGATTTCTATCCCACCCTTATCCATATTAAATCCTATGTCATTCAAATCATATCTTACAAAGCAAACATGACCTTATGGTATGTTTGCTTTATTGGATAAGATAGGATATGATTGAAAAATAAATGAGGGAAGATTTGATATGAATTATTTAAATCTGGTGTACATCGGATATAATATCATTTTTATATTAATTTATTTTCGTTTTCTTCTAATCATGCACTATCCAAACAATGAATATTAATCCACCCCTTATCTTATCATTCCTTATCCTATGAAGTAAATATGCACTTAGTGCATGTTTGTTTCATATGATAAGAAAGGATATAACAATGAATGGATTAATATCTATTGTTTGTTGAGTGCATGAATTTTAAAAAATAAATATAAAATTAATATTATATTAGATGTATATTAAATTTAAAAAAATTATATTTAATTCGTCCTCGTTTATTATTCAATCATATCATATTCGATCCTATCTTATCTATAAAGCAAACATAATGTAAATGTATTAGGAGGTTGGTTATTGTCGCTGGTATTAGGAGGTTGGTTATTGTCGCTGCTACATTTTATTGCAGAAGCTAGCATGTTAAAGTCACGTTTTAGGTTCAATGACGAAAGTATGAATATAAGATATTTTTATAAACTCAAGTATTAATTTATTTATTCTAGGGGTGTGCAATTGTGCAGGGTACAAGGTAGATCCCGAATTGATTGAAACCTATTAATCGGATAGGTTTTGAGTAGATACAAATTAATCGGATAGGATCGGAGACAAAAATTTAAAAATCGATTAAAATCGATTTCGATTCTAGGTCCAACACATCGTGTACCTACCAGAATATATATTCAGAAATTTATAAATGAATAGGTTCTAATAGAGTATCTGAAACCTATAAATAAACATATTTCATTAAGGTACTTAAAACTTGTATCTTGGAATCTATAAATATACATGTTCCAACGGGGTATCTGAAATATGTGTTACACCACATGCTTTGGGTAGGATTCGAATCCAAATCCCAATATGGTAGGGTCTAGGTCAAAAAGTTAGGGAACGATCTTATACAAGATAAGGTTCAGGTATCATGTAAAATGCAGGGTACTCGAATCTGTTCACCCCTAATTAATTCACTCATAATTGAATGATTAGACATCTAGACTAATTTAATGACCAGTCAATAGGTCTTAGGTTCAATTTTTTATTTTAATGTTGTATTGTTCTCTTTTCCAATAATGGTTGAATATAGTCATTTGTTTTTTTTTTAAAAAAATATTTTTAATTTTTGATGAAAGTTCATTCTTTTTCCAAATTTTATATGTACAATTATATTATATATGTGGACATAATAAGAATAATATGTATCTTGATCTATTAATTATATAATAATAAATTATATAACAAAAATTTATTATACTATATATTTAGTTTACAAATAAAAATCAAATTTTCATATATAATTTACTATGTATAATTATATATGGACAATTGTATTAATTAATTATTTAAAATATATATGATAAAATAAATTTTTTACATTTTGGTCCATTGAAGAAGTAACATATTATGGTACGAAAAGTGTTACTAAATTCCACTAAGACCACATGCAATAACTTTAGTCCTAGGTAACTTAAAAATATAAATTACAAAATAATTCCTATTTTTTAGGAAATAAGGTTATGATTTTGTTAATTAACTTGTGTAAGATTGCCATATATAATTATAATATTCATATTGAACCAATGTGATATTATATTTACTCACAAATAAAAGATATATTAATCATTTTAAATAAAGGAAAACAAGATTGAGCAAAAATACTTGGACGTCAAATAATCTTGAGTCCTATAAAAGGAGCCTCCAAGGTCGAAAGAGGACCACGGATTAGGGCAATTAATAATGTTTATGAACTGGGCCAAATAACCATTAATCAAATAATAGCAAAGTAGCAAAAGGAAAACAAAAACATAGAAATTGAATACAATGAAATCTTAAAACAAATATATAACTAAAGGCACCTTCCTTACATGGAAAGATAAATAAAACCACCCTTATCGCAAAAGCTTCCGGGCCTCATAAACAAAAAGGAACAATACAGAAAACTATACATCCAAGTCCCAAGCTATGGCATATATTTCCCAGATAAAACCCAGTGTATCTTTATTATCTTTCAGGGATCTGCAACTGCCAACAAATCCTGAATTCTGCTACACCAGGTGCCTGTCGACCAAATTACTTAAACTGGTATGACATCAAGCTTTGAGGTGTCTTCACACCTCAAGACAATCCCATCAACGCTTGCTGGGAGAATGCAACTGGTCCATTGGCATCCAGTTGAAACTGGCTCAGATGGAGGAACAATCATAAGCACATTGGCGTTCTTTCGAACTATTCCCATGACACTGACAGTACTGCCTTCCTTGATATACCTACAGGAGACAGACTTGAGTTGATGAAGCCGAGTTCTGAATTAATATTTACCCATGCAATAAACAATCATCAAATGCAATACTGATACTAGCAATTACATTTGCTGACTAACTATTATGCCTACTTGAAGTTTTTAGTTTCGTGAGTATACACAGAAAGAACATTTGGATTGTGAAATTAATAAATCAAGCTACAAAAAAGAGAGATCATAGAGAAATTCATGCTTACCCTTCTTTGACACGCATCACGCGATCATCACTTGAAAGGTTCCTCTTAGCCAACCACCTTAGAAATTCAGGAGAAGAATCTTTCTTGCTTGGGTCCATGTCTAAAACAGTGGACTCATCCACATATGAGGTTACCTTGGCACCATAACCAGTCTTTACCAATGCTCTTAACCCAGATTGAAAATCCGATATGTAGAAGTCAACCACATGCCTCTACAAGAAGTTAAACATCAGTCAGACATGTAGAACAAAACATGACATCTAACAGCATTTTGAGAATCTCAGTAGTTATGCAAGGTATGGTTCAATGTGAGTCCACAAGATCATGCATGCGACAGTAGTGACACATATTTCAGTTGCTGGATGATGGTTCCTACCAGATTAAGGGAGCGCCATAATAAACTGAGATGCACCAAGTATATTACTCACCTCAGTTGATCTAAGACCCCATGTAAAACGGCGATGCTGCGGATTGGCAGGCTTAGAGTTCCAACCCCTGTACTCATATAAACTTGTAGATGTGTACACACACCTAGGTACCTTTGTGAAAGATGATTCCAAAGGAACATTTCCACAGGTAACAATCTGCAACACATTCAGGCATTAGGGGTGAACGCAAATACCAGGAAATGACCAAAAAAAGAATCAAAATGATAAATAAATAAATAAATATTGGCACAAGCATATATATAAACGCAACTGATGTTGATATGATTGCAAATATCAGTAATTCACCAAAAAAAGAATCAACATGGTAAATAAATAAAATTGGCACAAGCTGTATACAGAACTTATGGAGCTATCCTTGTAAAGTAGCCTTCCAACCAACAGCATATGAGAATGTATGACAACGTCAGATACATACAGTTAATGATAAAGGGTCACAAGAAAAGCATATGCTTGCCATTTGCTAGAAGATTATGAACACAGTGAAAACTTCATCTTGACTTGTCATGCTGCATGCCGACAAAGCAGCTTGTCCAGATATTACAAACCATAAACTTTTACACTAAAACAATGGTTAACCATAAGATACATGACTGAACTAACATAAATACATCTAAAATAGTGCTAAAATAATCAAATATTTGAGTATAGGAAACTTTATAATGCAAATTTGATATATAGTTACAGTAAGTAAGACTGGTTCCATTCTATTATATACAGATATCATAAATGAAAACCATAAGCACTTATTCTTTTTTTCGAATCCTATAATCAGAACCCGAAACATACAAATCAGTAACACGATGAAGCTAATACTTGGAGCAAGCCAAGCATTACACGTAGTAAAGATAAGAATAATAACCAAGCTTTTCGTGCACTTCATACTAATTTGATATCCTCTTAACAGAAACTTAGTTCAATGGTTCAGCCAACTGGTTGAGCAATATCCACATGAAAAATAGGAACAATCTAAAGACATCAGCATACATCCTTCTCTAAGTATGCAGTATGCACTATTTCTATGTACTTCTTCAACAATGAGTTTTTAGCCGTTCACTTTTGCCAAGTATGGGCATCTTCCTTTTCGCATGTTATTATGTTGCTTGCAGCAATCAATTCACAATCTTAATAAGATTTAGTTGTTTATGCCAGCACCAGAAAGTATCCTAGGAAAAAACATGGGCCACTGGCCACATTATTGCAATGTAATTAAAATTATTGTTTGTGAATCAGTGGGCGTTGCAAGATTTTCATCTTATCCTGCAGTGAGCAGACTGACATTCCCATATGTATTTGTAAAGAGGAAAAAACTTTCCACACAAAGTCATTAGTTCAAAACTTCAAATATATAACTGCATAAGCATAGCAAGGGTAGAAAGTTAGAATGTGTAAATTAAAAGATTGACACAACTCATATAAGTTCATGTTCGAAACTAGATTCTTGGCCTTTTACTATATTATACCTACCCCAGACACCTTGATGTATTGACCATCTTTTGCAGTTCTTAGCTCAGCATCAGGATAGCGTGCAATAAACTGTCTTAAAGCTCTTCTTCCAGAACAAACAGAAAATGCTGCAGTAATAACAAAAAGAGAGAAAACAAAAATAATAAGAATAAGAATAAGCATTCTGAAAGCCTCCGAGAAAACCAGCAATAAATTCCAACACAAACACAAGAATTATACAAGTTATGGAAGTCATACTCTTGGAAGAAAATTTATCTTCCTTGATCATAGTAGTGACAGCCTGTTTGGGTAAACTCAAAGTGCTATGAATCTTAGCTGAAGCAGTGGAATCCAAAGGACCAGAAACTTTTCGGGGAGCTCCAGGTGAAGTTAGAGATCCAGAAGTAACTGGACCAGATGTTATTAGTCCGGTTGCAGGAATATGAAGGGGACCAGAATTATGGGAGGTCATCAGGTTGCTCCCTCCAGATTGCTGACCAGATGACTTCTTCATAGAATCACTTTGTTTGTTCAGAGGTCCTGAATTGGATTTTTGCTTATTTGAGCTTCCATTCCCAGTCACAGAAACTTGACCAGGGGAATAATTAGATCGATTGCCAGAGTTGGGCATAACAGGTCCAGAATAAGAGGCAGCACCTCCAAACGATCCTGTCCTTGTAGGTGTATTTATTAGAGGACCAGACTTTCTTGACCTTGAGGTATCTGTTGGTATGTCAAACATCTTTGCAAGTTCTCCAGATTTCTTAATATCTCCACCAGTGTATGGCATGGCAGCCGAACCCATAGTTGGAGGCTTCTCCTTTGGTTGCCCAGGGCGGCCTGACACATACAGGCCATTGCTGAGTTGGTGGGATGGGAATCTGGATCCCATTGAACTTAGTTTATAGGCTCCTCAAACTTTGTTACTCAGGCGAAAGTTTAACTTTTACCAGTTTAACTTGTATCAGAGTTGAATGTTATATCCAAGTCACAGGAATGTTTATCTCCAACGGAGCCATGATGGTTGCACGAGATGTAGCCAAAGTGGGTACTCATCATAAAACTGTCATACTACTCTGTAAACAGCATTTGGTGATTATAAACAAAAGTAAAACATCAAAAATAGAACAAGAACGCTCCTGAATTTTTCATGTGCTAGATGTATCTGCCTTGCAGTAAATTGATTAAAAAACTAAAGCTCGGTAGTACATGCTTTAGAAAATTTATCTTGATTGGTCGAATTATCAAACTAAAAACTGCCCAACAAGATAAAAATGCATTGCTTATTAACTTAACAGAGAGTCTATAAGAATTTCAATGAATAGATTGGGTTCTTAACTAACAGGTTAAGCTTATTGAAAAGTGATAACCCAATCAAACGTAGTATGGTGGCAAAGTATGAGATTGTGAATTTAAATATTGCTAGTGTTAGTAACTAAAAAAGATATACATAAGTAACAGCTAAGTCAATCCATGTGCTTAGCTTGGTTCTTTCTTGAATATAAATATTGAATTACATTGAATTGTGATATTAATGTTTTTTTATTGCGTTCTTTGTTGAATTTAATTGTTAGCAATTATGTGGTTGTCAATTATGCAAAACATTGATGTTTGGGTCTATATGAACCTAATTCTCATGTTTTTGCATCTTTTCTGTTCTTCCTCATCCTAGTTTTCTTCCGTAATTTCTTTTTGTTTCAAACAATGCTTAGAAACTCTTTATCAGCTTTCCCATAATCTTCTTATGAAATCATTGGAAAGGAGATCTCAGCCAATACCTACAGGAAGAAGCAAAATTACTCCTTACAATAGCCACTACATGCTTAGGGGCTTATCCTCCAACTCTCTTCTATATTTTGTTTGTCTTGTATAGGAAAATTGTTCTTGCTATTTAATTGGATCTAAAACCTCACTTAAGTAATTTGTCCTAGCACAATCTCTTGACAGCTATTTACAGTAATAAAAGCAAACCTATTTACAGTAATTTGTCCTTCTCTACCGACTTAAAGACTTTGGGAATTGGGACTATTGGTTACCCAATCAAATTTTAACATAGTACCAGACATAAGATCATGAATTTTAATCCTAGCCACCTCCATTTATTTGCACCATCCGATTGCCTTTACAATGGTTTGTCTGGGTATAGCCTTTGATTTTTAGCTTGCTCATTCATGGGTTGATTGCACAGATGACTAATCCTAATACGGTTGCCTGTGACTCTGTGAAGAGGGGTTTTATACCAAAAATATACACATTGACTCCTTTTCTACCAACCTAAGCTTTTGGGTTTATTCTTTACCCAATCAAATATTAATAGTATACTGTTCAATGCTCTTGAAATGAATACAAGTCTCTTTCTAAAAAAATTTAATATTTATAGTATACTGCTTGACTAACTTGTTTGACACATTAAACTCTCCTATAACCTATTACAGAACTAACACCATAAAAAGGTAAAAGTAACATTCAAGATAACCATCAATATTGCAGAATCCATTGGCTCAAAGAGGTCTTCAAACCGAAAGACAAGCCACGGCGGCATTCCATTGTCCACTGAATTTGCCAGACAACTATATTGCATAAGCCAAAGAGGATCTCTAATAGAAAGACAAGACATAAGTGGCATTCCAATGCCTATTCACATTTTGTCAAAACATAAACAAAAATGAGGAAACAATAATTCAAAGTATTCCGTCATTAACTATCCAACAAATCAGAGCCCCGGATGACGACAGCCACAAGCACTCAGCCAACCGCACACGAATACACCAAAGCATCAAAGGAACATGCCATAATTGTAATTACTAACCCAATCATGAGTCACATATCCTATCCCCCCAAAAAGCTGCCGACTCCCCAATAAAAATCTCGCTTTTCTCACTATTTAGATCCTAATCGAACGACAAAGAACCCGCGTTTTTGTTTTCCACCACCAAGGATCCAGCACGGCGCCGAACGAAAGAGGCATGAATACCAACAAGACACGAGAAAAGCATAAACAAAGCGGAAAGAAGATGAGACACTTTCGCATACCTCGAGACTCCAAAATCCAAATCATCGGATTGGCGGGTTGCGTTGCCTGGAGCCGATTCATAAGCGAGCACGAAGGCGTCCTCCAGCCACCATGCACCGCCCCAATCTCACCAGTGTGGCCTGAGAGTGAAGAAGCTTGCTTGCCCTGTTCTACTACACTCTCCCACAGCAGACGACCATTATAACGCAGAGAGAGAGAGAGAGGAGAAGAAGAAGAAGAAGAAGAAGAAGAAGGGGGGAGTAAAACACACGAACCGACCTCCCATTTTGTATTGTCCTTTTTGAGGGACAGTGACCGGAATAACCCTTGGTTTTGAGAACAATTACAAATCTACCATGAGGCATGTTATATTTTTATGGCATGACTAAAATGCCCTCAATTTTGAGGGGTTTTGAGTGTGAATTACTCTTCACATATTCATACTTTGGTTGTGATGTCTCGTTCACAAAGGTTGGATGAAGATGTGAAAGGTCAACCAATTCTTTCTCAATTATTTTTTCTTTAATTTGCCTGTGAGAATCTTTTTGTTTGACTCGTATTGGCGCATTTTTTAGAATCTTTATTGTAATTTATTTCCCAGTTTTTATCATAATTAATGACCACCTATTTTTGCAAATGTCTTTTTTCTCTCAAATATTAAAATAAATCTGCCGACAAGAATCAATACACAGTAAGCACTAATTATTTCACATAAATATTATATTATCTGCCACTAAAGCTCGCTAGGGCCAATTTGATATTACTCAAGTCAAACAAGGGTAATTTAGACTTTTGATTTCCCTGCCTGCAAAACGCCGCCGCTGCTCTCCCAGCGAGATAACGGCGCGTTACACGAGAACGTAGCGGTGTCGGCCGACTCGGGCCCGCAAGAAATCCCTAATCGGCGACCAAATGCGTTGCTGATTAAATGTGACCTTTTTTGAAATATTCTTTTAATTCTAAAAAAGAAAGTTGTGGGGGGATTTGCAGATAATTCATTAATTTTTAGCTTATGTACTTTTATTTGTTCATATACTGATGTGTTTAATAGGACAACTTGGGGATTGCAAGGCATCCGACACAAAGAAGGCATACATTTATGTATATTCAATGAAATGTCATGTGGGCCCCTGGAATAAATTATATTTTGTTCAATGACAAATATTGCTGGAGACATGTAAGACTGACCAAATTTGAAGGACCAATTCATCAAGGCATTCGATCGCCCGCGAGCGCAAACGATCAAAAATTTATTTGCATGCAAAAGTAAATATTCGCAAATAAATTTTGCAACCTATCGTTTGGTTGCCCGCAAGTAAAGTTGCAAATTCTATTTGCAAGCGTTTGGTTGATCGCAAATGAAAATTGTAATTACACTTATAATTTGCATCTTACAAATAAACAATATGTAAACACACGTCATGAGATGTTTGACAATATTAACACATACTTTGTGGAGAGAATAAGGTCTCATACTATATAGATGTTTCCATCTATCAGGTTGCTAATTATCTGCTCGACATAAATGAGAATAATGTTATTAAAAAGAAAAGTATTATTTGACAGAAGATGTTTTCAGCAATGGTCATTTACCATTTGTAATTGCTGAAAGAGAAGTTCGCATTGCAGAACCTAAAGTTAAATAGACATATGTTTATTTTATGTTTTCAGTTGTAAATAAAATAAAATATTTAAATTGCTTGATGAAAATAAATAACTGAAATTCAAATACACTAGAAATACAAACCTTCTATATGAATATTAGGAGTCATGTTTTCTTTATCAGAAGATCGACATGATGTTGTTCAGCTTGCCTATGATTACATCGTTCATACACATATATAAATAATATATGAACACACATCATTAGATGTTTGACAGTATTAACACAGACTTTGTGGAGAGGGTAAGGGATCATACTGTATAGATGCTTCCCACTATCAGGTTGCAAATTATCTGCTTGACATAAATGATAACAATGTTATTAAAAAGAAAAGTATTTTTTGATGGAAGATGTTTTAAGTAATGGTAATTTACCATTTGTAATTGTTGAAAGAGGAGTTCGCATCGCAGAACCTGAAGTTAAATAGGTAGGTGTTTGTTTTATATTTTCAGTTTTAAACAAAATAAAAACATTTAAATTACTTTATGAAAATAAATAACTAAAATTTAGATACATTAGAAATATAAACCTTCCGTAGGAATATTAGGAGTCATGATTTTTTTATCAGAAGACATGATGTTATTCAACTTGCCTATGATAACATCGTCCATACATATAAATAAATAATATGTAAACACACAATTAGATGTTTGACAGTATTACACAGACGTTGTGGAGAGTGTAAGGGCTCATACTGTGTAGATGCTTTCCTTTATTAGGTTGCAAATTATTTGCTCGACATAAATGAGAATAATATTATTAAAAAGAAAAGTATCTTTTGACCGAAGATATTTCAAGTAATGGTCATTGCTAACTTGACCAATAGATCAAGTTGGTGGAAATTACCTTTGATTAGACCCGGCAATTATCGGCCCGGCCCGATAAAATCAGGTTCGGGCCAGTTCTTATCGGGTTCCAGCCAATTTTGGGTCGGCCCGATATGGCCCGAACACTTATCGGGCCGGGCCGGGCCGGGCGGGGCCAGGCCTAGTGCTATTGGGTCGTGCCGGCCCGATAGCCCGATAGTAAATGTGAGTTTTAGCATTTTTTTTACCCGTTAATAATACCCATTAAGTTATCTACTCAAAATTGTAATTCTAATAACCCAATTCTAAAATTCTAATCATTTTTGGGCTAACGGCTCGTGTTGGCTCGGCACGCTATTTTTTCGTGCAATGCCGGGTCGGGTCGGCGACTTCAGGCCCGAACCATTATCGGGCCGGGCCGGGCCGGACAAAAAAAAAATCAGCCCGGCCCGGCCCGGCACGATTTGTCGAGCCTACCTTTGATATCTCAAAATAGCCTACTCCATTACATGGTAATTCCAATGGAGACATAATAATGATATGATTTAACCAAAAGAAATGCATGATTAATATGTCCACTTAATGCACAAATCGAAGAAGGATATCATATCAAAGCTGCATGGTTCAATTGGGGAGATTACTTACATGTAGGGCTGAATCAGTGGTTTAGTCCAGCGATTAGAGAGGAGGCGGTCTTCGATATGAGAGAAATCAAATAAGGAAAATAGAGCAGAGTAGCGGGGTTCGATCACTGCGGCCTGTGGGATCGAAGAGGAGGGTGAGTTTAGTTGCTTGTGTTTGCGACCTGTGGGATCGAAGAGGAGGCGGTCGTTAGTTCACTACTAGAAACTTCGTCTTCAGCAACGGCTATCAGCGACAGCCGCTCAAGCCGTTGCAGAAAACTGTATCTGCAACGACTTTCTAACGGAAAACCGAGCCGTTGCTGATTATTTTAATTATCAGCAACGGCTTTCGGACGAAAAGGTGAGCCGTTGCTGATATTTTAATTATCAGCAACGGCTTTCTAACGGATAAGTGAGCTGTTGCTGATGATAACTTATCAGCAACGGCGTTCTAACAGGCGAGTGAGCCGTTGCTGATAAGTTTATATAGGGCACGCTCTCGCGCCCGACCCTTCTTCCTCCCGCTGCTGCCGCCGCCGCTCCTGCCGACGCCACTCGCCGCCGCTGCTGCCGCTGCTGCCGACGCCGACGACGCCGACCACTGCTTCCGACTTGTTCAGGTATGTCTCCTCCCTGCGGCCGTCTCTTCCCTGCGGCCGGCAGGAATCACCCGACCGAAACCCTATTTCTAGGGTTTCGGCCGGCGGCGGTCGGCCGATGGCCGCCGCCGGACCTTCTGCAGTGGCCGGACAGTGTGTCCGGCCACTGTACGCTGGCGCTGGAGGGTGGACTCCGGCGTCGGAATATATATATATATATATATATATATTATTGTTTTGAAATTGTTAATTAATTATTTTATAATTGTTAATTAATTGTTTAGATTAATTATTTAATTTGTTAGATTAATTATTACGGTTTAGATTAATTTCGGACGCGCGCCGGAATCGTCCACTTCGGACGCGCGCCAGAATCGTCCACTTCGGACGCGCGCCGGTATCGTCCAATTCGGACTCGCGCCGGAATCGTCCACTTCGGACGCGCGCCGGAATCGTCCACTTCGGACGCACGTCGGTATCGTCCAAATCGGACTCGCGCCGGAATCGTCCACTTCGGACGCGCGCCGGAATCGTCCACTTCGGACTCGCGCCGGAATCGTCCACTTCGGACGCGCCCCGAAATCGTCTAATATGGACTCGAACTGTCTCGAAACATTTAGAAAATAATCATCCTCCGACGAGTTGATATGTTTCACGTACGCATCGACGATCGGATATGATTTAGCAAAACCTTAGATCCGTTCGGGAATTGTATGTTCGTGTAAAAGAAGTAGATGATCTTTTATACGACGTACAATTCTTGAATTATCCCTGATTGGACAATTTGGGAATATAGTTATTTGTACTGCACTTACGTTTTTATTTTAACTGTTAACTAATTATTCTAAATTTCGGCAACATCTCTCTTGTTCTCCGATACGCGCCTAGATGATATGCGTATTCGGAGAACTGTAGGGAGATGTTGTCGAAATTTAGAATAATTAGTTAACAGTTAAAATAAAAACGTAAGTGCAGTACGAATAACATAAATCCCGAATGGAATAGGACAATCTCACCTAAAGACATTAACCAAAGAAATTGTCATTGATTGACAGAATCATGTCGGCTGATCGAAGTTGGATGTACCGACGTCTTGATCGTGGAGCTTTAACGAATGAGTTTCGATTAGGCGTAACGTACTTCCTCAATTTCGCCTATTCGAATCGAAATTTCGTTAGCATGGGTGATCAAATCCGATGTCCGTGCCGCATTTGTTCAAATGGACGATTTTTCGATCGGGAGACTGTCACTCTGCATCTATATACCAAAGGATTTGCACCAAGATATTTTCTATGGACTTGTCACGGGGAGTCATGCGAAGTCGGGACGTCGAGCAATCCTGTCGTTCAGACATATGGTGAATCTTCCTCTGCTGGTGCTTCTTCATCCAGTCAATGTAGGGGGTCAAATCCCTATAGAACTATGATACTTGATAGTCTTGGGGGTCAATTCCATCTGAATGATAATGTTGATCGGCCAGATCTTCAGACATCAGTCCCACCAGATACTACAGCGGTTGATATCACAGAAGTAGGGGCTGCAGTAGAGATTGAATTACCGAATAAAGAAGCTGCAGAATTTTACGAGATGTTGAAAGCTGCCGATGAACCTTTGTATGAGAATTGTTCTAAATACACTAGGTTTTCAGCAATGACACAGCTCTTAAGCATCAAGGCCGATTATAATATCAGCGGAGTTGCGTATGATCGGATTGCTGGATTGATTAATGGAATGCTGCCTACTGATAACAAGTTTGAGCCTACTTTTTATAAGACTAAAAAGCTAATGAGAAAATTGGGGCTTGGGTACGAAAAAATACACGCGTGCCAAAATAACTGCATTTTATATTATAAAGAAAATGTGCAGTTGGATAAATGCCCTGTATGTCAACACCCTCGTTACAAGGAGAAGAAATCGGTCCGACAGAAAAATATCCCGTTTAAGGTGCTTCGGTATTTTCCACTAACACCGAGGCTTCAAAGGTTATTCATGTCGGAAAAGATAGCCCCCTACATGAGTTGGCATGCAAGAAGTCGTGATGATACAGTAATGACTCATCCATCTGACAATGAAGCATGGAAATATTTGGATACATGTTATCCTTCATTTGCTAGGGATACTAGAAATATCAGATTGGGATTGTGCACAGATGGTTTTAATCCGTTTGGATATTCTGCAACTCCTTATTCAGTTTGGCCAGTGCTGCTGACAGTTTATAATTTGCCACCGTCAATGTGCATGAAAGATGAATTTATTTATCTTTCGATGATTATTCCGGGTCCTAAGGGTCCGCGAAAAGAAATTGACATATTTCTCAAACCCTTGATAGATGAATTGAAAACATTATGGACTGAGGGAGCTGTCACTTATGATTGTCATCGGAAGCAAAACTTCAATTTAAAGGCCGCGGTCTTGTGGACAATCAATGATTTTCCGGCGTACGGCATGTTGTCGGGTTGGAGCACTCACGGCCGACTCTCTTGTCCGTATTGTATGGAACACTCTAAATCAATCAGTCTTCAGAACGGACGAAAAATCTCATTCTTTGATTGTCATCGTCGATTCCTACCGGTTAATCACCAGTATCGAAGGAATCGTAATAAATTTACTAAGGGCAGAGTCGAAAGAGATGGGCCACCACCGATGTTGTCTGGTGAACAAATGTTAGCACGTGTTTCAGCACTTCCAGATATAGTATTTGGTCGCAATGAAAGAGTGTTAGGTTTTGGCCAAACACACAACTGGGTGAAAAAAAGTATCTTTTGGGAATTGCCCTATTGGAGTTCATTATTGATTCGACATAATTTAGATGTCATGCACATTGAAAAAAATGTGTTTGATAATATTTTCAACACTGTGATGGATATTTCTGGAAAAACTAAAGATAATGTCAAAGCCCGACATGATCTGAAAATACTTTGTAAAAGACCAGAGTTGGAGTTACAAGAGGTCAACGGACGATATTTGAAACCGAAGGCCCTATATGTGTTAAATAAACAACAGATCAAAGATGTTTATCAATGGGTAAAAGAACTTAGATTACCCGATGGATATGCTTCAAACTTATCTCGATGTGTGAACGTCGATGATTGCAAAATATCAGGGATGAAGAGCCATGATTGTCATGTATTCATGCAGAGATTACTTCCGATCGCATTTCGAGATCTTCTACCTGATAATATTTGGGGTCCGTTGACTGAATTAAGTATGTTTTTTAGAAGCATCTGTGCAAATGTCCTTCGAGTCGAAGATATGTCAACACTTGAAAATAATATTGTTGAAATCATATGCAAGCTGGAGCAGTTTTTCCCTCCTGCATTTTTTGACTCGATGGAGCATCTACCGATACACTTGGCATACGAGGCACGAGTTGGTGGCCCCGTTCAATATCGTTGGATGTACTTATTTGAAAGATACATGAATCGTCTGAAGAAAAAAGTAAAGAACACCGCAGTTGTTGAAGGATCAATATCTGAATCGTATATCATTCAAGAAATTTCAACATTCTGCTCATTTTACTTTGAATCGACAGTACAGACAAGATTTGATCGTCTTCCACGTAACGACGACGGGGGTGTTCGACATTCAGATGGACGTTTAAATATATTTTGTCACTCTGGTCGTGCTTTTGGTTCTCGTTCATCTCGACACTTAAGCGATGAAGAGTATCATTTGGCACACTTGTATGTATTACTCAATTGTCCAGAGATTGAACAATTCATTGAAATATTTGACATTGAGATGGTGCAAAAATACTCTATTCACAACGATCAAGAATTGGAGAGATTACGGAATCGTGATTTCCCTACTTGGATTCAGACTTACAGCAAAGATCACAGAGCTGAAATAGATGAAAGAATATTTGAGTTTGTTAGTGGACCGTCGTGACTTGTGTTGTGCTATAGCGGATATTTTGTTAACGGGTATAAATTTCACACACTTGAATATTCATCTACAAAAAAGACGATGAATGCTGGGGTCTGCGTGAAAGGGACAACCTATGTTGAATGTGATATGGATTTTTATGGACTGGTGGAAGAAGTGATAGAGTTGCACTACTTCGGCTTGAAATCAGTGATCCTATTTAGATGTCATTGGTTCGATACAACAGAAAGGGGCATGAAAGTTCATCCAAAATATAAACTTGTTGAGGTCAATTACAAATCGAAATTGGCAGCAAATGAGCCTTTTATATTGGCATCACAAGCCGAACAAGTATATTACGCGAAGTATCCGGCTCGAAATAAAGATAGAGCGGATTGGCGTGTAGTCTGTAAGACAAAAGGTAGAGGAAAAATTGATCCGATAGTAGGAGAAAATGATCCTCCTGGTTTCTATCAA
Organism: Canna indica; assembly: GCA_034359265.1. Classification (NCBI taxonomy): domain Eukaryota; kingdom Viridiplantae; phylum Streptophyta; class Magnoliopsida; order Zingiberales; family Cannaceae; genus Canna; species Canna indica. The sequence continues at coordinate 14,627,392 of CP136898.1, forward strand.
GAAGATGATCTTCCTGCTGTGGATCGTATTATTCCAATACTCGAGGATGCAGACACAACGTCAATTCAATTAGAAGTTGAATATGCTGATGATGACGATCATGAAATTGAGGAAGCTGGAGATGAAGAAGATGAAGAAGAGGAAGAAGAAGAAGAATTCGAAGACTATTATTCAGATGATGAAGAATAATTGTAAAGTATATATTTTATTAAATATATCTCTACTATTTATACAATAATCTAATTATATGTCTGTTCGACAGATATGTCTGGTCGTGGTTATCGACGCAGGAGAGTTTCGGAGTCTCCGATCGGTGAGACTCCAGCACTTACTCATGCTGCTGATCCACCTGTTGCTGATCCTCATTCCGATGATACTGCCGAGGCTAGTACATCCAGACGTAGGCGGCCACACGGGCCGAACAGGTGGCAGCCTCCACCAGCCACAGAGTCACGTAGATTGATTAGCGTGATTGGGGAGCGGTAATATATCATGAATTATGAATCATTACAAATTCATTATATCATAATATAATATTAAAATTTATTTTTGTTGTGCAGGTTCGAGCAAGAAGAAGTGCCGAGGAGCATTTCTTCTACTATTCGACGATACATGCACGGGGCATGGCCTACGTGGTCTCACGTGCCTAGCGAGCACGTCGACATGTTATGGCGCGAGTTTGAGGCACGTATTATTATTATTTTTTACATGCATGATGATATATTAATATTGGTTCTGATATTATTATTTTGCAGGCTCGCTATACATGGGCCGAGGACCAGAGGCCCTTCATTTACGCTGCCTGGGAGGCTATTTCCCGGGCAAGGTACAACGGGCAGCTGGGGCAGGCTCGGTCCCAAGCGATGGCCCGAGCTGGGACCACTAACATCGCGGAGACTCGGGGATACGGCCCCAGTTGGATTACTCCGGATATATGGGACCAGCTCGTGGGGATATGGTCGACGGATCGATGGCAGGAGGTTTCTCGGAATGCGGCTAGAAATCGCATGTCGGGAGGAGCAGCGCGTCACACCGGCGGCTCTGTTGCATTTGCAATGCACGCAAACCGTATGGTAAGTATATCTTTTAATTATATATTTTATTTGTTATTATGTGTACTAATTAATGTATTTGTTTTGTAAATGTAGACGACGGTGTCGGATGACGGGAGTGTCCAGCGACCCTCCCCGATGGCGGTGTTTGAGCGGACTCACCGTCGAGCACATGGGACGGGGGAGTACATCCACAACCGCGCTGCATACATTATGGTAATTATATATTTGTTTAAATTATTCATTATATATTTATAATTTAAGTTTTATGATAAATATTAAACAAAAAATCAAACTCGAGTAGGAGACCTACAGCCAGACGGTGGTGCAGCGCGGGGGTACCCCCGAGGACTTTGACGCAGCATTGTGGGTCGAGGCCGCAGGTGGCTGGGACCATGGCCGCGTATATGGCTTCGCAGATAGTGGTCATGCGCGAGCCGTACTAGGGCCACTTGGGGCACCGACCCCTCCGGTCGCTGGTGAGCGGCCGTCCACCTCTAGATCCAGTTATGATCATAGTAATAGGATAAGGACACTAGAGGAGACGGTCGCGCGTCAGACTGAGATGATGGAGCGTCAGAGTCAGACGATGGCGAATATAGAAGCTATGCTACGCAACTTGTCAGGTCATCCCGAACCAGTCATCTCTTCGGCATCATCTAATCCATCGTCCTCGAGTCAGTCCACGCCGGTGTACACTCAAGCGCTCCAGACCCCGCCATATAATCCAGACCATCCTCCATCTTGATCGTGAGATTTTTTGTTTGGATATTGAACTTGTTTAACTTATTTTGTTTGGATATTGATACTTCAATTTTGCATTTGAATTGTTTTTATACTATCGTGGATAATTATCAATATAAGTATAATTGTTTTGATGTATATATGTTGGTGTGTTTGTGATGTGTGAATGAATGTGTATGAGGTGTTTGTGATGTGTGAATGAATGTGTGTATGAGGGTATGGGTGTGTGAGTTATGTATCAGATAAATGTATCAATGTATCAATGGAAATTTGAAATTTTCAAATTTTCTGATTGCAGGTATACGTTATCAGCAACGGCTTTCCCACGGGCGTCCGTGGGAAAGCCGTTGCTAAAAGTGTATCGAAAGCCGTTGCTGATGACCTACAGCAACGGCTTAGCGACGGAGTTTTACTAACGGCGTTGCTACGGATTCAGCGGCCGTTGCTATTAATGTTATCAGCAACGGCTCCGGGTCTGTTGCAAACCCGTTGCTGATAATAGTTTTAGCGACGACCCGAGCGGCCGTTGCTGATAATGTTTTGAGCGACGGCCCGAGCGGCCGTTGCTGATCCGTTGCGAAGTCATCAGCAACGCGACTTTCTATCACGGCGCTATTGCAACGGCTCAGCCGTTGCTGATGCGCTTCAGCAACGGCTCAGCAACGGCATCAGCCGTTGCTGATGACCATTTTTCTAGTAGTGGTTGGTAAGCACGAAAACAAAGGAGTACAAGAGGCAGGATTGAAGACGGAGAGGACAACCGTCCATTGTGTTCCATTGAAGAAGGGCATCAACAACACAAACCCCCGGACCCGAATCGGCGCAAGGGCAACACGACCATCAGGGGAGCCAAGCCGGAGGGTGAGGTGATGGGCAGTATTCTTGCCGACTCAATCGCCTGAGATGAACACCCGAGCGAGGTCAATAGGGAGGCGGTAGAGAGTCGTACAATAATAAAGCAAGCATAATTAATTACCAAAATAAAATGGTGGGAAAATAAAATTCGAAAATTAAGTCAACATAATTAATTAACAAAAAAATGGAGGGAAAATAAAATTCAAAATTTAAGCAAGCATAATTAAAATTGATTCGAAAATTTAGAAATTAAGCACACATAAAATAATTAATTATGGATTTTTTTTGAAAAATTAAGCATGCACAATTAATTCGATTCATAAATTTGGAAATTAAACAAACAAAACTAATTACCAAAATAATTAATAACGAGAAAATAAAATTCAAAAGTTAAGGATGCATAATTAATTGAATTCAAAAATTTGAAAATTAAACAAGCATAATAAATTACCAAAATAAAAAGGTGGGAAAATAAAATTTGAAAATTAAGTAGATATAATTAAGGGTTAATTACAAAATATATCCCGACTTTTGATGTGTTTCTCAAATCTATCCCCACTTTTTAATTTTTTCAATTCAGTACACCACTTTTTGATTTATTACAAATCTATCACATTGTCTACCCAGCGTTAATATTGTCGTCAGAATGCTTACGTGACCAATAATCCCAATCAGCATTCAGATGTGATTTTTTTAACTTATTTTTTGTCCGGCCCCATCAAACCTAATCATCAACCATTTAAGGATTAATTACAAAATATATCACGACTTTTGACGTGTTTCCCTAATCTATCTCCACTTTTCAATTTTTCCAATTCAGTACACCACTTTTTGATTTGTTACAAGTCTATCTCACTGTCTACCTAGCATCAACTTCGCAATTTTCAACAGAGAGAAGAAATCCCTATCTTCTATTGAAAATTTTCTTGTCAAAACAAAGCCTACAACGACAAATCATATTTAAATGTTGGAAAATTTTACAGTATCATATGAAATCCTACATTTAATATAGTATCATCATTGATGGGAAATTTCTAAGGTTTATACTAACCCTACCAGACAGAAGGGGAAGGTGAGTGAGCAGGTGAAAATTAATAGAGAGATACCAGAATCGACGGGGATGAAGACAGGGAGCACGAAGAGATGCAGACGACGTCAGAGATTGAGAGAAAGACGAGCGGCGAGCAAGCGACAAGGTCGGGGAAGAGGCAAGTAGACGATTTTAAAGGTGGATTTTTTAAATTAACTTATTGTGATCTGCTGATTGAGTTTGGTGTGGCCGGAAAAAAAGAGTTAAAGTTCGTGTTTGAATGCTGATTGGGATTATTAGCCACGTCAGCATTCAAATGCGCGAAGTTGATGCTGGGTAAACGGTAGAATAGATTTGTAACAAATCAAAAAATGATGTACTTAATTGGGAAAATTAGAAAGTGTGGATAGATTAGGGATATCCATCAAAAGTCGGGATATATTTTATAATTAACCATGTTGCTGACTAGGTTTGGTGGGTCGAAAAAAAAAAGTTAAAAAAATCATGTCTGAATGCTGACTGGGATTATTAGCCACGTCAGCAGCGCGCGCCACGTTAGCATTCTGACGACAAAATTAACGCTGGGTAGACGGTGGGATAGATTTGTAACAAATTAAAAAGTGATGTACCGAATTGGGAAAATTGGAAAGTGGAGATAGATTTGAGAAACACGTCAAAAGTCGGGATATATTTTGTAATTAATCATATAGTTAATTACCAAAATAAAATGGAGGAAGAATAAAATTCGAAAATTAAGCAAGCATAATTAATTAGAATTTAAAAATTTAGAAATTAAGCACACATAATTAATTACCAAAATAATTAATTATGAGAAAACAAAATTCAAAAATTAAGTGGGCACAATTAGTTAGATTTTGAAATATGAAAATTAAGCAGACATAATTACTTACCAAAATAATTAATTATGGAAAAATAAAGTTCAAAAACTAAGCAAGCTTAACTTATTAGATTCGTAAAATTGAAAATTAAGCAAATATAATTGATTACCAAAATAATTAATTATGAGAAAATAAAATTATAATATTAAGGGGACAAAATTAATTGGATTCGAAAATTTAGAAATTAAGAAAGCATAAGTAATTAAAAAATAAAATTTGGAAATTAAGCCGGCACCAAAATAAGAAATTAAGCATGCATAATATATAATAATATAATATATCCAGAACTTTGTTTTATATAATATATAATTTTCAAAAATTTAGAAATTATGCATGCATAATTAATTATCAAAATAAAATGAAGAAAAAATAAAATTCAAAAATTAAGCATACATAATTAATTGAATTTGAAAATTAAAAAAATAAGCGGTCATAATAATAATATATAAAATGAAGGGAAAGTAGTAACACGTGGAAACGACAAGTGTCTACCAAGAATTGTGTTTTGTAATATATAAGATAAGATTTGAAGGGGAAGTAGAGAAATGTGAAAGTAACACGTGTATATTTATATAATATATAAGATAAGATAAGATAATATGCACAAGTGAAAATGCTTTAATATTATTTAAGGGTTGAAAAGTCATTTCAAGAAATTACTCTTTAGAGATACCATATACATAAATATAAAGAAAAATTTTAAATTTGCCAAACCATATCATCGTGTGTGTAAAGCCACAAAATGTTATTGATTTCAATTTTTTTTGTTGAACCAAAATTCTGAATTGTCTACTTAAAAACTAAATTAGTAAATCGTTTTCACTAACCAAAATCTACCCGAATCAAATTTAAAATTATTTCACTAACCAAACTTCGATAAAATTCTCTACTGAACTAATTTATTTGCTGAAATTAAACTAGAAAATTATTTTCACTAACCAAACAATACCCAATTTATTTGTTAACTATTACCGTAGGCATAAAGGTTCCAACCTCAAGCATTTCCTTTGTTTTGATGATAATTAATGTGTTTAACAATTTCAACGAGTTCTATTACAGTTTGAATACGATAGACGCACAAAGTTCACAAAAAAAAAAGCTCCAAAGTTTCAAGTTTGGCGATACTAAGATACTAAGAGGAGATATGCTCAAGAATAGTTTTTAGGTCTTTGTTTCTTTTTGTAAATCTTGAATGCCACCCTAATTATGTTTTCATGTGTTTCGTAACCTAAAAATCATAGTTTACTCAAAATAATACGAATCGATAAAGCTAAACAATAGCAATTTTAGCCGAAGTTTGGCCAAAGGTCAGTCGACTGAAGTTCGACCAATCTGCGTCCAAACTTGAGTCAAAATTTTCTAGTAACTATTTGACCAAAGTTCGCTTGACCAAAGTTCAACCATGGTTCAACCAATCTATGCCTAAACTTGGGTCAAAATTTTCTAGTAGCTATTCGGCCAAAGTTCGATCGATCGAAGTTCCACCAAGGTTCGATTGAATTCCCAACGGCTATATTCCCAAGTCCCAACCAATAAGCTTGTCGCCCGCTCCTTTCTTTTGACCCAAAATCTTATAAATACTAAAAAAACTAGCTCCAAAACCACTCTTAAACACATGAGATAGCTTTCAAAGAGTTCTTGAGAGTCCCATTCACCGAGTTGATCCATTTGAGCTCTCAAATCTCACGATTGTGCCCTAGTTTCCTTCTCTTTGCCTTGGATTCATGTTGAGCTTCGTTGCTAATGGATTTATTTCATTTGCTCTCTTTAGCTTGTTGTTCTTGTTTTTGTTTGCTATTTATAATCTTTCGTTGTAAAGGTGTGGATGACACACTCATTTTTGCTTGTTTAGCTTGTTTCCTTATTGTTTTAGGTAGAGGCATCCTCTAGGTTGAGAGATAACGCCTTGGTATACAATCATTTGAGAATTGAGATGAACAAATAATGGATGTAGTTTAGTCCCGAACCACCCCAAAATTGTGTGTTTCAATGTTTGATATCTTGAGTTAACTTTACTTGTTTATCTTTCATACTTGCTCCTAATTGAAAAATAAATTCTATATCAAATCATTTCCAAAAAGAAATCTCATTTAGATACCACACTGAGCTAAAAAATGACATGAGACATGTTTTCAATTGACCACACTATTCACCTCAAATGTGCTTAAAGGGCTTTTAGTTACTATCATATATTTGGATAGTTAGAAACTTTGGGGCTTTGTCAATGGAAATGACAAATTTGTGTTAGCCATTCAATAGAATTTGAACGGCATCAAGATAATCTATCAAAACTTGGAAGAGAAAATGATATGAATTGAAATTCTAACATTAATTTAAAGAAGAAAAAAAATCATGATAAAACAGTTGTGATTTGTATCCTATGCAACAATGAAAAATTTCCTTTGAAAATAAAAGGAAAAAGACAATGCATCTGACACCATGAGAATGAGCTGGATGCCAAACAAGAGGGTGACATGGTTCTTTCAGCAGCTGTTGGTAAGCTGATGACTGCTTCAAGCCTTCAAAGGACAGGACAGCCATTCATCATCAACCACTGATGCTCCTCTGCTATCTGCTGCAATGCATTGACTTTGGATTTAGGAGTTAGGAATTAGCACCATATTATTTTTATTTATTTATTTCATTGTAATATGAAGACCTTTTTGCTACTAAATTTTAAAGAAAGTATAAATGTGAGTGAATCCAAATGGACCGGGCCCTAAGTAAATTGGGTTTGGTCCAAATCGACCTTGTGATTCTAAGTGCATTAATTGTTGCTAGTTCTGTTAATTAAAACATTTAGACCTCATTTCTTATTTGTTTATTTATCAGTTTACTTTGCGTGTGTTTGATATTTCTTTATCAATTTGCTAATGTTTTATGAACCCCCGAGAACTACAATGAAATCAAATTTTACTTTATTTATTTCGCGGGGTGCTGAATAATACGTATTGATCGAAATACTCATACGTCCCTGAATTATCAAAAATATGCATGTAATTTTATTTCCAAGGAAACCAGCTTGTGCCAGTGAATATGATGTAGGGGTCTTCAATTCTAGAACTGCCAAAATATTATCCTAGTGTAGGGTGGATAAGTGTGAATTAATGTCTCCATTCCCAACACCACTGCAAGTCTTGTATGCTTTCTCCAAAAAGTAAAAGATAGATGTCTTATTCTCTTATCCTAGTCTCATAATTCAAATTGTTCCTAAGGATAATAAAACTATGAATTCTATCCATGAAATCAAATTATGATTATAAATGAAGTCGACGAATTGTTTTTTGTTGTTCAAAATTCTATTAAATCTTTGCATTCATATTGAGATATACTTCATCCAGTACCTTGGCAAATTCAAGGCCTTATGATAGAGATTCAAGGCTAATTAATAAAGAGTCCAAAATTTGGACTATCATTGGGTCTCTGGATTTAGAGAATATTTTGTTTGTTTTTTGGACCTTTCCATTGTCTTAATTTTTTTCATTCAATCATTTAAGTTGTTGTTTCTTTGAAGAAAAAAGAATAAATAGACAGATAAGGGTGATGGCCTGATGGGAGAAGATGAAATTAAAAATATATAAATAAAATGAATTGAATATTAAAAAAACATTTTTATTATTTTTGAATCATATATTATGCATATAAAAGGCACGGTGAGAAAAAGGAAGAAAGACCTAATTATATTAGTTAACTTGATTAGCTTATTATATTAGTTGTTTTTCAAAAAATATTAGTAAAATTAAATGTTAATTATTAGTTGTTAACTATTTGAATATGTAAAAAGATATTGGATTGGACTAACATTTTGGGTCCGACCAAATTAGGCCTAAAAGTGTCCACACTCATGAATCAGACCCAAGTCAAATCAGACACTACTTAGTTCGGGGGCTCCATCCGGTCATACAAGGACACTTATGTCCTCATTAATTATAAGGAATTCGTCAATAATTGACCCGACATCTTCGGAATTGGCGTTGACCCATTCTAAGCACATCCTCACGAGATTTCGGGGGGCTTAATCCTGCACTATATACATATACAGACACAACACACATCAGATACATCTAGATTCCAATTTTCTATACCCACGCAATACTTGAGAAATTTTTTTAATTAATTTTATTTTGTCTTCAACGGGAAAGCCGGGATACGCGTCGGAGCGGGTGGAGTAAATTGCCAGAGGGCGCGATTAGAGGCATGACCCTGACGCGCGAGGAAAATTATTTTAATTAAGTTGAGTTAGAAGGTTGGGTCCGATGGATTTGAGTAGACTACGGAGATCTATCGGAACGCGGTTTGGTCAAGTCAGAATGTCAATTAAGTCAACATGACTTAGTGAGGAGTATATGTGTGATTTTGAATTTTTTTTTTTTTAAAAAATAATTATCTAGGATGATCGTACGACTCCAAACAGGAGCCACACGCCCACCCGTAGGCGAGAGGAGGAAAGAGGCGCAAGACTTGGAGGTCGGATTCTTGCCATCGTCGGAAACCGATCACCGCGAGGCTTCGAGATGATCTTCTCCTTCCTTGATTCTAAATTTTTTTGCAATTAGGTTGATGGAATCAAACATATCGATTAATCAATTAACAACTTCCTCATTTACAATAGAATGATTTTTTTTGACAGAATTAAAGGCTTCAATTCTATTCTTAACTTCATTTCGAATATCCTATGTAAAGCTGGCCAAATTAACTTAGGCCTTTGACCATCGACCGGTAGAAATGAGCCAATCATATGGTGAGTTTGACTTGAGATTTTTAAAAAATAACGACATGGAGTTTTGTTGATGCTATCATCTACTTTTGCACCACAAGATATTATAGAAAACATTGAATTATAGAACCAGTGAATATTTATGCGAATCCAATAACTTTTGTAACAAATGCGGTGCTCTTTGATAATTTGGCGATTTAACTCTACCTTGTTGACAACATAAGCTAAATTTAGATGGTTAATTTTTAATATTCTTTTCAATTCCTTCTTCAAACTAGTTTGCAGACAAATAAAATTGACAAATGAAATTCAGATGTCCCAAGAAATGAGAAGAATTCATTAAAGTGGAAGGAGAATCATCTAATATTTGGTAGAGGGAATCATCAGATTCATTTTCATGAGAAGAAACAAGAATTTCATGAAGAGAATGGTTATAATTCCTATTTAAATTAGAAGCTTTGTCTTCTGTAAATGAAGAACAACTCTTTGCATCAGCCATATCTGATGATATGTCGATGCATGAATCAACAAAGAGAGCAAAAGAAGAACTTCTACTAAGTAAAAAAGTAGAAGAACTTCATTAAGAAGAGGATCAATTTGATCATGATGAAAGGAAGATTGATGCAGAACATCTAGACAAAGAAAATCTCTAACTCATCTAGATTATTTATATCATTTGTTATTGTTTTCTGTCAAAAAACATTTTCTACTAAAGGAAGAAATGGAAGAAACTTCATTAAGAAGAGGATCAGTTTGATCACGATTAAAGGAAGATTGATGTAAAGCATCTTGACAAAGAAGATCTCTAACTCTGCTAGATAATCTCTATCGTTTGTGATGGTCTCGTGTGAGAATAGGGCTAGTAGTTTTCTGTTTATTAATTTATGCAGAATTAACTAGTGCAATTGTATTAGAATTGTCATTTATAGATAAACATTGCATGGAGACAACATGTTGTTCCAAAGACCTTTGCCCTGGATCTACCGCGTTTGTTTTTCTTAATAATATAATAAATAAAAAATGTAACACACAATCATAATTCACTAGTCACCTAACATTTAAAATGAAAAACATAATAATGATATATAATAATTTATATAGATGCAAAGAAAGAAGGAACAAAAGTTAAAAGTTAAAAAAGTAAAGAAGTTGTTAACTAAAATTTAAAACTTACATTTTTAGTAGTCCAATTTTTGTGAGTTCAATGGACTGCAACAAGAAATGAAAGTTAATTAAAATAAACAATTGTATTGATAATCATACATTTTACGAGGACAAGCGATGAAAAATATATAACATTAAATAAGACAAAGAAAAAAATTATGGGAATGAAAATAATAGTCGGCAATAAGACATAGATGATATCTATATTATTGAGTTAACAAAGACTAAAGTTCAAACAAAAGAGCATGAATGGACGATCAAAAGGAAAGTAAATATTAGAAGAAAATAAGAAAATGGAAAAGAGAAATGAAAAGCAATATAACCTAAGAGAAAAAGTAATTTTTTCTAGAGAATAGAATGGAATATGAAAGATAAAAAATACCTTCATCTTTGTCCAACAACATAGAGAAGCTAAACTAGCTAATTTGGTGCGTGCAATATGATAACATAAGTAATGTGGAGTAAGAACAATGAACGCTTAATTAGCTAGGTTGAATATTTTTTTTTGTATTTTTAGGTTAATGAAGAGTCACAATTCCTAGCATTGCAATATTTTTTGATGCCAGCAAATTCTACATTAGCTATGCTAGATTTGTCCTTTTTTGTTCTTATCACTTAATGTTCATCGCATGTGCTGTTATATATGATTCTTAGTTTTAAGAATCTCTTTTGAGAATTGCAGAGACAAAATTAAGCATTGCCAAAACATTATATCAGCTCTGACATTTACTTCACTGAATTTGAAAGAACTATGCATACATTTTGTAGAAACATCAAATTCTCTTATTTAGTTTATGGATAAAAAAATGAGTTATTTTTATTTTGCATGATGGATGAGGAGATGCATGTACTCATGTATTCCAATTGGCATAAGTTTTCCTTGCATGATCTAATTTATACAATTCTTCCGAGGGGTAGTTGGTACTTGTAGATAAACAATTACATGCTAGTTTTATCCGATTCCTTAAAGAAACAAAAAAAGAACCCAATAACTTAATTATAGATCTCTATGTGAAAGATTGAAATAACTTTCTTTAAAAGGCTGTTTGGTTGCCTGCAAGTCCACTTGCAGGCAACTCATTTGCAGCATTTGGCTCAATTGCTTGTTTGGTTGCCTACAATTGAGCCAAATCTACTCAACACCGTTACTTTTGGATTCGTGACATGTTAAACATGTGATTTTGATATTAATTTGTCATCTTTAAAAAAAATTAATATGAACTTGTAAGACTTTGATATAAACTTTGGGATTTATGTTGTTAAAGACTTTGATATGAACTTTGAGATTTATGCTAAAGAATTTGATATGAACTCATTGTTAGATTTTTATGAACTTGTTTATCTGAATTTGTTGTTAAAGACTTCTTTTATATTTATGTGCATGTCTTTTTTATATATATATTCAAAATGTTACTTTAATATTTAGATGTAGTCTTTTGTAGGTCTTGTTTTTAATATTAATTTATTATTTTTCAAAATATTAATGCAAGTTGCAATTTTTATTTGCGGCCAATCAAACGCTCGCAAATAGAAGTTGCAAGTTGTAAGTGTAGTTGCAACCTCCATTTGCGGCCAACCAAACGCCCGCAAATAGAAGTTGCAACTCTACTTGCGGGCAACTAAACACTAGACTGCAAAATTTATTTGCGGACATTTGCTTTTGCATGCAAATAAATTTTACAGCGTTTGCACTTGTGGGCAATCAAACGGCCCCTAAGTGAACCTCTACTTCTTTTATATTTGTATAGAATTTGATATGAACTTGTTTATTTGAATTTATTGTTAAAGACTTCTTTTATATTTATGTGCATGTCTTTTTTTTATATTCAAAATGTTACTTTAATATTTAGATGTAGTCTTTTGTAGGTCTTGTTTTTAATATTAATTTATTATTTTTCAAAATATTAATGCAAGTTATAATTTTTATTTGCGGTCAATCAAACGCTCGCAAATAGAAGTTGCAAGTAGGGCTGTCCATTCGGTTCGAATCGAACCGAACCGAACCGAACAAGCCCAAATCGAAATTTTTTCTTTACCCAAACCGGAACCCGAACCCGAACCGAACATTTCCTAACCCGATTTAACCCGAACCGAAATAATTCGGTTCGGTTCGGTTTTCAACCCGAAAACCGAATTTTTAATTAATTTGATTAAAAATTAAAAATTAAAAATAATTATTTAATACTTATTTACTTAATTCAGTTAAAAATTTTTAAAAAATATTTTTTTAATTAATTCGGTTTTCGATTCGGGTCGGTTCCCGAATTCCGGGAACCGAATCCGAACCGAAATACAAATTTCGGTTCGGTTCGGGTCAAAGAACCGAACCTACAATGGTTGAAACCGAACCGAACCAAAAATTTCGGTTCGGTTTTTCGGTTCGGTTCGGTTTGAACCGAACAGTGGACAGCCCTAGTTGCAAGTTGCAAGTGTAGTTGCAACCTCCATTTGCGGCCAACCAAATGTCCGCAAATAGAAGTTGCAACTCTACTTGCGGGCTACTAAACGTTAGACTGTAAAATTTATTTGCGGGCATTTACTTTTGCATGCAAATAAATTTTACAGCATTTGCATTTGTCGGCAATCAAACGGCTCCCTAAGCGAACCTCGACACATACCTAAAAAGGAAGGTGTATTTTGATGCAAGCCATTCGAAGTGTCATTCAACCAAATCTAACACACGCCTATAGAAATGCAACAATTAGAATTGTGAGCAATTTATTACACAACAAGTACAAGCTATCATGCACGTGACTAACTTATGCCTTTGCTCAACCAAGAAGAAGAAAGTGACAAAGAGATGGGAAAAATATTACACAAAGTGACAAAGAGAAGGGAAAAATATTACACATTGCAATCTTACGAAATTTGTTGTTGACGAAGTAATATCCTTTTATATAAATTTTTAAAATTTTTAGAAAATCAAAAACTTCATTTCGATCAAACAAAAAGAAAAATTCAACATGTTCAATGTTGACAATTATTTCATACTTAAAATATAATAAATAAGATTCAACTTGAATAAAGAAGCGGTACAACTGAAAAAGAAAGAAAAATGAGAGGGCCACCAAATTCACCGCAATTATTAATGGTTTTTTTGAAGGACTATATAATTTAGATATTTTTTTATTATCAAAAGTCTCATTAATTATTTCTCAAGTAAAAATAAGTTAAAGACTTATTTTAAGAAATTTCTGAAAATCATTAACCTAAAATTAAGAAATTAAATAAGTTTTGAAAGACTAGAATCTTTCAAACTATCTAGAATTTTCAGAATGCCCCTAACTAGTAAAACTGTCCAAATTTTTTTAAAAATCTGTCCAGAATTCCCAAAATATTCTTAACGACTATTTTTCAAACATCTAAACGGCTCTTTTCTTCCATGCCCTAATACCAACTCTATAAATACACCAAAAACTTCATTCATTAGGTTTTCAATTATTCCATTGAACTATCTAACATTCCCTTGAGCTTTAAAGAGTGATTGTAGGGTCCGTTTGGTACCCTGTATAAGTCTTTTGTATAATATTATGATAATACTATACAGTGTTTGAGAAGTATATTAATTAATACACGCACTAAAAATAGTACACATAAGCTGTATTAATAATGCACTCTCAAAGCTTTTCATTAGTCTGCACTAGAATCTTTAATATTTTGGAAACACATTTTATCCCCAGCAAAAATGTTATGCCTTAAAATTTTTGGACCTCTTTGTAAATATATTTTTTAGAGGGGGTGGTTTGCAAAATGCAAATCCTATTTAAATGAGCCTTAAACCTCTCTAATTCTTTCTTTTCTCTCTCGGTTCCTGTAGCAGCAGCTGTCGTCGGAAGAATTTGAGGCGTCGGCGGCGAGAAGGCTCCGGTGAATCGGAGTTCGGAGGAGATTTCCGGTAGGATCCCATTCTTCTTTACTTCTTCATCGCATAGGGTAACTCGATCGAGGTTGAGATTCGTCGTATGGTCTTCTGCCCGATTTATCGATGTTGTAGTTTTTTCGTGATTTGATGAGTTCTTCCTTATTGAAATTTTCGGATCTATCGAATCAAGTTTTGGTCGTTGTTGTTCCGTCGGCGGATTGCCTGCAGTCCGGGTAGCCGACGAGAGGAGGATTGGGTTTAGAATTTTGGCCGGCTATTGTCGTCGGATCGCGTTCGGCTGAGCGTCATCCGTGCGATTGGCGATCGCACGACATCGCAGCTCATGGTCGTCGAGCGCGATGCTGCAGTCGGAGGCGTCCCCGTCGACGCTCGCAGGCTCTGCCGCCAGTGCAGTGCCGCGAGTTGCCACGCGTGACATCGCGTCAAGGGTGCGCTCACCCAAAATAGGGGGTTGCCGCCCCTCTGCCCTCGTTGTCGCCGGTTCATAGTGGCGGCGATGGTCGAAGGAGTTGATCGGCAAGTCTCTATTACCGATCGGAGAGGGCGATCTAGCAGACGGCTATGCGAGGGGCAAAATCGCCGAAGCAAGCGTCAATCACCCTGTTTCTCGTCGCCGCCTGGTAGTAGGGCGGTGGCGAGTCGTCGGCGTCGGCGGCGGACTCCCTGGCGTCCCGATCGGCCGGAGTAATCGGGATGGAGGCGGTGGCAGCTGGTAGGGGTGGCGTCGGGGTGGATGCGGTGCGGGTGAAGAGGAAGGGTGAGGTTATAACATGTTATATTAGTTTCATGTAGCAGTGAGTATATCAGTGTTATATTTATTATATCAGTGTTATTATCTTGTATCAATTCAGTAATTGTTTTAGTCATGTAACACTGTTATATATGAATAGATGCTGCTGTGTGTGGTATGGTGGATGTAGCAGTGATATATCAAGTTGTAGCACTATTACGAATTTTGTAACAGTGATGTATTAAGGTGTTATTAAGGCATTATGATCGTTATCTTAAATAATTAATTTGAGGCTTTATAGTGGGTCAAAATAATCATATCATATATGAATTTGGACCTACTCGTCGCTCCGAATCCATTGGTGGGGTCTGTTTTGTCGTTTGGCTTTCGGATGTTGAAATCAGTAGGCGTTAGTGCCTCGTTTTGCTTCGTCTTGCGTGTCGGGCCGAGAATTATTATTTTATCGGTTTTCATGGTTTTTACCCGAGTTATTCTTTTGAGGTAGTTGTTGTCAAGGTGAATCTCATCCTAGATTGGTTGTTACCCTATGTCGAAATATATCTTGTTGTTCTATTCCATTGAAATTTGATATCTACTGCCGTTGGAGCTCTTGATGCATATTTTGTTGATACATGTTGCCAGCATGATAATTTTTATATGCATATTAGTTGAGAATGCTAGTATAGACGTTGCATGTCTCCTGCTGTTGTTTATATATTTGATGCATACATGATGACATGACTACTAGCATTATATTAGTTGAGTTGTTGACATATGCATAGTTGATCTACTTTTGGGCGATAGCCCTGGACACTGTTGATATATATTGCCCAAGGTGTAGGGCAAGTGACACCGGTGATCACCTATTTATCACACGGGTTGTGTGAACGGCGTCGAGGTGTTAGACGTCGGCGGACTACCAGGTTGGATAGTCGCATCTCTAGCTGGAGCGGGCTTGAGGTGCCACTCTCGAGGTGCGAGAGTGCAGGGGAAACCCAATGTCCACTACGCTCTTGATTGGGTTTATGACACATACTCATATAGATGATAGTTGACATAATTGACATAGTTGATTGGTTTAGGTGCATCGAGTAGGTGGTTGAATCATATCTTCCGTTGTGAGCATGGCATCATAGCATCTTGTTGAAATCCTACTCAGCCTTCTGCTGATGTTTGTTGTTTTTGCCTCAGATCCTCAGGTATGATGGCGTTATCTCCTGGGGTAGCTAGAGTTTTGGAGGAGGAGGAGACGTCTTCCGCACAGCATTTAGTTTCCTAGTTTATTAGTTGAACTTTGCACTTTTAGCCAGACTCTAGAATTTATTGTTCTCTCATGGACTGTTAAACTTTTATTATTATCTGGTTGGACATTTGATTCGAATATGGTTGTAAGTTTAAATTCAGTCCATTTGATGATTGTTGATCTGTTGCTAGTTGCGCTTCTCCTAGGTGAGGTCCCTTATATAGGGATAAACCTAGGTGGGGCGTAACAACTTGGTATCAGAGCTTAGGATCGTCCTCCTCCATAGGATTGTTAATTGGGTGTTTAGGTCTAAGGATGAGATTTCACCTTGCTGTAAGATAATAAGTTGATTTTTTTTTAAATTGTTGGTTGTTGGTTGAATGAGAAGCCTGAGTCGTTCTTTCCTTTTAGGAAATATGGAGGCTAGAGGTAGTTCGGGTGTCAGGACGGCCTTCAGAGGTGGTCGCCGAGGTCGAGGTCGAGGCGGTAGACAGGCTGCTCAGACTCAGAGGGTCAGTCCTGTTCCGGCCAGAGCCGAGCCAGATTTGGCAGATGACGTTCCTTTGGCTCAGTTTCAACGTCGGGCGCGCTCGAGCCGTAGACCCGGCCGGAGTAGCGCTCGGGGTGGCCGAGCGAGAGGACAGACCGAGCAGATGGAGCCTCAACCTGATTCCGATTCTGAGTTCGATTCTGACTCAGCTTATAGTGAGGATTCACCTTCTGAGATGTCTGCTGGAGATGCTTCAGAGGATTCACCGGTGCAGTCGAAGCCAGTAGCTCGGCATGACGCAGTACAGCTTGAGTCTCTCGAGAGGCGGAAGATGAACCGCCTGAATCAGTTTCTGCGCCTAGGAAGAGGCAAATTCGACAGTTTTGCTGGGACCACTGACCCTGCAGTGGCTCAGTCGTGGGTTCGCGAGGTGGAGTGGGCCTTTGGTGTATTGGGCTGTCCAGAGGAGGACCAGGTCGGTTTGGCGACTTACTGCTTTACTGGAGAGGCTTTGGTTTGGTGGGAGATGCAGCAGAGGCTACTGAGAGGGAAGGCGATCTCTTGGAAGAGATTCTTGAAGATATTCTTCAAGAAATATTACCCAGCTACCTATGCGAGGCAGAAGATGCAGGAGTTCCTTCAGTTGCGTCAGGGGACGAGGCGAGTGGTAGAGTATGCCAGCGAGTTTGATGCACTCATGAGGTTCGTCCCAGACTTGGTGTCTTCTGATAGCAGGAGGGCAGAGTTCTTCTTCGGTGGACTGAACAACTCCATCAAGGGATTGATGGCTAGTGTCGAGCTTGGGAGCTATGACAGAGTCCTGAGGCGAGCGCTACGGGTGGAGGCGACTCACGCCGAGATGTTCCCGGATCGTCAGCAGGTTGAGGCTAGCCAGCCATCTCAGGCTCAGAGTCAGGGTGGCGGAGGTCAGAGGCAGTCGGGACAGTCTCATTTCAGGCAGCGCAGAGGGCGCAGAGATGGTGGCAGAGGATTTGGGCAGCAGCAGGCCAAGAGGGCCAGATCCACACCAGCCCAGTCGCAGGCATCTTCGCGACCTACTCATCAGTCGGGAGGTCAGTCGAGCCGAGGTCAGTTCCACTGCTATAAGTGTGGGGATGTTTCCCACTCTGTTAGGGACTGCCCGCAGTCGCAGAGTCTTTGCTTTAGCTGTAAGCAGCCAGGCCACATCAGTAGAGATTGTCCGACCAGGCAGCAGGCAGGAGGCCAGAGCTTTCAGCAGCACCGATAGAGGGGCCCGCAGCAGAGCACCCAGCAGTCTGCCAGAGTGTTCGCGCTGACTCAGCAGCAGGCCCAGGAGGCTTCTGGTACAGTTGTTAGAGGTATAATCCAGATTTTTAGTATTCCTGCATCATTGTTGATTGATACTGGCTCTACGCATTCTTTTATTGCTCCTCATATGCTTGAAAAGTTGAATATGGAGCCTACACCTAGTGCGACGAGCCTGGCCGTGCATACACCATCTGGGGATGTGCTAGTGTCGGAGTTGCAGTTGAGTGGGTGTAGACTCGGCTTTGGTGGCCATATTTGTTTAGCTGATCTGTTGGTATTAGACTTCTCCGAGTTTGATATTATTCTGGGTATGGATTGGCTTTCTGCCAACCATGCTAAAGTTGACTGTCATGGGAAGACTGTATCAATATCACCTCCAGGATTGCCTTCATTTGAGTTCTTGAGAGTGAGAGAATTTATGACTCCCTTAATCTCAGCGCTGCAGGCCCGACGATTGCTAGCTCAGGGGTGCCTTGGCTTTATTGCATCATTGGTGGGCACTTCCGAAAGCAGTCAAAGTCGGCTTGAGGATCTACCTGTGGTATGTGATTTTCCGGATGTGTTCCCAGATGAGTTACCAGGATTACCCCCGGTGCGTCAGTCGGACTTCACCATTGACTTGCATCCTGGTACTACTCCTATCTCGAAGGCACCGTACAGGATGGCACCTAGGGAGTTAGAGGAGTTGAAGGAGCAGTTGCAGGAGCTGTTGGATAAAGGGTTCATCCGACCCAGTGTCTCACCCTGGGGAGCTCCAGTGTTGTTTGTAAAGAAGAAGGATGGCTCTATGAGGCTTTGCATTGATTATAGGCAGCTGAACTCGGTGACTATAAAGAACCGATACCCTCTTCCCAGGATCGATGATCTGTTTGATCAGTTGCAGGGGACGAGTGTGTACTCCAAGATTGATTTGAGATCAGGCTATCATCAGCTCAGAGTTAGAGATGAGGATGTTCAGAAGACTGCATTCAGGACTCGCTATGGGCACTACGAGTTCTTGGTTATGCCGTTTGGGTTGACCAATGCACCAGCGGCATTTATGGATTTGATGAACCGTATTTTCATGGGTTTTCTTGATCGGTTCGTCGTGGTGTTCATTGACGATATTTTGGTGTACTCTCGCAGTGAGGAAGAGCATGAAGAGCATTTGAGGATGGTGCTTGGTGTGCTGAGGAAAGAGCAGTTATATGCCAAATTCAGCAAGTGTGCTTTTTGGTTGAAGGAAGTTAGCTTCCTTGGTCATGTGATTTCTGGAGCCGGCATTGCAGTCGATCCTCAGAAAATTAATGCAGTGTCCGAGTGGCAAAGGCCTAGGACAGTCCACGAGATTCGGAGTTTCTTGGGACTAGCAGGCTACTATCGGCGATTTGTTGAAGGTTTCTCAAAGATCGCCTCACCCTTGTCTAGATTGACGAAGAAAGGGGTGAAATTTGTTTGGGATGACCGGTGCGAGGCGAGCTTTCATGAGCTCAAGAGGCGGCTCACTAGTGCACCTGTTTTGGTAGTTCCATCTGGATGTGACGGGTTTGTGTTGTTTACCGACGCCTCCATTCAGGGACTTGGAGCTGTGTTGATGCAGCATGAGAGAGTAGTTGCTTATGCTTCTCGTCAGTTGAAAGAGCATGAGAAGAACTACCCAGTGCATGATTTGGAGCTAGCAGCGATCATCTTTGCTCTAAAGATTTGGCGGCATTACCTGTATGGAGCGACCTTTGAGATCTTCACAGATCATAAGAGCCTGAAGTATTTGTTCACTCAGAAGGAGCTGAACATGAGGCAGCGCAGATGGATGGATTTCCTGAAGGATTATGATTGCTCTATTAACTATCATCCTGGTAAGGCTAATGTTGTTGCAGATGCCTTAAGCAGGAAATCAGTTGGGATGTTGGCTTACCTCAGAGTTGCAGCGTCTGAGCTAATTAGGCAGTTTTCAGAACTGAGTTTGGATGTGCTTCGTCCTACTGAGAGAGGAGTACTAGCCCAGCTCATTGCTCATTCGCCGATTATTCAGCGGATTCAGGAGAGTCAGATCGAGGATCGTCACCTTCAGGCTATGATTGAGGAGATAGAGCAGGGGCGGAAGCCCAATTTCTCTAGAGATGCAGGTGGTATCATCAGATTTAGAGGCAGGTTATGTGTGCCTGAGGGGCACCCGGTAAAGGAAGAATTGTTGGCCGAAGCTCACAGATCCCGATTTGCAATACATCCTGGGAGTTCTCGGATGTATCAGGACCTCAAACGGTCATATTGGTGGCGTGGGATGAAAAAGGATGTTGCAGAGTTTGTGGCTAAGTGCTTGATTTGTCAGCAAATCAAGATAGAGCATCAGCGACCTGCTGGGAAGCTTCAGAACATTCCTATTCCAGAGTGGAAATGGGAGCATATCACGATGGATTTTGTTACTGGACTTCCGAGATCGCAGAGAAGGCATGACTCGATTTGGGTGATTGTTGATCGACTTACCAAGTCTACCCACTTCTTGCCGATGAAGAAGACTTTTCCTCTTAGTCGATTGGCAGCCTTATATTGCAGAGAGATTGTTCGGCTTCATGGTGTGCCAGCCAGCATCATCTCGGATAGAGATCCGCGATTTACTTCGCATTTTTGGGAGAGTTTGCAGCAGGCTTTGGGTACGCAGCTTCGTTTCAGCACCGTCTATCACCCGCAAACTGATGGCCAGTCGGAGCGCACGATTCAGACTCTTGAGGATCTTTTGCGTGCTTGTGTGTTGGACTTTGGCGGTAGCTGGGAGGACCACCTTCACCTGGTGGAGTTCTCATATAATAATAGCTACCACTCGGCTATTCAGATGGCACCGTTTGAGGCTCTTTATGGCCGGAAATGCAGATCACCAGTGCATTGGGATGAGGCAGGTGAGCGTCGACTTTTGGGACCAGAGATGGTTCAGCGGGATATAGAGCTGGTGCAGATGATCAGACAGAGGTTACTGACCGCCCAGAGTCGTCAGAAAAGTTATACTGATCGGCGTAGGAGAGACTTGGAGTCCTCAGTTGGGGATCATGTCTTTCTTAGAGTATCTCCTACCAGAGGTGTCACGCGGTTTGGTAAGAAGGGAAAGCTCGCACCGCGTTATATTGGCCCATTCGAGATCTTGGAGAGAGTGGGAGCGGTAGCGTATCGGCTAGCATTGCCTCCTTCCTTAGCTGATGTGCACGATGTCTTCCATGTTTCCATGTTGAGGAAGTACGTGCCTGATCCTACTCATATCTTGGAGCAGCAGTCAGTTCAGCTTCAGCCTGACTTTAGCTTTGAGGAGCAGCCTGTTCGGATTCTCGACAGGAAAGAGCATCAGCTTCGCAACAAGGTAGTATCGCTCGTCAAGGTTGGGTGGCAGCATCATTCGGATTCGGAGGCCACTTGGGAGCGAGAGGAGGATATTCGAGTGCTCTACCCTTATCTCTTTAAGTCAGGTATTCAAATTTGGAGGACCAAATTTCTTTTAGGTGGGGAGGATGTTATGCCTTAAAATTTTTGGACCTCTTTGTAAATATATTTCTTAGAGGGGGTGGTTTGCAAAATGTAAATCCTATTTAAATGAGCCCTAAACCTCTCTAATTCTTTCTTTTCTCTCTCGGTTCCTGTAGCAGCAACGGTCGTCGGAAGAATTTGAGGCGTCGGCGGCGAGAAGGCTCCGGTGAATCGGAGTTCGGAGGAGATTTCCGGTAGGATCCCATTCTTCTTTACTTCTTCATCGCATAGGGTAACTCGATCGAGGTTGAGATTCGTCGTATGGTCTTCTGCCCGATTTATCGATGTTGTAGTTTTTTCGTGATTTGATGAGTTCTTCCTTATTGAAATTTTCGGATCTATCGAATCAAGTTTTGGTCGTTGTTGTTCCGTCGGCGGATTGCCTGCAGTCCGGGTAGCCGACGAGAGGAGGATTGGGTTTAGAATTTTGGCCGGCTATTGTCGTCGGATCGCGTTCGGCTGAGCGTCATCCGTGCGATTGGCGATCGCACGACATCGCAGCTCATGGTCGTCGAGCGCGATGCTGCAGTCGGAGGCGTCCCCGTCGACGCTCGCAGGCTCTGCCGCCAGTGCAGTGCCGCGAGTTGCCACGCGTGACATCGCGTCAAGGGTGCGCTCACCCAAAATAGGGGGTTGCCGCCCCTCTGCCCTCGTTGTCGCCGGTTCATAGTGGCGGCGATGGTCGAAGGAGTTGATCGGCGAGTCTCTATTACCGATCGGAGAGGGCGATCTAGCAGACGGCTATGCGAGGGGCAAAATCGCCGAAGCAAGCGTCAATCACCCTGTTTCTCGTCGCCGCCTGGTAGTAGGGCGGTGGCGAGTCGTCGGCGTCGGCGGCGGACTCCCTGGCGTCCCGATCGGCCGGAGTAATCGGGATGGAGGCGGTGGCAGCTGGTAGGGGTGGCGTCGGGGTGGATGCGGTGCGGGTGAAGAGGAAGGGTGAGGTTATAACATGTTATATTAGTTTCATGTAGCAGTGAGTATATCAGTGTTATATTTATTATATCAGTGTTATTATCTTGTATCAATTCAGTAATTGTTTTAGTCATGTAACACTGTTATATATGAATAGATGCTGCTGTGTGTGGTATGGTGGATGTAGCAGTGATATATCAAGTTGTAGCACTATTACGAATTTTGTAACAGTGATGTATTAAGGTGTTATTAAGGCATTATGATCGTTATCTTAAATAATTAATTTGAGGCTTTATAGTGGGTCAAAATAATCATATCATATATGAATTTGGACCTACTCGTCGCTCCGAATCCATTGGTGGGGTCTGTTTTGTCGTTTGGCTTTCGGATGTTGAAATCAGTAGGCGTTAGTGCCTCGTTTTGCTTCGTCTTGCGTGTCGGGCCGAGAATTATTATTTTATCGGTTTTCATGGTTTTTACCCGAGTTATTCTTTTGAGGTAGTTGTTGTCAAGGTGAATCTCATCCTAGATCGGTTGTTACCCTATGTCGAAATATATCTTGTTGTTCTATTCCGTTGAAATTTGATATCTACTGCCGTTGGAGCTCTTGATGCATATTTTGTTGATACATGTTGCCAGCATGATAATTTTTATATGCATATTAGTTGAGAATGCTAGTATAGACGTTGCATGTCTCCTGCTGTTGTTTATATATTTGATGCATACATGATGACATGACTACTAGCATTATATTAGTTGAGTTGTTGACATATGCATAGTTGATCTACTTTTGGGCGATAGCCCTGGACACTGTTGATATATATTGCCCAAGGTGTAGGGCAAGTGACACCGGTGATCACCTATTTATCACACGGGTTGTGTGAACGGCGTCGAGGTGTTAGACGTCGGCGGACTACCAGGTTGGATAGTCGCATCTCTAGCTGGAGCGGGCTTGAGGTGCCACTCTCGAGGTGCGAGAGTGCGGGGGAAACCCAATGTCCACTACGCTCTTGATTGGGTTTATGACACATACTCATATAGATGATAGTTGACATAATTGACATAGTTGATTGGTTTAGGTGCATCGAGTAGGTGGTTGAATCATATCTTCCGTTGTGAGCATGTCATCATAGCATCTTGTTGAAATCCTACTCAGCCTTCTGCTGATGTTTGTTGTTTTTGCCTCAGATCCTCAGGTATGACGGCGTTATCTCCTGGGGTAGCTAGAGTTTTGGAGGAGGAGGAGACGTCTTCCGCACAGCATTTAGTTTCCTAGTTTATTAGTTGAACTTTGCACTTTTAGCCAGACTCTAGAATTTATTGTTCTCTCATGGACTGTTAAACTTTTATTATTATCTGGTTGGACATTTGATTCGAATATGGTTGTAAGTTTAAATTCAGTCCATTTGATGATTGTTGATCTGTTGCTAGTTGCGCTTCTCCTAGGTGAGGTCCCTTATATAGGGATAAACCTAGGTGGGGCGTAACAACTTGGTATCAGAGCTTAGGATCGTCCTCCTCCATAGGATTGTTAATTGGGTGTTTAGGTCTAAGGATGAGATTTCACCTTGCTGTAAGATAATAAGTTGATTTTTTTTTAAATTGTTGGTTGTTGGTTGAATGAGAAGCCTGAGTCGTTCTTTCCTTTTAGGAAATATGGAGGCTAGAGGTAGTTCGGGTGTCAGGACGGCCTTCAGAGGTGGTCGCCGAGGTCGAGGTCGAGGCGGTAGACAGGCTGCTCAGACTCAGAGGGTCAGTCCTGTTCCGGCCAGAGCCGAGCCAGATTTGGCAGATGACGTTCCTTTGGCTCAGTTTCAACGTCGGGCGCGCTCGAGCCGTAGACCCGGCCGGAGTAGCGCTCGGGGTGGCCGAGCGAGAGGACAGACCGAGCAGATGGAGCCTCAACCTGATTCCGATTCCGAGTTCGATTCTGACTCAGCTTATAGTGAGGATTCACCTTCTGAGATGTCTGCTGGAGATGCTTCAGAGGATTCACCGGTGCAGTCGAAGCCAGTAGCTCGGCATGACGCAGTACAGCTTGAGTCTCTCGAGAGGCGGAAGATGAACCGCCTGAATCAGTTTCTGCGCCTAGGAAGAGGCAAATTCGACAGTTTTGCTGGGACCACTGACCCTGCAGTGGCTCAGTCGTGGGTTCGCGAGGTGGAGTGGGCCTTTGGTGTATTGGGCTGTCCAGAGGAGGACCAGGTCGGTTTGGCGACTTACTGCTTTACTGGAGAGGCTTTGGTTTGGTGGGAGATGCAGCAGAGGCTACTGAGAGGGAAGGCGATCTCTTGGAAGAGATTCTTGAAGATATTCTTCAAGAAATATTACCCAGCTACCTATGCGAGGCAGAAGATGCAGGAGTTCCTTCAGTTGCGTCAGGGGACGAGGCGAGTGGTAGAGTATGCCAGCGAGTTTGATGCACTCATGAGGTTCGTCCCAGACTTGGTGTCTTCTGATAGCAGGAGGGCAGAGTTCTTCTTCGGTGGACTGAACAACTCCATCAAGGGATTGATGGCTAGTGTCGAGCTTGGGAGCTATGACAGAGTCCTGAGGCGAGCGCTACGGGTGGAGGCGACTCACGCCGAGATGTTCCCGGATCGTCAGCAGGTTGAGGCTAGCCAGCCATCTCAGGCTCAGAGTCAGGGTGGCGGAGGTCAGAGGCAGTCGGGACAGTCTCATTTCAGGCAGCGCAGAGGGCGCAGAGATGGTGGCAGAGGATTTGGGCAGCAGCAGGCCAAGAGGGCCAGATCCACACCAGCCCAGTCGCAGGCATCTTCGCGACCTACTCATCAGTCGGGAGGTCAGTCGAGCCGAGGTCAGTTCCACTGCTATAAGTGTGGGGATGTTTCCCACTCTGTTAGGGACTGCCCGCAGTCGCAGAGTCTTTGCTTTAGCTGTAAGCAGCCAGGCCACATCAGTAGAGATTGTCCGACCAGGCAGCAGGCAGGAGGCCAGAGCTTTCAGCAGCACCGATAGAGGGGCCCGCAGCAGAGCACCCAGCAGTCTGCCAGAGTGTTCGCGCTGACTCAGCAGCAGGCCCAGGAGGCTTCTGGTACAGTTGTTAGAGGTATAATCCAGATTTTTAGTATTCCTGCATCATTGTTGATTGATACTGGCTCTACGCATTCTTTTATTGCTCCTCATATGCTTGAAAAGTTGAATATGGAGCCTACACCTAGTGCGACGAGCCTGGCCGTGCATACACCATCTGGGGATGTGCTAGTGTCGGAGTTGCAGTTGAGTGGGTGTAGACTCGGCTTTGGTGGCCATATTTGTTTAGCTGATCTGTTGGTATTAGACTTCTCCGAGTTTGATATTATTCTGGGTATGGATTGGCTTTCTGCCAACCATGCTAAAGTTGACTGTCATGGGAAGACTGTATCAATATCACCTCCAGGATTGCCTTCATTTGAGTTCTTGAGAGTGAGAGAATTTATGACTCCCTTAATCTCAGCGCTGCAGGCCCGACGATTGCTAGCTCAGGGGTGCCTTGGCTTTATTGCATCATTGGTGGGCACTTCCGAAAGCAGTCAAAGTCGGCTTGAGGATCTACCTGTGGTATGTGATTTTCCGGATGTGTTCCCAGATGAGTTACCAGGATTACCCCCGGTGCGTCAGTCGGACTTCACCATTGACTTGCATCCTGGTACTACTCCTATCTCGAAGGCACCGTACAGGATGGCACCTAGGGAGTTAGAGGAGTTGAAGGAGCAGTTGCAGGAGCTGTTGGATAAAGGGTTCATCCGACCCAGTGTCTCACCCTGGGGAGCTCCAGTGTTGTTTGTAAAGAAGAAGGATGGCTCTATGAGGCTTTGCATTGATTATAGGCAGCTGAACTCGGTGACTATAAAGAACCGATACCCTCTTCCCAGGATCGATGATCTGTTTGATCAGTTGCAGGGGACGAGTGTGTACTCCAAGATTGATTTGAGATCAGGCTATCATCAGCTCAGAGTTAGAGATGAGGATGTTCAGAAGACTGCATTCAGGACTCGCTATGGGCACTACGAGTTCTTGGTTATGCCGTTTGGGTTGACCAATGCACCAGCGGCATTTATGGATTTGATGAACCGTATTTTCATGGGTTTTCTTGATCGGTTCGTCGTGGTGTTCATTGACGATATTTTGGTGTACTCTCGCAGTGAGGAAGAGCATGAAGAGCATTTGAGGATGGTGCTTGGTGTGCTGAGGAAAGAGCAGTTATATGCCAAATTCAGCAAGTGTGCTTTTTGGTTGAAGGAAGTTAGCTTCCTTGGTCATGTGATTTCTGGAGCCGGCATTGCAGTCGATCCTCAGAAAATTAATGCAGTGTCCGAGTGGCAAAGGCCTAGGACAGTCCACGAGATTCGGAGTTTCTTGGGACTAGCAGGCTACTATCGGCGATTTGTTGAAGGTTTCTCAAAGATCGCCTCACCCTTGTCTAGATTGACGAAGAAAGGGGTGAAATTTGTTTGGGATGACCGGTGCGAGGCGAGCTTTCATGAGCTCAAGAGGCGGCTCACTAGTGCACCTGTTTTGGTAGTTCCATCTGGATGTGACGGGTTTGTGTTGTTTACCGACGCCTCCATTCAGGGACTTGGAGCTGTGTTGATGCAGCATGAGAGAGTAGTTGCTTATGCTTCTCGTCAGTTGAAAGAGCATGAGAAGAACTACCCAGTGCATGATTTGGAGCTAGCAGCGATCATCTTTGCTCTAAAGATTTGGCGGCATTACCTGTATGGAGCGACCTTTGAGATCTTCACAGATCATAAGAGCCTGAAGTATTTGTTCACTCAGAAGGAGCTGAACATGAGGCAGCGCAGATGGATGGATTTCCTGAAGGATTATGATTGCTCTATTAACTATCATCCTGGTAAGGCTAATGTTGTTGCAGATGCCTTAAGCAGGAAATCAGTTGGGATGTTGGCTTACCTCAGAGTTGCAGCGTCTGAGCTAATTAGGCAGTTTTCAGAACTGAGTTTGGATGTGCTTCGTCCTACTGAGAGAGGAGTACTAGCCCAGCTCATTGCTCATTCGCCGATTATTCAGCGGATTCAGGAGAGTCAGATCGAGGATCGTCACCTTCAGGCTATGATTGAGGAGATAGAGCAGGGGCGGAAGCCCAATTTCTCTAGAGATGCAGGTGGTATCATCAGATTTAGAGGCAGGTTATGTGTGCCTGAGGGGCACCCGGTAAAGGAAGAATTGTTGGCCGAAGCTCACAGATCCCGATTTGCAATACATCCTGGGAGTTCTCGGATGTATCAGGACCTCAAACGGTCATATTGGTGGCGTGGGATGAAAAAGGATGTTGCAGAGTTTGTGGCTAAGTGCTTGATTTGTCAGCAAATCAAGATAGAGCATCAGCGACCTGCTGGGAAGCTTCAGAACATTCCTATTCCAGAGTGGAAATGGGAGCATATCACGATGGATTTTGTTACTGGACTTCCGAGATCGCAGAGAAGGCATGACTCGATTTGGGTGATTGTTGATCGACTTACCAAGTCTACCCACTTCTTGCCGATGAAGAAGACTTTTCCTCTTAGTCGATTGGCAGCCTTATATTGCAGAGAGATTGTTCGGCTTCATGGTGTGCCAGCCAGCATCATCTCGGATAGAGATCCGCGATTTACTTCGCATTTTTGGGAGAGTTTGCAGCAGGCTTTGGGTACGCAGCTTCGTTTCAGCACCGTCTATCACCCGCAAACTGATGGCCAGTCGGAGCGCACGATTCAGACTCTTGAGGATCTTTTGCGTGCTTGTGTGTTGGACTTTGGCGGTAGCTGGGAGGACCACCTTCACCTGGTGGAGTTCTCATATAATAATAGCTACCACTCGGCTATTCAGATGGCACCGTTTGAGGCTCTTTATGGCCGGAAATGCAGATCACCAGTGCATTGGGATGAGGCAGGTGAGCGTCGACTTTTGGGACCAGAGATGGTTCAGCGGGATATAGAGCTGGTGCAGATGATCAGACAGAGGTTACTGACCGCCCAGAGTCGTCAGAAAAGTTATACTGATCGGCGTAGGAGAGACTTGGAGTCCTCAGTTGGGGATCATGTCTTTCTTAGAGTATCTCCTACCAGAGGTGTCACGCGGTTTGGTAAGAAGGGAAAGCTCGCACCGCGTTATATTGGCCCATTCGAGATCTTGGAGAGAGTGGGAGCGGTAGCGTATCGGCTAGCATTGCCTCCTTCCTTAGCTGATGTGCACGATGTCTTCCATGTTTCCATGTTGAGGAAGTACGTGCCTGATCCTACTCATATCTTGGAGCAGCAGTCAGTTCAGCTTCAGCCTGACTTTAGCTTTGAGGAGCAGCCTGTTCGGATTCTCGACAGGAAAGAGCATCAGCTTCGCAACAAGGTAGTATCGCTCGTCAAGGTTGGGTGGCAGCATCATTCGGATTCGGAGGCCACTTGGGAGCGAGAGGAGGATATTCGAGTGCTCTACCCTTATCTCTTTAAGTCAGGTATTCAAATTTGGAGGACCAAATTTCTTTTAGGTGGGGAGGATGTTATGCCTTAAAATTTTTGGACCTCTTTGTAAATATATTTCTTAGAGGGGGTGGTTTGCAAAATGTAAATCCTATTTAAATGAGCCCTAAACCTCTCTAATTCTTTCTTTTCTCTCTCGGTTCCTGTAGCAGCAACGGTCGTCGGAAGAATTTGAGGCGTCGGCGGCGAGAAGGCTCCGGTGAATCGGAGTTCGGAGGAGATTTCCGGTAGGATCCCATTCTTCTTTACTTCTTCATCGCATAGGGTAACTCGATCGAGGTTGAGATTCGTCGTATGGTCTTCTGCCCGATTTATCGATGTTGTAGTTTTTTCGTGATTTGATGAGTTCTTCCTTATTGAAATTTTCGGATCTATCGAATCAAGTTTTGGTCGTTGTTGTTCCGTCGGCGGATTGCCTGCAGTCCGGGTAGCCGACGAGAGGAGGATTGGGTTTAGAATTTTGGCCGGCTATTGTCGTCGGATCGCGTTCGGCTGAGCGTCATCCGTGCGATTGGCGATCGCACGACATCGCAGCTCATGGTCGTCGAGCGCGATGCTGCAGTCGGAGGCGTCCCCGTCGACGCTCGCAGGCTCTGCCGCCAGTGCAGTGCCGCGAGTTGCCACGCGTGACATCGCGTCAAGGGTGCGCTCACCCAAAATAGGGGGTTGCCGCCCCTCTGCCCTCGTTGTCGCCGGTTCATAGTGGCGGCGATGGTCGAAGGAGTTGATCGGCGAGTCTCTATTACCGATCGGAGAGGGCGATCTAGCAGACGGCTATGCGAGGGGCAAAATCGCCGAAGCAAGCGTCAATCACCCTGTTTCTCGTCGCCGCCTGGTAGTAGGGCGGTGGCGAGTCGTCGGCGTCGGCGGCGGACTCCCTGGCGTCCCGATCGGCCGGAGTAATCGGGATGGAGGCGGTGGCAGCTGGTAGGGGTGGCGTCGGGGTGGATGCGGTGCGGGTGAAGAGGAAGGGTGAGGTTATAACATGTTATATTAGTTTCATGTAGCAGTGAGTATATCAGTGTTATATTTATTATATCAGTGTTATTATCTTGTATCAATTCAGTAATTGTTTTAGTCATGTAACACTGTTATATATGAATAGATGCTGCTGTGTGTGGTATGGTGGATGTAGCAGTGATATATCAAGTTGTAGCACTATTACGAATTTTGTAACAGTGATGTATTAAGGTGTTATTAAGGCATTATGATCGTTATCTTAAATAATTAATTTGAGGCTTTATAGTGGGTCAAAATAATCATATCATATATGAATTTGGACCTACTCGTCGCTCCGAATCCATTGGTGGGGTCTGTTTTGTCGTTTGGCTTTCGGATGTTGAAATCAGTAGGCGTTAGTGCCTCGTTTTGCTTCGTCTTGCGTGTCGGGCCGAGAATTATTATTTTATCGGTTTTCATGGTTTTTACCCGAGTTATTCTTTTGAGGTAGTTGTTGTCAAGGTGAATCTCATCCTAGATCGGTTGTTACCCTATGTCGAAATATATCTTGTTGTTCTATTCCGTTGAAATTTGATATCTACTGCCGTTGGAGCTCTTGATGCATATTTTGTTGATACATGTTGCCAGCATGATAATTTTTATATGCATATTAGTTGAGAATGCTAGTATAGACGTTGCATGTCTCCTGCTGTTGTTTATATATTTGATGCATACATGATGACATGACTACTAGCATTATATTAGTTGAGTTGTTGACATATGCATAGTTGATCTACTTTTGGGCGATAGCCCTGGACACTGTTGATATATATTGCCCAAGGTGTAGGGCAAGTGACACCGGTGATCACCTATTTATCACACGGGTTGTGTGAACGGCGTCGAGGTGTTAGACGTCGGCGGACTACCAGGTTGGATAGTCGCATCTCTAGCTGGAGCGGGCTTGAGGTGCCACTCTCGAGGTGCGAGAGTGCGGGGGAAACCCAATGTCCACTACGCTCTTGATTGGGTTTATGACACATACTCATATAGATGATAGTTGACACAATTGACATAGTTGATTGGTTTAGGTGCATCGAGTAGGTGGTTGAATCATATCTTCCGTTGTGAGCATGTCATCATAGCATCTTGTTGAAATCCTACTCAGCCTTCTGCTGATGTTTGTTGTTTTTGCCTCAGATCCTCAGGTATGACGGCGTTATCTCCTGGGGTAGCTAGAGTTTTGGAGGAGGAGGAGACGTCTTCCGCACAGCATTTAGTTTCCTAGTTTATTAGTTGAACTTTGCACTTTTAGCCAGACTCTAGAATTTATTGTTCTCTCATGGACTGTTAAACTTTTATTATTATCTGGTTGGACATTTGATTCGAATATGGTTGTAAGTTTAAATTCAGTCCATTTGATGATTGTTGATCTGTTGCTAGTTGCGCTTCTCCTAGGTGAGGTCCCTTATATAGGGATAAACCTAGGCGGGACGTAACAAAAAATTTAAAAATAATATAAAATACTAAAAAATAATTTTAATTATAAAATAGTTTTAATGATAAAATATTTTATATAATTTTTATATATTATATTGTATTATATTATATTATATTATATAGGTTAGTCCATACAGACTAGTACTATACATGATAATACACGTCTACATCAAATACGGTATAATAATAGTACTATACATGCTAGTTAATACAAACTAGTACGTACTATACAATGTACCAAACGGGTTCGTAATGTGCAAAGTCTAGTTTTTATCTCTCATTTGTCTTCCTTCACTCTCAAGCCCTCGAACTTGGTGTGGATATCATTCGAAGACTTGGAGTTCTAGGAGACATCAAGGATAAGTTTCACTAAGTGTTTGCAATTACTTAAATTTTTTCCCTTGCATTTTCTACTTGTTTTCATTTCAACTCAAAATCGATTTGCAACAAGGTGTGGGTGACACACCTTGAGTTTGACTTGTGTGTAACTTTTAGAGTTCCTTAGGTTTGAGGTAGCAGCAGTGACAGATCCAAAAAAATTTACTAGTGGAGGTAAATTAATATATAAAATTTCAAAAGTCGACACTTCAAATTTGCGTCAAAATGAAGGCAGTGTATCCTTATAAAAATATTTAAATAATCATTCACTTATTTAATTGTTAAAGAAATTATATTCATATATCTAACTATTTATTCGACAAATTTACTCCAATTTTTTTTTAATCTATTTTTTTTAAAAAAATAATATTAATTAAAACCATAAATATAATTAAAAAATTAAAATATATTTAGAGAAAGTTTTAATCAAATTCAAATACAAAATTAAATTTAATCAAGGACAAGTAGCAGTTGAAGAAGTATAAGGTAATTAAGAATATAATTGTTTTGGTTGTTGTTGAAGCTTGAAAAGTAGAAGTAGAATGATGTAAGACGTAGAAGCTTGTTGCAAGCTAATAATCATTAGCAGCAAGCTATTTGACTTAAAGTGTATCTGAAGAGTAGTAGCATGCTAGCAACGAGCTAAAAATGGGGACAGTGGGGGCCACCAAAACCTCAAAAATTGATATAAGATTAAGTGAAAAAATATGAGGTCAAAATTTAAAGTGCAGCTGAAGAATAGTGGCAACGAGCTAAAAATAGAGGCAGTGGGGCCACCAATTGTATAAAATATTATATATATAAAGATTTTTTTTAAAAAAATTCAATGGGGGCCACCGCCCCCACTGCTCCCACCCTGTATTCGTCATTGGGTAGAGGCACCCTCATTGTGGAGAGATAATCCCTTGGTTGATTCTCATTTGTAGGAAAAAAAAAATTAATACATGTAGTTATGAAATCCTTGGTGGTAAAGCAAGATAGTGGAGTAGAGAAAGTTCCCGAACCACTCTAAATATGTTTGTTAGCATTGTTTCATTGATATTTTGATTTGCTTAGCTCATAACTTGTTCACATTCTCATTATCAAGCATAATCATATCAAACATTCATCATAACTTAGAAACTTGGAGTGAAATTTAAATTAGTTGTGATCAAATTAGAATTGATCGAAATCAATTACCTTAGACTCACATTATTCACCCCTTTCTGATATGCCTTAGCACCTTCCAATTACTATGATATGCATGATCTTCTCATCGTTCCTCGGCTACTATCACTTTGATAATTACGAATAAGCCAGTGTCAGTACATAAACCACAATTGTAAACTTTACACAACCTAATTAAAATCATTTGCAATCATCTTGCAAAATGAATGCAACCTCAAACCATTTGCTAACATAGTTGGCCAAATATGCATTCATAGGAAAAGCTATCCACAGAGGAAGAAGCATAAATCTGGCGGGGAAACAAACCTCAAAATAATATCTAATAGAGATATGACAAATAAATAAATAAAAGACCTAGATTTGATAATAACACACGTATCCTGCTAAGATGATTCGAGTAAATACATAAATCTTGCAAATAAATACACAAGAGGAAGAAAAAATTGACCGTAATCATTCAAGTGCGTAATTGCAGTTGTCGTGGATAAGATTGCACTGATGAATGAAAAACTACAAAGCCCCAAGTTAGATAATTTGATGCGAGGTTGAAAGAGAGACAATGAGGAGAAGAGTAGGCGTTAGGCGTCCATAGATTTATGCTGCTTGTAGTTTATTTGGAGAAATTGAACATCTGGATTAACCCCCGCAAACTCACAAATTTGCTAAGTTGATGGAGATATATAGATTGACCTTGGACATGAAAACTTGTACATTATAGTTGATGTACATAGAACGTGAAAGTTTCCTACGCAACTCCGTAAACGGACAAATCAAGTATTTTTTATAAAAATAAAGAATTTTATTTTCATCATTTTATTTGGATGTTCCATGTGATGCGAGTTCAACTGACAAATACAGGATTTGACTCTTGCATTGGCAAAGACAAATAAAATAAAAAAGATACGAACATATTCACTGTCACTAAAAGAAAATAATTAAATAGTAAAGAATCACATCCCAAGCTAAAAGGACTAGAATTTTAGACTGACATAATAGTTGCACTTCCTTGTTGGAGGACTTGGAGCAAGCATCCAATCATAAAAATGATGATTTTAAACAAAACTTACGCTGACTCAGACTTGATATGGTCCAATTTGAATAATGAGGAATAATAAATAAGAGTAATGAATCGTTTTCATCCGTTGCTCAAATAATATACTGTTAATAAAAAGATACAAACAAATTCACTATTACTAAAAGAAAAGAATAAAATAATAAAGAATTACATTCCTGTTGGAGCAAGCATCCAATCATATCAAGTTAATAAAAAAATGATGATTTTAACAAAACATGTGCTAGCTCAAACTTGACATGGTACAATTTGAATAGTGAGGGATAGTAAACAACAGTACTAATGGACAGTTTTCATCTTTGAAGCACGACATCGAAACCGATGCGAAGACACATTATTTTTTAAAATTCACAAGATGCGAATACGATATATATATTAATTATTTTAAATATATATATTTAATAATTTATAATAATATTATAATATTTTTATTGATGTCAAATTATTAATTTTTAATTTTTAAAAATATTTTAAATAATTTTTTATGTCAATACTTACTATTTTAAGCTCATTTTAAAAATATGAGACACAATATCTATTGACATTTCTAAATTAATATGTTCGATCGTGTTCGAAATTTGTTGGGTCTATCAGACACGACAATTTTTTTTTTTGTCAAGATACTCTTGAACACGTGTGTCGGACGAGTGTCTTAATGTGTCGGACACCACAGCGTGTCGGACACACGGACATGACAGTTTCACATGGTGTTAGTACTTTCTAAGTTTTCATCAATTGTTCAAATAATATATTATTAATAGTAATTTGAAAATTCATGAAAATATCTACTATATTTTAATAATTAACTCAATTTGTAATTATTAGATGGGCCAACGTGATGGAATCCTCCGAATGGAGTGGACTCACTTTTCTAAGACCAAGTTAACTTAAATCCTACCTATGGAAAATTGTATACATTGATATGCCCTCCGATGTTAAATTGCTAATATTAAAATGCATCATTTTATGACAAATTGGCACCCATGGAAAGAATTTTTTGTTGGTGCTTGACAAATGATGTTCACCTTTTCTTAGAGACTTTTGCTAATCTTTGAAGTGAAGATTTATAATCTTCTGCATGGTATTCATTGGGGCGGGCCTACCCAATGAATCTGAGTATTCGATTCGAATCAATCGATCACACGGCAATTGTTTCTTCTGTTGTTAACTGTGCTAAATCCAATAACATGAACTAATTGCTCCAAAATAAGTGGATTATCCTAAGTTGAACATATATTTTTTTTAACAAATATTCAAAATCATAATTTTCTGTTTTTTTTTTAAAAATCCATAACTTTTAATTGGATATTCCCAAAATCATAACTTAAAGTTAATTTTTCCAATTTTATCCTTGGCTGCTGGTTCAACAAAAAACACATGAAAATATAAAACTGATGAAAATATTAATTTTTTTATATCAAAATATCAATTAGTCATATTGAATATTCTTTCTAAAGTCTGTAAGTTAAATTCTGTATGAATTAAACTCAGAAGAAGACATTTCATACTTTTATGAAAGTATGAAGATGGTGAAAATATTAGTTTTTTACTGTCAAAATGCCAATTAATCATATTAGATATTTTTTCTAAAATATGTAAGTAAAATTCTATATGAATTAAGCTCAGAAGAAGACATTTCATACTTTCATGAAAGTATGAAACTTATAAAAATATTAGTTAAGGGCAAACCAACCGCCAGGGGCAAAACCGGCAAATACTAGTTAGACGCCCGCCCTAGTGGCCTAGGGAATTCCACCGAGCCCAAATTCCCAATTGAGACTGGACTCTGGTCGACCTCGCCGGCTCACGTTTACACCTAATCCTCCCCCGCAAGCACACCGCAACCCAACTCAAAGAACAAATAGCCGCCGCGAGCTCCCCTCTGTTCTTCTCCACCTCTTTCCCTCATCATCTTCTTCTCCTCTTGCTCCTCTTCCTCTGCCTACCTCCACACCCCCCTCGGGAAGAGAAGAAGGAGAGATGTCGGCGATATCGTGGAGCTCGATGTCGCGAGGCGCCGCCCAGCGCGTCGCGCCGCGGCCGCCGCCGCTGTCTCCGAGGCTCGCGCCGCGCTGCCTCTCTCTGATTCCAGACCCCGCCGCGCGATCCATCCCGCCGCTCGTGGTTCGACTGCGCGCCCACGGAGGAGGAGCGGAGCACCGCCTCGATCCGGTGGACGAGGAGGCGGAGGATAAGATCTCAAGGGATGTGGTCGTGCGTACGTTGCTGATCGACAACTATGATAGCTATACGTACAACATATACCAGGAACTCTGTGTAGTTAATGGCGGTTGGCTTCTTCTCTTTCTTGATCTCTCGCATTTGTTTTTTATATTATTTATTTTCTTAATATTAGCGTCCCTTCTGTTGCCCTGGGAGACTCGGCGAGTGGGCGTTGACATGATTTTGAAATGAACTATAAAAAATATTTTTATATGTTCTTTAATGTCCCTGATCTACTCTGCAACTGTAATCCTGTGATAGATTAGTTGGCTGCACCAAAATGCTACTAGTTCTTGTATGTCTCAGCTCTCTTCTTTTAGAGTTCAGAGGGTGTTTAGTTGGATGGAACGGAATTATAAGCAATAGGAATAAACCAGAAATTTCCATTGTTTGGTTGACAAATAAATATATCATGAATAGCTATTTCTTGGTTTCGTTAGAAGGAGGAATAGACAAAGAATAGAGAGGAAAATAACCAAAATATTCTTCTTAACAATATTGAAAATATTTATAATCAGAATAATATATTTTATTATAATTAATAACAACATACTAAGAATATGGGTTAGTGTAAAATAATTTTCTAAAATCAAATATTAATATGAAAGGATAGCAAATATAAATTAATTTTGGATTAATCAAAAATATTTATTAATTAAAAAATAAAAATATCATTAATTTTTTAATCATTGGTAAGATAGAAAAATTAGGTTTTGATATATTTGATTGAAATAATTATTATAAATCTTGAAGGGTAGTATTGAAAAAAGTCTCATAAATAGATGGGAAACACTATCATTAGGGTTGAAGTAATGAATAGTTTTTCCTATTCATTAGGAATAATGTTCCTTGTCTATTTCTTATGACCCATCTATACATTGTCAAAAAGTTGCAACCAAATAAGGAAATAGGTGCGGCATTATGAACTCTAATTCATTATAATTCATTATTGATATATTTCATCCAACCAAACATCTTGCACATAAGTGAGTTTAATACCCTCTCAAGATAAAGATATACTACTTGTTACCACAAAGGGACAGACTACCTACAAAAAATTAACTTGCACAAATGCAGAATTGTGCTTCAAGATCACTGATACTTCTTCTGCCAAGATATAGAGAAAACAGCGTAGTTAATATTTGGCAACCGCACATCCATCAGCTGGACATGGAAAAATCTACTAATCACTATGCATCTCTCCGACTGTCCTCCTCTGTTTGCGAGTTGGACTTGGAAAATCTCAATTAAACAGACTTTGAAACTTTGGAGTTCTATCTCAGTATCTCCTGATTGCATGTATCTAGTGCTAGCAAATACTGTATGGTGGAATATGCGGCTCTTGAATAATCAAGTGTATCATCACGATATCCTGCAGAAATGGAACTGTGGATGGAAATATTATTTTGGGGGTATGTTCAAACTTCAAACACTAAGGCTTGTATAGGTTATGGTATTTTATGGCATAAATATCAAGAGTCAAATTGGGAAGCTTCCACTGCTTTGGCTTCCACTACTTTGGACTTTTTGCTATTAGATTAGTAGACTAGACTTTCACCTTCCACATCTTTACTCATCCACCCTTTTGTAGCTTCATTACTCAATGAAAGTCAAAATGCAAGCGTTGGGTTACAACATAATGTATATAAGGTATGTGGGTGCATATGCAGATGTATATAAAGTTATATATATAAAGTATTTAAAATTTATTTGTATTCATCAGGCATACTATAAACAGTCATTAGGGATTCAATTAATGTAATTCTAGAGTATAAAGCTATCATAGGAAGAAATAAATGAAAAATAATTTTTGGTCCAAATTGATTAATGAATTTGTGCCAGTTTCATTAGGTTTGAACTATGCTAATAGTTGACCATATTGATTATACAGTCAATATATGGGCTATGAACCGAGTACATATATTCCAACTACATATCCTATATCTGATATGATGGTGTACGTCTATATATGTATATGTGGATGCATAGACCACTTTCTGAAACTATGATTAAAATGATCCTTCAGAAACTTAGTTTTCCAATTTCGATTCCAAACCACAAAATTCTGCGCAAGTTTAATAATATCATTGTTTTTTGCTCTATTATTTGGAGGTCATGAGTTCGAGCCACAGAAATAATCTCTCTGCAAAAAGCAGGAGGAAGGCTGCCTACATCAATCCTCCCTAGAGCCCACAAAAGTGGGATTGCTTCATGCGGTCACCCTTTCTTTTATCTGTTCTATTATACTGTTCCAATGTGGGACAAAATCGTTTAGATTAGATTATGGTGTTCAACTTGCAGAAATTTTGTTTCTAGATTTCATGCAGATTTTAGATATCCTATAATACTTTGTCAAGTTCATACTCTGAAATTGTATGGCAGTTAATTTGTTCTTTGCACCTAAATGCCCTACTTGGAAAATATTATAAAGAACTTAGTAATTTGTTTTTTTGTGATACTTAGACATTCCAAGATGTGTTGGCAAGTGTTAAGAAATTAGTGGGCCTAACTCACCCCAAAAGCTAGCTCTTGGGGAGAGGATTGCCCAAACTATTTAAAGGCTATCTTGGCCATATTTTAACCAATGTGGGACTTTAACACACCCCCCTCACGCTCAGGATTGGACATCTGGAGCATGGAGTTTTGCAGGACTGGACATCTGCGGGTGGCACAGTATCAACCACAGGATAGGCTCTGATACCATGTTAAGTAATTAGTAGGCCTAACTCATCCCAAAAGCTAGCTCTTGGGGAGAGGATTGCCCAAACTATTTAAAGGCTATCTTGGTCATATTTTAACCAATGTGGGACTTTAACAGCAAGAAGACTTGCAAAGTTGAAAAGAGTTGGTGCAAGCGACACTACACTTAAGAGTGCCATTTCATATGGTATTATTATGAGGACATAAGAAAAAATAAAGTAAACTTGAAAATAACAACATGGTATTGTTGCGAGGATAGAAGACAAAGCAAAGTAAACTATGGAAATCCCATATATAGGGTATGTTGTATGGGGTTGGGCAATTTGAATAATGTTGATTGGTCAAGTATATGAGGAAACATGATTGTGGACTAACTCGATAGTTGATCCTCATAAAACAGTGCTTCAAAAAGCCTGTAATTGATTTTAGGCTCATGGTTTTCGTAGATTGACTATCTATATATATGAGCACTGGATTTCTTTTAGGATTTCTATGATTGTTTTATACCCTTCTATTAACCTTAACATTCTGTATACTTCTTTGTGTTTGCATTATTTGACAGTTTGTTTTATTTCTTAGTTCCTCCAGTGGTTGTTCACAATGATGAGTGGTCATGGGAATACATTTATCACTGTTTGTATAAGGAAAATGTTTATGATAACGTTGTCATATCGCCTGGACCTGGAACACCCACATGTCCTTCAGATGTAGGTCAGTTCTTAGCTTCATAAATTTACGGTTTATTGTCTAATTGGAGAAGCTAGCTCATTAATCCTTGAACTAGTCATTAAAGTTTTTTCCCCTTGTTTTATAGGGATCTGCCATCAAATACTTCTTGAGTGCAAGGATATTCCCATTTTGGGTGTTTGCCTTGGTCATCAGGTGCTTGTTAGTCTGCTTGGTCATCTTTGTCTCATCTATTTTCTTTATGTTTGGCATATTATTGCTAAGGAACTAAGTTGGACATACAAAGTGACTTATTTTATAAATCCAAAGCATTACCATATTTGAGCTATCAGCCCGGATATCACAGCCTTAAAGTTATTAACATTCCATGAAACAACTTAAAAAGCATTACCATAAGTCTATTATGTAGCATGTTTTTTTTTAATGTTTTAATCGTGGTTCTAAATACTGTACGTACCAAGTACCAGGTGTACCAGGTCTGTATCATCTATTAGAGAGCTTTTGCTTGTACCGAGTGGTACATGCCCAACAACTAGTTTTTCAGCCGTTGAACATGTTTGGCATCGGCCCCGAATGGCTATTTGAGCCGTTGGGGCTGATTATTTTTTTTAATGGTTTTGGGGATTATATAAAGTCCCAAACCTTTTATTCACCCCCTCACTCATTCATACTCTCTCAATTCTCTTATATTTTCTAAAAGAATTTGGTATAGGTCAGTACGAGCCTGTTTGTACCAGATCATACCATGTGTCTCTACGATACGGTACGGTCCCGATCATTCACCAAGATCAGCATCGGTATGAGATTTTAAACCTTGGTTTTTGTTAAGAAATTATTGGGCCTAACTTCACCCCAAAAGCTAGCTCTTAGTGAAAATATTTACTAGTTGATCATTTGAGCTGGCTTTTGGGGTGGAGTTAGGCTTACTAATTTCTTAACAGTTTTAATCATAAGTTTTGCTAGCAAAGCAAGAAAATATGATAGTTGAAGGTATAACTTATATTGGTTATCGTATAAAAAAACTGCATGTAGTATAAATATTAGTATTATTACTATAGTTATTGATGCATGACATGATGCCATTATTTTGGCTTTGTCAGTCATGAAATTTTTTTTTTGCTATTTCAGGCATTGGGATTTGTTCATGGAGCTAAAATCTTGCATGCCCCTGAACCTATACATGGACGTCTGAGGTGAAATCTACCCAGAACTAATCAGTAAACTAGAACATGAATTTTCATGAGTTCATATTTCATACT
Organism: Canna indica; assembly: GCA_034359265.1. Taxonomy (NCBI): domain Eukaryota; kingdom Viridiplantae; phylum Streptophyta; class Magnoliopsida; order Zingiberales; family Cannaceae; genus Canna; species Canna indica. The sequence goes on from CP136898.1 coordinate 14,668,291, forward strand.
TATTATTTTTTCTTAGCTTAGTTATTTTCCATTATTCGTGTTAGTTTCATTAACCTTTGAATCAAATTAGTTGGTTCCAGTTTCCTCATTTTTGTTCCTATTGTCTGACTTAAAGCATTTTCTCTCATTTTTTTTTCAGTGAAATTGAGCACACTGGTTGTGACCTCTTCAAAGACATCCCTTCAGGAACAAAATCTGGTTTCAAGGTGAGCCCAGTTATACATTTGTTAGTGGGATACGGGTACAAAATTCAAAACGTTTCAATGTCCTCTTGTGAAGCTGCTTTCTGTCATTTATATGGATATTTGTTAATTCTTGTGACGTTATTTGAACTGATGCTTTTTGCAAGTTTCATACAGAATATGATGTCTTGCTAAAGTTAACCAGTTAATTTTTTTGATCTCTTGAGGAGGATGGTTGCTCATGCTCTCTTAACTGAAATTAAAATATGCAGGTTATGCGATACCATTCACTTGTCATAGATGCTGACTCACTTCCAGAGGATCTTATCCCAATAGCATGGACGACTTCAGGACATAAGCATTCTTTCCTTGAAACCCAAAAGTTTGACATGCTTCCTGATTCTCTTGGGAATCAGCTAAGACAACGTCGAGGGATTGGTGACTCATCTTCTATTAACACTGTTAATGGCTTCTATGGGAAAAAAATCTTGATGGGTGTCCGGCATTCTACCAGGCCTCATTATGGTGTGCAAGTATGAGATTACTATACTTAACCTTTTTATAATGTCCTTATGCTGCTTTTTGTTTAATCAAATTATTTTCCAGTTCCATCCTGAAAGTGTCGCTACTTATTATGGGAGGCAAATATTTAAGAACTTCAAAGAGATGACTATCAACCATGGCCTGAGGAGGCCACTGCTTCATGAAAGAAAGGTCCACAGTAGTGGTAAATAGCATATGTTTCTAATTATCATGGAATACTTCTATCTTTGTGCAATATAAATTCAATCTACAAGAACCTTAAATTCCATTTCCATTATCATCATTGGCACTTTAGTCCCCAAGGAGGTGGTTATATCTCATTTACATTTAGGTAGCTTGGTGTTTACCTCATTCCATTACAGATGTAGAACTTACTGACATTATACAGGTTTCTCATGCATGTGAATCGCTAGAAGAAATTCCAGAGGGTGAGTTACATAGAGGAACTGCCATCAGGCAATTTGTAGATTTATACAAAACTTCAATGGATTTGCTTAAAGGCACCAACATCAAATACTTAAGATTGCAGTGGAAGAAGTTCGATTCCCTATTAAGTAAGGTAGGGGGGCCAGAAAGTATTTTCTGTGAGCTGTTTGGAGATCATAACCTTGACAACACATTTTGGTTAGATAGCTCCTCAATTGATAAGGTATTATGTTAACATTTCTATTATTTTCATACCTACATTTTTCCTAATGGTTGTGCTTCGTTGATGTTTTAAGTGTATGGTCCATTTAGATGCTTTATCAAATCCATGTGGGTTCTTGGTTGTTTGTCATGTAGTAGAAATGTAGAACCATACTTGTAGGCTTGTAGCATGTGAAAGCTTAGGCTGAAAGTGGGGATTATTGTGACTGAAAGCTCAGTTTCATCTATCAACTCAGGATTGGCACTTAACTGCATAAAAACTGTCGTCTTCATAAGCATCAATAGTTCTTCACTTATGAATTATCTTTTTGTGTGTGCTGAAACATGCATGTGATGTAGTGTGAAATTGAGTTGGACATTTATGTAGCATATTATAACAAATAAATCAAATTTAACTAGAAAGTTGATTATGACGAGACAAGTTCAGGATGTATGTGGACTACATCAATCTAAAATAGTTCTCTTCGAATACTTCCTGAACCATGATATATAAATAGAGAGGAATTCTATAGAGGAATATAATTTAGGAGATTATTATAATAAATAGAGACCTTTGCCTTTTTAGTTTTGCCTCATTTTATATCCAATATCATTTATCGTTTTGGGAAGCCAATCAACCTTCACTGCATACCTAGGGTTTTTTATGATTTAATTTATCACAAACATGGGAAGCTTGGTGCTCTATTTGAGTAGGTTTTACATATCAATGAATTGTTAGTAACGATCAAACAATGCTTATCATCAATGAATTATCATGATTCTTTACTGCATTGTTTTATCATGTAAGAGTTGTTCTCCATTTTTTCAATTGTTTTTAATGAAGGAATGAAATTGATTGTCCTTTGTTATAGGTAATAAGATCACTTGATTGATGAACAACAGCAATCATGCATGAGGTTTCTGAATATCATCCTTAGTGTAATCTGTATCATTGCCTTTCAGAGAATTGTTATTTCTTAGTAAGTGCAATTGATGTGTAATGTCTGTAATAGACAATTTATGGTAGGATATTATTGCTTTGGTCCTTGCTCTATGATACATTCATGATGTCTAGATACTCAATTTTATTCTTTCATACCCAGCCAACTCATTAGAAAGTTCTGTTCTGTCCTGTTTCTAGAGTAGGGCACGCTTTTCATTCATGGGTGGAAAGGGGGGGTCTTTATGGAAGCAATTAACTTTTCATCTCTCTGATCAAGCTCGAGCTTGTCAAGTTGGGAATGATAAAAGGTCCAGACTTAGATCTATCTATAGTTTTGTGTTAATATTAGGTTGTACCAAATATTTTAAAGTAGCACTAAAGGATTATGACAAATAACACTGTGTTTCAGTAAAATGACGGCTAAAATTGGAGGATACTTGACAATGGAGGATAGCACTGGATCTTTGAAGACATTTATTATCAGAGATGGTATCTTTGATTTCCTCGACAAGGTATTCATGGTGTTTTTTTATATAAATGTTCCAGCATCCCAATCACAAGTCATAGAAAGTACATGTATTCTTTATTTACTGCCTGATGTCCTCATTTGAAACCTTTAATTGTCTTACATTTTTTCCCAATAATTCCATGTGCCTAATTGTCACTTGGAGGCTACCTAAATTATTAGCAATATGGAAAATGATTCTGATATGCATGTTTGTTCGCCTCTTGGACCTAAGTGAGTTCTAGGTAGTTTATGTTAGAAATACTTTTTAATTTCTCTCTTTACCTTTTCTTTATTGTAGGAACTTCAATCATTATGTTATAACAAAAGAGATTATGAAGGCTTACCCTTTGACTTTTATGGTGGATTCATTGGCTACCTTGGGTATGTGGGTTACTTTTTGTTCTAGTGTATTGCTGCTCTCATTATTCTTTTCTACAAATACTGGTGAGCGTTGGTGAATGGAACTCAGACTTGTGTTGGAACTACTTATGCATTGCAAGTGATATATAGCAGAATGATCAAAGGAGCCCATCCATTGTTGGAGTTTTCTCAACAGTAGTGTTTAAAGTACCATCCCGTCGCACAATGTACTTGCTGGTACATGTAGCCAAGGTTTAAAATACCGGTACCGGTCATCATCTCGGTTGATGACCGGTACTGTACCGACACACGGTACGGTCCGGTACGAAAATGCATATCGGACCGTTTTTTTTTGCTGTTAAAAATAACTCTAATAACCCATAATTGATCAAAAAATACTTAAATTTAAGATTCAAATATCAAATACATGAATACAATGTTTAAAAGCCGTTTGGTACTGAATTAGGGTTTTTCATAGATACAAGAGAATCATTACATTGGAGTTTATATAGGGCGACACAAGTCTACAACCCAAAGGGGTCCAAAAAATCTCCGGGGGCTCCACCCCCACATTGGACCCTTTGGGTTGTGGACTTGTGTCGCCCTATATAAACTCCAATGTAATTCTCTTGTATCTATGAAAAACTCTAATACAGTGCCCAATGGCTCTTTTTAAGAGCCGTTGGATCATAGCGGGCGGTATTTACCGGTATACCGGTACCGCCCAAGTGCCCAACCAACGGCTATAGCCATCATACTGCCCATACCGGGCGGTATGTGATAAATACCGCCCGGTATGACCGAGATACCCGGTATTTCTCCCATACCGGGTATCTCGTATACCGGAAAGTCAAAATACCGGTAAATACCGGGCATATTGCCCGGTATGGTACGAATTTTAAAACCATGCATGTACCAACTTTTTTTGGGGTTTTTTGTATTTGTTTTTTCTAATGTGTAAGATAATGTTAAACATCCAATATAATATATTTGCATTGACTTTATTCTTTAAATATTTTAAAACAATTTTACATCAAATGTAACCCAGTGTTCAAAAATGGTCTTGGGACTGTTCCCAAGACCAACAATTTCAAACTTTTTCTTAAAGATGTGAAATCTAGATCTCTTAAGCATACTGCTGAAAGGCAGAAGTCCTCCAATCAGTCTGTTATCAGTTCTCTAAACTTGCTGATTCATGCAATAGGAATCAGCAAGGAGTTTTTTTTAAAATAGACTTTGATTATGGTTCTAAAGTGAAGTTGGCAAACTTTGAGTAATTCATTGTTTCTATTGTAGTATCTTATGTACAATAACAACTTATTATTTGCTTTTACTATTTTGTAGAATTGCTATAAACTTGATTGATTGATTGATTGCACAGGTATGATCTTAAAGTTGAATGCGGTGCATCATCAAACCGTCATAAATCAAGGACCCCAGATGCTTGCTTCTTTTTTGCTGATAACATTGTAGTGACTGATCATTGGAATGGAGACGTATATATTCTTTCTTTGCATGAAGTTCATAATATAGATTCTTCGATGAGTGGATATGAAAAGTTAAAAGAAAAGTCATGGTTAGTTGAGACTGAGAAGAGACTCTTCAGCTTAAGACCATCATCTACCAAGAAGTTGCATAAGCAAAAATTATGCCCTACACCATCCTTTCCAAGTGAGCAAAACTTTATAGTTGAGAAATCCAGAGGCGAATATATCAAGGATATCAATAAGTGTATTGATTTGATTGAAGATGGAGAAAGTTATGAATTGTGTTTAACAACACAGATGAGAAAGAGGGTCGACAACATAAATGCTTTGGATTTATACCTCAACCTTCGGAATCAAAATCCGGCCCCATATGCTGCGTGGCTAAACTTTACCAAGGAAGATCTATGCATATGTTGCTCCTCACCTGAAAGATTTCTTCGATTGGATGGAAATGATATGCTCGAGGCGAAGCCCATCAAGGGCACAATAGCTCGTGGTCGAACGCCAGATGAAGATGAGCACCTGAGGTTGCAATTGCAATACAGGTTAGACTATAAGCTCATGGTTTCTATAGTTCTTATTTTAACCTGGTTGTTAGTTTTATCTAAAAAAACAATGATTTCTTCTCTTTAACTTAATTGATGCATATGGAGCTTTGAAACTAGTTGACTGTGTTTACTGTTGTTCATTGGTCCACATTCTTGAGGCTTTATGAATATGTAAGTTATCATCTACATATTGTTTTGCCTTGCTGCTAATATTGTCAAATAATAGACTCCCTGTCATGAAATTGATCTTCTTTAACCAAGGTCAATCTTTATGTTACCAAAATTTAGTGATTAGCTAAGAGCTTTCCAGCTCAATTACTTGTTTAAAGTTCTTCTATAAGTTTGTCTTTTTAATTTAAAACCATATTATATATAAACTACCAACATGGATTTTGCTCATTGTTCGATGTTTTTCTTACATTATGTAATTTCAACAGTGAAAAAGAACAGGCTGAAAATTTGATGATTGTAGATCTTTTAAGGAATGACCTCGGTCGGGTATGTGAACCGGGCAGTGTTCATGTGCCTCATCTCATGGAAGTGGAATCATATGCAACAGTCCACACTTTGGTGAGTACAATCCAGGGGAAACGAAAACCTGATGCAAGTCCTGTTGCTTGTGTTAAAGCTGCCTTTCCAGGTGGCTCAATGACTGGAGCACCAAAGCTGAGATCAATGGAGATTCTCGATTCACTAGAAAGCTGCTCAAGGGGCATCTACTCAGGATCCATTGGGTTCTTATCGTATAATCAGACATTTGATCTCAACGTAGTAATCAGGACTGTAGTCATACACAAGGGGGAGGCATCGGTAGGAGCTGGCGGCGCAATTACAGCATTGTCAAAGCCAGAAGATGAATATGCGGAAATGATGCTGAAAGCAAAGGCCCCAACAAGGATTGTTGAAGAATCGAGCAAACATTCAAGCCCCCTTGACTCAATGAAAATGGTCCCTTGATGAATTGCTGGGAATGGGGGCTATCCACCATGTTATACCACTATAGAAATTTCATAAGTTTACAATAGGACTAGATAGCTTATTTTTCTTTCTTCCCATTGCTTCACTCCTTGTATTGTCATAAGGTTGTGAAACTAATCATTATTATAGAAATATAAAAGGCGCTGAAATGATTTATTGTAGCACTTGTACCTACTCTATTTAAAGTAAAATGTGTTGTCTGAGTAGCTGAACTGCTGAAGTATTCTTGTCTTTTACACAAGTTTCTATCAACGTTTGGAATTGATATGATCTGAACTGATTGCTAATATAGCATTTATTTTTTTCGTAGTATGGATTACTGCAGAAACAAATGTCTTCGCCTGAAATAGTCCAGATTCAGACAGATTCAGGCTTCTAACTGAGCAAAAGTAAGTTCTCTCAGAAGGGGAATTAAGTGAGATTCAGTCTTTTCTATTAGCTTTTAGTTACGACAAAACTTGTATGAAGGAAAAATAAATGCATAATATATTTGTTTTGCAAAGGCTGTTAAATGCATAAAGAAAACACGAGCGAAGAAAATGGACTCCGTGAGTCGTGACTAAGAGACAGGAAGCAGGATTCCATCTGAGTTGGCATCGTCGAGCTCAACCTTATGTCTCCGATGGCGCCACTGATAGGGCTGTCCAGTATTTTTGGTTCGGTTCAGTTTGAACTGTTGTAGGTTCGGTTCTTTGACCCGAACCGAAAATTTAATTAATATTTTTAAAAATTTTAATATAGATAAGTAAATGAGTATTTTAAAATAATTTTTAATTTTTAATTTTTAATCGAATTAATTAAAATTTCGATTTTCGGGTTGAAAACCGAACCGAATCGAATAATTTCGGTTCGGGTTAGATCGGTTTAGGTATAGTTCGGTTCGGGTTCGAGTATAAATTTTTTTTCAGTTTGGTGAAATTTGGTTCGGTTCGGTTCGGGTTGAACCGAATGGACAGCCCTAGCCATTGATATGATATCAAAGCCCTGTTTCCTGTCTTCAGCAATACTCGCGCGCGAACGGTTAATTTCAAGAAATCGAACAGCCACACACATCGGGCGGTCCTGATCGGAACGACACCAGAAAAGTGCTTTAAATCTCACGATTTCCAACTTCAATGGTGGAGATTTTTCTAAAAGATCCCAAATTTTCCCCAACTATTTAAACCGGCATAAAAGTAACACGTCTGTTGGTATTATTTTGGAGGACTATTTTTTGTGGATTCTTTTCCTGCCTTCCTCCACCAGCAAAGGCCGGGAGGAGCGTCTGCGTTCCAGATTTTGGTAATTACTTCCTGCCAAAGTTCATTGTCCTATTTCTTGCTGATAAGGATCTTCTTTCTTGGTAGTTTCTACTTAGTAATAATGCTTTCGCTCCAAACACTACAAAAAAATTTGGAATTAGTGACAAACTATTTTTGCCAGTGGCAAAATGATGATTCAGTGACAAAAAAATGCTCGTCAACCGTTTGTCACATTAGGTCCGCCACTAAAAGTCATTTTTGGATTTTGTGGCAAACTTTAACGGATTGTCACGAATTGTAATATTTTTTGTGGCAAATGAAATAGTCAAACTACCTCCACCCTATTGTGGCAAACATGGCTTGCTGACGTCACGTATCATTTATGGCAAAAAAAATTATCACTTATTAATAAATATTTGTCATCATTCTACCCTTTCTGAAATCCTTTTCGTGACAAAAATATATAAAATTTGCCACTAATAACGTGTTATATTTTGCCATTAAATATCAAATTTGCTATAAAATTATGTCACTACATGTTTGATCCTTTGTCATTAAACGTTAAAATGAATTTGCCACTAAAATGATTTCAAATTTGGATTATTGCCACAATATTAGTGATGATTTTGCCACAATATATGATAATTTTGCCACAACTTTTAGAATCTATGATGAATAAATTTGCCACAAACACACAAAATTTAACAATTAACGATTCATTAAGATAATAATTCACCTGCTAATTACAAAATCTACAACTTTAGCAGGTATACAACCATCCAACCATCAACAAATCCAAAATAAGTTCAACATTAATCCAAACACATCAAAAACAACATTGTCTGTCAATACGAAATAATCCAAAGTATCTAATATCCATTAAAAAGAAGTTACAAGTACACAAAATAGTCCGTACACAAAAAAAACTAGACAACACTGCCCTAATGACGTCCGCTAGGTCCGCCTCATTTCTTTTTCTTTTTCTCCTGCAAAAGAAGGGAAGTAAGAACACAAGTTAAAACCATTACATCAAAAAATCAAACCAATTTAAAAATGGTACTCACTAATTTAAATCAGCTATATCAAACCTTCATGAGTTCTCATTAATTTTTCATGCATTGCTGTTATGGGTGCAACTCTTTTACCCTTGGGACAATCATAAGTTGGGAATGTGGTGCTAATCATGTGGTCCACCAGAACATGCTAGAAATTGACACTAATTCTAGTTTATTATGTTGCCTTCTTTGATGGAATGTTGAAAAAGATTCAATTGGGCAGTGAATTGCATGAAAGATTAATTAGATTTATACATGCTAAGATTCAACTTGATGTCTAAATCCTGGTCATGCTGCACTCAATTTCTGGGCATGAAATGTAAGAAGGTCTCTCAACAATTATAAGAAACAATCATAAGCTAAATTGATCCTTATGTTTTGGGCAAAATATAAACTAAATTGAATAATTCAAATCAGAACTATACATAGGTGGATTGATATAGATGGATGCATACGTGGACTCAACCAATGGAAGCTTCACATTATGCAAAAAGGAGGATGAACTGAGGCATGCATGCCAACTCTTCAACCTCAATGTTGAACTAATTCTACTCTCAAGATTCCAATTGACATATCTTCTATCACACTACAACAAGGTACTAAGTGTTTTATTTTTTTTGAAAAGTCACTGTTATTCTTCTTTCAATAGGCAAGCTAGGAAGATGAGAAAAATATAATTTTTTTTACTTCACTAGATACCCTATGCTCTTTGAACATTGCTATAAATTGCATACATAATGGGAGAAAAACAATACATGTAGAGGCTTTTTGGATCACTAGTTTGGAATATGCTAAATCTTGCACTATTCATAGATATTGTAGACTGGAAATGCACATTGTATGATTATGATATTTGAAGTGAAAAAAAATATTGAGGTGGAATTGGAATTATTTTGTTTGCAAACAGTGTATGTAAACCAATTAATCATACTAGTGTGTTGAGCTAGAACAAATGGAGGAAATTCTTACCTTAGGGGCATTTGGAGTTTCGATAACATCATCATCATCGCTTTAATCTGAGCCGACATCTCTTCTTGACATTTTTTCATCTCCTCAACTCTAATGTTTGCAAGGGCTGCCTCTTTCCGTGCTTCATCGGCTTCAATTTTTCCTTTCTCAGCTTGTTCCTTCAATGTCTGGATCTCTTTTCCCGCTTGTTCCTTTAATGCCTCAACTTCTTTTTCTGCTGATTCTTTGACCACAAGTACTTCTTTCTTCGCAAGCTAAAGCTCTTTCTCCAATAGTGTCTTCTCTCGCTCAGCCAATTCTTTCTCCCTCGCAGCTAATTGTTGGACTCTCAACACGTTAGGCTTAGGTCCCGGCCCACGACCACGTATATAATTTTTCTTTTGTCCAAGAACCTCAGAGTATATCTTATCTTCATCAACCCTCGCCGGCTTCTTTTAGAGATTCATTTCTTGCCTTCGCTGTCTCCTAAAAAAAAATTTATAGGTTAAAACCAAAACCTATTGAAACTAATATTTTACTATATAAGGAGAATTATATATCAACTAAATTTACATAATTTGTCCTAGCCTGCTCATTGACCCAATCATTCTTCTTCTTACTCTAATGAGTTTCATAGTACAATTTGGACATGGAAGACCATTCCATTGTATCTTTATTGGTCTGCCATAAAAATAAGATGAACCAAAAATACATTAAGGCCGCTCCATTGTATCTTTACTGGTCTGTTCTAATTTATCCTCGACGAGTTCTATTCAGTTCCGGAAAAAAGTAAAAACTAAACGGACCAATAAACATAATCTGATTTTTGAAATCAGAACAGTTCAGTTCTAATTTCAAAAATCAATTCAGTTCTGATTTCTGAAGTCAAAATAGTTTATATTCTGAAATCAGAACATCTGAAGTCAGAATAGTTTATATTCTGAAATCAGAACATCCCAGTTTTGATTTCGAGCTATTTTGATTTCAGAATCAGAACAACTCATGTATTCTGGTTCCAGAATCAGAACTGAGCTCAGCTCAGAGCTCAGTTTTGATTTCAGAAATCAGAACTGAGATGTTCTGATTTCGAGCTGTCCTGATTTCAAAATCAGAACAACTCATGTATTCTGATTTTAGAATCAGAAGTGAGTTGAACTGAGCTTAGCTCAGTTCTGATTTCAGAAATCAAAACAACTCATGTATTCTGATTTCAAAATTAGAACTGAGTCGAATCAGAACAGCTCAGTTCTTATTTCAATGGAATGATTGAACACCTCTTTCCAACTCTACTTCAAGCATTCAGAACTGAACTGTTATGATTTCGAGCTGTTCTGATTTCGAGTTGTTCTAGTTTCAGAAATCAGAACAGCTCAGTTTTGATTCCCCAATTTAATATTTGACTTTTTATCAATTTAAATTCTCAACGAGCAAAACCCATGCTCCTATTTCCATATATTGTAGTTTGGCAAGCACGATTGCTTTTGTTGATTTTACTTCGCATCTAAGTTGACATAAATTTAGAAGTAAAACAACATTAGAAAATTATAAAGTAAACACCTAAGTATAAGTAATATATAACAAGTAAATATGGAGGAAACATCACCTTGAATTCTTCACTATTAAATATTTGGCACAATTGTACCTATCTATCACTGTCAATATCTGGAGGGCTATTTTGAAGTGTTGTCTCCATGCTTCCATGTGGCAAGTAGTACATGATATGCATCCTATTTTTCCAGCTTCTATAGTTGTTAGCCAACTGCTTGTTCACCACATTTTTCACCAATTCATCTTCATCATCCATCTTAAATTTATCCTTGATTTGGAAAAAATAGTTGTTATAATATAAATAAAAGTGGTACAAATAATATAAATAAAAATGATTGCTCTATTAGTGGGTGAATTATGGAGAATAAAGTGTCCTATTAAGTTATAACTTTTGATGATTTTAATCCTTAAGTATAGTTATCAACATTTTAACCTCTAAAGGGGACACAAGTATGATTTCTTAAACACACTTAGAGGTAAAGCATGTTGACATTCATACTTAGAGGTTCAAAATGTTGAAAGATGTAACTTAAGGGGACACTTTACCTTTATAATCTCCCACAATTTTAACTTTTCTTATTCTAGAATTTTTTTCCAAGTAGCATATTGCAATGGAACAAAATTCCTCACAATTACGCCGCATTCGGTTATCAGATCAGAGGCATCATCCCCACAAATGCGCATCCTATATGTAGGGATCACTATATCGAGCGACACATTGTGCTTTCTTTTTTTAGCGAGCTTGATCCCACGAGTCAGTCCCCTCGATTTTTTTTTTCTGCATCTTTCTTCTCTGTGTTTTCCTTCTCTCCGGTCGTAGAACTTGCCTCCATATTAAGTTGATTAGACCCAACAATATTTGATTGTTCAGTTATCACAACTTCATTTTCTTTCTCTGGCCCGATTACCAACTTACGACGGGCAGATGTAGGTCGACTCTCAATTGTTATTTGTTGTCGACTCCTTCCAGCATTTCGAGGACTACGACGAACAGGTTGTTGCAGTTGTTTTGCTTTTTTTATCATCCCAAGCGCACACATCTTCTTATCATTCTCTTTCATTTGGTTTTCTCTGACTTTCTCATAGTTTTCAAATTTTGGGGTTGCAAAATGGAAACATACTTGAATTAGTGACTTGTGTACTAAAAAATTTCATTAAAAAGGAAATATGGTTTAAACAATGATTATTTGAAAGCTTATAATTCCATACCTGCATTAGTGGCTAGTTCCTGCGAAATATTCATGTCCACTATCAGTTCCATATTTGACCATTGTCCAGCGTTATCATCGGGTTCTTTCCTTTCCAAATTCTGAACCATTTCCCGATTTTTATTAAACTCTGGATGGTTCACACTAAGTTGATGGTCCACATAAAGCTCAATTATTTTGTCTGATCTCCTCAAACCAAGTTGTGCAATCTTCCTAACATCCTCATCACACTTCACATATGACAGTCCACTAACAAAGGTCTCCCCATCATTTTTGTAGTAAACTTTAGAATCCTTGTGATATTTCAGATGTTTCGCCAAAGTTTCAGTTATCCCTCTCATCATAATCAAATCGGGATCTTGAAATGAAGACCACTTGAAATCACCCACATAGTGCTTTGTCGGCCTATTGATAAACCTTCCGGCGTAGTTAACAACAATCTCAATCATATCACTCATAGTTGTTGTCACTGTAAAAAATGATTAAGATAGAGACATCAAAAAGGAGTGCATCAGGTGTAAAATCAATTGACACAACCATAGCTTGCCATAAACAAAAGAATTCAAAGCATTAGAACTTCATTGCAACAACCAAAGCATGGAAGTGTTTGTCCTGATGTTATGTTTACAAAATAAGGTTGGTTCGTCTCTAGCTTTTGTATGAATGTCAAGATATGAGAAAGTAAGTGTTTATTGAAAAATATTCTCACTAAGGGGCTGTTTGGTTGCCTGCAATTGATTTGCATGCAAGTAAATTTACAGCATCTATAACTTTTAATTGTTTGGTTGCCTAGGATTTAAATTTTGCAGCCTACATTTGCTGACTGCAAAAGTGGCTGCAGGCCCAAAAACCTGCAGCCCTTACTTACATCCTGCAAATAAGGCTTTGTTAACATCCCTGCTTCATTGTTATTTGCCCCTAAAATATTATGGCAGAACTAGCTTCCCCCCTTGTCATTCATTGCTGCTAAGAGACAAATAATATCAAACCATTCTCATCCAAAATTGCTGCTCAAAGCTCAAACTTTTCAGCTCTAAAAGAACATTTAAACTCCAAAAGAACTCAGTATGTATTTAGGCAAGCAGCCAAAGTGGAATTTGAGTACAATTAGCTCAACTTTTGTTCAATGATTAGGGTTCAGTGGATCTAGAAGTAGTATTAAATTCTTTATATGCATTATATTAATTCAAATTCTTTGAGCAGCCAAAGCTAACCTTAATTATGTTATCTCATTATTTAATTTGACAAGTATTGGTCAATCCAAGCAAATGCCACCTCATGAAAGAAAGCACAACATGATTCCAAGCTGTCACTAGACTTATACTTTTCTCCTTGCTTTTATTTATCCCTTCCTTCCACTTCCACTTCCACTCTAATTTCATGTTTTAAATTTAATCATGATTTACTATTTTTATATCTATTTTGGAGGACTAAATTGGTTCATGAATTTTCATATTGAGCTAATTCAGTACTAATGCTAATGCTAATTCATATTAACTTGGTTGTAAAAGAATGATTATTTATTAGTGCTAATGCTAATTCAGTATTGATATTAGTATGAATTTAGTATTGAGCTAGTACTGATACCAGTATGAATTCATATTAATATCAGTACTGTATTCGTGCGATGCCCCAGAGTACAATGGCAAATACAAATAAATATTTAAAGTTGATGCATCCGAAAACAGCTAACAATTGTAAGCTTATGTCACCGAACTTAATATCGTAATCAGCAAAGATACAGAACAAGATATATAACAGTTGAATTCATATTCCAATCAAAGCAAGTCTCATGAGAAAAAGATAATGGCTTTACCCAAGATTTATATTCCAATCAAAACAACAAAAATATACTCAGCATGGACAAAGATCATCTGGTCTTCACTAACAACTCTTAGAAGAAGAAAAGAAAATTCAGCATATCATTATTGATAAACTTAATCAGTAAATTGGACTCCAGAATATTAGACAGCTTTACTTACATCAAAATCCAAAAAGTATATCTACATTAGGAGAACAAACTAAGAGAACACATGGTCATCCTCATCATCATATCTTTATATGAAATGATCAGTTCGTCCTCTTCACTATATTCACTTGGGATATCCTTGCAAAAAGCATCATCCTCTTTCAATGGAACATCAAATCTTCGTAACTGCATATCGCTATCATCAACATCCATTGACATGTTGTAATCACTTCCCACCAGTTGTTGGTACGGCTCCTTATCTAATTCATCCTCTTCTTCATCTGGAAAGTCAAAGTTGTCTCTTGGAGTATTTTTAGTAACAATTATCCAACTATTACCTAACTATATATCAGGCACATAATAGCATTGTTTGGCTTGATATGCAAGAACATAAAGCTGATGTTTATACCATGTTGACTTTGTGTCTACACTTGTAAGTTCAAAACTATCTTTGCAAATTCCAGATGTCCCTTTTCTTGACCCGAGGTTCTACCAATCACATTTGAAGAGAACCACTTTATTTTCACCTTGATATTCTAATTCAACAATGTCATTCAAAATACCATAGAAATCAATCTCTTTTTTTTCATGTTCGTCGGATACAACAACACCACTATTTTGAGTTTTTATATACTCTTCAATATCTTTCGTATTGAACCTAAACCCATTTATGATGCATCGCTTGTAATGTTGAACTCGTCGATCTGGACCCCAAGATAAAGCACGAAATTGTTTATTAACTTCACCAGGACTTTGATGCTCTAAATCCTTCACTTAGAAAGTAGATATTTAAAAATAATTAATTATATGTAGAGTTATAGCATTATTAACTAAATATATAGTAGTTACCCGCATTTCAAACCACTTTGGAAACATTTGCTCGTGTCTCTCATTCACTTTAAGTGGACTTGCTGACTTTAATAGGTTTTTATGCTCTATGTGATATAAAATTATAGAATTACAGATATTTTAAACTTAGAAAGTAATAGAAATAAGTTGTAATAAACTTAGAAGTACCAAATGTCACGTACACATCATATTTTTGGACTTCATCGCAATTTTCCAAAATATAGAAATGAGCTTTATGAATTTCAGCTTTTGACAAAGTTTGATAACTGAAGTGTTTGGGCAGACGACCATTGTATGAAAAAATCGAGAATCCTTCTTTGTAATTATTGCCATCAAAATTTCTCCCTCCTATATCATGTTTGATATCAACACCATGGACATACATTGAGCAAAATGAGAGAGCCTCGTTAAAAATATAGGCTTCTGCTATTGACCCTTCCGGACAAGCTTTATTACTCATGTATTGTTTGAAAGTGTGCATGCATCTACAAAAAGAGTTCAACAAGTCAGTAGTAACTTCACAAGTCGCACCAACTTAGCAAGTAAGATTATGTTACCTTTCCATACGATACATCCATCGAGGTTGTACTGGTCCCCCGAGGACAGCCTCCTTTACAAGGTGAATGGGCAAGTGAACCATAATATCAAAAAACGATGGAGGGAATAGCCTTTCCAACTTACATAAAGTAAGGGCTATCCCTTTTTCCAAGCGTTCCAGATTATCCAACCTCAATGTCTTTGAGCACAACTCTTTAAAGAATAATTCAAGCTCAATTATTGGTTCACACACTTCTTTTGGCAGATACGCACGTATTGCAAGTGCTAGTAACCGTTGCAAAAAGATATGATAATCATGACTTTTCAAACCAGACAATTGTCCA
The DNA here is from genome assembly GCA_034359265.1 of Canna indica. Classification (NCBI taxonomy): domain Eukaryota; kingdom Viridiplantae; phylum Streptophyta; class Magnoliopsida; order Zingiberales; family Cannaceae; genus Canna; species Canna indica. The sequence continues at coordinate 14,684,166 of CP136898.1, forward strand.
TCAGAACTGATACATCGAGAAAAATTTGATGCATACCCATCTGGTAACTTCAGTGATTGCCAAAATTCGCATATACTCTTTCGTTCTTCATTAGACAAGGAATAACATGATGGAGGCATCACTAATTTTTTGCCTTTCATGACGGGGTGTAGATCCTTTTTAATTCCCAATACTTGCAAGTCTAGCCTAGAATTAAGTGTATCCTTACTTTTTCCAGGAATATTCAATAAAATCCCCAACATAGCTTCAGCCACATTCTTTTCTATATGCATTACGTCAAGATTATGACACAGTAAACATGTATTCCAGTAAGGGGGTGTGAAGAATATTGAATGTTTTATCCAATTTAATTCGTATTCCTCACGCTTCTTCTTTCCTATTCCATTCTTACCCTATCCAAACACAACAGATTTGCACTTCTCTATTTGACGTAAAGTATCATCTGCACTCAATAATTTTGGAGGTTGGCGATGCTCTTTTGTACCATCAAAGGAGGATTTATTTTTCCTCCATTTATGATCAGTTGGTAAAAAGCGACGATGAGCCATGTAGCATGTCTTACGTCCATTACTTAACCGCATTGAAGATGTACCCTCATTGCAAACTGGACAAACTAATTTTCCTTTGGTACTCCAATCCGATAAGTTAGCATACGCAGGAAAATCGCTAATGGTCCATAAAAGCGCGGCACGTAGCTGAAACGTACTCCCAATCGAGGCATCAAAAGTTTCCAATCCATCTTGCCATAATTCTCTCAAGTCTTTGATTAACGGCTGTAAGAACACATCAATATCGTTTCCAGGAGACTTGGGTCCAGGAATAAGTAATGACAAAATAAGGAATGGTTATTTCATCGATCTCCATGGTGGTAAATTGTAATTTACAAGCAACACGGGCCACATGCTATACGATGTGCTCATGTTAGAGAAAGGATTAAACCCATCGGTTGAAAGTGCAAGCCTAACATTACGAGGCTCACTTGCAAATGAAGCATTCACTTTATCAAACTCTTTCCATGCTAAACCATCTGCAGGATGCCGCAAGATATTAGCCTCCTCAACACGCTTGTCTTTGTGCCATCTCATATCCATAGCGACACCTTTGCTTAGAAATAATCTTTACAACCTTGGTTTAATTGGAAAATAACGCAAGATCTTGTGAGGAATGTTATGCCCATTAGCTTTTTTGCCTATCCATCTTGACTCGTAACACGTAGGGCAGGTTACCTCATGTTCATTTGCACCCCAATATAGGACACAATCGTTTTTATAAACATCAATTTTAGTATAGGTCAGCCCCAAGTCCCGCATCACTAGTTTTGCTTCGTAGAAAGAATTAGGGACATTAGAGTCCTCTGGAAACACCTCTTTAAACAGTTGCAGGAGCATGTTAAAAGATTTTTGAGTCCAATTGTTCATGGACATGAGGTGTAACAATTTGACAATGAAAGATAATTTTGTAAATGATTTACATCCCGTATATAGTTCTTTATTAGCACCCCTTGTAAGATTAAGCAACTTTTCAACTCCTTTTTGTTCACTTGTATTCCTTTGACCAAATTCCTCTCCATATGGACCTCTAAAAATATCATTTAGCATCCCCTGCATATTATCTCGCTCTTGCTCTTCTTCATCTTCATGATCATCATAGCGATTGGACGTGGTAAATTCTCCGTGATGTATCCAAGTGTCATAACTTTGCTCAATGTCGTGTACAATAAGATGTTGCTCTACAACTTTTCGATTATGCTTGTTAATGTTGTTGCATCTTGTACAGGGACAACGAATCTTAGCACTTAGTTCAACGTATTTGTATGTAAAATCGAGAAAATTCTTTACGCCATTAAGATAATCCACTGAGAATCTATCTGTGAGTTTCATCCATCCCTTATCCATCTAAAAAAAGAATCAAATTTCAGTTTTCTATATTAGTTTACATATTACTAAATCATCTATTATGAAGTAACATATACCTCAAATCATGATTATTAATTAATTAATTATAAAAAGACCAGTCTCACTCATGCAAATCATTTAGGCCATTTGGTGAAATAGCATATATTTTTAAATTTATGTTTAACTTATTGGATAGTAGGGTTGCTGTTGAGGATGGTATTGTTTCTTTTTTATGTTCAGTTAATTAGTAAGCAAATTTGTACCGTTCATTCTATTTGAATATGATATGTTTTAATTGCAAAGAGTATTTCTTATTTCACTTGAATTATTGAAATCTCATTACTTGAGGTATTAAGTAACCTCTCTACTAATTCAATTTCTTTGATCAATTATGCAAAAATGTTATGTTTTATATGCATAAAGTAATTATATGCATAAAAAAAATTATAGCAAAAAGAAAAAGTAAGTAAACTATTGTAAACATCAACAACAAAAGCTTACATAAAATTTTGAAACTATTGTGAACAGCTACAACAAAAGCTTACAAAAGAACAACAACAACAAAAAGAAGAAGAAAATTGAACAATGAGGAAGGAGGCCAGATCCATACCTCAGTTTGAGAGATCAGAGAGAGTGCAACGTCCGGTATGAGAGTCTGAGAGAGATCAGAGATCTTGATGCTTGATGGCTAAAAAAGGACCAACCGTTAAAAAAAAAAATTAAAAAGAAAAACTTAGCAATCAATATGGTAATTAGGTATAGCAATATGCAAATCTGCACATTATGTTGACAAGAACAGTTTACATAGTAAATGCGAAAATATAAGTGAGTAGATTTCATCAAAAAATTGATTAAGAAGCATTTACCAATAAAGACCTAGAATTGTAAATTTTAAAAAATAATATTTTTCATATTTATACCACCCATATCCTGTACACATTTTTCCATTTAAATATAAGAAAATGAAGCAAAGTTCAAAGGAGATTCTACCCTCACAAGAAATTTTAAGTAACCAGCTAAATTAAACTTGTCTACTTACGAAGCATATCCTTTTCTCGGATAAAATAGGACTACCTAAATCGCAGATCCGAAGGAGGAGAAGAGTAAGAGGGATGCAGTGGTGGAGGAGGAGAAGAACACAAATAGAAACTATAATTTCATATATGAATATTGAGTCTGATAAAACAATCACTATGCTTGCAAATGGAGAAACAATAATAGGGATATACTAACATATTTGCAAAATCAGTTTATGCTTGCAAATGGAGATCCAAATCTGAAATCACACAGAGTAATTGGGAGCAAGATGGGTGGGCAATAGATGAGACTGGAGTGGAAATTAGAATAGGAGTCAAGGATTAACTAACAACTAACTATCATAAGATTACTTAATATAATGCAATATTAAGAGTTGATAACAGAACATGTCACTGAAATCCTAGAGCTACATACACAATACACACCACGCAAAAGAAGTGCCAGACAATTACCTATGTGTAAGGAATCAGATTAAAACAACATTCAGGTTCATAAGGCATTGTAGTTGTCTCATAGCTCGAAATTGACATGTGACTAGAACACAATATTAGCTTCATGTGCAATCTTATGTTCCGTCTCCAATCTTGAGTTAGAGGACTCTGTTCTTGATCATTGAGGATCCTAAGGTTGATTAATTGTTGCATTTCTTTCATGTATGCTTTCTTTATTTCTATTTCTATTCCCATTCCTATTTTGAATTCTAACCTCTTATGACTTGATTTTGGACTATATTACATCCTTATTTACTACGTGCATGCTAAAATATTAAGATCCTATAGTTTAATGTCATTTCTTAAGCTACATGGTTGTCCATAAGTTTAAATTCGTAGAAAGACTTAGCTAATGTTTAAAGTTTCTATAAGAAATAATGACATGAAAGATGCTATTATTCTACTTGTCTTATAAATAGTATATCCTATTGTTAAATAGAAAATAAACATCTAAATATTACTTTGCTACCTAATTTGGTACAATCATGTCCTTTAGTCACTCCTACCAATTTGGCTTTACTTTACCAAGTATAGTTTTTAATAAAAAGATAACTTACATATGGATTAACTGATAATTGATATTAGATAAAGATAAAAGATAAACAGTATTTGTAGTATATTTAACTTTAGCATCTTAGAGTTGTATTAGCAAAGATTTAGAACTTAGAAGGCAAAAACAAATATATGAGAAAAAGTAAAACAAATATACTATTGTTCATAGGCTATTTTTGTTAACCATAATCTTAACAATATACTACTGATATTAGATAATAGGAGATGGTTCAAGGAGTTATATAAGTATATGACAGATTTGGACATAGCTCATCTCTCTATGAATTAAAGAATACTCATAATCAAAATAACTAGTTGGTATTAAAGAATACTTTATTTCTTTCCAATTCATCGCCTTGATGGATCTCAGGCAACATAATTAAAGAATACCTGGTTGGGAAGCTTGTTACAAAATTCATCACTTACAGATGGATCTCAAGCAAGATAGTTTAATCCAAATCAAGAATAGTATGCCTCAATTATGCAAATAGAAAACCACATCAGGACATAATTAAATGTTGTTGACTCAATTGAGGGACATGGAAAAATCTAGGTCAAATAAACCATACATGAAGAGCAATGTTTTTAAACTCGGAATGAATCTAACATCAATGGAACCATTACTGGGTTGGTTGAGAAGGAGAAAAGCATGCTGATCACTGCATCAGCATGCTTGAACTAAATATATAAATAATATATTGATAGCTTAGATTAATAGGAAATAAATAATTTAATTTCCAACCTACTATTGCTGCCGCCTGTTGTTGTTGCCTGTCGGGTGAGGAAATGAGATCGAAGGTTTTCGGCGGCGTCGAATGAGAAGGACTACGGGAGATGAGCAGGAAGTTAGGGTGCAGGTTAGGGCACCAGTGTGAAGGAGAGAGGGAGAATGGGAGATTACCGTCCGCTGGAATTGGAAAGAGGAGGTCCGCCTAAGGAGCGACTGTAAAGATATGAGGGAATGTCGACTGCCGATATGGGGGAGAAGGGGAATAGGGGTTAGGAGAGATTTTCGTGGCCGTGTGGGGGAGAAGAGTCGGGAGAGTCGGTGACAGACGATGGGGGAAGACGTTGAACTTCGACCAGCATCGAGCTCTTGGGGCACTGCGTCTGCACCGCGCAGTTGCAGTCGACAGATTGGGGAAGAAGAGTCGCCGAGTAGGGAGGAGTCGGGAGAATGAAAAAAGAAGAAGAGAAAGATAAAATACCCACCTATGTATTAGTCGATTAGGGTTAGGGATAAGTTAAACTCAGAGGCAAAAATACCCGCCTAAAATTTTGCCAATTTTTTATTTTTTAATTATTTTATCATCTATAGTACACGTAATTTGCGACAGAATATCGCGATAAATTTGTGGCAAAAATGTTGTCGCAAATGCTTGTCACAAAATATCATGACAAATTTGTGGCAAAATTTTTGTCGCAAATGCTTGCCACGGTAGAATATTGTGAATTAGTGGCAAAACATGTTGTTATAAATTTAAAATACTATAAATTTTGAATATTGACTCAATTATTAGTGACAAACATAGTGGCAAAATTAGAAAAACTAGATGTCTTATGTGCATTCAATTATTCAATAACTAGATTTGTGCCTCTAATTAATTTAGTTCGAGGATTAATATGTGATTATATAAAATCTATTCTCCACATCATATATTTTAGCAGTAGATGAATACCCAAGTTTTTGGCTGGTTTTTCGCCGGTGTTTAATTCATTCAAGACAAATCGTATATGGGTCATGGTTCGAGTCTTGTTTAGGTTGTGATTAAGTCATGAGTAGATCTTAACATAGTTTTTCTTGGAAGTATTTATCTTTGTTTGGGTTAAAAATTTTTGGAGGTTAATGACTAACATCCTAAAGTGAGGTGTTAGTTGCAATTATATTGTAGTCCCTACCTACTTTTGTATGCATTTCACTGCATAGAAAATTTTACATATTTATAAAGTTAATAAATCTAAAAATCTAAAATTGAAGTTAATTGCAGTTATATTGATAGTTAGGGATTTTGGTGAAAAGTTTCTAACTGCATTTCTATGTATTTTATTGCATAGGAAATTTGAAATTTGATTTGTTCATGAACTTTACAAACTTGAAAAATTTTAGATTATTACATTTGTGAACTTCATATACAAGTTGAATGTGAACTTTCTAAAATTGCATATAAGATCAGTTAATGACTTTTCACCAAAATTCCTAATTGTCAATATATTTTCAATTAGCACCCCATTTTAAGTTGTTAGTTTTATTAACTTCATAAAGATATAAAATTTAAAATTTTCTACGCAGGAAAATGCATTTTAAAGCAATTAGATCATTTTCACTCAAATTCCTAATTGCAAATATAACTACAACTAATACTCCACTTTAAATCGTTAAGTCTGTTAATTCTGTAAACATGTCAAATTTAAAGTTTCATATGCATTAAAATGTATATAAAAACAGCTAGAAATTTTTCATCAAAATCGCTAATTGCCAATGGAAGTGCAATTAATATTCCAATCATTTTAATTTCAGAATAGAATTGGGAGGCAACTTAGTTATACAATAAAAAAGTGTTAGTTTTTGCCAATACAATAAAGTATTTAGGGTTTTGCCAATGAATCATGAACATGTTTGTAGGTTTTCCAAATTTCTCATTGTTTTATGTATTTTTCTTTTTTTGTTTCTTCTTGCACTGAGAATGATTTTATTGATTGACAAATAGGAATCTTGAAGTTGGCGGCTTAAGTTTTTTACTTTTAAGAATGCATGGCTTAACTAGCCTCTTCCATCCTTTTGTAAAAAAAAATCAATCTCTAACAAACAAGATCTTGTGTGTTATACATTTACGTTGGCATTTATGATGATTTTGAATTGTTTACATTACATCTTTTAACAGGCTACATTCCACTGCGAGTTTATACTGCCATGATGCATGATTGTTTTTTTATTGCTATCTAATTACACTTATATCTTGTTTAATCTTTATTGACTATATCCAAATTTTTACCTTATAAACATTATCATTTCACCCATCTGATGGCTACTTCATGTTTCAGGACATTCTTATCCTCCACTAGTCTACTTCTGGGATATCATTAAATTCGCTTGTGGCATATTTTGGAAATGCAACATAAAAGCCTAAGGTACCAAAAGATATAGTTAGCATGAGAATAGCTGAAATATTGCTCACAAGTGAAACAACAAAATATGGACTTGTATGGTTTGTATTCTAGTAAAACTGGGAAAGACTCTTTCGCCTATGATTTGTGCTCTTTGGAAAATCCCAGTACCTTCACAGCTGTTGTAGATGAAGAAAGCAAATCAACTGGTCAAAGTATCTTAGAATTATCTTATTGTCCCAGTATATCAACTGGTAATGATATGTGCATGAATTTCATGCATAAAATGGATGGTTACGTGTACAAACGAAGGAAGTTGCATGTAACAGAAAGTAGTAAAGATTGTGGTTTTTGCCATTCTACTACAGGTTGTGATGACTGCCCCCTATCAGTACAAAAAGACAACCCTGTTAGAAATAAGATGTTATTTGTAGCTTCTGACAGAGTTGTCAAGAATGGGAACACATCTTGTGAAATGCATAATCTGCAGATACATGAAACTCCCCTTGTCTCACGACTAGATCTTACTTCAGAAGTGTTACCAGATCCGTATGACGTTCCTGACAATGGAGCTACAGGAGAAAACAAAGTGCACATTGAATTATCCGACAAATATCATCGAAAATCTGACTTAGATTACAACTCTAGCATAAATGACAGATATTCAATATCAAAATCCAATAATAATCTCACTTCAAGTTCAGGTTTCATATATAAAGAATAAAGTTGACATGGGCGAGTGCGCTCTTCGTTGAATAATATCATTGCAGAACCATTGGATTTCCATTCATCAAAGGAGCTGTGCATTTTTGTACTTAAAACTCATGGATTGCTTAGTGGAGCATCTGAGAATGGTTCATGTGGTTCTCTTGAGGTTCCAGATGACCAAGAATTCAATTCTGTCCAATCATGTAAGATATGTCACGAATTTGAAAATTCATCAGAAATGCTAATTTGTGACCTTTGTGAAGAAGCATTTCATGTTGCAAACCTAAAATCAGAAAGTTACCCGTTGATGAGTGGTATTGTCAACCTTGTTCCAGAAAGAAACGTACCAAAGACCGTTGTTGTTGATATGCCTGAGCATAAGACACAAATTTCTAGTAGAGGCTCAGGCAGTAATCATATAGCAGTTATGTTGCAAGACTGTGAGCCTTATACAACAGGAGTTTGAATCGGTAAAGATTTTCAAGCAGAAGTTCCGGAGTGGTCTGGTCCAATATCCGAGTATGACTTTGAACAAATTTACCCTCAAAGTTTCGGAGCCTTATACACATAATTGTTTTTATTTTATCCTCAAAGTTCATAATAATGCAGTGAACAAATTTTCTTCTTATATTTGACTTTGATATGTCAAACAATTTTTCCAGCAATTAGAATTGGGCCACCAAGACTTAATGGACTTTGATAATGATCTTCTTATGTGTTATGTTTAACAACTTCATTTTTGCCTACCATTGCTTTGTGCAGTGGTGTGTCTACAATTTTTTTTTACTATTAGAAAGATGTTGCTGTGCCTTATGTACTCATATATAAAACATTGGCCAAATATTGGACATATGCCTTACATGGCATAGCACAATGGGCTGTGTGTTTAGTGATTGTTATTGATCACATGGTGCTTCTCGATTGAATTTCCTTGAATCTTCATAGTAGGTAAGTTGTAGTGTAGGAGAACTATATGGAGGGATAGTTGCTTGGGTAAAAAGTTAGGGTTGACTGTTAAACATAGCTCTTTCTTTTAGTAATCGCATATATGTCCATCTGTAGGTTCATTGTTAAGTTTTCAGATAATTTTTTTTGTTAACTAGCTGACATGGCATTATCATCAAAATAGTTAAATAGTTCTGGTATGCTGATTCAATGAGTGTCCATCTGTAAGTTCAATGTTAGGTTTACCCATAACTTTTTTGTCAAGTGTCAACTAGCTGATCTGACATGTTGATGGAAATAATATAATACTTTTTGTATGCTGATATGATTGAGCAACGTTAACAAGCTCAACTTTGGGTTTACTGTTAACTGCTCACTCATCGTTAGTCAACATTACCAAAAGTATCAACTTAATTCATAAGCATGGCGTGAGCTTGTTAACAAAAAAGTTAGCAATATGTCATCATTATATTAGTAGGGTGTATATTAGTGAATAATGATAGTTCCGAACGAATTCCTTAACTATACCTACTCAGCCCACTATTTCGCGAGTTACAATTCTTAGGATACTTCTCTTCGAGGAAACACATTGGCATAGGAGTACAGACGAGGCAAAGCAACTTGGCTTCTGGACAACAGAAATCTATTAGGCGCAATGAGTTAGTTGTGAACTCAACAAGATTCTCAATGTGCAAAAGCAGGAGAGAAAGAATGCAGTGAATTTATTGTATACTATGCTGAAAGCATGCCCTTCAAATTAATAAACTACTTCCACAAGTAAATAGTCATTTTAATCAATTTTGTAGCTGACATAAATTTATAATTTGAAGCATGATGAATATGTGCTTGTTTCTTGGTTGTCTGATTGATACCAGACCAATCAATAACAACTGTGATTCCTTCAATTTCTGAATTATGATTACATTTCCTTTACTTAATTTCATCTTTGGCAAGCTTCCATCTTTGATCTTCAAACATTAATGTAAAAAATTATCACTTTTCTGTATGCATGTATAGTAGTGATTTCAATCCATTTGGGGAGCTTCTGGAAGTGGACCTGGCCTGCTGAATATTCAACCCTCAATGTATGATGATAAATTTAATCTCCACTATTATCATATTTTCGTATTTATTTATTTTTTCAGGATCTATTTGCTTCATTTTAGGTATCTTACTATGTCAAAACATCAAAATCCAATTCTATTGGTAATTGGGTTCAGTGTCGGGAGGTTCTTTACACTTGTGAGGATGACAAGGGAACTGTATGCGGGAAGTGGCGGAGGTAACCACTTGGCTGTATTATGTTTTAAGTTTGTAGAGCATTTTATGCATTTATTTTATTTAACCGCATATCGTTATTTTTTAAACAATGAGAGTGTAATTGCCGAGTGTATACTGATCGGCACATTATTTAGCAATCAAATTCATGGTAGTAGCTGGCAATTTTACTAGCACATCAAACATAAAAGAATTAATCATGACTAATTCATCTCAAAATTGTATTTTTTAATTGTTCTGATTGAAGATTAAACTGAGATTGAAGAGATTATTTTTGTAGCTTATGGATATGGAGTTATGGACCTCAGAGGTAAGCTCCATATACATTTTAGGGTAAATTCCCCACAAAAAATACGAACTTTGGACTTTTTTTCATTTCTAGCATAAATTTTTTTCGTTAGCAAGAAAATACACGAATTTTGATTCCGTCACCCTGTTTAGCACGCACTGTCTTTTCTGACGATTTTTGCTGACATGGTTGTTAACGACGACGACGTGGCAAGTTACTTTGCCAACATGGCATATATTTCAAAAGACGAGTAAATGGTAACATAAAATTATAAAATTACCCACCCCCGATGCTAATATTTTTTGAAACGGGGAGGGGCAAAATGGTAATTATCCCGTCGTCTTCAAGTTGGGCGCACTCGATGCCCTAGTTCTTATTTTACTTGCTCGCATGCTCGAACACCGTGAAGAGGAGAATTTTTGTCGCCTTTGTCGCCGGATTAGGGCACGCCTTTTGTAGCCTTTGTCGCCGGATTAGGACACGAAGGGACGATTATGTCAGGAAGGGAAACTGTGGGACGAATGTAGGAATCTTCAGTGAATTCATTACAGGTTGTTGCTCCACACTACTGCCATAACGTGCGAGTTGTTCTGTTCACCGCATGGAGCCAAAGAAATCCCGGAACAAGGTTTTGGGGATGCATACATTGGAAGGTATGATCTCTTGTAATCACCTCACTCCAAATTTAATTCTTTATTGTAATCACTCACTCCTATCTTTTAACAGGAGAATGATTACCACTTCTTTGCGTGGCATGATCCTGATGATCACGACCACACAAAAGATATTCTGCGAGGTTTGATTGAGGAAAAAAAATTCTTGTTGAGAAACTGAAGCTAATGGAAGAAAGGATAGAATTGAGCAAGATGAAAGAAATGACATTTCAAGAAAGAATTGCAACACTTGAAGATGAGATAGCTCAACTGAGGAATGACAAAAAAACAAGTCAATTTAAGGAAGGGTGGTATGTGTATGGTGTTTGTTATTATATGTATCGTATTTTTTAGTATGTTATTTGGGGGTGGAAACAAAGACAATAGCCTAAAGCTACTACCATGACGTAGTTTGGTTTATGTATTTTGATGTTATCCTCTCATGTATATTTGAAGACAATATATTTTAGCATGTTTCAATCTGTTAGTGAACTGTACACCAAAAAATACAAGAACTTTACCACTTTTACGAAAAAATACACGAACTTTGCCACTTTTAACGTAAAAATACATGAATTTTGCTACTTTTAACGTAAAAATACATGAACTTTGTCACTTTTAACCTAACAATACATGAACTTTGCCATTTTTAACCATAAAATACATGAACTTTGTCATTTATAGCACAATTATTTATTGCACAGTACGCAATTCAACTAGTACACATCATTTCACATACATGAAATTTAGAATTCCACATGCCACATACATAAAACTCAGAATGACACACAATTCATACAAAATCAAGTAATGGTTACTACATATAATCCACATATCAGTCCATATCAATTCACATACAATCCATGACTGATCCAAATACAATCCATAAACTGATGTATCAATCCACACACAATCCATGACTGATCCACATACAATCCATAAACATATTAATCCACATACAATCCATATCAATCCACATCAATCCTAACACTTGAGGATGACTGATTGCGTGACTTTATTTTTCCTTGAGTGCTGCTCCTTACTGAGGTGGAGGTGGTGTTCCTGCTCCTTACTGAGGTGGTGCTCTGTTGAGTGCCTTGAGTGGGTTGGGTGCCTTGAGTGGGTTGGCTCACCTGGGTGCCTTTATGGACAAACTGCCCTCCTCCAAATCTTCCTTCATGGAGTATTCTAACTTTTATATTAGGCATCTACATAAAATTTAGAATTAGATAATTGAAATCTATAATTTATAACTGGAATTAAATAACTTACATGCACATATGTATTTCCTGTTTCAGTGCCAATTGTTACTCCAAATCCCTTTGCTGTCATAGCCCTCTCCTTGTGCACAAGCTTCTCATAACTAACAGGTCTCTTAATAACAATCATCTTTGGTCTCTTTGCAGGTGACTACACACCCTGGTTCTCCAAATTGATTTGCACACATTGGTTCTCTAAATTGATTTGTACACCTTGGTTAGTAAATAGGTAAGGACAAGTATTAAGTTACCTGACTAGATGATGGTTCACTTGATACTGGTCTTTTATCCTTATTTTTGCATGACCTTTTGTTATGGCCATATGTACTGCACTGTGTATATTTCATCTGCACCCCCTTCTTACTCATCTTTGTTGTACTTGTTTCTTTTTTCTCCTTCTCACTTTTATCCTTGTTCCTTGCTCTTTTTGGTCTCCCTGTTTGTCTTTTCGCAATGGGAGGTAAGATAGGTTTAGACTCAACCTTTGCCCACATTTTTTTCCCATTTAATGGCTGAATAAGATGCTCATATGCCCTTAGGTATGTGGATTTCTTAAAATATTCATGAACATATTCTATGGGATCCTCTCCCAACCAATGAATTGATGAAATGACATGAGGACAAGGAATGCCAATAAGTTCCCACATCCTGCATGAGCAACTATTTTGTTCTAGATCTACAACATAGTTATTATTCATGTGTTTAACCTCAAACTTTTTATATCCAGCATGTGTTGCTATGCAGAAGCTACTAACAACTTTGTTCTCTTCTACTTTTTTCCTAAGTTTAGGGCATATGGTATCATCACTTTTCATTATCATCTCCCTTATTTCTGCTATCGATCCTTTTCATTATCGTCCTTCTAATGTCCTCTAACATGTCAATCAAAAGCCTATTTCTTGCCCTCAAAATGTATCCATTAAAATATTCAGACATGTTATTGTCAATGATCTCACATTTTGGCAATGTACTGATTTTAAACCTACAGAACTTGTCTGAATCAATTTTAATGAAATCATCATGTGCAACTTTAGAAAGTACCTTCATCTCATACATGTGTTCATTGAATTGAGCTTCTGTGGTGCTCTTTGCAGCCTTCCAAAAAAGGTTCTTGAAAGTATAACCCACATGTTTCTTCTTCTAGTTAGCATATAAATGTCTTGCGCAGTTTCTATGTTCTGCATTAGGCATAAAAGCCCTACCTGCATTTTGAAGACCCTATAAGAGACAAACAAACATAATTAGAGTATACATACATGAGATAGAAAAAACAAAGTCTAAGTGTTCACTTATACCTTTTGCTGATCAATTATAATTGTCCATCCAAAATCATCTACAATGCCTAAGTGTTCAGTTAATCTTATCAAAAATGACATCCATGAGTCTTCATTCTCACCTTCAACCACAGCCCAACATACTGGAAGCATCTGATTGTTTCCATCCCTACCAACTGCAGACAGTAGTTGACCACCAGCTTCTGACTTCAAAAAGCATTCATCCAATGAAATCACGGGCCTACAACCACCCAAAAACCCTTCTTAATTTCAATGCATCAAAACCAACAAACATTCTCTTGAATTTGTTATGACCCTCAACCATTGTGGAAAACAGCCCATGTTTGTACACCTTCTTCAGTTCTGCTACATAAGATGACAACATCTTATAATGATCAGCCAATTAGCCTGATAAAGCTTTCAATGCCCTTGCTCTGGCTCTATAACATACATTCTTAGTGATTGATATGGTAATTTTTTGGTCACTATCCCTTTGCATTTCAAGTACATTCCGGTCTGGTTTTCCCCTAAAAGTTTCCATGTAGTGTCTTGCAAGTCATTTAGATGAGGCTTGCTTGTTTCTTGCTAGTCTAGAGCATTTATGCTCTGAATCATATCTCTTAATCACAAATGCTTCATTCCTTTGTGTTAAACTTCCATAAATCCTCTAAGGGCATTTGGCACTACACCTACCCTCTACATTTTTCTCACCAGACCTAGTAAACTTAATAGTCTTCCCATTCTTCAAAGCATAGTCTTGAAGAGCTTGCCTGAACTGTCCTGCTGATTCAAACCTCATGTTAAGGCAAAATTCTTCAGATTCTTTGCTCATAAATCCTTTACTCTTCGATTTTCTTAACTTTTGTATATCTTCATCATCACTACTATTAGGTGTCTTCACTGATTCAGTTGAAGTATCACTTGATGATGATTCATCAAAACTTGATAAATCATTGTTCAATTCCCACCCTCAACTTCCCTGTGCTGATCTCCTCCACCACTGATACCTTGCTCATCTTTACTATGCTGATCTCCTCCACCACTGATACCTTGCTCATCTTCCCTGTGCTCATCTCCTCCACCACTAGTACCTTGCTCATCATTATTCTGTATTCTTTTATTTCTCTTCACTATTTTGTATTTCTCATCATCACTTGTGCCATCATCTCCATCAAAATCAGTATGTTCATGAGCCCCATCCTGGTCAGCTCCTTCATGATTAGGCTCCAAATTCTCATTTTGGTTCTGATTTTTGAGAGCCTGCTCTAGTTTCTTTTTCCTCAATGCATAGTCTCTAACTCCTTCTTAATAGAAATGTATAGACCCATAACTTATCGTCAATTTACACATCTCATTAACTTCAGTTTTTGTCTTTATCTCCCACCAGTCCAGAAGATAAGGGTTTCTTAGGGTCTTTGTACCACAATTTAGTTCGAGAGTAACCTAATGTCTCTACCAAGAGTCTCATGTCAGACAATGTAACTGTATTTGAAATCATATCATCTTCTCTGACTAAGAGCAGTTCACCCCCCACATAGCATACATGGGGTTCAAAAATCATTTAACCACCATGATGTACTACAATCTCAACTTTTTCCATCCTACATGAAAATGAATATGCGGCATATGGAAAATAGTGAAAAAAACAATGAAAAAATGGATTCACATATATATTAGGACCACAGCACATGGATTAAAAAAAAAGATGCCACATGCGAAAGAAACCAATAATATACCTATTGTTTTTGGGACCACAGCTTCGCAATGTCCCCACCGCTCGTCCCTTCGTGCCCTAATCCGGCGATAAAAACTCCAGAAGTCGTGCCCTAATCCAACGACAAAGGCGATAAAAGTTTCCCTCTTCGCAGTGTTCAAGCAGGCGAGCAGATAAAATAAGAACTAGGGCATCGAGCGCGCCCAACTTGAAGATGACGAGAAAATTACCATTTTGCCCCTCCCTGTTTCAAAAAACATTAGCATCGGGGGTGGGTAATTTTGTAATTTTATGGTACCCTTTACTCGTCCGTTGAAATTATATGCCACGTTGGCAAAGCAACTTGCCACGTCGTCGCCGTTAACGGCCATGTCAGCAAAAACCGTCAAAAAAGACGGTGCGTGCTAAACAGGGTGACGGAATCAAAGTTCGTGTATTTTCTTGCTAACGGAAAAAGTTTATGCTAGAAATGGGAAAATGTCCAAAGTTCGTATTTTTTTTTGGTATTTACTCTACATTTTACTACAAGAAAACAAGGCTTCACCAACGAATGTATTACCAACGGATATTTTTTGTTGGTATTACCAACAAAATCACCAACGGATACATATATATATTGGTAAAATTTAGAAAACCCTAAATTTTTCCATTCCCTCTTATTTTTTCAGCCGACCAGCTTTTCCCACTCCCCCAGCCGACAAAAACTCGCGCCTTATTTTTCTTATCAACCCGACAAAAGCTTGCAGGCGCGCGACAAAAGTTTCCCTCTCCCCTTTGTGTCGTGCGATTCTTCTCGAGCCGCGATCCGCTTCTTCATCCTTCTTCATCCGATGCTTCTTCCCTGCCACCAGCGATCTCCCCTGCCACCCGCTCGCATAGGCCTGTCTGCCGTGCGATTCTTCTCCAGCCGCGGCAACGCTTCTTCATCCTTCTATATCCGACGCTTCACCCTGCCATGCACCCGCGATCTCCCATGCCATCTGCAACAAGCTCTCACGGAGGCTCCTTAATTTCTTCCTCAAGCTCCCCCTGCCACCTGTGATTTTTCCCCCATCCAACACTCTCGCAGGCCCCTTTCTTCCGGTTTCTCTAGATTTCTGCTGATTTGAGGTAAATTTCTTTAATCTTTAAATTTCTTCAGATTTCATAGATTGTTCTTAGAGAGTTGTTATTGATTTCATCCGACGCCATGTTCTTATAGTGTGTAAATTATAATTTAAACTGGAGAGTTGTTAGCTGATTTCTTAGAGAGTTGTTATTGATTTCTTAGCATGTAAATTATAGTGTGTTTGGATTATAATTTAAACTGATGCTCAAGTATGTTACTTTATCTTGTTTTATTTGGTATAAGTCTCAAAAAATATTTTATTTGGTATTCAAATGAATTAGATATACGGCCTTCATATGTAGGCTCTAGTAAAAATTATCATCACTTCGTTGTTCCATTTGAATATTATGCATCCAAAAACAAATCATCTAAAACATAGGCAAAAACAAGTCATCACAGGTGAGTTGAAGTTTCCCAGTCAACAGTAGGAATACTTTTAGCATGATTAGATGTATATAGAGAGGAGAGCATGAAGTCCAATAAATTGTAGTACTGGCTATCAGTTGGTGATAGGGAGATGTGTTAATACCTTAGACATATGGGATTCCAAAATCTGTCTTCGACCCTCGACATCCGGATTAGGAACAATAACATTTCGATCAAAACGACCAGGCCTCACAAGTGCTTTGTCTAATGATTCAGGAAAGTTAGTTGCTGCAATGATAATAACACCCTCATTCTGCTTAAAACCATCCAGTTCAACAAGTAACTAATTTAGCTTCATTTTCATGTATTGTGGATTCCTTGGATTACGGCTCCCACCTATTGCATCAATCTCATCTATAATCTTTGGGATGTGAGCTTCCATACTTAGATGCATTACAAAGTATTTATGGCAAAGATAAAGCTATTGCCCAAGATTTTGAAGATTATAATTATCTAGTTAAAAATATGCAAGTGGAGGTCAATGCACAATATGTTGACAAAGAGACTATTAACTTGGATGATGCTGAGGATGAAGATGGAATTTCAATGACAACCTCCATGGCCTACTGAGATCTAAGACTAATACAATAGACACATCAACTTCTAATCAACTTCTAGGAAGCAAAATAAGAACACACCTTTGACAAAGAAAGAATCAAAGAGAAGATGAAGCAAGTTGCTAACAAGTCTAGAAAGATAATTTGAGGGTACGAAAGACCAATAAGTTTGATTAGTCATTGATGGCGTTACCACTTACTTTTCTACAAGAACAACAAGAAAGAAATGAATAATACTAAAAACTACAAATTCAACTAAAGTTCATAACCTTATACCTTTGGATCTCGGAGGTAATGAACAATTTCCTCTAGCTCCACTTTGGCCTCATCAACACCTTTTACATCACTGAATCTTGTACTAGAATCCATGATTGGTTAAACCTCCTCATGTAGACCTAGGCTTGCTGAGATTTATGGCCCAGAAGAGAAGCTTACCATTTGACTGAAACATAAGCTTTCTGGATAATAAAATAACTTCTTTAAATTAAAAGTAGCCAAACCTTTACTAAGCTTTCCAGATTTATCAATCCTTTTCTAAATGGCCCAATTAATGTCATCAATGTGTTGTCATACCTACTTCATATGTATGATCCTTTGTATGAAAGGAAATCAGCTACTTCAAAGTGTTGCATTCAGCAGGCTTTTCCATTGTGTTCTCTGGGCTACATTCTTATTGCTTTCTTCTCAACATACATCTCCCACTTGCTCTCCTCTCTCTCACACATATTCATTTGACTTGATACATCAAATTCAAATATGTATTCAGTATTTGAAATATATTCATTTTTTTATTGGTACCTTGCCTCACTCATTATACCACTTTGTAGGATTCTCTCTCAATGCATCTTTTTGCAAAGCCTTGTCTCTCATTGCACCTGTACAAGTTCTTGTCAAACATAGTGGATGAGGAAACCAATTCCCATATAAGAATTAGACCATTTGAAGAAGAAGAAGCAAATAGTGCTTTAGTAGGAGATACCATCAATCCATTTAGACATGTAACACCTTTCTTGTGCATTTCTGATACTTGTAAAATACTTCTCCACTAAACCAACAACAACCACAAAAGTAGAAACATGTAAAGATGTGATAAAAAAATATGGAACCAACACTAATTAAACTAAATCAGAAAAATAAAGTACTAGCTAACTATAATTGAAAGAAAAATAAGGTAGTTAAAAGTTTAATTGAAAACAATTCCAAGTAGAAGCTATAAGATATTTAAATACTCTTGTCACCTAGATAACTGGAATTTGTTAACCCTCTTTTTCCTTCGTCCCCCTTTATCTTCCCACCTCTTCTTTTGCTTAACTCAACTCCCAAACAAACAAAGGTACCACTTCGATAGCTGATTTTTTTAAATATCATCTAAATAAAATGATAGCTAATTTTTTTTTAAAATTGTGTTCTAATTAATATGTTTAATATTGTTTCTAGGTTGAAAAAGTTAATCAAAATATCTACGGATCGTAGTTGGATGAAACGTCGAATAATTAGAGGAGTTTTGACTGATGAATTTATTCAAGGAGTCGAAAGATTTCTTAATTTTGCATACTCTAAAATTCAATATATTTTTTGTGACAAAATTAGGTGCCCATGTCGATAATGTATTAATCATCATTATCATTATCAAGATAATGTGGCATATCACTTATGTTGGAAGGGATTTATGCCTCGCTACACACATTGGATTGCACATGGGGAGTTGAGAAGTGAAGAAGTTGGTGAATCCTCAACTATTCCTTAATCAGAAAGCACTACTCAAAATCCCTATAGAACTATGGTGGTGGATGCAATTGGTATTGACTCATCATAATGTAGAAGAAAGACCAAATGAAGAAGCTGCCAATTTTTTTGAATTATTGAATTACGCAGATGAGCCATTATGGAGTGGTTGTAAGAGTCAAAGTAGATTATCAGCCATGTCACAATTAATTGCAAATCTGAGTTTAACATGAGCGAAGCTTGCTATGACCGGCTGATGTCAATAATCAAAGATATGTTATCGGAAGATGCGAAGGTGGAAGAAATTTTTTTGTAAAACGAAGAAGATGATGAATAAACTAGGACTTGGATACGAAAAGATAGATGCATGTCAAAATAATTACATGTTGTTTTATAAAGAAACAACAAATTTGATGCAGTGCTTAGTGTGTGGACATCCTAGATATAAGCCAACACCATTAAATAATGGTAGGAGAAAAAAAAAATTGTATAAGGTCTTACGGTATCTTCCAATAACACCAAGACTTCAAAGGCTTTTTATGTTTGAAAAAACTGCTGAGTATATGATTTGGTATGCAAAGAATCGTAGTTCAGATGTTATTGCACATCCTGCAGATAGTGAAGCATGGAAATAGTTTGATGTTCACCATCCTTCATTTGCTTCTGATCCAAGGAATGTTAGATTAGGATTGTGCACCGATAGCTTTAACCCATTTGGGCATTCTTCTATTCCATATTCAGTTTGGCCTGTGCTCATTACTGTATACAATTTGCTGTCATCTATGTGTTTGAAAGATCAATTTATATTCTTAAGTTTGATAATTCCTGGACTAAAGAGCCTACGTAAAGAACTCACATATTTTTGAGGCCATTGATTGATGAACTGAATATGTTATGGTCTGATGGGATTATGACATATGATGTGTTTAGAAAACAAAATTTTCAAATGAGAGCAACACTTATGTGGACTATCAACGACTTCCCTGCATATGTCATGTTATCAGGATGGAGCACACACGGGAGGTTAGCTTGTCCATATTGTTTAGAGCATAGCAAATTTTTTATTCTTGAAAATGGGAGAAAGACATCATTTTTCGATTGCCATCGTCAGTTTCTCCCTTTTGATCATCCATATCGAAGGCAAAGAGACAAATTGAAAGAGATGTTCCACCTCCACGATTATCAGGTGATGAAATGAAGGCACATATTGATAAATTATCTGGTATTCAATTTGGAAATCAATGTGTTGCTAGAATTTCAAGATTTGGGCAACAACACAATTGGGTTAAAAAAAGTATCTTTTGAACTTTACCGTATTAGAATACAAATTTAATTCGACACAACTTAGATGTGATGCATATTGAACGAAATGTGTTTGAAAATATATTCAATATGGTAATGGACATCAAGGGGAAAACAAAAGACAATGTCAAGGCTAGAGCTGATTGTCTAAGTATTGCAAGCGCCCCAAATTAGAATTACAAAATGTCAATGGAAAACTGTTGAAATCGTCTCATTTGTGTTGAACAAAGAACAAATCAAAGCAATATGTCATTGGGTCAAAGAATTAAAATTTTCTGATAGTTATACTTCAAACATAAGTCGATGTGTAAATATAGATGATTGTAAATTTTATGGAATGAAAAGTCATGATTGCCATGTTTTCATGCAAAGGCTTATTCCAATTGCATTTCGTGATTTGTTACCTGATCTAGTATGGGATACATTAACTGAGCTGAGTTTATTCTTCCGGGACATGTGTTCAAGTGTATCGCGAATTGAGGTGGTCAAAAGACTTGAGTTAAACATTGTTGAGATACTATGCAAGCCTGAGAAAATATTTTCACCAAGTTTTTTTGACTCTATGGAGCATCTCCTTGTTCATTTACCTTATGAGGCTAAAGTTGGCGGTCCAGTACAATATAGATGGATGTATAGATTCGAAAGGTAACACATATGCCTTTTGATTCTTCATTCAAATTTCTAATTTTTTTAAACGTCTTAATTTATAAGAATATTTCAGGTATATGCTTCAATTGAAGAAAAAAGTGAAGAATCAAGCATATGTTGAAGGATCAATTTGTGAAGCATATATCATACAAGAAATTTCTACTTTCTGTTCTTTCTACTTTGAACCAAAGGTAAACACAAGGTTGAATCAAGTACCTCGAAATGATGATGGTGGAGTTCCATCTACCATGGTACGCTTATCTATCTTTACCTACCCTGGTCGACCTTGTGGGGCCGTTGGGTGTTATAGGATGGTTGTTGACGAAGTTGAGTATAAAGCAATGGAGCTTTACGTACGTATGAATTGTCAAGAAATCTCTCCTTTCATTAAGTACGTAGTAGTACTAACATCAACTTTTCGTTAATTATTTCATATATTCAAATTATGTTAATGTAAACCTTATTATTTTTTAGTGAGTTTAATGATATCGTTAGGCAAAGAGAACCACACTTAACTGACGCAGAGCTAGAGAAGTTACGAGATAAAGAATTTCCAAAATGGTTGAGAGATTATGTAAGTTGAACAATCATTCTTGTGTCAATGTCAATGTGAATAATCCTGATTATTTCATTTTTTTTATATAGGTTAATCATAACATTCACACGGTTGATAATCGAATACTTGCCATTGCACAAGGCCCACAAAGATTGGTTCGTTCCATGAAGGGTTATTTTGTGAATGGATATAAGTTTCACACCAAGAAATTTTCACATGGAAAGAAAACAATTAACAGTGGTGTTTGTGTCAAGGGTAGTTGCTACAATGACTTTGAAGCTGATTACTATGACATTTTGATTGATATTGTGGAGGTAGAATACTTTGGTGGAAATAATGTGGTGTTATTTAAATGTGAGTGGTTTGATACTAAAAAAGGAGTTAGAGTACATCCTCGCCATGGACTTGTCGAAATCAATCACAAGTTGAGATTTTATCATGATGCTCCTTAATTTTGTGTTGGCAGAGCAAGCTCAACAAGTTTATTACACTAGTTATCCCTCAAAGAAAAAAGGAAGGAGTGATTGATGGTCTGTATGCAAAATTAAAGCAAGAAATAGATTTGATGTATTAGAACGATGATTTTTTCAGACCGATGAGAACTCAACATGAGAATTCAGCATGCTGAGAATCAGCATGATGTGATTTCTCATGCTGAGAATTCACTCAGCATGCTATTGATACAATTCAGCATGCTGCATTGTTGGGTATTCATCATTTCATTGAGTTACAAATTTAGTATTCCTCATTTCATTGCCTCGTTGTTTCTTTTATTTTTACATGCAGGTAAAAGGATGAAGTGCAAGGATCAAGCTTTTTGGAAAAAATTATCTTATGTATTTTTGAAACTTTGAAACAATGTAAATATTTGAATAGCACAATGTATTTCGAAATTACTTGTATAAAATGGTTTCTTATGTGTGTGGATTTTAATGATGTGTGATTCAAAAATTATTTTTAAGATTTCGTGTGAATTATTAAATTATCTTATATGTGATTTCATGATTTGAGGATTGATCAAGTACACAACAATGAGCGGTAGATTCTGTTGGTAATTCCAACAGATATACCAACAAAAATTATTTGTTGCTAATACCAACGCTAGTGGATATTGTTAGTATTACCGAAAGATATGTATTTGTTGGTATTACCAACAGATATTTTGTCATGCCCCGAATCCACGCCGGGCGGCTCCCCAAGCCGTCGGCGACCACCTGAAGGCACCTCCGCCCTCTCCTCGGCCCTCCGGCCCCGCCCAATCCCATGACCGACTAAGCGACGACCCGGATGGTCCGCACCAGCAGCACCCGACTGCTCGGCGCCGTCGACTACGCGATCTGCACGTGGCAGCCCTCAGCTGGCCGACCACGACAGGGCAGCTTGCAACTATTACACGCGACCGTTGCATGCGACTTCCGCACGCGACCTACCTGCATGGGGTACGACGCAGCCATCTCTTCCCCCTTGTCTTCTCGTCGTCCGATTCATTGAAGATAACAACGAAAATGAAGCAACGGGGAGGATGAGATCTCCTACCTTGATCCCGCGATTCCGGCGACGACGAGCTCCACGGCGACACGCGCGCCAACTCCTCCGCATGTAGGTACTCCTCTCCTCCGCCTCTTCTCAACCTCTCGCTCACCGCTTCCCACTACTACAAACTTGGTCTTCAGCAACGGCTATCAGCAACGGCCGCTCAAGCCGTTGCTATTTGCAACGGCGTTCTTACGGCCGCTCGAGCCGTTGCAGATATCTGTATCTGCAACGGCGTTCTAACGGACAACCGAGCCATTACGGATTATTTTAATTATCAGCAACGGCTTTCTGACGGAAAGGCGAGCCGTTGCTAATTATTTAATCTTCAGCAACGGCTTACTAACGGATAAGTGAGCCGTTGCTGATGATAACTTATCAGCAACGGCGTTCTAACGGGCGAGTGAGCCGTTGCTGATAAGTTTATATAGGGCACGCTCTCGCGCCCGACCCTTCTTCCTCCCGCTTCTGCCGCCGCCGCTCCTGCCGACTCCTCTCGCCGCTGCTGCCGACGCCGACGCCTCTCGCCGCCGCGCCGCTGCCGGTATGTTGATCGGCCGGCCTATACCATTTCGGCCGGAGATGCTAAAATCCGACCGAAACCCTATTTCTAGGGTTTCGGCCGGCGGCGATCGGCCTATGGCCGCCGCCGAACCTTCTACAGTGGCCGGACAGTGTGTCCGGCCACTGTACGCCGGCGCCGGAGGGTGGACTCCGGCGCCGGAATATATATATATATATTTTTATTGTTTTGAAATTGTTAATTAATTATTTTATAAATGTTAATTAAATGTTTAGATTAATTGTTTAATTTGTTAGATTAATTATTAGGGTTTAGATTAATTTCGAACGCGCGCCGGAATCGTCCACTTTGGACGCGCGCCGGAATCGTCCAATTCGGACTCGCGCCGGAATCGTCCACTTCGGACGCGCGCCGAAATCGTCCAATTCGGACTCGCGCCGGAATCGTCCACTTCGGACGCGCGCCAGAATCGTCCAATTCGGACTCGCGCCGGAATCGTCCACTTCGGACTCGCGCCGGAATCGTCCACTTCGGACGCGCGCCGAAATCGTCCAATATGGACTCGAACTGTCTCGAAACATTTAGAAAATAATCATCCATCCGACGAGTTGATATGTTTCACGTACGTATCGACGAATCGGATATGATTTAGCAAAACCTTAGATCCGTTCGGGGATTGTATGTTCGTGTAAAAGAAGTAGATGATCTTTTATACGACGTACAATTCTTGAATTGTCCCTGATTGGACAATTTGGGAATATAGTTATTTGTACTGCACTTACGTTTTTATTTTAACTGTTAACTAATTATTCTAAAATTCGACAGCATCTCCCTTGTTCTCCGATACGCGCCCAGATGATATGCGTATTCGGAGAACTGTAGGGAGATGCTGTCGAAATTTAGAATAATTAGTTAACAGTTAAAATAAAAACGTAAGTGCAGTACGAATAACATAAATCCCGAATGGAATAGGACAATCTCACCTAAAGACATTAACCAAAGAAATTATCATTGATTGACAGAATCATGTCGGCTGATCGAAGTTGGATGTACCGACGTTTTGATCGTGGAGCTTTAATGAATGAGTTTCGATTAGGCGTAATGTACTTCCTAAATTTCGCCTATTCGAATCGGAATTTCGTTAGCATGGGTAATCAAATCCGATGTCCGTGCCGCATTTGTTCGAATGGACGATTTTTGGATCGGGAGACTGTCACTCTGCATCTATATACCAAAGGATTTACACCAAGATATTTTCTATGGACTTGTCACGGGGAGTCACGCGAAGTCGGGACGTCGAGCAATCCTGTCGTTCAGACATATGGTGAATCTTCCTCTGCTGGTGCACTACTTCGGCTTGAAATCAGTGTTCCTATTTAGATGTCATTGGTTCGATACAACAAAAAGGGGCATGAAAGTTCATCCAAAATACAAACTTGTTGAGGTCAATTACAAATCGAAATTGGCAGCAAATGAGCCTTTTATATTGGCATCACAAGCCGAACAAGTATATTACGCGAAGTATCCGGCTCGAAATAAAGATAGAGCGGATTGGCGTGTAGTCTGTAAGACAAAAGGTAGAGGAAAAATTGATCCGATAGTAGGAGAAAATGATCCTCCTGGTTTCTATCAAGAAGATGATCTTCCTGCTGTGGATCGTATTATTCCAATACTCGAGGATGCAGACACAACGTCAATTCAATTAGAAGTTGAATATGCTGATGATGACGATCATGAAATTGAGGAAGCTGGAGATGAAGAAGATGAAGAAGAGGAAGAAGAGGAAGAAGAAGAAGAATTCGAAGACTATTATTCAGATGAGGAAGAATAATTGTAAAGTATATATTTTATTAAATATATCTCTACTATTTATACAATAATCTGATTATATGTCTGTTCGACAGATATGTCTGGTCGTGGTTATCGACGCAGGAGAGTTTCGGAGTCTCCGATCGGTGAGACTCCAGCACTTACTCATGCTGCTGATCCACCTATTGCTGATCCTCATTCCGATGATACTGCCGAGGCTAGTACATCCAGACGTAGGCGGCCACGCGGGCCGAACAGGTGGCAGCCTCCACCAGCCACAGAGTCACGTAGATTGATTAGCGTGATTGGGGAGCGGTAATATATCATGAATTATGAATCATTACAAATTCATTATATCATAATATAATATTAAAATTTATTTTTGTTGTGCAGGTTCGAGCAAGAAGAAGTGCCGAGGAGCATTTCTTCTACTATTCGACGATACATGCATGGGGCATGGCCTACGTGGTCTCACGTGCCTAGCGAGCACGTCGACATGTTATGGCGCGAGTTTGAGGCACGTATTATTATTATTTTTTACATGCATGATGATATATTAATATTGGTTTTGATATTATTATTTTGCAGGCTCGCTATACATGGGCCGAGGACCAGAGGCCCTTCATTTACGCTGCCTGGGAGGCTATTTCCCGGGCAAGGTACAACGGGCAGCTGGGGCAGGCTCGGTCCCAAGCGATGGCCCGAGCTGGGACCACTAACATCGCGGAGACTCGGGGATACGGCCCCAGTTGGATTACTCCGGATATATGGGACCAGCTCGTGGGGATATGGTCGACGGATCGATGGCAGGAGGTTTCTCGGAATGCGGCTAGAAATCGCATGTCGGGAGGAGCAGCGCGTCACACCGGCGGCTCTGTTGCATTTGCAGTGCACGCAAACCGTATGGTAAGTATATCTTTTAATTATATATTTTATTTGTTATTATGTGTACTAATTAATGTATTTGTTTTGTAAATATAGACGACGGTGTCGGATGACGGGAGTGTCCAGCGACCCTCCCCGATGGCGGTGTTTGAGCGGACTCACCGTCGAGCACATGGGACGGGGGAGTACATCCACAACCGCGCTGCATACATTATGGTAATTATATATTTGTTTAAATTATTCATTATATATTTATAATTTAAGTTTTATGATAAATATTAAACTAAAAATCAAACTCGAGTAGGAGACGTACAGCCAGAGGGTGGTGCAGCGCGGGGGTACCCCCGAGGACTTTGACGCAGCATCGTGGGTCGAGGCCGCAGGTGGCTGGGATCATGGCCGCGTATATGGCTTCGCAGATAGTGGTCATGCGCGAGCCGTACTAGGGCCACTTGGGGCACCGACCCCTCCGGTCGCTGGTGAGCGGCCGTCCACCTCCAGATCCAGTTATGATCATAGTAATAGGATAAGGACACTAGAGGAGACGGTCGCACGTCAGACTGAGTTGATGGAGCGCCAGAGTCAGACGATGGCGAATATAGAAGCTATGCTACGCAACTTGTCGGGTCATCCCGAAGCAGGCATCTCTTCGGCATCATCTAATCCATCATCCTCGAGTCAGTCCACGCCGGTGTACACTCAAGCACTCCAGACCCCGCCATATGATCCAGGCCATCCTCCATCGTCATCGTGAGATTTTGTTTATATTGACTTTGTTACTCAGATATTGAACTTGTTTAATTTATATTGACTATGTTATTGAGATGTTGATACTTCAATTTTACATTTGAATTGTGTTTATACTATCGTGGATAATTATGAATATAAATATAATTATTTTGATGTATATCTTGGTGTGTTTGTAATGTGTGAATGAATGTGTATGAGATGTTTGTGATGTGTGAATGAATGTGTGTATGAGGGTATGGGTGTGTGAGTTATGTATCAGATAAATGTATCAATGTATCAATGGAAATTTGAAATTTTCAAATTTTCTGGTTGCAGGTATAGGTCATCAGCAACGGCTTTCCCACGGGCGTCCGTGGGAAAGCCGTTGCTAAAAGTGTATCGAAAGCCGTTGCTGATGACCTACAGCAACGGCTTAGCGACGGAGTTTTACTAACGGTGTTGCTACGGACTCAGCGGCCGTTGCTATTAATGGTATCAGCAACGGCTCCGGGTCTGTGGCAAAACCGTTGCTGATAATATTTTTAGCGACGGCCCAGCGGCCGTTGCTGATAATGTTTTGAGCGACGGCCCGAGCGGCCGTTACTGAACCGTTGCTAAGTCATCAGCAACGCGACTTTCTCTCACGGCGCTATTGCAACGGCTCAGCCGTTGCTGATGCTCTTCAGCAACGGCTCAGCAACGGCATCAGCCGTTGCTGATGACCATTTTTCTAGTAGTGTCCCTCTCTTAAAACCCCTCAACAGCACCTCACCCTCATCTGCCACCTGCCACAACCCACTTCTACAACCATCTATTATTATTATTATTATTATTATTATTATTATTATTATTATTATTATTATTATTATTATTATTATTAACCCAGACATAATATATTTATCCGTTGGTATTACCAACAGATATATTTTCGTTGGTAATACCGACAGATATTTATCCGTTGGTATTATCAACGAATAAATATCCGTAGGTATTACCAACGAATACATATCTGTTGGTAATACCAACGAATATATGTCTTCGTCAGTATTATCAACAAAATAAAATATCTGTTGCTAATACCGACAGATTAATTAAAATCCGTCGGTATTACCGAGGAGCCTTTTACCAACGGATTTTATCGACAGATATTCTATAATTATCGACAGATTTGATCCGTCGGTGATATCCTATTTTCTTATAGTTAGTGTCTTTGAAACCTGGTTAAATCACTGACAAATTTTTTCCGCAACGTGCTGTGCGTCAATCTACCTTGGATTCGTTATCTGCAGGAACCTCATCTGATGTATTAAAAACAAATAAAAAAGGAACCTCATCTGATGTGACTGCCTTGATATATATGAACCTTATTCAAACATTCGATGATCTGCAAATACTCAGTGGCTTGTATTGTTTATAACAATTCAATTTAGACTTTTGAATTTATATTCTTGGATTTAGAAACTGTTAAAAATATAAATGATCATGCCTCATCTATTGTCTTAAGCTTTTAGATAATGTCAATGATCAAATATTAAGATGATATTAGAATAGGCACGTATTAAAACAAAATTCCTTAAGTCCTCCCTTTCTGATGTCCTTATTATTGATTTTCTAAATGGTACT
Organism: Canna indica; assembly: GCA_034359265.1. Classification (NCBI taxonomy): domain Eukaryota; kingdom Viridiplantae; phylum Streptophyta; class Magnoliopsida; order Zingiberales; family Cannaceae; genus Canna; species Canna indica. Next base: position 14,712,791 of record CP136898.1, read on the forward strand.
TTTATTTGCTTTCTTACAGTAAGCTTTAATTCTTGGAAGGAGAGCCATGATATTGTTTCCTTTCCTCGGTGAAGGTTTTGTACAAAAGTTACACATTGTCCTTAGTGTTATTCCCGTGTGAGTCTTGTTCAATGTTTATGGCCTTTAGCCTCTATATATTACCCTTTACGCGTGTACTAAGGAGCAGTTTATTTGGATAATCTTAACAACAATACAATTCTGCTACATATAGGGACTTTGAAATTAATACATTAACATTGTTAAGAATATATGTAAATATAGATGAGTCACTTTCCTAAAAGTAACAACTTAAGCTTTTAGGAAAGTTGATCATCAAATCAAATTTAACATGATATTAGAGCGGAAGGTGCTGAGTTTGAATCCTCGTAGTGTCAATAATAGATGGGGTTGGCTATTTTAAAAAAAATTATTTCAACTAAGCCTCAATACCTAAATCCTCCTAGCGTCAATATTTAAAAAAAAATCATCTCCCACCAAGATTCAAAAAATTGAATTGTATCGTCCGGTACGATCGATTTTCTAGAAAAACGATATTCGTACACCTCAGTACCCGACTGGTACTAAGGTGTAACGATCGTATCGCACTACTAGAAATTGAGTCTTCGGCAACGACTATCAGCAACGGCAGCTCAAGCCGTTGCTATTTGCAACGGCATTCTTACGGCCGCTCAAGCCGTTGCAGATATGTTGTATCTGCAACGGCTTTCTAACGGACACGCGAGCCGTTGCTGATGATTTTAATTATCAGCAATGACTTTCTAACGAACAAGTGAGCCGTTGTTGATGATAACTTATTAGCAACGACTTTCTAACGGGCGAGTGAGCCGTTGCCGATAAGTTTATATAGGTCGCAGATCGCGCCCGACCCTTCTTCCTTCCGCTGCTGTCGCCGCCGCCGCCTCCTCCCGCCTCTCGCCATCGCTGCCGACGCCGATGACGCCGAGCTGCCGCTGCCGACGCTGCCGTCCGTCCTCGACCGCCGATTTCAGGTAATCATCGCCGTCCGGCCGTCGATCTCTTCCCGTTGCAGCCGGCGGGAAATCCGACTAAAACCCTATTTTTAGGGTTTCGGCCGGCGACGGTCGGCCGATGGCCTCTGTCGGAGCTTTTACAGTGTCCGGACACTCTGTCCGGACACTGTACGCCGGCGCCGGAGTCCACCGGACTTCGGCACCGGAAATAGCAGATTTATATTTTTTTAATTTTTTTATATATGTTAATTAATTATTTAGATTAATTGTTTAATTTGTTAGATTAATTATTAGGGTTTAGATTAATTATTAGGGTTTAGATTAATTTTGGAATTGTCCACTTCGGCAATGTGCCGGAATCGTCCACTTCGGACGCACGCCGGAATCATCCACTTCGTACTCTTGCCGAAATCGTCGAATTTGGACTCGTGTCGGAATTGTCCAATATGGACTCGAACTGTCTCGAAACATTTTGAAAATAATCATCCATCCGACGAGTTGATATGTTTCACGTACGCACCGACGAGTCGGATATGATTTAGCAAAACCTTAGATCCGTTCGGGGATTGTATGTTCGTGTAAAAGTAGTAGATGATCTTTTATACGACGTACAATTCTTGAATTGTCCCTGATTGGACAATTTGGGAATATAGTTATTTGTACTGCACTTACGTTTTTATTTTAACTATTAACTAATTATTCTAAATTTTGGCAATATCTCTCTTGTTCTCCGATACGCGCTCAGATGATATGCGTATTCGAAGAACTGTAGGGAGATGCTGCCGAAATTTAGAATGAAGTTAGCGGTTAAAATAAGTACTTAATGCAATATAAATAACATAAATCTCGAATGAAATAGGACAATCTCACCTAAAGACATTAACCAAAGAAATTGTCATTGATTGACAGAATCATGTCGGCTGATCGAAGTTGGATGTACCGACGTCTTGATCGTGGAGCTTTAACGAATGAGTTTCGATTAGGCGTAACGTACTTCCTAAATTTCGCCTATTCGAATCGGAATTTCGTTAGCATCGGTGATCAAATCCGATGTCTGTGCCGCATTTGTTCGAATGGACGATTTTTGGATCGGGAGACTGTCACTCTGCATCTATATACCAAAGGATTTGCACCAAGATATTTTCTATGGACTTATCACGTACGGGGAGTCACGCGAAGTCGGGACGTCAAGCAATCTTGTCGTTCAGACATATGGTGAATCTTCCTCTGTTGGTGCTTCTTCATACAGTCAATCTAATCCCTATAGAACTATGATACTTGATAGTCTTGGGGGTCAATTCCACCTGAATGATAATGTTGATATATCGGCCAGTTCTTCAGACATCAGTCCCACCAGATACTATAGCGGTTGATATCACAGAAGTACAAACTGCGATAGAGATTGAATTACCGAATAAAGAAGCTGCAAAATTTTACGATATGTTGAAAGCTGCCGATGAACCTTTGTATGAGAATTGTCAATTCAATTAGAAGTTGAATATGCTGATGATGACGATCATGAAATTGAGGAAGCTGGAGATGAAGAAGATGAAGAAGAGGAAGAAGAGGAAGAATTCGAAGACTATTATTCAGATGATGAGGAATAATTGTAAAGTATATATTTTATTAAATATATCTCTACTATTTATACAATAATCTGATTATATGTCTATTCGACAGATATGTCTAGTCGTGATTATCATCGCAGGAGAGCTTCGGAGTCTCTGATCGGTGAGACTCCTACACTTACTCATGCTGCTGATCCTCCTGTTGCTGATCCTCATGCCGATGATACTGCCGAGGCTAGTACATCCAGACATAGACGGCCACGCGGGCCGAACAGGTGGCAGCCTCCACCAGCCACAGAGTCACGTAGATTGATTAGCGTGATTGGAGAGCGGTAATATATCATGAATTATGAATCATTACAAATTCATTATATCATAATATAATATTAAATTTTATTTTTGTTGTGCAGGTTCGAGCAAGAAGAAGTGCCGAGGAGCATTTCTTCTACTATTCAACGATACATGCACGGGGCATGGCCTACGTGGTCTCACGTGCCTAGCGAGCACTTCGACATGTTATGGCGCGAGTTTGAGGCACGTATTATTATTTTTTTACATGCATGATGATTAATATTGGTACTGATATTATTATTTTGCAGGCTCGCTATACATGGGCCGAGGACCAAAGGCCCTTCATTTACGCTGCCTGAGAGGCTATTTATCGGGCAAGGTACAACGGGCAGCTGGGGCAGGCTCAGTCCCAGGCGATGGCCTGAGCTGGGACCACTAACATCGCGAAGACTCGGGAATACGGCCCCGATTGGATTACTCCGGATATATAGGACCAACTCGTGGGAATATGATCGACGGATCGATGGCAGGAGGTTTCTCGGAATGCGGCTAGAAATCGCATGTCGGGGGGAGCAGCGCGTCACACCGGCGGCTCTGTTGCATTTGCAGTGCACGCGAACCGTATGGTAAGTATATATTTTAATTATATATTTTATTTATTACTATGTGTACTAATTAATGTATTTGTTTTGTAAATGTAGATGACGGTGTCGGATGACGGGACTGTCCAGCGACCCTCCCCGATGGCGGTGTTTGAGCGGACTCACCGTCGAGCACATGGGACGGGGGAGTACATCGACAACCGCGCTGCATACATTATGGTAACTATATATTTGTTTAAATTATTCATTATATATTTATAATTTAAGTTTTATGATAAATATTAAACAAAAAATCAAACTCGAGTAGGAGACCTACAGCCAGATGGTGGTGCAGCGCGGGGGTACCCCCGAGGACTTTGACGCAGCAACGTGGGTCGAGGCCGCAGGTGGCTGGGACCATGGCCGCGTATATAGATTCGTAGATAGTGGTCATGCGTGAGCCGTACTAGGGCCACTTGGGGCACCGACCCCTCCGATCGCTGGTGAGCGGCCGTCCACCTCTAGATCTAATTATGATCATAGTAGCAGAATAAGGACTCTAGAGGACACGATCGCGCGTCAGACTAAGATAATGGAGCGCCAGAGTCAGATGATGGCGGATATACAAGCTATGCTACGCAACATGTCAGGTCATCCCGAAGCAGGCATCTCTTCGGCATCATCTAATCCATCGTCGTCGAGTCAGTCCACGCCGGTGTACACTCAAGCACTCCAGACCCCGCCATATGATCCAGACCATCCTCCATCGTCATCGTGAGATTTTTTATATATTGACTTTGTTACTGAGATATTGGACTTGTTTAATTTATTTTGTTTGGATATTGATACTTCAATTTCGCATTTGAATAGTTTTTATACTATTGTGGATAATTATCAATATAAATATAATTATTTTGATGTATATCTTGGTGTATTTGTGATGTGTGAATGAATGTGTGTATGAGTGTATGGGTGTATGAGTTATGTATCAGATAATGTATCAATGTATCAATGGAAATTTTAAATTTTAAATTTTTTCGTTAGCAGGTTCACATCATCAGCAACGGCTTTCCCACGGCCGTCCGTGGGAAAACCGTTGCTAAAAATGTATCGAAAGCCGTTGCTGATGACCTACAGCAACGGCTTAGCGACGGGATTTTACTAACGGCGTTGTTACGGACTCAGCGGCCGTTGCTATTAATGTTATCCGTAACGGCTCCGGGTCCGTGGCAAAACCGTTGCTGATAATATTTTTAGCAACGGCCCGAGCGGGCGTTGCTGATCCGTTGCTAAGTTATCAGCAACGCGATTTTCTGCCACGGCTCCGGCCGTTGCTGATGCTCTTCAGCAACGCCATCAGCCGTTGTTGATGCCCATTTTTCTAGTAGTGTCGGGCGGTACCGCTCATCTTTTCCAAACGGCTATATAGCCGTTTGGACCCGGTTTTGGGGGGTTTCCCAAACCCCTATTTCACCCCCACTCTCTCCTAAGCTCTCAAACTCTCTTTTTTTCCTTCATCTCTACACCAAAAATAATGTCGACATCTTAATCCAATGGCGCATGGCAACACTGTCGTCGGTTGAAGAAGAAGCGCCACTCGTAACGTCTCCATTGTGATTTCATTTTCGGTAGTGGAGGAATCACCCGGTTGAAGCAGCATTTGGCCGGAGGATTTCGCGACATGGACAAATGTAACAAAGCACCAATAGAAGTCCAAAAGCTCTTCAGGGAATTGCTCGACAACAAGCGAGAGGAACGTATACGGGATGCCGAACAAAGACAAGAGTTTGACTGAAGGGCTACATAAGACGTGCGCTATGACCAATTTGAGGGTCGTGATGACGATGCAGAGGAGGATTCGGAGCTTGCAGCCGTCATCCGTACTTCATTGGAGCAATATGCATTCGAGCAAGATTGCAGGTATTATCTCGGATCTCAAATTGAGTATGACAGTGGCAGTGGCGGCACCAGCAGTGTTGACTCATTTTCGGCTGTGGGAGCAATTAACCCAAGTGGTTCAATTCCCTCTAGTCATCATATTGGCCGGAGTTCCAGCATGATGGCACCTTCAAGTTCAACTGAAAACAGAGGTGGAGGCATTCGAGGCTTCTTCACTTTCCTTGGACAAAGCGGTAGTAAATCTTCAGTTGATATAACTGACCTTGATCCCAAGGCTTTTCCTTCCGAAAAATCAAAGCAACCGCGTACGTATCGACGATGCTTGGAGCAAGACCAAAAAGTGAGAGTTGAAGAAAGTAATCTCCAAATGGTTCCACTTCCTGTGAAAATCTGGATTGATAAAAGGAAGTAGTATCTTGACCTTCTATGTGAAAATCTGGATTGATATACGATTTAGGCTGGTTATAATAGCTTGTTGCAAGTCTGGTGATCTTTTCATTTTGTGGCTTAACCAATTGCGCTTAAAGTTCTTGTTCTCTGTTAAACTTGTTATTAAGATGGATAGTCCTTATTAAGTAACACTGACGTGCTCCAATCTGCACTGTAAGATGAAGTTGACGCAAACTGGTTAATTAGATTACTATTCCATAAACTAAGCCACTCAATAATCACAATCAACATCCACTAGTAATTTACATTTTTCTCTCAACCACGGTTTGAAGTATTAGTCATGGAACCAGTTTTGGACCCTGGGCGGACAGGTACGATACCTTACTGTGCCACTCGTATCAGTAATAGTCTAATAGAAAACAAAAATAAAGAGAGGAGAACGAGTTATTTGATGCTATTTTATTAAAAATATTAAAGAGGAAGAATGCAAATAATTTGTTTTGATGTTTAATATTGTTTTTACACATAAACCCAAAAAATAAAAAAGTAGTTTATTACATGTACCGGTCTGTGCAGTGTAGGACTGGTACGATATACCCTATAGGTCTATGCCAGCCGGTATAGGGTGGTACTCTAAACACTACTCTCAAACTTTTTGCAATAGTGGTTGAAACAAAACAGTAGAAGTGTAGAACCATAAACGAATAGGGGATAATATATTTGCACAAGTAAGAGACGGACAATTAAGTGAATTAGTGTGTCAATTATATGCTATTAATTGGAGGACCAATAAGCAGCTTTTAGACTCAAAAGGTTTTCATTTAATTTGTTTGCATCATTAGTTTCTCAGAGTGTTAAATTGATAACTTTGTGACATTGTTTCATTTGGATTCGTTGCAGAGCACCCTTATTTGCAGTTCAAACTGATGACTGGGATTGTTCTTGTGCGGTTCTCTGGGATCCAATTCACGCTGATTGTGCTGTTCCTCAGGTTAAAATCTTTTACATCTAAACCATTAACTGGACTCGGGTTAACTTTATAAGATATGTGTCTGTTATATTTGTTCTTTATCAATTATCAATCATTTTCATAGTTGCTTTTTAGAATGTCAGCTATTTAGTAACTTTTTCCGAGGAATAGGCTGCAGCCAATCAACTAAAAAGATTTGGTTGAGACCAAGTTGTCAATTTTTCTTTGCCTCTCTTAACAATTACCTGTTTGATGTTTAATTTCTGATCTGCAATTTTCTGTCTCTAGGTGTATTTATTGATCTTGCTATTGTTTATTGTTTTTTTGGGTTAAGACCTCTCCTAGATTGTGTTTGCTTGCCATTTTAGACTCTTTTTATTGTCTAAACATGTCTTCCGTGTGATTCTAGGAATTGGAAACAGAAGTTATCCTGGAGCATTTAAAGTTCGTAGAGATGGTATGTCAGCTTTCCTCACCACTCTGCTGTTATGAAAGAGAGCATTTTGTTATTCCGTGGGATTCAACACTCTTATGGGAAGTTGTTATACATTTGTCGTCCTAATAAGTTAAATTTCATGTTTCATGCAGTTGAGGCCTCGGTTAGAAGATAACAGGAAGAAATTTGGATGAAGACAGCAATGTGATGCCAAGGCGATGGTCAGTGGAAACTCTTAATACTTGATGCCTTTTCTTCCTGCAATAGTGTAAACCCGTTAAGCCTTTTCTTCCTGTGTTCTTCTGAGTGCTGAAGTTTAAGATAGTTACATGCACATAAAAAGTGAAGGTAAATGTTTCACATCACGGGAGGGAGTTTTGCGACTTATTGCTGTTGATGATGCTAGCAAGGTGACCAAATTTTGACCATCCAGCGGTATGAAATTTTGTTATCAATCTTCTACGAAATTGATGGATTAGTTATCCCATCAAACGGGTCGTAACAAATGATATCAGAACAGGACCTAGTCCTCGGCATGGTGAGAGAGTCTATGTGAGAAAGGGCTGCCCAGGTAATGGGGTAGAGCCGCTACTAGGCTAGACCTCACATGCCTCCGATTTGAGTGTGATTCTGGGCTATGTGTTAGACTTGAGTTGGATCTTGACGATGACGTCAAAGACATAAATGGGAGAAATTATAATACTCCGGTTTAGTCCCACATCGAGAGTATGTTGGATGTGGTGTTGACTTATAATGCTTGATTGGTGTGCTACCATCAACTTCAACTTAAGTATTTTAATTAGACCAATAGGTTAGTTTATGAAGTTGATGAGTTAGCTATCCCATCAAACGGATTGTAACAAAAGAATGGGGATAAGTTAATTTGCATGCCAACCATAAATAGCTTGCTACGAAATCTACTTTTTTTTTAGATTGAAAATGAAGAAATGGAAATAAGAATAGATGTTATTTTTTTTTAGCACATTTAATTACAATGGAAATTGTAATAACAAATGCCTCCTTTTTAATCATTTGGAATTTGAGATGATAAAATAATAAATAGTTAAAAGGATATTTCACTAAAAAAAATTAGGACAAATATTTAAAAAATAATAACTTTGTCTTGTGTTTGGCATGCATTTCATTTCATTTAGAAAAAAAGTAAATTACATTGATATCTTTATTTATAATTTTATCTTATAATTCCTTTAAATTTTATAAAAAATTATACAAATCTCTCTTATTAACGAAATAAGCTTACACAAATCTCCTCTAAATTTTGTAAAATATTACACAAATCTTTCCTATAAAAAATTACTCAGTGGAGATGAGTGTAATCTGGATAAATAGAAAGGAGATTAATATAATTTTACTAAATTTTAAAAAAAATAAATATAATTTACCTTTAGAAAAAATCAATAACCAAACGAACCCTCGAGAAGAATCGGAGACTGGTAGCTAAATGCAAAATAAAGTTTTATTATAATTGGTGATCAACCAACACTCACCTCGAGCATGCAGACCACTAAATGAAACATTTTTTAATGTAATATAAGTTGAAACACTAAATAAATAGGATCTACAGGGCCAGCCTTAGTTTTCAACGAGAAACCAACATTTGTTCAATATTTTAGCTTGGTAGGCCAAGCCAAGAATCTTTCCTCGTTGTCAAATAAGCTGGTGTCACGAAGTCTAGGGGTGAACTAACGGTTCGATTAATAATTGAACCGAATTATTAGTTAATCAAATCGAACAAAAATATATATTTTAATCGTTTATCGAATCGAAAAAATTTGATTAATTCAATTCGATTCGATTAATTTACCAAATTAATCAAAAAAATTAAAAAATTAACCAAATTTTTTAAAAAAAATTACATTATTAAAACTCAAACCCAAGAAACCATTCACCCATCTCTATTGTTATCCCTCTAACCATCTTAGCAAACTCTATTACCAATTAACTTATTTTTAACTAACACATATTATATAGACAGTTGAATATAAAATAAAGAGTAAATATCCAAAAAAAATGAACTTTGAACTTTTTCTCATTTTTAACATAATTTTTTTTCGTTAGCAAGGAAATACACCAACTTTCATTCTGTTACCTCGTTTAGTACGCACCGTTATTTTTGACAATTTTTGCTGACCCGAACCTTAACGGTGACGACGTGGCAAGTGACTTTGCCTATATGACTATTTTTACGATTTTATCCTAAAATCTATTTGATCCGACTATGGGCAAATTTGTAATAGAAAAGAATAAAACTATTACGTTAAATGCTTCAACATGCAACTGAGCGGGGGGCCCCTTCCTCCGGTGGCAAGCAATTGAGTTTGGGAGGAAAAGGGCGTCGATCCCATCCACATCGAGCGCTGAGTTTGGGAGGAGGCGGAGGAAAAGGGCGTCGTTCTCATCGTAGCCCTCGTCGGGTGCATCACTACTAGAAATTCAGTCTTCAGCAACGGCCGCTCAAGCCGTTGCTATTTGCAACGGCATTCTTACGGCCGCTCGAGCCGTTGCAGATATGTTGTATCTGCAACGGCTTTCTAACGGACATGCGAGCCGTTGCTGATGATGTTAATTATCAGCAACGGCTTTCTAACGGACATGCGAGCCGTTGCTGATGAATTAATTATCAGCAACGGCTTTCTAACGGACAAGTGAGTCGTTGCTGATGATAACTTATTAGCAACGGCTTTCTAACGGGCGAGTGAGCCGTTGCTGATAAGTTTGTATAGGGCACGCAGTCGCGCCCGACCCTTCTTCCTCCCGCTGCTACCGCCGCCGCCTCCTCCTGCTCCCGCCTGTCGCCGCCGCTGCCGACGTCAACGACGCCGATGCTTCCTCCTCCCGCTGCCGACGCCGACATTTTCAGGTATACCTCGCCGGCCGGCCGTCTCTTCTCGTTGCGGCCGGCAGGAAATCCAACTGAAACCCTAAAAATAGGGTTTCGGCCGGCGACGGTCGGCCGATGGCTGCCGCCGGACCTTGTACAGTGGCCGAACAGTGTGTCCGGCCACTGTACGCCGGCGCCGGAGTCCACCTGACTCCGGCGCCGAAATTCGCAGATTAATATATAATTTTTTTATTGTTTTTTAATCGTTAATTAATTGTTAATTAATTATTTAATTAATTGTTTAATTTGTTAGATTAATTAGTAGGGTTTAGATTAATTTCGGAATTGTCCACTTCGAACGCGCGCCGAAATCGTCCACTTCGAACGCGCGCCGAAATCGTTCAATATGGACTCGAACTGTCTCGAAACATTTAGAAAATAATCATGCATCCGACGAGTTCATATGTTTCACGTACGCATCGACGAGTCGGATATGATTTAGCAAAACCTTAGATCCGTTCGGGGATTATATGTTCGTGTAAAAGAAGTAGATGATCTTTTATACAACGTACAATTCTTGAATTGTCCCTGATCGGATAATTTGGGAATATAGTTATTTGTACTGCACTTACGTTTTTGTTTTAACTGTTAACTAATTATTCTAAATTTCGGCAACATCTCTCTTGTTCTCCGATACGCGCCCAGATGATATGCGTATTCGGAGAACTGTAGGGAGATGCTGCCGAAATTTAGAATGAAGTTAACGGTTAAAATAAGTATTTAGTGCAATATAAATAACATAAATCCCGAATGGAATAGGACAATCTCACCTAAAGACATTAACTAAAGAAATTGTCATTGATTGACAGAATCATGTCGGCTGATCGAAGTTGGATGTACCGACGTCTTGATCATGGAGCATTAACGAATGAGTTTCGATTAGCCGTAACGTACTTCCTAAATTTCGCCTATTCGAATCGGAATTTCGTTAGCATGGGTGATAAAATCCGATGTCCGTGCCGCATTTGTTCAAATGGACGATTTTTGGATCGGGAGACTGTCACTCTGCATCTATATACCAAAGGATTTGCACCAAGATATTTTCTATGGACTTGTCACGGGGAGTCACGCGAAGTCGGGACGTCGAGCAATCCTGTCGTTCAGACATATGATGAATCTTCCTCTGCTGGTGCTTCTTCATCCAGTCAATGTAATCCCTATAGAACTATGATACTTGATAGTCTTGGGGGTCAATTCCACCTGAATGATAATGTTGATCGGCCAGTTCTTCAGACATCAGTCCCACCAGATACTACAGCGGTTGATATCACAGAAGTACAAACTGCGGTAGAGATTGAATTACCGAATAAAGAAGCTGCAGAATTTTACGAGATGTTGAAAGCTGCCGATGAACCTTTGTATGAGAATTGTCCTAAATACACTAGGTTTTCAGCAATGACACAGCTCTTAAACATCAAGGCCGATTGTAATATCAGCGGAGTTGCGTATGATCGGATTGCTGGATTGATTAATGGAATGCTGCCTACTGATAACAAGTTTGAGCCAACTTTTTATAAGACTAAAAAGCTAATGAGAAAATTGAGGCTTGGGTACGAAAAAATACACACGTGCCAAAATAACTGCATTTTATATTATAAAGAAAATGTGCAGTTGGATAAATGTCCTGTATGTCAACATCCTCGTTACAAGGAGAAGAAATTGGTCCGATAGAAAAATATCCCGTTTAAGGTGCTTCGGTATTTTCCACTAACACCAAGACTTCAAAGATTATTCATGTCGGAAAAGACAGCCCCCTACATGAGTTGGCATGCAAGAAGTCGTGATGATACAGTAATGACTCATCCATCTGACAGTGAAGCATGGAAACATTTGGATACATGTTATCCTTCATTTGCTAGGGATACTAGAAATATCATATTGGGATTGTGCACAGATGGTTTTAATCCGTTTGGACATTCTGCAACTCCTTATTCAGTTTGACCAGTGCTGCTGACAGTTTATAATTTGCCACCGTCAATGTGCATGAAAGATGAATTTATTTATCTTTCGATGATTATTTCGGGTCCTAAGGGTCCGCGAAAAGAAATTGACATATTTCTCAGACCCTTGATAGATGAATTGAAAACATTGTGAACTGAGGGAGCTGTCACTTATGATTATCATCGGAAGCAAAACTTCAATTTAAAGGCCGCGGTCTTGTGGACAATCAATGATTTCCCGGCGTATGGCATGTTGTCGGGTTGGAGCACTCACGGCCGACTCTCTTGTCCGTATTGATGGAACACTCTAAATCAATCAGTCTTCAAAACGGACGAAAAATCTCATTCTTTGATTGTCATCGTCGATTCCTATCGGTTAATCATCAGTATCGAAGGAATCGTAATAAATTTACTAAGGGCAGAGTCAAAAGAGATGGGCCACCACCGATGTTGTCTGGTGAAGAAATGTTAGCACGTGTTTCAGCACTTCCAGATATAGTATTTGGTCGCAATGAAAGAGTGTCAGGTTTTGGTCAAACACATAACTGGGTGAAAAAAAGTATCTTTTGGGAATTGCCCTATTGGAGTTCATTATTGATTCGACATAATTTAGATATCATGCACATTGAAAAAAATGTGTTTGATAATATTTTCAACACTTTGATGGATATTTCCGGAAAAACTAAAGATAATGTCAAAGCCCGACATGATATGAAAATACTTTGTAAAAGACCAGAGTTGGAGTTACAAGAGGTCAACGAACGATATCTGAAACCGAAGGACCCATATGTGTTAAATAAATAACAGATCAAAGATGTTTGTCAATGGGTAAAAGAACTCAGATTACCCGATGGATATGCTTCAAACTTATCTCGATGTGTGAACGTCGATGATTGCAAAATATCAGGGATGAAGAGCCATGATTGTCATGTATTCATGCAGAGATTACTTCCAATCGCATTTCGAGATCTTCTACCTGATAATATTTAGGGTCTGTTGACTGAATTAAGTATATTTTTTAGAAACATCTGTGCAAATGTCCTTCGAGTCGAAGATATGTCAACACTTGAAAATAATATTGTTGAAATCATATGCAAGCTGGAGCAATTTTTCCCTCCTGCATTTTTTGACTCGATGGAGCATCTACCGATACACTTGGCATACAAGGCACGAGTTGGTGGCCCCGTTCAATATCGGTGGATGTACTTATTTGAAAGATACATGAATCGTCTGAAGAAAAAAGTAAAGAACACCGCAGCTGTTGAAGGATCAATATCTGAATCGTATATCATCCAAGAAATTTCAACATTCTGCTCATTTTACTTTGAATCGACAGTACAGACAAGATTTGATCGTCTTCTACATAACGACGACGGGGGTGTTCGACATTCAGATGGACGTTTAAATATATTTTGTCACTCTGGTCGTGCTTTTGGTTCTCGTCCATCTCGACACTTAAGCGAGGAAGAGTATCATTTGGCACACTTGTATGTATTACTCAATTGTCTAGAGATTGAACAATTCATTGAAATATTTGACATTGAGATGGTGCAAAAATACTCTATTCACAACGATCAAGAATTGGAGAGATTACGGAATCGTGATTTCCCTACTTGGATTCAGACTTACAGCAAAGATCACAGAGCTGAAATAGATGAAAGAATATTTGAGTTTGTTAGTGGACCGTCGCGACTTGTGTCGTGCTATAGCGGATATTTTGTTAATGGGTATAAATTTCACACGGTTGAATATTCATTTACAAAGAAGACGATGAATGCTAGGGTCTGTGTGAAAGGGATAACCTATGTTGAATGTGATATGGATTTTTATGGACTGGTGGAAGAAGTGATAGAGTTGCACTACTTCGGCTTAAAATCAGTGATTCTATTTAGATGTCATTGGTTCGATACAACAGAAAGGGGCATGAAAGTTCATCCAAAATACAAACTTGTTGAGGTTAATTACAAATCGAAATTGGCAGCAAATGAGCCTTTTATATTGGCATCACAAGCCGAACAAGTATATTACGCGAAGTATCCAGCTCGAAATAAAGATAAAGCAGATTGGCGTGTAGTTTGTAAGACAAAAGGTAGAGGAAAAATTGATCCGATAGTAGGAGAAAATGAGCTGATACCTGATATGACACATGGTTTCTATCAAGAAGATGATCCTCCTGTTGTAGATCGTATTATTCCAATACTCGAGGATGCAGACACAACGTCAATTCAATTAGAAGTTGAATATGCTGATGATGATGATCATGAAATTGAGGAAGCTGGAGATGAAGAAGAGGAAGAAGAGGAAGAATTCGAAGACTATTATTCAGATGATGAGAAATAATTGTAAAGTATATATTTTATTAAATATATCTTTACTATTTATACAATAATCTGATTATATGTCTGGTCGTGGTTATCGACGCAGGAGAGCTTCGGAGTCTCCGATCGATGAGACTCCAGCACTTACTCATGCTGCTGATCCTCCTGTTGCTGATCCTCATGCCGATGATACTACCGAGGCTAGTACATCCAGACGCAGACGGCCACGCGGGCCAAACAGGTGGCAGCCTCCACCAGTCGCAGAGTCACGTAGATTGATTAGCGTGATTGGGGAGCGGTAATATATCATGAATTATGAATCATTACAAATTCATTATATCATAATATAATATTAAAATTTATTTTTGTTGTGCAGGTTCGAGCAAGAAGAAGTGCCGAGGAGCATTTCTTCTACTATTCGACGATACATGCACGGGGCATGGCCTACGTGGTCTCACGTGCCTAGCGAGCACGTTGACATGTTATGGCGCGAGTTTGAGGCACGTATTATTATTATTTTTACATGCATGATGATTAATATTGGTACTGATATTATTATTTTGCAGGCTCGCTATACATGGGCCGGGGACCAAAGGCCCTTCATTTACGCTGCCTGGGAGGCTATTTCCCGGGCAAGGTACAACGGGCAGCTGGGGCAGGCTCGGTCCCAAGCGATGGCCCGAGCTGGGACCACTAACATCGCGGAGACTCGGGGATACAGCCCCGATTGGATTACTCCGGATATATGGGACCAGCTCGTGGGAATATGGTCGACGGATCGATGGCAGGAGGTTTCTCAGAATGCGGCTAGAAATCGCATGTCGGGGGGAGCAGCGCGTCACACCGGCGGCTCTGTTGCATTTGCAGTGCACGCGAACCGTATGATAAGTATATCTTTTAATTATATATTTTATTTGTTACTATGTGTACTAATTAATGTATTTGTTTTGTAAATGTAGACGACGGTGTCGGATGACGGGACTGTCCAGCGACCCTCCCCGATGGCGATGTTTGAGCGGACTCACCGTCGAGCACATGGGACGAGGGAGTACATCGACAACCACGCTGCATACATTATGGTAACTATATATTTGTTTAAATTATTCATTATATATTTATAATTTAAGTTTTATGATAAATATTAAACAAAAAATCAAACTCGAGTAGGAGACCTACAGCCAGATGGTGGTGCAGCGCGGGGATACCCCCGAGGACTTTGACACAGCAACGTGGGTCGAGGCCGCAGGTGGCTGGGACCATGGCCGCGTATAAGGCTTCGCAGATAGTGGTCATGCGCGAGCCGTACTAGGGCCACTTGGGGCACCGACCCCTCCGATCGCTGGTGAGCGATCGTCCACCTCTAGATCCAGTTATGATCATAGTACCAGAATAAGGACGACTCTAGAGGACACGGTCGCGTGTCAGACTGAGATAATGGAGCGCCAGAGTCAGATGATGGCGGATATACAAGCTATGCTACGCAACATGTCAGGTCATCCCGAAGCAGGCATCTCTTCGGCATCACCTAATCCATCATCCTCGAGTCAGTCCACGCCGATGTACACTCAAGCACTCCAGACCCCGCCATATGATCCAGGCCATCCTCCATCGTCATCGTGAGATTTTGTTTATATTGACTTTGTTATTGAGATATTGAACTTGTTTAATTTATATTGACTTTGTTACTGAGATATTGATACTTCAATTTTGCATTTGAATTGTTTTTATACTATCGTGGATAATTATCAATATCAATATAATTATTTTGATGTATATCTTGGTGTGTTTGTGATGTGTGAATGAATGTGTGTATGAGTGTATGGGTGTGTGAGTTATGTATCAGATAATGTATCAATGTATCAATGGAAATTTGGAATTTTAAATTTTTTCGTTACTAGGTTCACATCATCAGCAACGGCTTTCCCACGGCCGTCCATGGGAAAGCCGTTGCTAAAAGTGTATTGAAAGCTGTTGCTGATGACCTACAGCAACGGCTTAGCGACGGGATTTTACTAACGGCGTTGCTACGGACTCAGCGGCTGTTGCTATTAATGTTATCAGCAACGGCTCCGGGTCTGTGGCAAAACCGTTGCTGATAATATTTTTAGCAACGGCCCGAGCGGCCGTTGCTGATCCGTTGCTAAGTTATCAGCAACGCGATTTTCTACCACGGCTCCATTGCAACGGCTCGGCCGTTGCTGATGCTCTTCAGCAACGGCTCAGCAACGGCGTCAGCCGTTGCCGATGCCCATTTTTCTAATAGTGCATGTGCCACAGCGCCGGCGTTTCGGAGGACCTCCTGGAGGCTCGCCTGCAGAGTGGTGACGGCGGCCTCGTTGTTCTTGGCGATGCCGAACCACATTTGCAGTTTTGAGCTTGCCTCCCGCAGCTTCTGCTCAAGCTCTGCGATCCTTTCTCTGGCCTTCTCCAACTCCTCCTCTTTCTCCCTCTACCCGCTGCTCTACGCACTGCAGTAGCTCGGCCTCAATTGATCAATAGGGCATCCAAATGTCCAATCAATGATGTAAGCCTTGGCCGACTTGATGCCAGATTTTTATTCGTGACAACTTTGCTTATCAGACAACCTCGTTGGAGAGAGCGGAAGAAAATAGCATGGTGGGGATTCATTCATTGATCCCACCAGGTGAGTCACAGTCTCGTTGGAGAGAGCGAAAGAAAATAGCAAGATGGGGATTCATTCATTGATCCCACCATGTGAGTCACGTACAGTCATGAGTGACATTTGTTGCTTTGCTTTGGTTGAAATGGCTATCTTTTGTTGCTTTGCTTTGTTTCTCTTTTGAGCTTGTTGTTCTTATTGCAGGTTCTTGATGCGTTACATATATATGTTTTGCTTGCTTTCTCTGCTTCTCTTGCATCATGTCCATTCCATTTCTAGGAACACCAAAAGCGAAGGCTTTTTTCTTCTCGTTGTTGTTAATTCAGTGTGTAGTAGTGTTTATTGCCGTTGGGGAGTGGTAGGCGTCGCTTTCCTTTATTTTGATGCCTGCTCCACTCCACTGAGGCCGATTCTCCGCAGCTTCCTCCTTTTCCTCCCTCCAACACTAAAAAAACTTCGCTCTTAAACCCCATGCTGCGGCATCCTCCCACCCGTTTGTCGCCACTGCCCTCCTCCCTGGAGTCAACAGAGCGCTCCCTAGAGAGGACAGGAACTCGGCTCCCCTACGCGTATTCATTGGCGGCCTCGACTTGACCTTGCTCGGTTCACTACTAGAAACTTCGTCTTCAGCAACGGCTATCAGCGACGGCCGCTCAAGCCGTTGCTATTTGCAACGGCATTCTTACGGCCGCTCGAGCCGTTGCAGAAAACTGTATCTGCAACGGCTTTCTAACGGAAAAACGAGCCGTTGCTGATTATTTTAATTATCAGCAACGGCTTTCGGACGGAAAGGTGAGCCGTTGCTGATATTTTAATTATTAGCAACGGCTTTCTAACGGATAAGTGAGCCGTTGCTGATGATAACTTATCAGCAACGGCGTTCTAACGGGCGAGTGAGCCGTTGCTGATAAGTTTATATAGGGCACGCTCTCGCGCCCGACCCTTCTTCCTCCCGCTACTGCCGCCGCCGCTCCTGCCGACGCCACTCGCCGCCGCTGCTGCCGCTGCTGCCGACGCCGACGACGCCGACCGCTGCTTCCGACTTGTTCAGGTATGTCTCCTCCCTGCGGCCGTCTCTTCCCTGCGGCCGGCAGGAATCACCCGACCGAAACCCTATTTCTAGGGTTTCGGCCGGCAGCGGTCGGCCGATGGCCGCCGCCGGACCTTCTGCAGTGGCCGGACAGTGTGTCCGGCCACTGTACGTCGGCGCCGGAGGGTGGACTCCGGCGCCGGAATTTATAATTTATATATATAATTTATATTATGTTATAATTGTTAATTAATTATTTTATAATTGTTAATTAATTGTTTAGATTAATTATTTAATTTGTTAGATTAATTATTACAGTTTAGATTAATTTCGGACGCGCGCCGGAATCGTCCACTTCGGACGCGCGCCGGAATCGTCCACTTCGGACGCGCACCGGAATCGTCCACTTCGGACGCGCGCCGGAATCGTCCAATTCGGACTCGCGCCGGAATCGTCCACTTCGGACTCGCGCCGGAATTGTCCACTTCAGACGCGCCCCGAAATCGTCCAATATGGACTCGAACTGTCTCAAAACATTTAGAAAATAATCATCCTCCGACGAGTTGATATGTTTCACGTACGCATCGACGATCGGATATGATTTAGCAAAACCTTAGATCCGTTCGGGAATTATATGTTCGTGTAAAAGAAGTAGATGATCTTTTATACGACGTACAATTCTTGAATTGTCCCTGATTGGACAATTTGGGAATATAGTTATTTGTACTGCACTTACGTTTTTATTTTAACTGTTAACTAATTATTCTAAATTTCGGCAATATCTCTCTTGTTCTCCGATACGCGCCCAGATGATATGCGTATTCGGATAACTGTAGGGAGATGCTGTCGAAATTTAGAATAATTAGTTAACAATTAAAATAAAAATGTAAGTGCAGTACGAATAACATAAATCCCGAATGGAATAGGACAATCTCACCTAAAGACATTAACCAAAGAAATTATCATTGATTGACAGAATCATGTCGGCTGATCGAAGTTGGATGTACCGACGTCTTGATCGTGGAGCTTTAACGAATGAGTTTCGATTAGGCGTAACGTACTTCCTCAGTTTCGACTGGTGGAAGAAGTGATAGAGTTGCACTACTTCGGCTTGAAATCAGTGATCCTATTTAGATGTCATTGGTTCGATACAACAGAAAGGGGCATGAAAGTTCATCCAAAATACAAACTTGTTGAGGTCAATTACAAATCAAAATTGGCAGCAAATGAGCCTTTTATATTGGCATCACAAGCCGAACAAGTATATTACGCGAAGTATCCGGCTCGAAATAAAGATAGAGCGAATTGGCGTGTAGTCTGTAAGACAAAAGGTAGAGGAAAAATTGATCCGATAGTAGGAGAAAATGATCCTCCTAGTTTCTATCAAGAAGATGATCTTCCTGCTGTGGATCGTATTATTCCAATACTCGAGGATGCAGACACAACGTCAATTCAATTAGAAGTTGAATATGCTGATGATGACGATCATGAAATTGAGGAAGCTGGAGATGAAGAAGATGAAGAAGAGGAAGAAGAGGAAAAAGAAGAAGAATTCGAAGACTATTATTCAGATGATGAAGAATAATTGTAAAGTATATATTTTATTAAATATATCTCTACTATTTATACAATAATCTGATTATATGTCTGTTCGACAGATATGTCTGGTCGTGGTTATCGACGCAGGAGAGTTTCGGAGTCTCCGATCGGTGAGACTCCAGCACTTACTCATGCTGCTGATCCACCTGTTGCTGATCCTCATTTTGATGATACTGCCGAGGCTAGTACATCCAGACGTAGGCGGCCACGCGGGCCGAACAGGTGGCAGCCTCCACCAGCCACAGAGTCACATAGATTGATTAGCGTGATTGGGGAGCGGTAATATATCATGAATTATGAATCATTACAAATTCATTATATCATAATATAATATTAAAATTTATTTTTGTTGTGCAGATTCGAGCAAGAAGAAGTGCCGAGGAGCATTTCTTCTACTATTCGACGATACATGCACGGGGCATGGCCTACGTGATCTCACGTGCCTAGCGAGCACGTCGACATGTTATGGCGCGAGTTTGAGGCACGTATTATTATTATTTTTTACATGCATGATGATATATTAATATTGGTTCTGATATTATTATTTTGCAGGCTCGCTATACATGGGCCGAGGACCAGAGGCCCTTCATTTACGCTGCCTGGGAGGCTATTTCCCGGGCAAGGTACAACGGGCAGCTGGGGCAGGCTCGGTCCCAAGCGATGGCCCGAGCTGGGACCACTAACATCGCGGAGACTCGGGGATACGGCCCCAGTTGGATTACTCCGGATATATGGGACCAGCTCGTGGGGATATGGTCGACGGATCGATGGCAGGAGGTTTCTCGGAATGCGGCTAGAAATCGCATGTCGGGAGGAGCAGCGCGTCACACCGGCGGCTCTGTTGCATTTGCAGTGCACGCAAATCGTATGGTAAGTATATCTTTTAATTATATATTTTATTTGTTATTATGTGTACTAATTAATGTATTTGTTTTGTAAATGTAGACGACGGTGTCGGATGACGGGAGTGTCCAGCGACCCTCCCCGATGGCGGTGTTTGAGCGGACTCACCGTCGAGCACATGGGACGGGGGAGTACATCCACAACCACGCTGTATACATTATGGTAATTATATATTTGTTTAAATTATTCATTATATATTTATAATTTAAGTTTTATGATAAATATTAAACAAAAAATCAAACTCGAGTAGGAGACCTACAGCCAGACGGTGGTGCAGCGCGGGGGTACCCCCGAGGACTTTGACGCAGCATCGTGGGTCGAGGCCGCAGGTGGCTGGGACCATGGCCGCGTATATGGCTTCGCAGATAGTGGTCATGCGCGAGCCGTACTAGGGCCACTTGGGGCACCGACCCCTCCGGTCGCTGGTGAGCGGCCGTCCACCTCTAGATCCAGTTATGATCATAGTAACAAAATAAGGACTCTAGAGGAGACGGTCGCGCGTCAGACTGAGATGATGGAGCGCCAGAGTCAGATGATGGCAGATATACAATCTATGCTACGCAACATGTCAGGTCATCCCGAAGCAGGCATCTCTTCGGCATCATCTAATCTGTCGTCCTCGAGTCAGTCTACGCCGGTGTACACTCAAGCGCTCCAGACCCCGCCATATAATCCAGACCATCCTCCATCTTGATCGTGAGATTTTTTGTTTGGATATTGAACTTGTTTAACTTATTTTGTTTGGATATTGATACTTCAATTTTGCATTTGAATTATTTTTATACTATCGTGGATAATTATCAATATAAGTATAATTGTTTTGATGTATATATGTTGGTGTGTTTGTGATGTGTGAATGAATGTGTATGAGGTGTTTGTGATGTGTGAATGAATGTGTGTATGAGGGTATGGGTGTGTGAGTTATGTATCAGATAAATGTATCAATGTATCAATGGAAATTTGAAATTTTCAAATTTTCTGGTTGCAGGTATACGTCATCAGCAACGGCTTTCCCACGGGCGTCCGTGGGAAAGCCGTTGCTAAAAGTGTATCGAAAGCCGTTGCTGATGACCTACAGCAACGGCTTAGCGACGGAGTTTTACTAACGGCGTTGCTACAGACTCAGCGGCCGTTGCTATTAATGTTATCAGCAACGGCTCCGGGTCTGTTGCAAACCCGTTGCTGATAATAGTTTTAGCGACAGCCCGAGCGGCCGTTGCTGATAATGTTTTGAGCGACGGCCCGAGCGGCCGTTGCTGATCCGTTGCGAAGTCATCAGCAACGCGACTTTCTATCACGGCGCTATTGCAACGGCTCAGCCGTTGCTGATGCTCTTCAGCAACGGCTCAGCAACGGCTCAGCAACGGCATCAGCCGTTGCTGATGACCATTTTTCTAGTAGTGGTTGTATCTTCGCCATCGTTGCCACTACTTCGTCTATAGACACCGAATATAGCGGCAGGTAAGAGCCGCCCGATGGCGGCGACATGGGCAGCACCGCCAGAGTGGATGTCGACGACGAGGACATCATAGCGCCGCCCTTACCCGACAACATGGGGCTCGAAGGCAAACGATCTGGAGCTGGTCGCCACTGCTTGCCACTGAAGGAAGGGGCCCAGCTCGGTTGCATGTTGAAAGCATTTGATGTAATAGTTTTATTCTTTTCTATTACAAATTACAAATTTGCCCCTAGCTTGATCAAATAAATATGAGGGTAAAATCGTAAAAATTACCACGTAGGCAAAGTCACTTGCCACGTCGTCGCCGTTAAGGTCCAGGTCAGCAAAAATCGTCAACAATGACGATGCATGTTAAACGGGATAACGGAATGAAAGGTGATGTATTTCCTTACTAACGGAAAAAGTTTATATTAAAAATAGAAAAAATTCAAAGTTCATATTTTTTTTTGGTATTTACTCTAAAATAAATAATATTAAGATTCAAACTTGGGCAATCAGGAAGATTAAACTATTCTTAACCACCAAGGTAAACAACAATATATGATATAATTTTTATTTTATATATATATATAAGGTTAATTCGATAAATTAACCGAATCGTCGGTTAATTTATCGAACCAAACCGAAAACCAAAATATTAAATTTTCTTTAACCGAAATTAATTCGGTAAATTCGGTTCGGTTAAATTAGTTTCGGTTCGATCTCGGTGAATCGGAGAATTCTGCTCACCCCTAATGAAGTCTTCAATAAAATTAATTATCTACTATGCATCATTTCGGTGTTTTATTTAGATATCGCTGGGATTGAAGGTACCCAAAAATCTATTACATTCTATCAAATTGCAAGGGAAGCTCCCAACGAGCCCATGCCATCCAATCCATATACTTGAGAAGGTATTTTGCTGCGGTGCATTTGTTTTATACAATAGAATTTTAATCGAATAGAAATTCAATTAGAATTAACAAACATAAAAATCCCGTGAGATAAATTTATATTCCTATTCAGCATTTATTGAAATCTCAAATAAAAAGATCGAATATGGCAAGATTTTGAAATCTTATATTTATGTTGGCTCCGGATAAAGTAGTCGGAAATTAATAATTTAACATTTAAGCTTGATTTTTATCAATTTATCATTTTAAAAATTATGAAATTAAATTTAAATAATTATTTTAACATAATAATAAGAATAAGAATAATAATAATAATAATAATAATAATAATAATAATAATAATAATTGGATAATATATTCCTAAAAATTGAATTAAAATTAACTTATCATAAACATCCAACGTAAACGATAAGAAAAGAAAAATTTTGAAGTTTTTAATTCCCAACCTCAGAGAGTATATATTTATCCTATTAGAACTGAAGTTAAATACGATCATATTCAACTAAATAATAATCGAAATTTATAGCATACACGGTAAATATAATTTGACAAATTTTATCGGTCAGCCATGTCCCATGAAACAAAAAGCTGTTGACGGTATAAATTTTTAGAAGATTACCAAAACCATGTCAGCCGTCCACCAGTATCCGTCAACCTATCGGACGTCCAGGATCTGCAGAGGATCACCGATCACCCACGCGGCCACACAGTAAGATGTGCATAAATGCCGCGAAAGATAGCTAAAGGTTTGAAAGCAAGGGGGCCACGAGAACCGCCAAATCGTACTGCCCAAACAATAAAAAGGGCCCACTTTTCAATTCAGTTTCTACCGGGCAACTTTTGGGTGCACATTGGCGGACCCCAATGCAGCTTCCTCAAACATTATAATATTATTTACCATATCAAGGAAAGGAGAAGAATACGAGAGAGAGAGAGAGAGAGAGAGAGAGAGAGAGAGAGAGAGATTCTTGGAAGAAACTTCGCCACGGTTACGAGCACCATCGAGATCTGCTCTTTCCCCTCCTCCTGCTCCTCGCCGGCCGCAGCAAGGGACGGGAGCTAGGATTTGACGTTGAAGTCTTCCTCCATTCTCTGAGATCCTCAATGGGGACGCTTCAGAGCTGGCGGAAGGCCTACGGCGCTCTCAAGGACACCACCACTCTCAGCATCGCCAAAGTCAACAGCGAGTTCAAGGTCCGATATCATTCTTCTGATCCAAACTCTTATGATTTTTTTCCCCCTTCGCTTATTCTGGAACCAGACACTGGTGAATCTTGCTTGATGTCTTTGGGCTCTTCTGTTGCCGAAGGATCTTGACATTGCCGTCGTGAAGGCCACGAATCACGTGGAGTGCCCGCCGAAGGAACGCCATGTTCGAAGTGAGTCCTTTAGCTTTGGATACCCGTATTTGTGTTATCATTTATTCTTTGCTTCGTGGATCCATGTGGATGTGGTAGATATTGGGGCAACTACAAAAGAATCAGATCCGCTCCCCCATTTTGGTGATCGTAAAGCATGTTAAGGATTTGACTTTTTGATTTGGAGAAATGGATCTTATCCGTTTGATTTACAGTTATGGTCTAATTGCATGGTATCCGTGTTTGCAAATCAGAGATATTTGCTGCTACATCAGCGAATCGCCCACGGTCTGATGTGACTTACTGCGTCCATGCACTGGTTAGGAGATTGTCCAAAACTCGTAATTGGGTGGTAAGTAGTTACATTTGATTCTATATTTTTTTAAAAAATGATTGTTGGTCTCCCTAGGGATGAAATATGATGCTCGATTCCTATCATATTAGAGTCCAATTATTCAGTAAACCGACTCTTTACCAATTCAGCAGTTTGTTCAATAGGGTTATGAAGACAGTTCTCTAAGTATCCATCTTTAACTCAACCTAGAAACTAGGGGACCTTGTCTAATTAAGTATCTAAAGGCAAATTGTTATTAAAACTATCGATGCCACGACTATGAAATTAGGGGCTCTGCAGCAGAATTCACTTGCAAATGTTCTGAACTTATGATTTATAGAAAATTGATAATTGTGCAAGTTCAGTGGATTTCCTAATTGAGTGATACCCATATTTAACAGAGCTTTTGTGCTGACAATATTTTACAGGTTGCATTAAAAACACTGATAGTTATCCATAGAACACTGAGAGAAGGAGATGTTACATTCAGAGAGGAAATATTGCACTATTGCCATAAAGCACGTATTTTTCAGTTATCATATTTCAAGGACGACTCAAGCTCTATAGGTTGGTCACAATTTGACATTTTTTCACAATACTATCTGGCAAACTGTTTTTTCTTACAATTTAAAGTCTTCTTCTAGCTTGGGATTGCTCTGCGTGGGTTCGAACATATGCACTATTTCTAGAGGAGCGACTAGAATGCTTTAGGATTCTAAGATATGACATTGAATCTGAACGTTTGAGGAGATTAGATGGTCACTCCAAGGTCTGATATTCATTTTATAAAATCCAATATGTTGTTGAAATGCACAATTTCTTTAACATATCCCTTTGACAAGTTCTTAAAACATTCAGGGCTGTAGTAGAACAAGAACCTTGTCTAGTCAGGAGCTGCTAGAGCAGCTGCCAACTTTGCAACAGTTGCTTTTCCGGCTTGTTGGATGTCAGGTTGGCCTAAGGCAATGAAGGAGCAATGATTATCAGCAATGATTATTTGTTAGCAAATGAGAGAATT
The DNA here is from genome assembly GCA_034359265.1 of Canna indica. NCBI lineage: Eukaryota > Viridiplantae > Streptophyta > Magnoliopsida > Zingiberales > Cannaceae > Canna > Canna indica. The sequence continues at coordinate 14,738,292 of CP136898.1, forward strand.
CTTCATTTGTTAGCAACGATTATTTTTATTGTTTTTTCTTGTTTTTGCTGTGTGTTACTAATTTTTGTTTTTTTAGCCTGAAGGAGCAGCTTTTGGCAACTATCTAATACAGTATGCTCTGTCCCTGGTATGTCCATGCTGTTATTCTGCTTCACTTGCATTTTCTTGAGGATTAGCTTATTAGGGTAGGGATAATTTGTTAATGGATATTGAATATTTGAGTTATGGATGGGTTAACAGGTTATAAACTAATTATATTAGAATAATGCCAATATATAGGATATTAGTTATTAAAATGAGATTTTTGGATTTAAAAAATGAATAAAAATTTGTTTTTTGGGTTTAATTCTGGTTGCACTGTTCGAATTTGAGTTCAAACCCAACTGAACCATATTTATTTTGCTAGAATTTCAACCAAATTGAAAAATATCAGTTTGGTCGAGTTTCATTTTCGGTTTGAACTGAATTATGGACAGTTCTACTCATTCTATTCTAATACTTTTTCAAAAGATATTTTGTGGTCACAATAGAGTATTACCGTACATCAACCCTCCCTAGAGCCCACAAAAGTGGAATTGCTTCGTTCACTTGGTCACCCTTTCTAATAGAGTATTATCGTCCTCTAGAGTGAAAATAAATGTCTGCTCTCATACAACTGTGAGGTTTCTCCATTTAATCTCAGCATGTTCCTAGAACTAGATTCTCCATTTCTGGATACATATAACTTTGCCTAGGTTCTTATGTGGTAGGCTCTTTATGAAGAAATATTCTCTTTACCAAAATCAAAATTGACTTTTTACACTGTTCATAATTCAGGTTTTAAAAGAGAGCTTCAAAATCTATTGTGGAATGAATGATGGGATAATCAATCTTGTGGATTTGGTAATGTTATTTTTATAGATATATCTCTTGTTTCTTGAGTTGTCTTTCTTTTCCTCTTTAATTTGTGATTATTTTACTGCAGTTCTTTGAGATGTCGAGACATGAGGCTATTCAGGCCCTCAGCATCTATAAAAGAGCAGGCCAGCTGGTACCTTGCATCACTATATGTTTTGTTTTCTTAGTAAGAAGAGGAAATGAAAGTGAGTTTATTAACAAATTTAACCCCAGATGTATGTACTAATAACAGGCAAAAAATCTTTCTGAATTCTATGACTACTGCAAAAGTCTCGAGCTTGCCAGGAACTTTCAGTTTCCAAATTTGAGAGAGGTGATACAGTTATCTTACTTGAGCTTGCATTGAATCCATCATACCCACTCTTTACAATATGGTATGTTTATGTTGTTGATTTCTACTACATATTCTTCAGCCACCTCCTTCATTTATAACAACTATGGAAGAGTACATTAGAGAAGCACCTAAAGTCGGTTCTGTTTCAAATCAAACATTGGTGAGTTTATATCACTTATTGCCTATCCAAGCACGGAAGCTTTATATATTGCATTCCTAAGGGCTTTTGTACATAACTGAAGAAAGTTAATACTTATATGCTAGTTTTTAAGTGCATATTATTTTTTCTCTGGAGAAGTTTTTCATCATTTTTTAAGATTCTCTTTCTATTTTTGACTGGCATTAATTCTTTTAATCTTTCACTTATGATAGTGATGCAAGTTTTTTAGTTTGTATATGTACCTTTAAATGGGCTGTTTGTATAGCATTGAGCTCGTGAAAGCTTGAATATTTATTTTTATTTTTTTATTTTTTTTGTAGTAGTGCTTAACTATTATGATTTTTATGTCATTTATTTAATGATGTAACTATAAAAGTAACACTAATTTTGTAAACTTAGGCCTTATTCTTATCCAAATAATGCATCTGAAGTATATGCTTTCTCACAAGTGCTAGGAAAATTGAATTGGTTCCATTTCCACCTTATGTTGATAAACAAATTCTGTCATGAAGAAGATAAGACTAAATAAAGTAGGTTTTGTGAGACGCTTTAGTTGTAACTAAGTTCGATTTACTTGGTCTGCACTTGATGTAGAAGTATGTAACTAGATATTCATAGATATGAATGAATGACATATAGTTGTAGTTATTCTTATTCATCAAACTCCCAAAGGATTCAATACAATAAAATTTTGTGGAATTTTTAACCAGGAATATCAGGAGAAGAACTTATTAACATATAAACAAGATGAATCAGATCCGCCAGAGAGTTTGGAGAAACCTATTGTAGAGAACTCCGAACCTTCCCCAGTTGAGTCTGTTGAGGAAGCAGAGCCTGTAACTGAGGTGCCATTTCAAACAGAAATGACTGGTGATCTATTGGTACTCTTATTTTAACTTCTTTCCATTTGCTGTTGACATTTTTAACTTAAGGTTCTCATTCAATTTCATTATTATGAAATAGGGTCTTGATGAAACAAGTCCAGTTGCTACTGAACTTGAGGAAAGCAATGCTTTGGCTCTTGCTATTTTTCCATCTGGTAGATCCAGCGCATCGCACAACTTGTCACTTCTCTAATATATCCAGTGCTGATAGTAAATTTGCAATCATGTCCATGATTATTTCCTTTCTTTTTATTATTCCATGAGAGAGGAAACTAGGCCTCGGTATCATGCATTAATGACATATGTTTCTTCCTCTTCATCTAACCAAGTAATATAAATTATTTTGATTTTCAAGTATTTTACTTTCTCTTGTATGATGCTTTGCAGCATTTATCTTTTATATTGAAATATTTTATATACCTACAGGGGGTGATTCTAATTCCAAAAATACTGCTGACTTATTTGGGATGGGAGACTCTTCAGGTTGGGAGCTGGCACTAGTAACAACCCCAAGCAACAATAATAACCAAACAACTGTAAACAAGCTGGTATATTTCTTTCTGCAAATATTAATAGTATTTCTTTATCTAGACTTATATCTCCTGCACACTGATTCCATTGTCATTAAGATAATTAGTTACATTCACTCATGTTTATATGTTTTAGACAATATCTCAATTGACTTATAGAAAATATAGGAACAAAGATGCCTACATGTGATGTTACTTGAACCTTGCATAGTTGCATTGGTGAGAGCCTGAAGTCCTGAACTATATGCTACCCTTAACTCCTTTTCTAAAACTTGAAAAATAACATCCTTGGTCCTTGACCACAAAACAAATATGTGAGTGTTGTTTTACAATGCATGTAGCGTGCTGATTTGATTTCCTATAATCTTCTGGAGTTTCATCTTTGTTTAATAGATGTGTATCAAAAGTAATTCTGTGCATGCTGATTGTTCATCATTTTTTTTTGAAGATAATAGAGAGCAACGTCCACTAGTTTATTGAGATTAGGAATGCTCCACATTGACCCAGAAGCAAGATACCTAGGACTAGTATGATGGAAGATACAAATGTTTCTTTCCTCCCACATACCAAAGTCATCGTAAAACTTGACCAGACACATGCTTCTCTCTAATACTAGAATTAATGCTCACTCCTGTGCTGGAAAAATTCTTCTGAAATGTTCTGTCTAGTCATGGGCAAGATCTGTACCTAAATGCTCACTCTTTAGGTACTCATCCGATAAAGTTACACATATCAGAAATTCCCAAATGCCCTTTATATGTAGAAATAGTATGCATAAAATATGTGAAAATTGATAAATGAATCCACTTTTGATCATGAATATAAGTTTGGTCCAATAGCCTTCGAGTTTGCATGTCTACCATGTAACTTTCTCCTTAAAGCTAATTACTTGTATTAATACGACTGTTCTTTCTCTGCCTTTACAGGCTGGTGGCTTTGACAAACTCCTGCTTGATAGCTTGTATGATGATGCTGCTAGGAGACAGCAGATTACAATGACCTATGGTGGAGCTCAAGTTGCAAATCCTTTTGAACCCATTGACCCATTTGCTATGTCAAGCAGCTTTGTCCCTCCCCCCAATGTCCAAATGGCTCAAATGGCACAGCAACAGCAACAACAATACTACCAGCAGCAGCAAGACATGTTGATCCCACAAACCTATCAATCTCACTATTCACATCCCCAAATAGCATCTTCCAATCCATTTGGTGATCCATTTTCTGCACATCCCCAGACTGTACAGCCTGTTCAAGGAAGTTATAGTTTCATTTGAACTGCAAAGCCTTCTTCTCTCTTTTTTTTCCATTCTTTCCTAGTTGTTTTCTTGCTTGTACATTGACATTTTCATGTTGACAAAGAAAGATAAAAATTAGGGATGTAAAATTTAACTTATTGATGGTGTTTGAGTTATGTTTAATTTTCCAGGCAAAGATAAAGTCTCCTGTGTATCAATATTACAATTAAGATCTTGTTGCATTTCTCGTGGTAAATGTCTTGATGATATCACTTTTAAATTCTTGTCAGTCTGCCTACTTGAGAAAAGATTTCTGTAGTTGATCCTAAATAATTGAGACTTTACCCTTTGTTATTATTGTAATTTTATTTGGTAAAATTGGATATATATATATATTTGCACTCAAAATTAAAGTTTATAATTATATAAAATCTTATAAATATTTCATTGTAGTAATGTAAAAGAATAGAATGTTTGGAGGAATGTTAGAAAACAAATTGAAACCAACATTGATGATAGAACCAAACTAAGAGTGAAATAGCAGCCACATATTTACAACAACATAACTAGTTCGAATGCCTACGTGGCAGGTCGCGGTTCGCTTGATTGCTTCATGGCCGTTCACGAGGTAGCTTGGGCTTGTCACCGGGCGCGTGAGGACGGGGTGCTCCATAAGTGACTTTGAGAAGGCTTTTGACTCAATCTCGTTGTAGTTCATTCTTGATATGCTAGCAGCTCGGGGTTTCTCACCAAAATGGATAGCTTGGATTCGACACTTATTAGCTACTGATGCCGCTCTTATTGTCAATGGAAATGTTAGAAGGTTCTTTCGGCATAAGAGCGAAGTTAGACAGGGTGATCCTTTATCGTTGTTTCTCCTCAGCTTGGCAATTGATTGCCTTTCTAGGCTCATCGATAGGGCGGTCGACGATGGTTTAATTCGAGGTGTTCTTGGGTTGCTGACCTGTCGTGACATCACACACTTCTTCTTCACAAATGACCTTATTCTATTTTGCAAGAATGATGAGCCCAGTTTGAGAAACATCCTCTTGATACCGCGTTGCTCCGAATCGACTGCAGGCCTTAGAGTCATTCTTAACAAGACGAGGACACTATCTCTGCTTGGTAATAGGGAGACCACTAAGCCGATTGCGGGGGAGTTACATTGTTAAGCGGTTGCGTTTCCCATTTCTTATCTAGGGCTTCCTCTGCGGTTGGGTAACCTCGTCAAGCAGGACTGGCTCCGACTCATTGCTCGTATTGATGCACGTGTTGGCAATTGGCAAGGGCGCCTGCTTTCCAGAGCTGGTCGACTGACTCTGATCAACAATGTTCTAACCTCCATTGTGGCCTATGTGCTTTCTGTCTGTCGGTACTTGAATGGGTGGTTAAGGAGATCGATCGACGAAGAAGGAGATTCTTCTAAATAGGCACCGAGGATAAAATGCTGACTGGGAAATGTTTAGGTAGCTGGTCCTCCCTGACTTGCTCGAAGGAGGATGAAGGTTTGGGAATTCTAGATCTTAGGGAGCACAACTCTGCCAGACGTGGAGGATGGATATGGAAGATTATGCGAAAACAAAACACTGCTTGGACAGACATCTTAATAGAACTATACGACAACTTTAACTGCTAGCACAATAATGATTTCTAGAGGAAAGCTTTGCCAATTTGGCGGGGCTTATGACACTTGTTCGAGTTGATTACTAGGTGTGCCGTGATTCGGGTGGGTCAAGGAGTCCGGGTTAGACTTTGGATGGACCGATGGTTGGAGGAGGGCATGTTGGAGGAACGATATCTTGCACTTTTTCAACACGCGGAGCATCCGCCTGCCTCAATTTTTAGGCACCAAGGGTGAGTGCCCATGGGATGTTTGAGGGATGGACCGTCAATTTCAACAACTTCGTGGAATCGAACAACCTCGTGGAGTTCACGCAGGACTTCTGGCGGTGGAGAACTTAGGTGGTGACGAGTCAGGGGCGTATGCAGGATTTTAAAAATAAAGGACATAAAAAAATTTAAAATTAAAATTATAATGATCAGTTATAATTTGGGAGTGTAGGGGCTTGCCCCTGCGGTACGGTACAATATAATTGTATAAAAATACCTTTAACATAAGACGATCAAAATATATAGATCAATAAATGAGAAACAAATAAAAATAGTATTTTATAATAAATAAAAATCAATCGGTCAAAATAATATTTAGTTTTGAACGGAATCATTTACCTTATAAAACTAGAGTTGTATTCACCCAATCAAGAACTATACGATTGTTTAAACCACTTGAAGCTACCCGTTAGCATAGAGATAATATGTATTATTTTCTTTAAAATAATTTAATGATTTATACATAAAAAAAATAAATTTTATCAATCTTAAAATAAATACAAAATAAGAATTAATAACAAAAATTAAAGTATAAAATTATTTTTTATTTTTTTTTAAAGAAAAATGGAGGACAAAATATTTCCCATTTGATATGCTGCATATGCCCCCGGTGACGATGTCTTTGTCCGAAAATGGACCAAAGATGGCATATTCTCTGTGAGCAGCCTTTACAGATTGCTGATGTTTCGAGGCATCACGAATCGATTCCATCGCTTCTTATGGCAGCCTTTCCTACCCCATAAGATTTCCATCTTTGGTTGGATTGGGCTCATCGGCGACTGCTAATGCGAGATAGAATTCAGAAATGGGGAATGGGGATTGATGAGTCATGCTTGCTATGTAGTATCAGTAAGGAGGATCACCGACACTTATTCTCACGGTGCCCCTTCACTTTGTCTGGTTGGTTGATCTTCTTGTCTTTCTTGGGTAAGGATCACTTCTCTCTCCGATGGCGGCCTTGGCAGGCCGCGTGTGGGGAGAGAGCGGAGGCAATTTTGGTGAAGGCACGATGTGGTTTGTGTGGTTTGAAAGGAATCCCAGAGCTTTCAACGGATCAAGTTCCTCGGCTGCCTCAGTTGCTACCGCTACTACCTCCTTTTTCAATTGTGTTGTAGTTAGAGTATGGCTATTGTGCTCATCTCGAATTGATTGGCGTCTTTTGATGGCCTTTGTACTTTGAACTTTCTTTTCCTTCCTCCCCTTATTCTGTACTCTTCATTTATCTTTGCATGGATTACAAGATTCTTTTCTTAAAAAAAAACTAGCAATTTAACCTGAAAATATGGCCCGATGAAATAAAATTAATTTAATATTCAAAACATTACTTAAGGCAATACCAGTAGCCGATCATTGAAGTAAACAATTCGCATAATCGATAGCCTTTGCCAAAAGAAAATACCAGCAGCCAACATGGAAACTTAACTGAAAGAAAATACGAGCACCAATACACCAATAATTAAAAAAATCATTGGAGTAAAATACATTTGAAGAACCAGGAAAATACCAGCAGCCAACACAACTGCAGCCAACATAACTGAAATGGATAGTAATAGACCAATAATAAAAAATCGCTGGAGTCAAATATATTTGAAGAACCAGCTTTTGCCCAAGGAAAATACTAGCTGTCAACATAACTGTAATGTTTTGATAGCATCCCACTATGTTTTGATAGTAGCCCACCATGTTTCGATAGCAACATTCGTATGAATGTAGAACAACGAATGAAATGCGTAACATCATTAGTTGATGACCGCCTCCAATTCGTAGTCGTCCACCAAAGAATAGTTTTATCCATTAACTCATAAGCACATTAATAATAGCACAACCACAAGAAATCATATCTGAACAAACATAACCACATACGCATAACCACATGCCACAATATATGAACAAACATATTGACATAAGCAAAATCACATGTCAGAAGATATGTCGAACATAACCACATAATCACAACATGGTAGCATATAATGATGGAAGATACATGATAATGGGCAATATTGATATACTACTTTAGGAAGGAAAATGCACATAATCATTGATTGGTGATCGCTTCCAATTATTTGCCGATATACCATTAAGTTAGAAGTGAAACACTCAACAAAACTCTTAAATTTTGTCGAAAAAATTTCAACGTCTTTAAACGACGTCGATTTTTTTTTTAAAAAAATAAAAAATAAAAATTTTGATGCCAGCAGCGAGCGTCGAAATTTTTTTTGACGCCTGCTGCCTAGTTTTGTCGGAAACATTTCGACGTCTTTAAACAACGTCGAAATATATTTTTTTAAAAAATTAAAATTAAAAATTTCAACGCAAGCAGCAGGCGTTGAAAATTTTTTTGACGCCTGCTGCCTTGTTTTGTATGAAACATTTCGACGTCTTTAAAAAGACGTCGAAATATTTTTTAAAAAAAAATTAAAATTAAAAATTTCGATGCAAGTAGCAGGCGTCGAAATTTGTTTTACGCCTACTACCTAGTTTTGTCGGAAACATTTCTTTCTTTCCTTGCCGAGTGAAATCGAGGCGGGAATTCTCCTGCCTCTATTTTTTTTTCTACTCTTCTTTTCTTTAAATACTTCGTTTCTACCTCATTCCTTTCTCTCCTTTTTCTTCTTATCATTTTTTTCTTCTTTCCTTATTCTTTCTTCTTTCTCATATATTTTTTCCTTGATCTAATTTTTCTTCTTCTTTTTTCAGGTTATGGAAATTTTTGGATTCCGAAATTTATATAAAGGTTAGTACAATTTTTTTAACGGGCATTTATTTAATTGTTTTCTAATTTTTTTTGAAATATTTTTTTTTAATTAAAAGATTTCGACGGTTCGATTTCCGTCGTGTGGCGGAAATCGAGCGGGGCGATTTTCGCCCCGCTAATACTGCATACAGTCGCACACAGTATTCTCCAATACCGCGTAAGCCTGCCCCTTTTATTATTATTATTTTTTTTCATATCGGCGCCTTTGACAGGCGCTGATATTAATATTTTAATATTTTAATATTTTTAAAAAACATTTTGACGTCTGTTGATAGACGTCGATATGAACATATCGACGCCTGCTGACGTCTATAAGTTGGCGTCGAAATTTTCGACATTTTGACGCATTCTTGGACGTCGAAATATCCATTGTTACTCTGGTCTTCTTCCACTCATTTTTGACGCTTTTACTGGCGTCAATATGTCATTTTGACGCTTGTTGACGTCGAAATATTAGTTTATTTTGACGTCAAAAAATAGATGATTTGTTGTAGTGAAAGAAATGCATCAAATTCCAATAGTAGTCAAATATACTAGAGTTCGAATTCAAAGTATTTATACATTATCCAAAGTATAACTCTATTTGTACTAATCATTCAAAGAATATACGGGAAAGAGAAGACTTAAATAGAAGTATCCAACCATTTTTTTTGGTGAAACTATGCTGAAATTTATGTATATAGCATGAAGATATTTTTTGGTATATATTCCTTTTGGATTCATAAAAAAAAAAAAAAATGGGGGTATATAGCATGAAACAATGCTAAAAAATTTCCAAGCAAATCAATATATTGTGTACAACAATTACAATGCATCATCACCCAACCATAACGTCAACAATTAGCATGAATTCTGATTCAACAAGTTAAAATTTACCAACAATATGGCAATTACAGAGACAGAACAAATTATAGTGAGAGGATTAAAAAGTAAGTATAAGGAGATTACTGATGTTTTCTTTAGATACCAGCCATTCAAAGAATATACACGAAAGAGGAAACTTAAATAGAAGTAACTTAATTTAACCCAACTAATCAACATACGAAGCAACATACCTGCTCACAATAAGCAACATACTAAGAGATTGTCAGAATTCTTGAACTGAACTAGGATCTTTGAAGAGTTCTTGAATGAAAGAAGAAGAAGAAGAGAAGTAGAAGAAAAATAGTAGTAGAGAACACAAGAAGAGAAGAAGAAGACGACTAAGAGAGAAAGAAAAGAGATCTTTATTTGAATATGCATCTTGCTTAGCTTCTACATGATTCTCCATTCATCTTATATACTTATTCCAATTACCTAGAACCACCTTTTAGTTACATCCGAAAATGACAATCAAACCTCTCACAAAAATGACTATTAAACCCCTCACAATTTCAGTTATTGCATCTCTACTTACAAGAGAGTAAAAAGTGAAAATGAGAAAGAAATATTTATCCGGTAACGTAGATCCTTAACATCACCCCCTCTTCCAGATAAGGCTTGTCCTCAAGCCTTAAAGCAATGAAGGATTGTTGCAATTCCTTCAAGAGCCATTAGATATCTCAAGGGGGGCCTTTATCAATCTCATCTCCAGCTACGCAAGGTACCACTGAGAAACATACCATCATTTGCTACCATACTAAGCATCATACCAACTCAGAATAATTAGAAGAAAAATGTAAGAGAGGAGGGGAGGAACAATATAACTAAGGCCTAGATACAATGTAAATATAGCCTAAATACAATGTAAATATGGCCTAGATATAATGTAAATTAGAGAAATCCTAATTTCAAAGAAACCCTACCTCACAACAACCGACGGAAGAACAAGAAGTACAAGCTAGCAACAAGGAAAATAAAACATAATAGTCTCGCACAGTCTCACACAGATACAAGTCGATAAAAAGGTTACTTGGAAGGGTGGTTGTCGTCTCAAGCGTCGACGAACCAAGATATCGTGTTGACGTCCACAGATCCAACATAGATTGTTGTGGTCGCACATAGGCGAAAACTTGTCGCCTATCTCGCACACAGGTCGGGCTATAGGGTAATTTGTGACGATAAAGTGGGGGAATCACGGGTTTTGTTCGGGCCGAATGAAACTGCAGAGATTTGGCAAAATTCATAAGTCTACCACCATTGTTTCGATCTATTTCCACCAAGTTTCATGAAACCAAGTGAAATTCTACCCATGGGAGAATTCACTGGTTTCAGGTTTCATGTGTAAACTCATATTTTGCGAAATCACCGATTTCACAAAACAAACTCCTAGTTTCAACTACTAAACATGGTTTCAAGTCCGATTTTGTTTTCGAGCAAAACTAAAATCCAAAATAGGGACAAACAAACACGCCCTTAGGGGCTTTTGTCTAAATTATATGATTTCTTCGATAGGATGTAAAAAGTAGCTTATTATCATGACCTATAGTATCTACCACTTTTTAGATTCTATTTATTATGTACCGATTGCCTTGGGTAGTGTATGGTAAATATGATGTTTTAATTTAATGTTTGAACTTGATAGTGACTTACATTCAAGTTTAATTACAATATATGTTATGCTTTTTTGAAAAACAGAAGCCTACAGACTAGACATGTAAAGTCACCCTTGATGTAATATGTTTTTTTTTTACCAGAAAAAAAGAAGTGACTAGATTAATTCCTGACAAAGCTAGGGCAAAAAAGGTCAACATATAAAATTTCCTCCAAGTCAGGAGGCCTAATCGATGACCAAACCAAAGCATCCCGGTCTTGTCGAGCCCTATTTGCAAGCCCAATGAGCAGTTTTGTTAGCTTCTCTATAACAAAACATAAAATTTTCAACATTACATTGAGGTGCTAAGAAAAAAATATCCGCAACCACCGAGCTAAGTTCCCATGGCACATCAATCCTTTTGTTCAGCATGTCAACCAAAATTTTGGAGTCCGTCTCCACTTGAAAACGTGGGAGATTTTGCTCCAAGGCAAAAATAAGACAGTTTTTAATTGCCACAGCTTCTAAATACAAGGTAGAGTTACCAAGTACAAAAGTACTCAGAACAAAAGAGCAGAAGCCTTCAGAAGAGCGAATCACAGCACCCAGACCACCTGCATTATTGACAAACGAAGTGTCACAATTTATCTTAAGGAGGCCATGTGGCGGAGGACTCCATTTAACAACGAGAGATTTACTTATTGAATTGCCCTCAGGTTTTAATATACTGAAATGGGATTCAGTGAAAGCAATTATTTGCGTCGCCAAGGCCATGGGGGTAGGCTGCCTAACTTCATGCACCAAGAAATTTCTAGCGTGCCAGTTATTCGAAACCAAATTTCGTGGTTCCATTAATCGATTAACCGATTCCAATTATCATCCCTAATCTCTCTCTTTCTAATACACCAACATGCTATACTATATATTCAGTGTCATTTAGTGTTAGGTTTTGAGTCATTATTATTTTTTTCTAACCATATTATTACGTTGATAAATTATTAACTTACAAAGGCATGGTTACAACCTTAGAGTTAAAGAAGTCTTATATTTTATTAATGGGGGTGAAAATTTTTGCATTTCAAAGTAATAACTTTTCAATAACATACTCATCGAAAATTATTTACAGCTTATAAGATGCAGAGTGAAAATGAATATGATAGTTTAGCCTCGAGTTAGTTCAAAACTTGTTTAATATTCTAAAGGTAAACTACTTACTAATCAGATAAAAGATAAAAGAAACTACTCACGATAGCAGCAGAAAAGATGCATTCGAGGAATCGTTGTGTTTGTTGTTCATCGTTTTCTAACAAACTTTCACAAAATCATTGGGACAATGTCATCACTCTTCATCTAAAGAGTCGTCGGTTTGCTGAATGAGAGAAACAATAGGTGTTAAGATTTGGGCACAATTTCATATAATAAGATTATTAAGTTTGAGAACCATTGTTTGGAATTCAGTTCAGTAGGAAATTTAAAATGAAAGATATTTTGAGACTTCATATATAGTTTTGGTAGTTTGACAAATCTATTTATGTTTTTACTCATTTTCCTAGAAGTATTTATGATTTTGATATTTTTCTTGAAAAAATCTCGTTATCACGTGAGACGCACGTTATTATCCAAATGTAACAGGAAGCATAATATTAGTATCACGCTGATCATCCGCTTCTTCTCCTCGTCCAGCCCCCCTCTCTCCATTTGATGGCCCGATTCCTCTCCCGAGCCCTCATTGGAACTCCCCGAACCCTAATCCGAGATCCTTGCTCTTCTCACCGCCACCACTTGCTCCCTGCACGCTTTCTCGATGTCCGCGGTCGCTCCGACCGATCGGCGAGGCCCGAGCTCATCGAGCTCGACCTCGGCGCCGCCGAGAGGGAGGAAACCGAAGTCGACGTCTTCCGACGCGTCGACGATGCGATCCATGCAATTCTGATTCGAAAATCTGCCCCCGACTGGCTCCCTTTCATCCCCGGGTCGTCCTACTGGGTCCCACCGCGCCGACGAGCGAATGGCCTTGTGGAGCTGGTCGGAAAACTAGCCAATCCGCTCTCTGAGGAGGAGACCATGTCCTTGACGACGATCCATGGTTGGCCTTCGTCGTCATACTTCGTGGAAGGTAATACATTTGGATACGATCTGCTTGGTTGTGGTAATTAGGAATCACTGCATTTTTTTTCTAACAAAATCATGCAAGTAGGAATCACTTTTTGCCAATGCTGATGATAAGAATCTAATAAATATTTGTGCTTCGTGTTGTTTTCTTAATTGAAGAGATTCTTGAAGATCTATGCTAAGTTGTTTACCTTTTGTTTGTATCTTGGTAGTTTGTCATGGGCATAAGATCAATGTGTCCTTATCCGTAAAGAATTCCTTTTTACTTCCCTATCCGAGTTATCATCTTGACCCTATCATATTCAAAGCTTACTCTGGCTTTGACCAATGATTCCCAAATCCCAAATATCAAACTTGTCCAGGATGAAGGAACTGATATTGGATTAAGCTAGATGCTATGTTGCATGCCATCTCATTCTCTATTGTATTCAGCTCTAGTTCGTAAGCTACTCTTCTTGTTCGAATTGAAGGATTTGAAGGGGAAGGGGAGGAAGGGATTCCCTATCCCTTGTTTAGAAAAGTTTTTTTATATGTGGAGGGGAACAGAATCTCGCCAAATCCCTCCTTTCTACATATTTTTCAATTCCCCCAAATCAGGAGAATTTACCCTCTCTTCTCTCCCCTTCTTTTCCGCTTCCTCTCATTTCCTCTCCCTTATTAACATGTTCCAAACAAGCCTCGGTCAGAGTTTCTGCTGATGCAGTCTGTACTGTAAACAACTCCTTAGAAGAACTGTCTATCAGGGAAGAATGGCCCTTGTGCACAAAATGAAGCAACAAACATCATATATTTGAAGCGACGAAACCTACTCTGGGTTTGACCAATAATTCCCAAATATCCAACTTTGTCCAGGATGAAGGGACTGATATTGGATTTAGCTAGATGCTATGCTGTATGTGATCTTGTTTCTCTTATATTCAGCTCTAAAAGCTATCTTAGATCAAAATTTCTGCTGATGCAGTCTGTGTAGAACACAATTGCATATTTTGTTCAAAAATAATTATAGCCTCGTATGCTCTCACATTCTATGTTCATTGATTTATGTGCAACAAGTTTAGTTTATCTGAAACCAGAGATAAGTTACCATGGCTAACTAAGGAACAATTCTTTGTAGAAATGAAAGGAAAATCTTTCATTGTTTGGCATCATAGCAATTATATTCACTATTGTTCCATTTAATTGTTGAAGAATAGTATTGTTTCTATATGTACTTCTACTAGTTCATTCTTGCAGTTTTCTTTCCAACAAAAAAATTCATGCATCATGGCTTATATATATTGAACATACGCAAGTTTCTCTCGGTGGTCTAAGGGGTGTCTTCAATATTATATTATGACTAGTTGAGAACCCACGCCTTGCGTAATTATATGTACATATAATTTAAATTTAAATAAATTTAAAATTATGAAAAAATTATTTAAACTAATTTAAATTAAATTATATTTTAAATAGTTATATTCATACTTAAATAATTGTGAATAATAACAAATATCATATATGTAAAAATTTATAAGCGTAGAGCATCAGCAAAATAATAAATATTAATTTAATTTAATTTAATTTATATAATTATAAAATCCAAAAATATATTTGTTTTAAATATGATTTTCATTTTTACTCTAAATTTGAAACCAAAACTTAACCAAATACACCAATATATACATTAATGCCTTGTTTGGATGAGGTGAAGCATGGTTTAATAATGTATGGTATGGAATTGTATTGTATGGTATGGTACTGTAAAAATTATTATCTTGTTTGGAAGGATGGTATGATATGATATGGTTAAATAATAGTAACTATGGAGGAGAACGACGTCTTGACTAAGTCGATCAAGAATTATAAATAAAAATCTAATCTGATATGGGTATATAAAGGGCATAAGAGGAATTATAAATTTTGATTGACGATATTTTAGAAATAAAATTTCATGAAACCATGAGAAACCACCAAATCCATGGTTTGAAAACTTGGCCAAAATTTTATAGTTTTCAAACCATGAGATTACCATACCATACCATGGTCACTTATTAGAAGTCTTCCCAAACATAAAATTAAACCATACCATACCATGATAAACCATACTCTACCATGAAACAAACAAGGCCTAAATGTAAAAAAAAATGCATAAATTAAACTCATTGTAATTAATTACTATATTTGAATGTCATAATTCTAATATTGGTAGTCGAATTATTTTTTATTTCAATCTTTTCAACTAAATATGTCCATTTTTAATTGTATAAAACAATATATTTAAATAGATACCACTTATTGGGAAAGACGTTATGGTGCAGCGGAAACAATGGACAATTATCAGGCCACAAATAAAGCCTTTCCCGCTTGAGAGAACTTGTGAGAAACCAAACTCCATAGCCAACCATAAATGCAGACAATATATCTAGTTCAGGATGCACAAAAATAAATGACAATAGGAACACACACAATTTTTAACGTGGAAAACCCCTTCAAAGCGACGGGTAAGAACCACGGGACCTAGTACATATTAACAATCCACTATAATGATTAATGAGTATACAAAAGAGTCTCTAACAACACCTAGAATCGCAAACAGTCACTGTCGATCATCAACAAAGTGGAAACAATCCAATGGCAAACCACAAAATCACAAATCAACGAAAAGATAAGAAGGATCAAGAAAAGAAATCACCAAGACAACTACTGTTCATAGCAATCGGGCAAGGTTCTAGTTATCCAAATGCAATCTCCACCGTTCATATCAAAGAACAAGGAGTCGTGAATAAGCTCACCAAAAATCATCTTGATCGGCACTATTACTAAAAAAATTTCATCCTTGGTAGAGCTTTTATGCACGTATCAGCACTATTATCATCAGTATGTATCTTTTCAAGCTCAAGAGACTAAGAGTCAAAAACATCACAGATGCAAGGGTACCTCACATCAATATGTTTGGATCTACCATGGAAAGTAGGATTCTTACCAAGATGAATAATATTCTAACCATCACAAAGCAACACATCTTCAGTGTGAACCAAGCTCGTTCACAAATTTCTTCATTCATAGCAACTCCTTGCATGCTTTAGTGGTTGCAATGAATTGTCATGGTAGCTCCCCCCGCAAAGGTAATCAAATACCCAGAAGTAGATTTTCTTGAATTAATATCTCCGGCCATAGAATAGGCTTCCCAATCCCAAAATATAGCTTCAAACTTGAAGGGCCACAGAGATATCCCAAAATCCACTTTACATCATTCCAATGCTCTTTTCCCTGATTATAAAAAAATCTACTAATTGTACCAATTGCATGCGCTATATCTGGCCTAGTGCAAATGCTACGTTTATATTTACATTTTGTTAATACTTAAGTGTGAATCTTAGTCTTTAAAAATTATAAAATGTACTATATTTATAGATATATTTTTTTAATTTTTCCTATAGTTTTTGTATATATTATTATTTTGAATAATTACTAAAATTAAAATATTGAATTTTTAATATGTATATATATATATATAAGCAAGATTAAAAGATGCTACATGGCGTATTCAGAAATAAGTTCTGCTGATGTGGCAGATGTAGTATTGATTTATTCATTATTTAATTTGGAACATTCATTTTGATAGTTATTTGCATAAATTTCCATTTTAAGTTTTTAACTAATAATGCTTATTACCTTCTTTATTATTGATTTATTCATCACTAAATTTGGACCATTCATTTGCATAAATGTTCATTTTGGCCGGTCAATATTTATTACCTAATTTAAAGCATTCATTTATATTAATGACTCTAATGTTATCGATTTAATTTCTAATTAATGTAATCGATTTAATTCTATACTAAATAATTCTTTATTTTATTTTGTTTTAATTAATATTGTCAATTTATATACACTCAATTTTGACATGCGGCATTGTAGCAACAAAATAAGGGTGATGTGGCACATTTTTAAAAAAATGCAATATTATCTTTTAATAATGTTTTTCATTCGTTGTTTTAATTGATATTGTCAATATTATATGAAACCAGAGACAAGTTACCATAGCTAACTAAGGAACAATTCTTTGTAGAAATGGAAGGAAACTATTTCATTGTTTGGCATCATAGCAATTATATTCACTATTGTTTGATATAATTGTCGAAGAATATTATTGTTTCTATATGTACTTCTACTAGTTTATTCTTGCAGTTTTCTTTCCAACAAAAAAATTCATGCATCATGGCTTATATATATTGAACATACGCAAGTTTCCCTTGGTGGTCTAAGGGGTGTCTTCAATATTATATTATGATTAGATGAATTGGCTGCAGGTACCTCTCCACATCCAGTCAAGAAGAGTCGAAAAAAGCTGCCAGCACAATCTGATGACGAGGAATGATCTGTAGCCAAGCAAACAGATACATCAGGGTAAAGTGACATGTTTCCTAAAGTTCCACTGTTTGTTGCGAAGGTGTATGCGAGACAACACCCATGTTGGTATTCCATTTCAAAAAACATGTAGTTATGATAACTACATCACCCAGGTCTCAACATGAGTGTCTCTCGTAAAGCTCCAGTTTGCATTGTCAAGCTCTTGTTGTAAGCTAATTTGTGTGCCATATTGATGGTCGCATCACTTTAGGAAAGAATTTATGAGATCTGATCTGATAGATTTTAGTGGAGATTACGTTGTATCTCTAAATATTGCACTTGGCTTGGGTGCATTTTTTAGTATCTCATGTGTGCAGAAGGGGTGTAAATAGAAAATGAACTAATTGACTTTAACTTAATGTTACCTGCTGCCAAGGTGTTTTCTAAAGTCTATCAATTATGCCGTATCTTATTTAAATTCTTCATCTGGTTAGCAGTGCAAGGATCAAACTTTTCCATAAGCTGGCACATCTTAGACTTCTTTACAAAACTAAGAATATATAAGAGAGCAGGGCTCAAGATTTAGCTTAATTAGCATTGTGCATTATTGCTCGTTGATCATATTCGACTATTCGTTGTTTTTCTTAAATTATATGTTTGAGTTGCTTTCTATTAGATCGTTGATTAGGTCGACACCCAAAATCAATCAACCGTGAAAAAAGAAGATTTTTTGCGAGGCAAACTTATGTTCTCTCTGCTTTATTAGATCTTTGTTCTTACAAAGCAGAACTGTTTAAATTTCATCTTCTGTTTGCTTTATTATAATATACCTCTGCTCTTGTGAAACGCAAATGCTTATGTTGGATGGATTTCTCTTTGCATTTCTTAGCATGGACGGTCGAAGGTGGAATTAGAAAATGTTGAAGGTAGTGCGCAGTGTCTTATACTGTTTGAATCTCTGCCGCAAAATATTTCAGTTAATAAAATAATCTGAATACAATAATATATACTGTGATTATATATATATATATATATATATATATATATATTCTATTCCGAGCCTAATTTCATATTCTCATTTCTGTGTTTACAGTGAACCAGACAGAATAACGCTAGGTCGCTAGGGCATGTACAACTCCAGAAAATGGGCATGAGATCTGCTAGAAAATGGGCATGTACAATAATACATTACGAAACATTGGATCCACTTATGAGACTTTATGGATCATGACAAAAATTAGAATACTTTATAGCTTTTCTCAATTTTTTTTTTAAATTTTAACTTGTAACTTGGAAGCTTGAGGTCTAGATAGATTATATATGCAATCAGTCTGATGATCTTTCTCGAGTTTAGGATTTGTATAAATAATGAATAAATTTCCATGAATCTTATTTGTTGTATTCAACTATTAAATTGTGTTTTGGTGAAGAATTACAGTATATAATATATAACTTATCATGTAGCATTTTTAGGGGTGAGAAAAAAAAGTGAAAATTCGGTTAATCATAAAATTGAATTGAATTTTTTAGTTAACCACTTCGACTATTTTGATTTCAATTCTTATTTTTTAAACTTTTAATTTTCGATTTCAGTTTTTGAATATTGGTTAATCGTTAGCCCACCGATAATCAGTTCATATTTAATTTTTTACGCTCTTATTTTTTATATATTTTTTTCTCTAAAATTATATAAAGTAATACATTGAATAATATTTAAATTATATTTTATTCTTCAAAATTTTGACTAATTATATATATTTTTTAAATATAAATAAATACAATGATATGAAATTTTTGAAAAGATTATGATACGAAATTTTTGAAAATATTATAATATATATATTTATTAAACAAAAATTTAAATTTCATATTGAACATATTCAATTATTGTAATTGTTTATGATGATATTATTTTTTTACTTTTTATTTATTAATATTATGTTTAATTTTTTAAAAATATTTTTAATATTTGAAATGAGCTTTGTATTTTGTATAATTTTATTGTTTTTATATATTAAAAAAATTTATTGATTAATCGAATTGTAAAAACTAAAACTAAGGTACCAATTAACCAAAATTAGTTAATCAGATTATGATTAATGATTCTAAAAAACCAAGCATAAACTGATTTAAGAAATTACTAATAGACCGAATAATCCGTGCATGCTCACAGCTCATTTGCATTTTCTACTTATTAATATGCCGTGCAAGACTACCTAAACGCGTTGACTCACTCCATAACCACAAGTTTAGAAAGTGCCGTGGTTGAGCATCTCCTCCCGTCGCCATTATTGACCGCCCCCATCTGACATCAGAAGCATCTCTAATGCTTCCTTTGTGCTAATCTATTCCTTCTTTGCTACAATTATTTTGGCCAGTGATGTTTCATGGAAACAACCTATAATATATCAGGAATATATATGAAATATAAAATCTTATAATGCAACCCTTTCATAGAATCTAACCAATAACGTTTATCTCACACTGAATATAAGTAATCCAAATTGGTGATCATTCTTTCACCATTGATGTGACCAACTCGCTATCAGATCTGCAACATCATTATCAACAGTTGCCAAGAATGATTTTTCAAATCACAGAGCAAAGGAGTTTATTCACGTTTTTGAAACAAAGACTGATGCAGAACAAAATATTGCAAGAAAGAGAAAAAGGCACCTGAGCATCACTCAAGCAATATGTTATTTCAAAATAGTACTAGATGAGATTGTAAAAGGCAAATGCTCATAACTTTTCATCAATCAGGCTTCAGGGAAGATGTTGGTATAAATGAAGAAAAAATACATGAAAATTAACGTAGCAGCAAGCATGATTTTAAATTTTGAACCGTACCGCTACTGGTAAATACCGGGCGTATCGCCCGATATTTCATAATACCGCCCATACCTAGTGGTACTGTACCTGATACCCGGCGGTACCACCTTGTATGGGCAGCAGTGCAGCTGCTGCTGAGCACCATATAGCTGCTGACCAGACCGTATCGTGTATTGATACGGTACGATACTGATCGTTACCAATACCGGTACCGGTATTTAATACCTTGGCAACTAGTAAAATTCTTTGATAATAATTTGCCTTTAATATCTTCCAAGTTTCTAAACCGTTAAGACATTGACCATAAAATATGACGACGAAGAAGTTAAAGAAGTAATTGAATCACTTGAATTTCCTAATATTTACATCGCAAAAATGGAAGAAAATTTTGAAAGGAAAAAAGAAATCACCTTTTCTTAACAAGGCCCTAAAAGAATTACTTACAATTTGGATAAATGCATATACATCTCCTCTTACATCTTTTGTAGCAAGTTACTTATCTTCCTAAGTTCCTTTAAAGCTGAAATGGCTGTATTCTGACCTTTACCTCCAAGAATGTTGTTTGACAAGTTATCCAATGTGTCAAATTTTCCCTTTTCTTGCTGGAAGAATGCTTCAATGACCTACTCAAAATAAAAACCATGAATCATCACTAAACACTAAGAAGTTTGATTAGCCATAATAAAAGACAATGTTCTAAATTTAGGTACGCAATGTTCCTCCCATAATTAGGATATTACATCACATTTTCAATATACTTTGATTTCAAAAACCATTGTTGTTTTGAAAGAATACTAAAATGAAATTTAAAATCATGATAATCAAATATTCAGTTGCAAGTATCACAGAATATGAAAGTGAGTGCAGATAAAAAATCTTTCCTTCCTATCTAACAGGAAAAGTTTATTAGTAATCAAAATACAAGAAAAGACAACTGTAATTTACTAAGCATTCGTCACCTGAATATTCTCAAGCATGGATTTTCCGATGTTTTTTAAAGCACCCATCATCTTTTTGTCCCCCGTTTCAACCCTCTTGTTAACTCCAGAGGAATTATTGGCCTCCTCACAAGTCGCACTATCAGGACCATCTTCTTTTATGTATCCAGTACCAGCAGATTGTTGTGACTCTTGATTTACTTGGTTTGAGTCTCTACCAAACTTCCATAACCACTGAAATACACCTGCAGCTGGTTTCCATTCTTTTGGAACAGCTACTTGTTCTGGCAGAGCATCATCACCAACAAGAGAAGTGGCTTCAGCATGTTGAACTGACTGACTGTCAAGATTTTCACAAGAAGGTTCCTCCAAATTGATTGTTTCTTCATTTTTGTCACCAAGAAATGAACTTGTAGTTACACTGCTTTTCTCTGATTCATTCTCATGGTCACTACTTATGTCAAGAGGACTAGTAGATTTGGAGAATACCAAAGAGTTATTTCCATTTACAAGTGTTTCATCAGCTACACAGTTGGAGGTCCTCTCATCATCCAAATTCACTGGAAAATCTTTTTGAACATCTAAGTTTGAGACAATAGGTGACTCATGACCATCACATATAGCATGGTCTTCAACAGTTTCAGTATCATTAGATGAATCATCAAAAAGTTGTCGTCTATCATACAACCGAGCATGTGTGATCTTCCCCTCATATGGTTCTGAATTTGTCCTAGATAAACTTAACTTATCAGTCAAAATTTTCCCTGTTCCCCATGAACTTGCGTCACCATTTCGTTGTTTCTGATCAAGTTCTTCATCCTTGTGCAGCACTCTCCATTTCTCTTCCCAATAACTATCTGGTATTACATTTAGTGAACTGATAGGCAAAGCTGAAGCAGATGGAAGACTATACCTTCTACTATCCCTGAGCTTATTCTTGTTTAAATTTTTTTCAGATGAAAAGGATGGTATGTTTGATTGAAGAGAAATGATCTGCAATGATTTTGCCTTCTCTATGAGTTTCTTCGTATCAGGATTTTGTGGAAAGTTTAGTAATCTTTGGAGGCAAGTGGTTGCAGTTTCAGTAGCTAAAAGAGAAGATCTCTGATAAAGAAGCATTGAGACTGCCAAAGCTGCAATAAATGCCCCTCGATGAGAACCCAAAACCTTAAATTTGCACCCCACATCATTGTCTAGGCATCTACTATTCGAAAAACAAAATAGCTCATCCCAAATCAGCAAAAGATCATCAAGGCCAAACTCCCGTCCAAATAGAACACGCAACCAACGGAGGGCAAAGTACTGAGGTTCCACCTCAAGCTCAACGAGATGGTTATGAAGAGAAAAATCCACAATGGATAGCAAATTATACAATGCTGATGAGGCTTCAATGACGGGAGGTAAGTTTGTACTGGAACCAACTACAGGAGAGAAAAAACTTGCCATGGCAACCACACCTTGAGCTCCATTCATTAAATTATCAAACATGCAATAAGCATCATGTTCCAAAAATCTTTTAGATAAGACAATACCCAACTCACCTTCTGCTCCATAAGAATCGCTTAACAAAAATAAATCTCTTGTATCAGGATCAAGTTCATCAAGACTGTTGTCATTGCTAGATTTGTGGATACCTTTATCTGTTTCAATCCCAGATTCCCAGTTTCTGACCCTTCTTATTCCATAATTTGAAGGCATGTCGGACTCCACTGATGAGATTCCATCAAATTCATCGTTGAAATAATTATCATAAAGTTTTTGCATTTGAAACAGGTAATCCAAATCGGCATAAAGCACATATACCAAAGGAGCCAAGAGTTCATGCATTCCTGTAATGAAATGGCAGAATAAATGTATTGACTAGTGAACATACATGGAAGATAAACTAGGAAGGCACAAGAGAAATGTCATTCCATGTAAAAAGCACAAAGAAGGATTAGTTCCACCTGTGAAAGGACATCGTTATTTTCCTAATCCCTAGATAGATATGGTTATTTCTTGAACAATATTGGATGAAATAGGTAACAATATTAACAATAACATTCATAAAAGGTGCGTGGATGAAATAGGTAACAATATTAACAATGACATTCATAAAAGCTTGCCTTGCCGATATCCATACTCTGGATGCTGAAGACACCATAACAACAATATTCTTTTTAACATAGCCTGACATAAAGGTGCGTGGAAGTAGCCTTGATGTTCAGGATACAACCTGGACAAGTCTTGGTCGAGCAGTTTCCCCAACTCGGCATTTTTGAAGAAGCGACCCCAAGTGCTATCTATATAAGCAGCAGATCATGTTTGCTATTAGATGCCGTACAGTAACAAGACAAAATTTCAAAAGAAAAAGGAAATAATTGCTTGATATTTTCAATCAATGAGATTCATTTATCTCAACATAATGAAATTTATTTAATTCACAAAAAAATGATCAAATGGTGGACTGGACGAGCCATTCTGGTGTTCCAGTTAAGGTTCTCAGCGAACTTGCAAGAGAAATACCCCAAATCAAATTACAAGGTCAAGTTTGTAGGGTTTCTCATGATTACACCAAGGAAAAATTAATTACATGCTCTAATTCATGCATATACTATATAACTAGAGTTATGTTAAGAAGACTAGTAGATGATGTAGAGCCAAAAGTTCAGCTGAGACGAGCATACCTGGATTTTGTGACAGGGGATTATCCAGCGCAAGATCAGGAGATGCATCCCCTTCTTTTGGGATATGATGCTCTATAAGAAGACGACGCCTCAGATTTGCATATCTGCAATTCAGAAACTAAGTTAAGGGATCACAGACAGATTTAACATGAAACCATACAGCACAGAAAATTATGTTGCGAATATCCAGTAAAAGAAAGATATAATCTATATCAGAATGGTAAATAGCATTATATGTTCAAACGAAAGAGAAGCATATCGATTCCTAAGCAGAAAGAATGATTCTTTTTAGGCAAAAAAAAGATGGGCAACAAAGAAAATGAGTTGTAATTTCTTTGACAAAGGATTAACTCGGATTCAAACTCACCTCCTCCGGGTATCTGCGGTGACGCGGCGGAGATCACCAATCGAGGCCGATGGCGAGCTCGGCAGTACCCCGAGACCAATACGCCAGCGGACGCTCCGTAGATGGGAGAATCGTTCCCGTGGCATCGACGAGCCCCCGGAAGCGGAGGCTTCAGCAAGAGTTGAGCTCATGGACCTCCTCAGCAGGTACAACCTCCGAGAAAGCTCAAACGCAAGAAAGGCGGCGCCTTTTGGCGTGCAACAAAAATTACCTCGCAGCGAGAGATGGCAAAATCGGAAAGCAAATGATACAGAAAGCGAACAAGAACGGCTCTAGTGGTGTGGAAGGAATGAGGAAAGGCAACACCTTTGAAGAGAAATCAAAGTTTGCAGGTGCAGCTCGGAACTAAAGTTGAGTTTTTTCTTTCCAGCAGTGGCAGAGGGTTTTAGACGGAAGACAAAGGCAGCTAAAATAAGGCTTTATCTCCATTGGCCTCGGGAAGAAAAGAGGATAACCATTGAAAGTTTCTTTCTACTCTTCTCGGTTGATTTTTGTTGGTTTGGTCAAATTGTGAAGGAACGGAAGGGAGACGAGAAGATGAGAAGGAAAGCAAGAAGAAAGAGAAAGTCTGATGAGAGAAATGGAAGAGTTCGATTTCTTCACAACAAAGTCAGTGGATGGAAGATTAGCTATCTTTATTTCTAAACGTAACATCAAACTCCGAGCCAAAAAGAGAACTCATCATTGTTTATAACCTTTTACTTTTCTTTTCCTCTACATACATAATAATTACATACGGCAATTAAATTAAAACATTGATTTGCTCGTGCATGAGTTGTTTTCCATTGGATAGAGAGCGGAGAACGGGAGAAGTATGACGAGTGCAATTAATATGGGCAGTCCGCTCATTAAAAAATTTATGAGCTAGTGAATATAAATTTTAATCGATAAAAAAATAATTAATATTAATAGAAATCTTTTTTTATATAAATATTCAGTCGCTAAAATTCATATTCATTCGTTCAAAAAAAATTACAAGTACAGTGCAAGATTGGATAAGAGAGAGAATAAGAGATGCTGAGAAATATTTGTATTAATTAATTACAAAAGCAATTAATGTTTAATTATAATTGCTGCAGAATGATTAAAAATTAATCTTCTAAAAAATGTTACAGAATGTTTCCGTGACTCAGCAGTGACGTGACAGATGTAACTTCAATTACTCTTCCTAATTAATTGGACAACACTCTATCGAACCACGCGAGCCGCCGGTTCGTAATTTGGCCGGTCCAATTAGTTTAATTACCAATTAATTTCAGGTCCAGCAATTAACAGAGTCAACCCAAAAATTAAATTAGAAAAAATGAACCGAACCAAAAACCGGTTCGATTTTTACATTTGAACCTAAATTTGGGCACCTTTCAAGGTTTAACTACATCAGCATTATAACCTTTGATATGATCCGAAAAAGATTGCATGATTGGGACTATTAACGAGACAAATTCAACGAACAGAAATAAGCATCATGAAACTTTATAGTACATAACACATCAAACCACCGAATTCTTTTGTCCATATTAACGTTAAATAAATAATGTCTTGGGAATTTTGATTCCCCAACTTTCCAACCCAATCATTGGTTTTATGTGTTATTATATGCGTAATGCATCTCCCAACTAAAGTGTGGTATGATTTGTTTAAAATTACGATCGATTAAAATATAAATATTTATTCGATCCACCAAGCACAAAACAACACCGATTTCTTTCAAGAATGACGAACTAACCTACTTAATTAATCTCCAATTAGGCATTAATTTTGTATATCAAGTAAAATATTTGGATTAATGTTAATATGGTGGGCTTGTCACATTAATTAGAATCGCTTTCTTCTTCTTACAACACCTAATGCAATAATTTATGACACTATTGATTGCTGAATTATAAAATTAGCTGGACCTAATGCAATCTCATATTATTTTTAGTGATAACTACGTCATAAGAGAAGTTTGATTAAATTATTATGATATGTATATTATTGAGACAGTGAGATGTATCCTAGCTTTTGTAAGATGATACTTTTATATTTATTTTTTTATAAAATAGTTTAGTATTTTTTGTGTGCTAAAAGTAGTTTAAAAAGAAAAATAGATAGAACACTGTACAGTATAATAATGATACTAGACAGTGCATTATAGTGGATAAGGAAAATAGTCATGTCCTATATTTATTTTGTATTAACAATCAAAATATCTTTTATATATTTCATGATCGAACGGTCGAACAAAATATTTTATATATATATATATATATATATATAATACTCAAAATATGATCAATATTAAAACACAAAAGAAAGAAAGAAAGAAAGAAAAAATATCGACAACTAAGGATTCGATCCCTAGTATAATTATTTATGATTTTTACCAACTGTGGGTAGCACAGTTAGTAACAACATATTATATGTTGTCTAAAGATCTATGATTTGATCCCTAATATAATTACATATTTTGACTTTCTATCTTTATTAAAAAAAAAAGAAAATATCTATGGCCCTCAATTTCTTGCGTCGAGATTTTTTTTGATACAACAAATCACCTTGTAGTCTAATGCCAAAGTACTCATTAGTCCACTACCAAGGAGTAAATTGCAAAATAAATGCGGTATAAATTATGTAGTTCAGTCCAACGTTGTACCAAAATGTGAAATTGTTATTCATTTTGCATTATTTTGAAGTACAAAATAGGACAAGAATTATTATCGATTGTTCATTTGTAAAAATGAACATGGAGATGACAAAAATCATACATTGAGACAATATAATAAACATCTTTTCTTGGTATAATAGTACAAACTATAAAATTACCCTAAAACTCTCGATCTACTTCAAAACCTAAAAGGAAAAGGGATAAATTTATCTTTGAAATATTGAAAAATGTGCAAATTTGCCCCTCAACTATATTTTTTACCAAAATTATCATCGACGTTACATAATTGGATCATTTTTACCCTTCTCGTTAACGAAAGTTCACGTCAGCAAACAGAATCCCACATGGCAAGTGCAGCTCGGCCACATAAAATGCCGATGAAAAATGACATATGACAATTATGTAGTGATAAGGGCAATTTTGGCTCAAAACATATTTAAATAGGCAAATATGAATCTTTTTCAATACTTTAGGGGCAAATTTGCATCCTTTTCAATACTTCAGGGGCAAATTTAATCATTTTTTCTTTTATATATTATTATCATTAATGTGATTCTAATTAACACTATAAGAATGATGTTGATATCATCTTTACCAAAATCAAGAAAATATAAACTTGACAATTATACTTTGTATTGTAACTGAAGTGTTTACTCAAAGATATGAAAAATTTTAGTCACTTATCATTGTAATAAGAAACCAATCAACATAGTAGGGATTAGTTCAGGTCGGATGGTTCGAGATTTGGCATGTCTCGATCCTGTCCCAATTTTGAGTCGGGATGCAAATATGTGTCCCAGTCTTAGTCCCGAATATGAAGCATCGTAATTTAGTCCTGGTCTCGTCCCGATTTTAAATTGGGACGGGATTATCCCCAAACTTTCAAATCGGGCCGGACCAGTTACTAATAATTAAATTTAATTAAGTTTTTATTTTAGTAAGTAAGAAATATCTTTTTGAATATTATTTTTGTTTCATCTTTAAAATTTATATTTCTCAAAAAATTTACTAAAGTATTTATTCAAATTCTAAGATAGAAACTAAACTTGCAGAAATCGTGCAATGAACATAAAACACGTTGTTTGGGCACTATATATATTTTATTCAAGGGAAATAGACAAAATTTGCATCTAAAGTATTGAAAAATATGCAAATTTGCCCTTGAAGTATTGAAAAGGGTGCAAATTTGCTCCTAAAGTATTGAAAAATGTTTAGATTTGCCCCTTTAAATATGTTTTGGGCCAAAATTGCCCTTGTCACTACATAAATTATCACATGCCATTTTTCATCGTGGCATCTTATGTGGCCAAGCTGCACTTGCCACGTAGGATTCTGTTTGCTGACATGGACTTTCGTTAACGAGAAGGGCAAAAATGATCCAATTATGTAACGTCGATGATAATTTTGGTAAAAAACATAATTGATAGATAAATTTGCACATTTTTCAATACTTCAGGAACAAATTTGGTCCTTTTCGATTTTTTATTTTCATTTGACGCCTCTCATTTCGCATTGTAGCAACAAATTGGCGAAAACGCATATTCGTTTTTTCCTTGTACTGTTTCTATACATTATTGTACTACAGTGACCCATGACAGTATGCAAAATGAATGAGCCTTAATTTAGTCTAATGGGAAGTTTATGATAAATTATATTGATTAATGAAGTTTGATGAACTGTATTTTACAACTAAAAAGACTGACCCAAAAAAGTATGCTTGGGTCAATGTTGTTGGGCTCGATAAGCTCTCCAACATCATTCTTACCTGGATTCTTGGTCCAGACTTGAACCAATATTTAAACCAGATCCAATCCATCCGGTCCACACGGAGTCCAATTCAAATCGAGCTGATTGGCCCAATCACGTTTCATCTACAGGTGACAATTAATGGCTCGCACGAGCCGCGAGGGATGACAAAATATAAAAGATTAAGACATATATTTTATTAAATACAAAACACCCGATCAGATAAATATTTAATTGCCTTGCTAACACAAAGTTTAATATTATTTCTTCTCTGCACATAATGGACATATTAATATTATATGTAGATTAAATAAACAGGGATCATCAATGAGTGTCTTTTGATGGTGATGTCACGATATAATGCACGCATGTGAAGTGCTTGTAAAGTCGTAAGAGTAGGATAAGAATGACAGCTGCCAACAACACCATTTGGGCCGACACGTCACATGCACCCGAAACTTAAGTCATCTTCTCCTCCGCAGCACGTAGCTGAATTACTCGAATGCGTCAAAGAAACTACACAAACACATCCGATAGAACTTGTCATCGATTGAGTCAGGATTTATACCTATCGAGATACCCTCAACTACCGCGAGCCACGTGGCGCCTGACTAGGAAGGAAAGGGTCCATATGGGTCAAGTCTGGCCTTAATCCAACCATCAGATCGGATGAAGGACACCGGCCTGCTCAATCTTACGTCATCAATTAGGGGGGAGTTTGTTACCAAATAATCTATCTAGATTAGAAATTTTGATTTAAATTATCCGAGGCCACTGTAATAATATATTTGATTGGACCATGTTGCCAGCAAACTATATTGCATTGGTACATGTGAGTAGCACGATTAATGAATTTATTATATGCTAGGTGCAAGCTCTATGGACTCGTATTATATTATGTGTTTTTTTTTTTCTATCTTTTCATTAAATGAAAAGAGAGAAGTTAGAAAGAGAAAGACACATAAGAGGTGCATAGAATAAATCCAATTAATGACATGTTGTATGTTGTCTAGATATTTAGAGTTTAATTCCTAGTATGATTATTTATTGTGACTTTTTATTTTTGTTTAAAAAAATTATATTGCATTGGTAATTCATATTCTCACAAAATTAGCAACGTAGACAACCTCCATGAAAGGTGTCTAAGTAGATTAACAATGAAGTAAGAATCTTATTTTTATTTTTTAACAAAAATATCCCTCACTCTCTCCCCTCTTTTTTCTAAGCAATCCTCTTCTCCTCTTCTTCTTCAACCTCGTCTCTTTCGTCTCAATCCCCATCTGCTCTTCTTCAACCTCATCTCATCTCGAATCCGACTCTCCTTTCTTCTTTCTCATTGTCGCGCTTCATTATCTCGTTTGATTCCTCAACAATAAAATTTAAATTTTCTAGTATAATGAGGCATCGTCGATAGTCGGTCGATAATGCCCCCAATTGTCGGTGATGCACCCAATAGTCAATGACGAGGTGTCGTTGGTCATCGGTGATCAGATCAGATTAGGTGTCGCTGGTCAGTGATGTCACTGGTCGCGACAATGGGGTCTTGCCGGTCATCGACGATGGGGTGTCGCAAATCGCCGACGACGGGTTGTCATCGGTTGTCAACCACGGGGTGTGGTTGTCGGTGATCAGATTGAGTGTTGTAAATATCAAATATCATGGGGGTTACAATTACTCCATTTTATTTGGAGGGTATTTTTAGTAAAAGAATATTATTTCCTTGGTAATCTTATTATTGTACCAAACATAACAATATGAATAACTAGTAAGATTATCTACGCGTACCAAACACTACAATATGATATTACCAATAATCTAAAATGTGACTATCTATGTTGATGGTAATATAGATTGTCTGGTAATATTATTTGACAATACATCAAATATCACTGTAAAGCAAAAGAATGTGTATGGATACCCGGTAGATCCTAAACTAGTTGGAACGTACCCGATTGGATAGGTTCCTGATAGATCCGAATTAAAATCGGGGTAGGGTCCAGGACAAAAATTAAGGAACCGATGAAAATTAGTTTTGGTTTCGAATCCGGGTCCAACACATCGGGTGCCTAGAACCAGAACTGATATCCAAAATTTGTACCTTAGAACTTGTTCATTTATCTTGGAACTTGTAAATGAATATGTTCCAATAAGGTACTCAAAATCGATACAATACCATAGATTTCAGATAGGGTCCGATTTTAAATTCCAATAAAAAAAGATCTGGTTCCAAAATCTAGGAACCAATTATATAGGATAGGATTTAAATATTATAAAACATACAAAATATTCGGATCCGCTCATCCCATGGCATAAAAGTATCTAATTTGGGTGAAGTAATTAACTGAAAAAACATTACGATGAAAAAAAAAAGGAAAATAGAAAAAATAGCCAATTTATTTTATTTATGGCATTTATGATGGATTCACCAACAACTGACAGAAGGCAATTCTCATTCTTTTTCGTCATCATAACTTCGAACTCCTTGCGGTCATCATCGTTCAATTACTAGCAAAACGATGCTGATACCCGAAATGCGACAACGGACCACTTCGAGCAATAGCATAATTAGCATTACATATTGCACTCATTCGTGAAATACCTGGTTAGTTTAACAGCCTTATTATTGGTTTGAAAGAGGAGCCCGGATGCCGGGACCCACATAGTTTCCAACCAACGAATCAGGTACGTTTTCTTCTCGCGGAAACGGGTTGCCAAAAATGGATATGCTCACTGATGGGTATCTTCACCCAAGTCCACAACCTATCTTAACCAAGACTACCAATTGCAGTGTGCAACGTCGTCGTCATCGATGGGGCCCTCTTCCACAACTCGCGTTTAGGCTCCTTCGCCGGTTATTGTACTCCCGTCATTTATACCCACACTCTCTTCTTCTTTCTTCTCTCAGTCTCACTCTCGCTCACAGTGGCAAAATCGTTATTAGCACATTTCCCCCATACTTCCTCCCTTTCTCCATATCCGCCATCAGACACTGCTCTGGTCTCTTCTCGTTCTCGGCCCTCTTTCCCCTCCTCTATCCCGCGACAAATGTGAACCCATCTTCTCTTTCTCCCATTCGATCTTCCTCGATGCCGCGGCAGAGCCCGTAGGCCGTAGTTGGTTGATCACTGTCCTCGATCGCCACCTGGTGAAGCGCCACTTCGATCTGAGGTTTCCTGGTGAAGCCGTGCTCGTCTGGTGAGTTCGTGAGCCCCTCGGATCATTAATGGTCTGTCTGCAAAGACGAGATGGAGGCAGGCAATTCATCTGTCGGTCTTATCTAAATATCACTTTTTCCAGCGTGCATCATCGGTTTGCAATGCGGATTGTCATTATGAAATCTCGATTTGGTTCGTTGTGTTCTTCCATTGGAGATTACGCGAATGTTTTTCGAACAACTTTGTTATCTCAAGCTCTCAAGTGGAATGCTTTCCATCATTAGGCTTTGTTGTGAAAAAGAATGTTCTTCCTTTTGATCTTTGCATGTGATGATATAGGTTTTTCGTTTAAGTAATTCCGTATGGACCTACGTTGTTCTCACAGTAAAATAGTTCACTGCAAGCATTTGTTCCTGTAGCGTGATTCGACGGTTGTACTATCATCATGATAAAGTTTCCTTTAGTCTTCAGTCTTCACGATAGCATCATAATTTCTATTGACACTAAATATACTCTTCTGAAGCATTTTTTTTTTTTGTAATTATAAGAAGAAAACTTTCAGATGTAGTTTCTGAAGCTATTTGGTCTTTGTTTCTGGCGTTCTCTGTTTGGATTCCTTTATGGCCTTTTGGAGTAGTAGCCTTTTAGTTCATCTTAATGCTGTACCTTTAGGTCTGTTTCTAAAGCCTCTGATAGAAAGGGGCTGACACGGAGCAGCAAAATTGCCTCTCTCTTTTTTTTTCCTTTTTTTTTTTCCTTTTTGGGGTTCATATTTCAACTAGGCTGTATGTTATTGCTTTATGGATGCCGTCTGCACATATAATTTAATCTGAAACTAGATAATTTAGATTAAGTATCCCAATGATTGATGCCTTTAACTTCCAATTGTTGAAGTCTTCAGAAATTAACTTCCAATTGTGCAGTGCCAGTTCATAAATTAATGAAGATGAAAATGACGGAACTAGCAAGCCTGGTTTTCCTTCTCCTACCACTTCTAGCTTTTGGAAGTGGTGATGTGTATATTGTGACTGTAGAAGGAGAGCCTGTAGTGAGTTATAGTGGTGGCGTTGATGGATTTACTGCGACAGCTATTGATATAATGGAGGAAATGGACATCACAGGGTAAGTATCAACTTCCATTCTTTTGCTTATATTCTGATTCTGATGGCATTTTCTGTACTGGTGGCAACCTGCAACTGTGTAAATTGGTTTATTATAATTTAGATGGCCTTGATTCCTTCTCTCTTTGTTAAGCGCTTCAAGTTTCTCTTGGAATTACTAAATGCACAGTTTTGGTTATGCTAGTCAGGTGGTATTTGTTGCTTGGTCAATCTTTGTTGATCAAATTGAATATTGTTTCAAATAGATCTTATATATTTCAAATGTCAACTGACTTGTTTTTAGTTTAGATGTTCAACCAATTTTAGTGGAAGTTAAGTGTTTTTTTACCTACATGCTTATATTTTGGGGTATGTGAAAGCCATTTTTTGTGTGGTTATTCTCAGGATAATGGTGCTTTTTTTCTTATTGTAAACCTGCATACTTCATACAAAGTTGTTAAGATAACTCGTATCTTCTTCCAAACAGCGAGTCTGTTACATCTTATGCCCTTCACCTGGAGAACAAGCATGATGCTCTTCTTGAGTCACTCTTTGAAGTCGGTACCTATAAGAAACTATACAGCTATCACCATCTTATCAATGGTTTTGCAATTCACATGTCTCCCGAACAGGTAAAATGGTATAGTTGATCATTAAATTACTCTAAGATCCATGTAAATTTTCTTGTCACCATCAGCTGTTAAATTACGGAATCAATTAATTTACTAGGCTGAAGCCCTCAGAAGCGCACCTGGGGTGAAACATGTGGAGAAAGACATGAAAATAGAGAAACTAACCACACACACCCCGCAATTTCTGGGACTACCAACAGGAGTGTGGCCAACAGGTGGTGGCTTTGACAAAGCAGGAGAGGACATTGTGATTGGCTTTGTGGACTCGGGAATATACCCAAAGCATCCTAGCTTTTCTACACGCAATGCTGAACCATATGGGCCTCTCCCTCGTTACAGAGGGAAATGCGAAGTTGATCCAGAAACTCAGAGGAACTTTTGCAACGGAAAGATAATTGGTGCACAACATTTTGCAAAAGCTGCAATTGCTACTGGTGTATTTAATCCATCAATTGATTTCTCATCACCTTTGGATGGTGATGGTCATGGAAGGTCAGCAACATAAGAAATCTGTTTGTGCTCGAAGTACCATTTCCATTAAATATACTATATTTCTACTTTATGATATTTTGGTATATGCAATCACAAATATGTTCTTGAATCTTGACATTCCATGCTTCTCTCGATATTCATTTTGTATCTTGGCATATTCTTATTTGCTTATTATGTTAATAGTCATACAGCAGCCATTGCTGCTGGAAATAATGGAATCCGTGTCAGAATGCATGGACATGAGTTTGGGAGGGCAAGTGGTATGGCGCCACGTGCCAGGTAAGGTGCTATGAACCTTATAGCTCTTGGTGCAAATCATCTATTGCAAGTTCAATTTTACTCTGTATTATTTTTCTTGGTTGCCCATCTCCAGGATTGCTGTGTACAAGGTGCTTTATAGGCTCTTTGGGGGATATGTGTCTGATGTTGTTGCTGCAATTGAGCAGGTATGCAAGAAAAAATGAAAACTGATATTGATATACACAATTATAAAAATATAAATGTGACAGGTTATCCACAACTCTTCTGTTCTACAAGAATATACTTGGTTTTCATTGTTGGCCACTATAGAGCTGAGTGAAAAATGATTTCGGAAGGTCTCAACTGTAACTAATCTTTTGGCATTAAATTCAGGGGTTTTGTAATGCTCCAGTTTTTAATTTCCCACACTGATTTCTCATTTTCTGCATTATTAAGTATTGTACTACTACACAAAATTTGTCCTTCAGAACATTTAGGCATCATAAACAGGGATGGATGTGCATTCTGAATATTCTTGTTAATGAAGCATCTTTAGGGAGGATGTTAAAGAGGATTTTATGGTCAGATTTTCTTTGCTGGCCATGAAAAAAGTAAAAATTATTTTGATGGAAATTGCATCTTTCATCTCATGCATATCCAGGCAATTTTACGACTGGATGTTTAATGTATCACTTAGTACGACCTTATATCCATATTCTATTTTTTTTAACTTCACACTTCATTCTTGAGTATTCCAAATTAATCTTTTATAATTTGCAAACTTAGTTAACTGAAATGCTTTCAAACAGGCTGTTCTTGATGGTGTTGATATAATCAATCTTTCAGTGGGGCCAAATAGCCCACCAACAACTACCAAAGCTACATTTCTCAATCCTTTTGATGCTGCACTTCTGGCTGCTGTGAAAGCTGGAGTGTTTGTTGCCCAGGCTGCTGGAAATGGTGGCCCATTCCCAAAAACCTTGGTGTCTTTCAGTCCATGGATTACTACAGTAGCTGCTGCTATTGACGATCGTAGATACAAAAATTATTTGACCCTGGGAAATGGTAAATCCTTGCCAGGACTTGGATTGACACGTAAGTATAAACCATAACAATATATGAAGAACCATTTGATGACCAAAGTCTATGTTGCTTTTGTAAGAACCAAAGCAGTTTACAGAATGACTTGCCTTGCTTCATTTACATCTTGTCAGACAAGAAGAATGCCATTTGTTTTTTATTAGATCTGTCAAATATTCAGAATTACCATTCGTGGTCTATCATGGAGTTGGCATTAAGCAATTATTTAGAGCCAGATGTCTTCTAGTAATAATATTTGTTAGATGCAAAGGAGGTGATATTGTTGATGATTGTTACATCATCATTAGACCTAAAAATGCTTGTCAAATCCTTGAACTTTTTGTATGCTTCTATAGGCGCTGTTCTGATATATCTAAGTGATTTTTTTTTTCATATCAGCATTTGGAATCATTAAGTTGAGCAGTATAAAGAATCTTAATGCTCTATACTTAGAATACTTCTTAAGGTTTTGACGAATTTCTTATGATGAGAAAAGAGTCTGTCTATTGGATGAGCTCGCAATGGCAAATCTAGTTACATTTTGTTATTCATTCACCATGTGATGAACTCTTCTTATTTATTTAAGCAGCAAGGAATCAGATAAATGTTTTTTCTTCCCTGCAATTTTTATTATGATATATTACATTCTAAATACTGGATGCTATTTATTTATTACAAATGTAATAAGTTTTGAAACTGTAATCTCATTTTTCTGCTCATTACATGCTTTGTAAGTTGTGACATTGATATTGGGTTTGCATTTTAACATAAATTTTCTTTTCATTATCCAACTACAGCTGCTACACATGGGAATATGTCATTCAAATTAGTTTCTGCTAATGATATAATGCTAGATTCTTCTTTGTTGAAATACAACCCATCAGACTGCCAAAGGCCTGAACTGCTGAACAGGAACAAGGTCCAGGGAAACATTCTTCTATGTGGATATTCTTTCAATTTTGTTTCTGGAACTGCATCGATCAAAAAGGTCTCTGAAACAGCAAAAAGTCTTGGTGCAGCAGGCTTTATTGTAGCTGTGGAGAATCCCTATCCAGGTACCAAAATTGATCCTGTACCTGTGGATACTCCTGGGATCGTCATTGCTGAAGTGAGGAAAACAAAGGTACGTATTGACTACTACAATAGTTCAACAAAAAGAGATTGGGCTGGTCGACCTAAACAAAAAAAAAAAATTCAACTTGAGTCGACAAGTACAGTTTGGCCTGGAGGTTCTGTAGATAAATTGTATTACTTCACCAATAACTACATGAGTATAGCCATATAGCTTGTAAGTAAAATTTAAGATATTTTTCCTTACTATTTATCCCCAATTTCATCATGTAACAACAAAGTAACAATGAGCGAGGGAGAAAGATGTTTGTTCCTACTTGCAGCATTTTATTGGAATTGCCATATGCTAGATTGCTGCAACCAGTTTCATCTGAGGCAATGCAGATGTGTTCATTGCAAGGGCGTATGCAGGATTTTGAAAATAGGGGACAAAAAAAAATTTAAAATTGAAATTAGGGTGTTCAGTTACAATTTAGGGGGTGTGAGGGCTTGCCCCCGCAGTACGGTACAATATAATTGTATAAAAATACCTTTAACATAAGACAATCAAAATATATAGATCAAGAAATGAGAAACAAATAAAAGTAGTATTTTATAATAAATAAAAATCAACCAATCAAAGTAATATTTAGTTTTGAGCAGAATCATTTACCTTTTATGAGTTGTATTCACCCAATCAAGAACTATACGATTGTTTAAACCACTTGAAGCTACCTGTTAACAAAGAGATAACACTTATTGTTTCCTTTAAAATAAGTAACAACACAAATTCAATGATTTATATATAGAAGATTAAATTTCATAAATCTTGAAATAAATACAAAATTAAAATTAACAACAAAAATTAAAATATAAAATTACTTTTTATTTTTTTTTGAAAAAAATGAGTGACAAAATGTCCCCCATTTGCTATGTTGTATACGCCCCTGGTTCATTGGCATTATTGCAACTCGCAGTATAACTGGTTTTGAATCCTTTGGATTTCTTCTTTACAGGATAGGTAGCTAACTCTTGTTGCCAAGAGCGACTACTGGGTATAGATGAACAAAAAGATGATGATCAGATCTAAAATCATTATAGTACTCCGAGGAATAGCATGATTTAACATTATGTTGTCATGAAAAAGTTTCATTTTTCACCAATTTGGGATTTAACATTAATGTGAATGCCATCCTGCCATGCATAGCACTATTATTTTATGATGTTTGTCTAAAATGCTTTCTGATGCTAAATTTATATAAATGATAGGAACTTATTGACTACTACAATAGTTCAACAAAAAGAGATTGGGCTGGTCGACCTATTAGTTTCGAAGCAACTGCTAGCATTGCTGATGGTTTGGCACCCATACTCCATAAATCAGCCCCCGAGGTGGCACTATTCTCTTCCCGAGGGCCAGATGTCAAAGATTTCAGCTTTCAGGATGCTGATGTGCTTAAACCAGATATACTAGCTCCAGGAAGTCTTATCTGGGCTGCTTGGGCACCAAATGGAACAGACGAGGCTAACTACATAGGTAAATATTCAACTTATGTGATGTTTTAGCATATTACTTTGCTGTAAAAATGAAAATGCATGTGGAAACACAGATTCTCATAAAGGTCAATGCAAGTTAAAAACATTTTGGAGTAAACTGCTGGATGAGAGTGGAAATTCCCAGAATAGACTGGGATAGCTGGTCAGATATTCCCCTCTGTTGATAGTCACATTTGGGCTAGTGAACAGTTATGTTTGAATTTTATTTTAGTGATTTAATCAATATTGTGAAATAACTCATATTTTGGGATCTCCGTGTATTAGCTAGTATGAGAAACTTTTTTTAGCTAGAACGTAACCAATACGCACAATATCAAATCAGAATAATTAGTGTTTCAAATTCATTGAATTCCAGGATTTTAAATGCTACTCAAAATGCGCAGGTGAAAGCTTTGCTATGGTTTCTGGCACAAGTATGGCAGCTCCACACATTGCTGGGATTGCAGCTCTCATAAGGCAAAAGAATCCACATTGGAGCCCAAGTGCTATCAAGTCAGCTCTAATGACTACAGCTACTACATTGGATAGGGGCGGCAGGCCCATTTTGGCTCAGGAATATTCTGAGACAGGAATCATGAAACTGGTGCAGGCTACACCCTTTGATTATGGGAGTGGAGCTGTTGATCCAAAAGCTGCTTTGGATCCCGGACTCATCCTAGATGCAAGTAAGTTGGTTCTTTGAGTAAGCATTTCTAAATTCTCGTGATTATAAGTTCCACAAAAGGAAATAGCAACATATAGGATTTCCCATGACACATTTTAATTTGGCCATTAGCTATTAGACTTAAATATCAATGAAAGGTTTTTATTAAAGATTTCTTTTAGGACATGTTTGTTTTATGGGATAAAGGACACTATAAGGGACGGATTTTAATCCATTGTTAGAAGAAAATAGGATTAAAAGAACATAAAATTGCTATTTTAGCTAGTGTACGCCGGATTAAAATATCCAATTCTTTCTCTCATTTTTTATCCTATTTAATCCAATCCTATCCTAACTAGTGACCAGAGTACAAGGCCTATTTTGGAGATAATTATTTGAGACCAAGGTCGGCAATTCTACAGTAATCCAGAAAATAAGTCTGTTGAAGTTTCACCACTGCCACATACAATGTTGTTCTTGAAAAAAATTGGATACAGCCTTTTCTGAACTTTATTTTCAGAAATTACTTATCACATTATAAAGTCCAGATGACGAGTAGCTATCAAATTGGTGCTTTAAATAATGTTTGCATTTAGTTTTGCAAGTCTTCTTCACTTTTACGTCCTTTTCTTAATATTGAACCATTCATTTTGTTAGCCTATGAAGACTACATCAAGTTCTTGTGTTCAGTACCAGAGGTGGATCCACATGAGATTGCAAACATCACGAGCTCGGTTTGCAACAGTACTCAAGGCCATCCAGCTGATCTAAACAGCCCATCAATCACTATCTCTCGTCTTGAAGGAACTCATACAGTGAAAAGAACAGTGACCAATATAGCTGATACGGAAACTTATGTCATCACCACTAGAATGTCACCTGAAATTGCTCTAGAAGCCAGCCCTCCAGCAATGACAGTGCTGTCTGGAGCATCCCGAGATATAACTGTTACTCTCACGGTGAGGTCAATGACTGGTGAATATAGCTTTGGTGAGATTCTTATGAAAGGCAACAGAGGGCACAAGGTCAGGATCCCAGTGGTTGCTATGGGCTACAGTAGCTAGTCTTACAATGGATTTGAATTCTCCCCCACTCTCTATAATAAAGTAAATTTTATTCTTTGTAGATGATAATAATAAACATAAACATTTGGAATTGTACCTGTTAGGATGATGTGGGAATGTAAATCTTATGGTGCTTAAAGTTTCTGCTACTTTCTAGTGAGATCAAGTTTGTGTCGAAGTGAAGAATTTGGTATTTGATGTACATGTCTGCAATGCCTTAATACATTAGCTGAATCTAGGGTATTGGCTATTGAAGGAATATAAATCCTTCGTTCTTCGTCATAATATCTCTCTTTATTTCTATAATTCTTCATTTATTTCTTCCTTTGATGAGATTTTAGCGCGATGTAGTCTACTCCTCTTCTCCCAATAGTCCCGTAGAGCTAACTTGTGCCGGAAATCAGTCTAACCAAGTTCAGGCAGTGATCAAATTTGATCGTCGGTAGAACTTTAGTCAGCATAGCATATCTGCAGGATTGTGAGCCGTGTCAATTTTTTGAAGCTTTATTTCTTCTTTTGAAATAATATCTCTAATGAAAGCTTCGTCCTTTCATGGAACATCTGATCTTTTGACAAATGAATTGCACGCCGACTGTCACTATGCACCACTATGTCCCCATTTTGAGAAGTTAGTTCTTTTATTAGGTTTTCAAGTCAGATTGCTTCTTTAATTGCTTCTGTAATAGCCATGTACTCCGCTTCAGTGGTGGAGAGGGCAATAGTGGGTTGTAGGCCGGCTTTTCAACTTACTACAATTTCGCCTATAGTGAAGATGTAGGCGGTAATCGATATTCTCTTATCAAGGTCACCGGCATAATCCAAGTCTGAGTATCATGTAAACAACTCATTAGTTCCACCGAAAACAAGATTAGCTTTAGAAGTATCTTGTAAGTAACGCAGGATCCATTTAATTGTCTCCCAATGTGCTTTTCCCGGATTTGCCATGTACCGGCTCACAACACTGACTGCATGTGCTATGTCTGGGCGGGTACAGATCATGACGTACATAAGACTGCCAACTGCGCTTGCATAGGGTACCCGTGAGTCTGTGACATGCCAATTCTTTCTTTTTCATCTTTCGGGCATAATAACTCTGATAATTTGAAGTGAGCGGCAAGAGGCGTCTTGACGGATTTTGCTTCTTGTATGCCAAACAACTCAACCACCTGCTTTACATAACTCTCTTGTGTTAGGTACAACTTTCTTGCTTTGCGATCTCGCTTTATCTCCATCCGAAGGATTTTTCTTGCAACCCCAAGGTCCTTCATGTCAAATTCACCCTTAAGGTGTTTCTTAAGTCTGTCTATTTCAGTAATATCTTTTGCCGTAATAAGCATGTCATCAGCATAAAGAAGCAGATAAATCATAGAACTAGTTGATTTTTTTAAATAAACACAACTGTTAAAAGATGATCTACTGAAATCAATACCAAGCATAAACTGATCAAACCTCGTATACCATTGTTTGAGAGATTGTTTGAGGCCATAGAGTGACTTCTTTAGGAGGCATACATGATTAACTTTATTTTTCTCTTCAAACCCTTCTAGTTGTGTCATGTAGATCTGTTCTTCTAAGTCACCGTGTAGGAAAGTTATCTTTACGTCAAGTTGTTCTAACTCCAAGTCTTGCATGACTACTAATGCTAGAAGAACACAAATAGAGGTATGCTTAACCACATGAGAGAAAATATTTTTGTAGTCAATACATTCCTTTTGACAGTATCCCTTTGCCACCAACCGAGCTTTATAGATACCCCCTTCTTTGAGTTTGTAGATCCACTTGCACCCAACAAGTTTCTTGTGCGGTTGAGGCTTCACAAGTTCCCAAGTATTATTTTTTTGCAAGGACTTGAATTCTTCTATCATAGCTTCATGTCACTTTCTTGAATCTGTCCTATTTAGGGCTTATTTATAGGAGGCTGGTTCTTTAGTGCATGGAGTTTCTTCAGCCACTACTAGAGAATATGTAGCAACATTTGCATACCTAGGATTAGGACGTGGTGCTCGCCTAGGTCGGTTGAGGGCGATGGAATAAGGATTCTTATCCTCAACTTGATATTGCTCCTCCTAGACCCTGTGAGGCTCCTCCTGGACTTAAATATATTCTTCAGTGGTCTGTTCTAATAAAGCAGTGTCATTGGCTTCTATGGAAGGTGGTTGAGGCGCAGGTGTAGGAAACCAGAATTCTTGGGTAGCAGACTGAGGTGGTGTTTCTTCTGTTGGCATTGTAGGTTCCTGTGAGTCCTCCTCTTCTTGGTTCTTCTTTTTCATTTTCAAAAGTACCGGTTCATCAAAAATAACATCTCTATGGATTTTTGCTTTACAATTATTTATGCACCACACTTTATAGCATTTAACTCCGCTAGGATATCCTAAGAAAATATATTTCTTTGATCTAGGTTCTAATTTTCTTTCATTCACCCTAATATAGACAATGCTCCCAAAAATTTTAAGATGATCATAAGAAGCTGACGACCTAGTCCATTTTTCCTCAAGCGTCTTGAATTCAATTGATGAAGATGGAGATCAATTTATCAGGTAGCAAGGGTGGATGCAGTCTCTGCCCAAAAACTTTTAGAAAGGTTAACATTAGAAATCATACATCTTACCCTTTCTATGATGGTGCGGTTCATTCTTTCTGCTACTCCGTTCTGCTGAGGTGTGTGAGGAACTGTGTGATGTCTTATGATTCCTTCCTTGGAGCAAAAGTCTTTAAATTCTCCATTGTAAAATTCTAGGCCATTGTCAGTTCGTAGAGTCCGAACATATCTACCGGTTTGCTTCTCAATCATTACCTTCCAAGATTGAAATTTAGAGAAGACATCAAATTTATTTTTAATAAAATAAGCTCATACATTCCTAGAGTAATCATCAATAAATGTGAGCATGTATCGAGCTCCTCCTTGAGATTCAACCGGTGATGGTCCCCACAGATTAGAGTGGATGTAGTCCAATTTTCCTTTAACATAGTGTTGCCCTGTGGAGAATGAGACTCTTTTCTATTTGCAATAGATGCAATGTTCACATAAATCTAGCTTAGCCAATTTTTGTTTTTCAAATAATCCCTTTTGTTCAAGTATTAGCATGCTCCTTTCATTAATATGCCATAATTTAGCAAGATCATTATCAGAGTGTTTAGAGGTTACCATAGCTGCATCACTTGTTACCATTGTGCCTTGCAGGATGTAGAGTTGGTTTATTTTTAGTTCTTTCATTATTGTTAAGGATCCATTTGTGACTCTGAAAACTCCATCTTGGCCTGGATACTTATATCCAAGTGCATCTAGGGAAGATAAAGAAATTAAATTTATTTTAAGACCTGAAACGTGCCATACCTGAGTTAGGGTCCTTGTAATGTCATCGTACATTTTAATTTTTACTGAGCCAACTCCTGCTACTTGATATGATGAGTCATTTTCCATTAGCACTTTCTTTCCATTAGCATGTTCATATGTGGTAAACCAATCTCGGTACGGTGTCATATGAAACGAGCAACCTGAATCTAAAATCCATTCATCTTGAGATCTAATATAACAAGCAAAAATAGTAAGTACCTCTACTTTTTCATCCTCATCAGCATAAGATGCTTTCTCGTTCTGATTTTGTTCCTCTTGTCTCCGTTTCAGCTTACGACATTATGATTTGATATGTCCTATCTTTTTGCAATAATAACACTGTACATTTTTGGACATGGATTTAGATCTGAACTTACTCCGGCTTTTGTTTCGTGACATGTTTCGTCCTCTAGTGTTCAGGGCTTCTCTACGGCTTCTAAAGGATCCTGTGGTAAGTTGAGAGTCGACAACCTCCTTGGACACTAGCATTATTGTCACCTCATCCAGAGTAATAGTATTCTTGTCATAC
Organism: Canna indica; assembly: GCA_034359265.1. Classification (NCBI taxonomy): domain Eukaryota; kingdom Viridiplantae; phylum Streptophyta; class Magnoliopsida; order Zingiberales; family Cannaceae; genus Canna; species Canna indica. Next base: position 14,781,984 of record CP136898.1, read on the forward strand.
AATAAACTTTCACGAAAATTTTTAAAAGAAGTAGGCGGAGTAATTAGAAGCATAAAAGTCTTATCTTCTTCCTCAAATGTAACTCTCATATCCTCAAGATCACCAAGAATAAAACGAAAAGTGCTAATATGATTTTTAACATAAGTGTCACCAGTCATGCGTAAAAAATATAATTTCTGTCTAAGTGTCATATTACTTGTAAGAGTTTTATCATGGTAGATTTTAGCAAGCTTTTTCCATACATCTACAGCGGTTTTTTTTTATGCAACTTCTCGTAGTGCCTCGTCGCAGACGCTCATGTACAAGGTTGCTTTAGCACTTTCATCGGCCCGGTCCTTTTCTCTTTCAGTGCCTTCCATCTCATCTCACCCACGAATAGTATCATGTAGGTTCTCCTTAACCAATATTGCTTTCACCTTCAAAGCCCATAATAACAAACCATGAAAGTCCAATAGTCCATCTATGACAAGGAGATCAAAGTTCAGTCAAAAAGTCTAAACAAGTCCAATAGTGAATAGAGTTTAACATTTCAACTAAGGGAATAAGAACTAAGATAACATGCGGAAGACGTCTCCTCCTCCAGTACTCTAGCTACCCCATAAGGAAATATCGTCAAACATGAGGATTTAAGGCAAAAAACAACAACAATCAGTAGAAGGCTGAGTAGGATTTCAACAATATGCTATGATGCCATGATATTCAACAAAAGTTATGATTCAACAAATATGTCAACTATTATCTATATGTGTGCATGGTCATAGACCCAATCAAGAGCGTAGTGGACATTAGGTTTTCCCCGCACTCTCACACCTCCAAGAGTGGCATCTCAAGCCTGCTCCAGCTAGAGATGCGACTATCCTAAAAAGGTAGTCCGCCGACATCTAACACCTCAACGCCACACACACACCCATTATTGAGTGAAATAGCCACACTAGAGGGGGGGTGAATAGTGTGTTAATTAATCAATTAGCCTAAATTCAATTTTAATAGTTTCTTAAGTTACTTAGGCAATTCACAATTAACGACTAAATGCGAAATCGATAAATAATAAATCAATCAATACAAATAAAATATCAATGCTAATACAAAGATTTATAGTGGTTCAGCCCCAATGCCTACTCCACTACCTAAGCACCCTGCTTAGGATTTCTAAACTAAACTTTAGTAGATTAATCTTGTTTCTCTTACAACGAGGACTTTGATCCGAAGAGTCTTACTCTCAACCTAAGGCACTTCCACACCCGAAAGTCTCCGCCTTCTTACCGAGAGCACTCTTCCACCTCAACCTAAGGGACAACTCAACTAATCCTAGTAAACTAAGTTTACACCGATGGAATTAAGCCTCAAACACAAAGACAACCACCCAATTTCAAGACCTAACAACCTAGGTCTTTACAAGCTCAAATCCAATGAAATAAACAAGAAAATATACAAGTAATGGAGCAAAAATACAACAACACAAATACTTAGCTCCAACACAATGAATCCTAGCTGCTCTCGATGCCTTGCTGATGAGTCAAATCAAGCTTGAAGGCAAACTCAAGGAATGAGAGATCAAACTAGGATTTCTCCAAGTAATGGCTCAATGAAAACTTGGAATTGATCAAGGATGGCTCAATGAAGTGTAGGAGTGATCAAAAGTGTCAAAGGAAGGCTTGGGCATTGGTATTTATAGAGCCAAGAAGAAGGCTCGGGTGAAGCAGCGCTCAACGGCATGAAATCTAGCCGTTTTCCGCCTTCCGATCGATTTCCGGTCGATCGACCGCCCAAGCAATTGTGGCATTCTGCCACTTTTGGGCGCACTTCGGTCGATCGACTGGTCGACCGAATTAGCTACTGCCAATTTTCCGCTGCATTCAGTCGATCGAATTGGCTACTGCCAAATTTTGGCATCGTTTGGTCGACCGATCGGTCAACCGAAATGCCTTCTCCTTCGGTTGGTCGGCCAGTCGGTCGACCGAACCTGGGTAGGACAAAATTTTTTGCTTTGTTTGTTCATTTTTTGGTTTCGTCTTCGCTAAGTCTACTTATATAACATTTATCAACTTTAAATTAATAACTTAAAAACATAAATATTATATAAGGATTACCCTCATTTGGATTCAATAAAAATATCTAAAAAATCAAAATCTAGTTTTTGAGGTCTAGTACAAATTTTTGAAAAACAGAATTTTTCTAATCTCCCGGGTCAAATATGGGTAGGCTAAAGGCTTCAAAAAAATCCTTAAAAATACATCGTTATCTAGTTTCTACCCAAGGAACAATTACTATCATTTTTTGTGTCCAGAAAGTGTCTAGGTCATATAGCCCTCCAAGGAGCTCCCTAGGCTTAGTGAATTTCAGGGCGGTCTTCGGGTTTTCATATTTTGGGGTTCGGGATTGGTTTTTGGGTTTCTTAGCATCATCATGAGGATTTATAATTTATCTAGACACCCTAAACCTAAACTCTATCTTCCCGAAGAATCTCGAGCGACGACGAGCATCCTTGCCGATTTCTTCGATTTCTCCGATCGGGAAAGTCGAGTGCTAACCAACTTGGAACCTGAAAGGAAAATATTAGTTCCATGTTTGTTATCATCAAAACCGAGAATAAGACCAAGGATGAAAACCTTAAGCCAGCACCCGTGTGGTAAATAGGTGATCACCAGTGTCACTTGCCCTACACCTCGGGCAATATATAATATTGTCTAGGGCCACCGCCCAATAGTAGATCAACTATGCTTCATGTCAATAACTTACACTAGTACAACTCAACTAATGAAGAATGCTAGTAATCATGACATCATATATGAATTAAATATATAAACGACTACATAATGATGTTACCAACAGATACGACATGCAACTATCTCTACTAGCATCCTCAACTAATAAGCATATGAAAATATCATGCTTTCAACATGTCTCAATAAATATGCATAAAGAGCTTCAACGACAGTAGATATAAATTTTCAATGGAATAGAATAACAAAATAATATTTCGACATAGGATAACAATCAATCTAGGATGAGATTCACCTTAACAACTATTATAACAATAAAATAACTTAGGTTGAAACCATAAAACAATTAAAATAATATTTTCCGACTTGACACACAAAATGAGGCAATGAACACCTACTGTTTTCAACATCTGAAAGTCAAATGGCGAAACCGACCCCCCTAATGAATTCAGAGCGTCGAGTAGGTACAAATTCATATATAATACGACTAATTTGACCAATTATAAAGCCTTTAAACAATCATTTAGAACAAGAAAATTACTAAAAATGCTACTTAATAAAGTACTGTTATGAACTTTCATAATAGTGTTACGAATCTATATATCACAGCTACACCTATCATACCACTCATAGTAGCACATAACAACATATAACAACCTATAAAAGTTATATAAAATATATAATAGGGTAAATACAAAAAAAATACTAACTTTGGATATTTTTTCATTTTTAGCATAAATTTTTTTCGTTAGCAAAAAAAAATACACGAACTATCATTCCGTTACCCCGTTTAGCACGCTCCGTCATTTTTGACGGATTTTGCTGATGTGACGTGTTAACGAAGACATCACGACAAGTATTTGTCCTATGTGAATTATTTTTTATTATTATTATTATTATTATTATTATTATTATTAAAAATTTATCCTGATGTTTATCGGCGACAGCTGAAGCAGCAGTGCCCGGCCCCAGACAACGTTGACGCCGAGATACAAATGGATCCCGGGACCGGGAGTAAGGACAGGTTTGACAACAGCTACTACCAGAGCCTCCTCAAACACAAAGGCTTCTTCACCTCCGATCAAACTCTGCTGGCGACGCTGGCGACATCGAAGAAGGTCCAGAAGTTCGCCTCCAACGCCGTTGTTTTCAAGAGCATGTTCGCGCCTTCCATGATCAAGATGGGAAACATCGGTGTGCACACCGGGAGCAACGGAGAGATCCGCGCAAACTGCAGAATGGCCAACTGATGACGAAAGAGCATATACATCAATGTAATTTAATTACTATGTTTTCTTGGAGTTTAGTGCATACATATGTAACTGTTGGTGTACGTTAAGCAGCATCGAAGTGAGCAGGTATAACGTAACTAGATGCCTTGTGTTGTTTGATTTGAAATTACTTCTTTATTTAATTATATACAAGAATAAAATGTCAAAGACAAGTTTTCAACGACTTGGTCTTGAGGGCGCGGTACTCCCGCTCAAGGTGCTTTGACTTCCACCGCGCCCGCTTGTTCTGGAAACAAATGGCGACCTGCCGCGGCTGTAGGCCGAGCTCCCGCGCTAGCTCTAGCTTCTGCTGCGGCTCTAGCTTCACCTCCTCCCCTTGTCACCTTTTCTCTTCCTGCTCTCCCCCGACTCCGTCGCCGGCAGCGGCTCCATCCAGCTGCTGCAATCTCTCTCTTTTGCCTCGCTCTCCATCATCATCTCTCTCTCCCCCCTCCAAATGCGGCTAAATGGTTCTTCTTTTTCTTGTTTTGTACAAAGGTCGAACAGCGGAGAGGGCGGCGAGGGCGCGGTGGGGGAGACCGATGACGGGGCGGACTTGCGACTCAACTTCAAAAACCCCGGCATGGAGGATGATCCCACATGTGGCCCCATCATCGACAGTGCTCTCCTCCCGACCAACCTCGAGGAGGAGATGTCTGCCCTGCCCGACTGGTTGGTGGAGTCCGACCACGCCGTGTGCTACATCGACTCCAACCACTTAGCTGTTGTCGAACTTGTCCTTGCTCCCGATCCTGGGGTCCATTTGTATCTCGGTGTTGTCATTGCCTGAGGCCGGGCACTACTGCTTCAGCTGGCCGATGTACGTCGGGTCCAAGGTCGGGTCGACACCGGTGCTCGTGCTGAAGTTGTAGAGCCGGTTGCTGAACGAGTAGCAGTGCGCAACGCCGATGGTGTGCCACATCATGATATTTTTTTTTAATAAAAATAAAAATAAAAAATAAAATAATTCACATAGGACAAATACTTACCATGTTGTCATTGTTAACACGCCACATCAACAAAATCTGTTAAAAATGACGGGGCGTGCTAAATGGGATAACAGAATGATAGTTCGTGTATTTTTTTGGTAACGGAAAAAATTTATGCAAAAAATGGGAAAAGGTCCAAAGTTCGTATTTTTTTTGGGTATTTACTCTATATAATATATATAACGTTGTTACATTGCATGTAACAGTGCTACCAACTAAAACATAACATCTCCCTTCCCCCACTGCTTGCCGCCGCCGCTGCTGAGATCCGAGCGGACGACGAGGTGGCTGTGCCATTGTCGATCGGCGGTGGTGACTCACCGATCGACACCACCTGCCGTCGCCGCCCCTATGAACAAGCGACGATGAGAGCGAGGGGCAGGCGACATCCCAGATTCGAGCGATCATGCCCCACGCGCGACGTCGCGCTTGGCGACGACGCGTTTGACGGTGACGCATCTGACGACAGTGGGTTTGACATGGCCAATCGGGTCTCCAAACATCTACTCGTCGGCTACTCGGACTGCAAGCAGTCCGCCGACGGAAGCAACAACGAGAACAACTTGATTCGACCACAGATCCGAAAATTTCAATAAGCAAGAACACATCAAATCTCGGGAAACCACTAAATAACTTCCGATCTACAAATCGATAGAAAATCTACGCGAATCTCATCCTAAATTGAGTTTACCCTACACGAAAAGGAAAACGAGTAGGACGAGAACCCTACCTCAAGGTCCACCAACTCCGAATAAATTTTTCGAATTCTTCAAAGTCACACACCGCCGCTACGATCCGCCATGTGCTCATGATCTTCGCGGTCCACGTTGGCAGCAACTACGAGACAAAAAAGGGGGTCAAAGCGACTTAAATATGTGATTAGTTGCTCACTTTACGAAAATACTCCCAAAAGACTAATTAATTACAAAACAGTCCCCCCGGCGATTAAAATTAATTATTTAAATTTTTAGGGCATAACAGTCGTTGCCTCATTTTTCGTATCAATTTATGAATATATATATATATATATATATATATATATATATATATATATATATATATATATATATATATATTCATTATATTATCCCAGGGTTGTATAGTTGTTTATGGCTTTGGAAATGGTTGAGTCTAATCCTACTCATATTTGGTTACCCTATATCGAAGTAATTACCTTATTGTTCCTTATCGTTGACTTTGTTATCTATTACCGTTGATGCTCCTTATCCATGATTGTTGATTCATGTACATGTTAGAATTATGTTGTTGCATAAGCTTTAGTGTTGCAAGATTTAAGTATATGTTGCATTCCGTATTGCATGATGCTATAAATGGATCTTGTTGGTTGCATCTTTATCTAGTTGTTGATATATACATTCATGAGTTGATATCATGGTTGATCGTAGCCTCTACATGTTGTTAAATTGTTGTAGTTGTGAGATTATTAGCATGTTGCATATTATGATCTACTATTGGGCGAAGGCCCTAGACATTATTTATTATTGGTCTGAGGTGTATGAGCGGTGACACCGGTGATCACGATATTATCACATGAGGTGCGTGTGCATGGCGTCGAGGTGTTAGACGTCGATGGGCTATCCTTTGGATAGTCACACCTCTTGCTTGAGCGGGCTTGAGGTACCACTCTCGAGGTGAGAGAGTGCGGGGGAAACCCACTATCCACTACGCTCTTGATTGGATCTATGACCATACACACATATGTAGACAATAGTTGTATTTTAGTTGATATGATATATACATTGTAGGAGCATTTGGACATGTTGATGAGTCGTATATGCAGTTGCATTCACTAACATCATGACATAATGTTGTTTATCTTATTACTTAGCATATTATTGAATCCCACATAGCCTTCTGTTGACGTTGTTTATTGTTGCTTCAGATTCGCAGGTCTATCGGTAGTTTGGAGTTGGGTAGCTAGAGTCCTGGAGGAGGAGACTCTATCTGCTGCTTAGTAGTTATCTTTTAGTTGTCTTATAATAGCTGTTGAACTTTTATTGTTGAGAACACTTCATTACACGATTTTGTCTGTTGGAGGTTCTAGTTGACTCTCTTATTTTTGGAATTCTTATGTTTCTACTGTCAGTTGATTCTTAGAACCCTGATGCAATTTTTAGTTGATTGTCTGTTGCGCCTTCCCTAGGTGGTGTTCTTATTATAGGGATAAACTTATAGGTGGGACGTAACAACCTATGGCCACATGCCTGCCAAACATCAGTTTACTTAATAAACTGCATGACCACACCCATCGTCCAGAATCAATCCCTATATCAAGCTTTATTTGGTCAAGAACCCAATTACCAACCCAATTACCACTCCATTTGTACCTTTGGTTGCTTATGCTACCCTTGGCTTTGCCCTTATACCCCTAACAAACTTGCACCAAATCTATCTATGCCATGTGTGTTCTTGGAATATTCAGTCAAATATCATTGCTACAAATGCCTTGATCCAAAAACCAATCACTTGTTTTTATCCTGCCATGTTATTTTTGAAGAGACTGAGTGCTTCCACTTAGACCAACTCCGGCCGGAAGAGATAAATTATCCTATGTGGCTAGACTTTCTTCCTTCCTCTCACCTGTCACCGCCATAAGCCTTGCCAATCACAACCCAACCCAAGCATTCCCTCACCACTTATATTCAAATTTTGCTAACCAGCACCTCTCGACCAAACATGCCCATGTCGGATAGAACAAGCAAAGTCCCCATCCCATTCGCCTCTCCATTATCACCTACTTCAGCTTCTCCATCTAATCATATCCATTGGGAGTCGCCTCTTTCGATGGCGTTAAGCGACGATGCTTCTGCCTCTTCCTCATAACAAATAAGTAACACTTCCTCATCTTTGTGTCATTCTTCACCTCAACCACCACTACCACCACCTGCACCATCTCGCCCTGTTACCCGATACCAAAACAAAATGTTCAAACTACAAAAGCCCACAAATTATTCTGCCTTACTTGTCTCTATAGCTAATTGGGTTGTTCCTAGGTCTTATAGGCAGGCTGCAAAGGATAAAAATGGGCAAGATAATGCAAGATAAAATTTCGGCAATGGTGAAAAACGACACTGGGACACTTGTTCCTCTCTCATATGCTCAGAATATAGTTGGGTGCAAATGGATCTACCAAAACAAATACAAATATGATGGTTCTCTGGATCGATACAAAGCTCGCCTTGTCGCTAAAGACTTTAATCAACGATCCGGAGTTGATTTTATTGAGACATTCAACCCCGTGGTCAAACCAACAACAATTCGGCTTCTCGTGACTCCTTCCATGTTTCACAAGCGAAAACTCTATCAGTTAGAAGTAAATAATGCCTTTTTACGAGGCACTCTTGAAGAAGAAGTTTACATGAGTCAACCGCCGAGCTATGTTGATTCTAAGCACTCATCTTATGTATGCAAGCTTAAAAAAGCAATATATGGCCTTCGTCAAACGCCGAGAGAATGATAGAACGAATTTAGAACTTTTCTTCAATCTTATGGCTTTGTTAATTCAGTCTCTAATGCTTCCTTATTCATACTTCGTGACCAACATTTTGTGGTTTATTTACTTATCTATATTGATGATATTATTCTTACTAGCTCTTCCAACCAAGCAATACTACATATTAATGCTGCCTTATCATCATTTTTTCTTAAGGACCTTTCACCATCAACATATTTTCTTGGCATTGAAGTTTGTCACACTCCTAATGGCATTCTTCTCTCCCGATCAAAATACATCACTGATCTAATTCAAAGGTTTAATATGATGGAAGCTAATGGAGTGTCTTCACCCATGTCCATCTATGTGGTCCTTAAACTTGATGATGATGATGATGTCGGTCTTAGTGATCTAAAGCAGTATCACCAATTTATAGGAGCTCTTCAATACCTGGCTTTTACATGACCTAACCTTGCCTTTTGAGTAAATCGACTTTCTCAATTCATGCACAAGTCATCTGCCTCTCATTGTCAAGCTGCGAAACGAGTACTTCGATATCTCATAGAAACTCATCATTTTGCTCTCAAGCTACAACTGATTACCCCTTTAAAGCTCATTGCATTCTCTTATTCGAATTGGGTTAGCAATCCCGACGATCGGACCTCCACTGGAGCTTATATATTGTTCCTTGGTGGTTCTCCTATAAGTTGGTCATCCAAAAAATAACAAACAATTGTTAGATCTTCAACAAAAGCATAATACAAAGCAATTGCTAGCAGTGCCACATAAATAGAATTGGGTTGTTCACCTTCTTTGTGAGTTGCATTATTCTCCTCGTAATGTTCTCGTCATTTACTGTGACAATCTTGGAGTCACATTCCTATGCCAAAACCCAACATTTCATAGCCGAATGAAACATGTTGGAGTAGATTATCATTTTGTTGTTGTCCAATCCAAACACCTTGCAATTCAACATGTCCATTTTTTCGACCAAATTGTTGATACTCTCACTACGGGTGAGCAAGGGTTGGGACGTCTCGGCCGTCCTGGTCCAGCCCGACACGAAATTTCGAGAAAAATCTCATCTCGGTTCAAAATCGGGACAAGACCGAAACAAATATGTTTGTCCCGATTAAAAACCGGGACGATATAAGAAAATTAGGATTGTCCCGGTTCGACCCAGTTTATGATATAAGTAATATAAATGATGTAATATTAATTTTTTAGGACACCGTAATACATTTAACTATTAATTATTTAATGTAGATAATATTTTTATTTTGTAGGAAAAACAATATTAACAAATTCGAGATGTCCCGGTCCCGTCCCAAAAAATTTGGGACATTTTTTGGGACGGGACAAATCGGGATGCTTCATATTCGGGACTAGGATTGGGACACATATTCACGTCCCGACTCAAAATTGGGACAGGACCGGGACATATCAAATCCCAACCGAACTCACCCCTAACTCTCACAAAAAGTTGTCTTTGCCAAACTGACTCACAAGCATTGATCCAAGATAGGTGTCATTGAGCCTACACCTTTCTTGCGGGGGTATTTAAGGAATATAGTTCATTCCTTCTTCATAACCATATCTCCCTATTTATTTCTATTACTCTCCATTGATTGTAATTAAAGTCTATTGGATTCGTTTTCATTTTTATTTTTTATTCTCCATTGTTTGTAATTGAATTCCATTGATTTGTTTTTCTTTTCTATTTTGAGTCACTGCTCCTATTCTATTTGAGCCACCCTCATGTGTAATAGAAGGGTATGAGCTATCTCAACTAAGTGACGATTTTTTCGTTCAACAATCTCATTTTGCTGGGGTGTATGAGGGCATGAAAATTGATGAAAAATGTCCTAACTAGAGAAAAAAGACCAAGAAGTATGTGAAAAATATTCTTTGGTACTATCACTCCTCAAGACGAATAAGAACTTCAAACCAAGCTTTTATTTCAGCATAAAATATGGAGAAGACATGAAAATTCTCAAATATATCTTTCACTATAAAAACCATGTTATATAAGAGTAACCATATGTGGATACAAAATATTTGAGACCACTAGCAAAACCAAAAATTAAGAAGTGTAAGGTGTTAAGGCATACTAGAGGGGAGTGAATAGTATGAGTCTAGATTTATCCCACTTTAAATTTTACTCTAAATACGAAAGCAAGATAAGTGAATGATAACACACAAAATCAAACAACGCTAACAAGTTGATTTATAGTGGTTCGGTCCCAATGCCTACTCCACTATATTGGTTCACCACCAAGGATTTCACAATCACTTGTATTAATTTTTCTTTCCTTCTAATGAGGGTCTACCAAGGCCTTATCTCTCACACTAGGAATTGCCTCTACCTCAAACCTAAAGAACCATAAAGTTACAAACAAGTGTTACCCAAGGCGTGTCACTCATACCTCAAACACAAGTATTAAAGAAATTAACAACAAGAAAAAGCAATAAAACTACTTAGCTCCAACACAAGATCCTGACTTCCTCTTGATGCTTTTGATGATGAAACTCAATTTAGAAGGAACTTGACTAGGATCCTAAATATCAGAATAAATTCGAGAAAAATAGTGCTCAAGTACGTTTATTGACACGACATAGAAAAATATCAAGAATATTTACCCAATTGACATGAATTCAAGACTTGATACAAAAGAGAGACTAAGACACTTTTTTTTTCAAATCTTGTAAATGAGGATGCCCAACTGACTTTGAATTTATAGTGGAGATGAATTGACCAGCAAAGTTGAGGAAGGTGGAACAACAAGCTGGTAGAACCCTCATGACACATGCTCTATGCCAATTACCTTACCAATATGAGAATCTTGGATAACAATAGAATCAGAGGTAAACTCGACATAACTGTGTAAACATCGAGTAAGTTCTAATGGAAAACAAACTTAAAGAAAATTTAGGTATGTAAAACACATGAGTAAGTTGGATGGGTGGTATGGGTGAGACATGACCAATACCCTCCACCGGTGAGAAAGATTCATCCATTAGCAAGAGTGACATTAGTGGTTGAAGTGAGGGATCAAATTAGGGAACGAAGAAATGTTACTAGACATGATCAAATGTTCTAGAGTCTAAGATCCAAGGATGTGCACCTGAGGCACGAGTTAAACATGCAATAAGAGTATTTCCAAGAAGAAAAGTAGAGACTAATTGTTGTGACTTAAAGCTCTAAGCAGAGTGATACCTAAGGAACTAAGAATACTCATTTGCAATAATAATGATTGTTCGTATAGGAGATGGTGGTTAGCTACCAAAAATACCCTAAGAAGATGACTTCTTCGAATGTGCTAAACCAACAATGTAGGATAGATGAGCAGTAAAATAATCATGTAAAGAATAACAACAATCCTTCACATGACCCTTCTTTCCATAATGAGTACATTGGAGGCGACTTTGATCTGAATCATGGCCACAGACACGTCCTCCACTTCCCCGACCCTCGATACCCATCGCATATGTCTCATCAAGAGTAGGAAGGATAGTTTTTCTTAAGATTTTTTGCTTTACTGTGCATGACTCTAAACTCAATCGCTTTGGCTTGATAATGACCGACATATGTGATTATATCCTCATTTGCCTGCTACAATTGATAAAGTTGACCAATCACATAATATGATCGGGATAAGTCACCCATGTACATACTTCGAGCATATTCCCATGTAGCATAACATATCCTAATGCTCCCGAAGATATTCATAAGTTAGACATCATTAGATTGCCACAAGAGAGCTAGAATTGCGACAACTTTTCTTGATGCTGACAACAACTCTTCAAACCAAAACTGTTTGTTGGAACCTAAAACCTATGATTTTTATAGCAATTATAAGAATTGAGCAGTATATTGATGAGGCAAAATATATTATCTTGTTTTCTAGCGACATGAGCAAGACAACAAGAAGGGGGCGAGATCAAGTTGGAAGGTGTGATCGAGTAGAATCACACACGACAACCGCTACAGAGATACCTAAGCGAACACGATCGAGTGGGAAGGTTTGTGGTCATGTGGGACGGTGCGACCAGATGAAACCCACAAATAAGAAGATGCAATCATGGCAATAGAATATGATAGATTAGAGGAACAACACTAATTCAAAGATGATAACACCAACACTAAAAGGATGGAAGAAATAGCAAATAGAAATTTTATTCATCATGTATTCCCTCCTTTTACTAGTATTTACATCTATTAGATTTGTTTTACACGTAGATCCCTAACTAAATACAATTTATACATTCAAGGATGATAAGACCAACACTAAAAGGATGGAAGATAGAAATTTTTTTCATCATGTATTCCCTCCTTTTATCAGTATTTACATCTATTAGATTTGTTTTACACGTAGGTCCCTAACTAAATACAATTTATACATTCAAGGATGATAACACCAACACTAAAAGGATAGAAGAAACAACAAATAGAAATTTTATTTATTCCCTCCTTTTAACCGTATTTACATCTATTAGATTTATTTCACACATAGGTCCCTAACTAAATACAATTTATACATAAGACCTAATTGATCTTCTAAAATGTAAGTATTGTATTGAAAAAGCTTATATTCCACCACATTAAGAATTTAAGACTATTTAAAATGAATATTTCGGGAAAAAAGGGTGAGGATGGAATTCATTAACATTATTTTCATATTTGGATTATCAATTAAAATAAAATTCACTATCATGGTGAAGTAAAAAATTTTATTCATTTTCTAAAATTTTTATTGAATATTTGATAAGCAAACTAATTATTCAATTATATATTAAATAATATATTTGCAAAATTCATACAACTTAATAATATGAGTATGAATGATACTATACAAAGATGTATAAATTGGTTAAAACTTAAAAACATTTCAACTTGATAATATGTATGCAATTTAATCATATTTTTTTAAAATTACCTGATTATCTTTATTATTTAATTATTTGGGAAAAAATCAGGAGGGCTTGCCCCTAGTGTGGATCCGCCCATGCACATATGGAACAGCAGAGTTCCTAGTTCCTACCTTAAATATCAATTTGGTTGATTAAATACAAGTTTTATCATAAAGGAACAATAATTGGAGCAGGTGGGACTGAATGCGCCAACGGCCAACAGTCCCACTCATTATCCTTGGTACGAGTTACTGAGAAATGCTTTGGAACCCAAAGTTCCCCTTTTGCTGTTCGTTCCCTTTGCAGCTTCCTCTCCTTTTCCTCTATTCTTTTCTTTGCCTCCGAAGCTTTTCCCCAATCCTTATGCAAGATAGCATGGGTTACTTCACTCCATATTTTGGCTGATTCAGTAGGCCACAAGTTCTGTCCAAACAATGACCAAATATTGGCAGATTTTAATTACTAAAAAAATACACCTTAGATTATTTCATTTAATCTCAATTACATTAAAAAATTTCTTTTTAGTTAAAACGATGTCCTTTTCTTATTAGTTATTACTTATTACTATTATGTACCGACACGTTTCAAGCTGCTATATATCCTTTTCAAAGAAGTCTGCTACTGACTTTTTCAAAGAAGTCTGCTACAGACTTTTCAAAGAAGTCTGCTACAATTACAAATGTGTTCAAGACGGGAATGGACGTAATTAATGCAAGATGATGATGGATACCTGTGGACCTTCCAAAGCGGGAGTAGTGAGTTTTGAGATGGCTTTCTTGGCATCATAGAGAACAGTGACTTCCCCGCTATGGACATCTTTCAATTTGACAACTCTGTAGTAGAGCAATTATTCCTTTTTAATGGCTAGAAAATTCTTGATGTTGAAAGAACCCGTGCAATTAATCTAGGAATGAACAACATACCTGTCCCACTGGCCGTCAATCTCGTAAATGGTTTTTGATGTTTTTGAATAAAAGATTGTTCCCCTGACGGACCTAGATCTCCCACCGAATCCAAGGAATGAATGGCTCTTGTGGTAGCAGATATCTGCCTCGAGACCAGAATCTTTGCACTTGATTTTAGTATTCCCGAGCCAATCAGCACCAGTTGTGGGAAGTAATTTTATCAACAAGTTTGGTGAATCCATCTCATAGTTCTCATTAAAATTTAAGAGCCTCATCTGCCTCTTTCCCTTTATCACAGCTTCTACGCTGGTACCTTTACATAAAATGTTGTAGAACCAAGACGAAATTTAGATACAAAGCACTGTGACGAAGCGGAGGACATATCTGATCTTGGGAAACATACCTCGGAACCTTGGAACTGGGCTTTGGCACCATATCAGCTCTATATTCTCCTTTTCATCAGTTGCGTGTAAAGCAGACACAGGAGGGTGGTGAGAGACCTGCTAATCACAGACACCACAAAACGAAGGCCACAGCCACTTGTTACACCCATGCATGAAAAGTAATGCTTGCTTCAAAATTTGAGTACTTCAAACATCTGAAACCGTGATACAAAGAAACATTAATCGATACATATTTTGATCAAATTTGCAGGACAGTTGCTATGCGAAGCTAACAATATAATCTTCAAAATTTATCTTGAACTTAGATACGGTCAGCCAAGTGGATTCACATAACTTGTCAGCAAGATATATGTGCAAGATCTTTAGTGAAATGCAGAATCAAGATATCACCTGCTCGAGGAGCACGTTAAGGGATCCCCTAGAGACGTGATGTGTTTCTCCTAGAATGGGATTGAGAGGAGCCTGCCCAAATATTACGGGTCGCGTCGTTGAAATGATCCATGCAACTACTGCCGTAAACCTTTCAAGGCTGTTCTTTCCTCCAGCACACTTGGACAAGTAGTCCTCGCCCGTGCAGTAAACTGTTTCTCCGTAGCATTGAAGCTGTGATTTTGGCAAGTTAAAGAGAGGAGGTAGCTGCATATCCAGAAGAAAGAACAATTCTCAGCCTCCATTATGGAATCGTTCAAAAAAGTTTTTTAAAATAAAACTTCTAGTCCGGTATATAACTTTTTGAGATGTAAATACAGTGCACAGTCAGTCGGTTGATGATTTCAAAAATGCAAAAGAAAGAAGAAGTTAATTTAGTGAAAAATATATAAGGTTAATGGCAAAAGTGAAACCATGTTGTCAATAAATAAACTCAAGCAAATTTACTAAGGAATAATAAACTTGCTCTTGAGCAACCTATCCAGTCAATTTTATTAAAAAATTAAAGTATGATGTCGTTGGAGGTTGAGTTATTTACCAACAGGGTTTTAAATACCATACCCTATCTCTTAGTCACTAGGGGTCCATTCAATTTAAACTGAATCGAGCCAAACATTTTTATCAATGAAAATCTAACCCGATCGAAAACTGAACCAAATATGACATAAATCGAATCAGATTGAACTGACTTTTTTCAGTTCGGTTTTGTAACCGAAAAAACCGGAATTTTTTTTTTTCTTCTTCATGTTTTAGCCTATTTTAGCCTTTAGCCTGTTTGATGCATAAAAGTGTAAACTGACTATTAATTTTACGTCGGATACTTAAAGGAAGTTAATTTTACATCCCCTTATTTGACATAAATTATCAATTCCCCCTTGTAAATCCCGAGTTCCCTGATTTCGGTTCCGTTTCCAAATTTTGGAAATCGAAGCCGAACGGTTCAAAAACCGAACCTTCTAGGGGTCTCATCCAAATTAGGGGTGAGCACGGGCCTGGACGTCCCGGCCGTCTTGGTCCGGCCCAAAAATTCGAAAAAAATCTCATCCCGGTTCAAAATCAGGACGGGACCAAGACAAATATGTCTGTCCCGATTAAAAACCGGGACGATATAAAAAAAATCGAAATTGTCCCGTCCCGGCCCAATTTATAATATAAGTAATATTAAATATATAATATTATTTTTTTGGGAAAAACAATATTAATTATTTTAATTGAGATATTATTTTTATTTTATAAAAAAAACAATATTAATTAATTCGGAACGTCCCGATCCCATCCCAAAAAATCGGGATGCTTCGTATTCAGGACCAGGACCAGGACCAGGACCAGGACCGGGAAGCATATTTGCGTCCCGACTCAAAACCAGAACGGGACCGGGACATACCAAATCCCGGCCCGTCCCGTCTCGAACTCACCCCTAATCCAAACAATGGATAGCCCTACTAGTCACTCTCGTATAGGGGTGTAAGTGAGCCGAGCAGCTCGTAAGCTACTCGAGATCGACTCGATGAAAACTCGAACTCGACTCGATCTTATTGACCTCGAGCCGAGCTTTACATACGAGCGAGCTGAGCTCGAGCTAAGCAATACTCGGCTCGAGCGGCTCGCGAGCCTAATCGAGCTTCATATATTTATATATAATTATATAAATATTAATGTTTCGTATCGGGTCGAGCATAAACCTGAGTCGAGCCGAGCTTAATCGAGCTTGAACAAGCTCGATCAAGCTCGAGAAAAATAAACGAGTCTAAACGAGCTTAAACGAGCCGAGCTCAAGTTGCTCGAGCCTAGATACTGAAGTTCGATCGAGCTCGAGCTGACATTTCTTAAACGAGCCGAGCTCGAGCACAAGCAAGCTTGGCTCGGCTCGATTACACCCCTACTCGTACAATGTCCAGAGGCTATTTTTTAGTAATTTTTTAAATATATTTTCTAGTGGCTATTTTAGCCTCTATAGTAGGCTGTCTGTTGTCTCCGCCAGATATTGAAGGTCTTGGTGCTAGAACTTCCGTCCTTGTGGATGTTCTTGTCGCAGAAGTCATTTTTGTGTGGCCCTTTGCTTTGGCTTGTAATTGCCAGCTTCTGCAGTTCGTCGAAAATCATCCTGAAATAGACAAAATTAAATATT
This sequence comes from Canna indica, assembly GCA_034359265.1. Taxonomy (NCBI): domain Eukaryota; kingdom Viridiplantae; phylum Streptophyta; class Magnoliopsida; order Zingiberales; family Cannaceae; genus Canna; species Canna indica. Next base: position 14,799,198 of record CP136898.1, read on the forward strand.
TATTAACGTGGATCTTAGTACCATTTCTGGTGGTAATCGAAGTGACTTTCTTATAGAAAGTTATTGTTTGTTCTTCGATCTGTACCCCTCCTTGCATTGCCCTGATAAAATTGCATCCTACCAGCATCTGGATGCCATCCTTTTTGTTCATGGGGAATGCGTATGTAAAGGGAATGCTACTATTTTCTGTCCTATCCTTATCAATGGTGTCAACTCGCAACAGATAGCGAGTAAGAAGCTGAAAAATGGATTTATGTCTATTGAAGATAATAAATTCAAGATTCCCTTTACATACGCATTCCCCATGAACAAAAAGGATGGCATCCAGATGCTGGTAGGATGCAATTTTATCAGGGCAATGCAAGGAAGGGTACGGATCGAAGAACAAACAATAACTTTCTATAAGAAAGTCACTTCGATTACCACCAGAAATGATACTGAAGTCTCAGCAGTAGCGGCAATCGATGAGCTAAGTATGACTGAGAATGAGTATCTTGAGGTTTTAAATATAACTGCATATGACAATTTCAGGGAACCAGAGAAATTTCAGATGAAGTTTAAGCCCCTTTTAAAAAGGCTTAAGGAGCAAGGATTCATTGGGGATAATCCCATCAAACATTGGGTCAAGAATCAGGTTACCTGCAAGCTGGAAATTATAAATCCTGATTTGACAATTCAGGATAAGCCACTAAAGCACGTGACCCCAGCCATGAAAGATCAATTTGATAGGCATATTAAGGCGTTATTGAATCTGGGAGTCATCAGACCAAGCACCAGCAGGCACAGAACCATGGCCATTATTGTGAATTCGGGAACATCAATTGACCCTATCACCAAGGAAGAAGTCAAAGGGAAAGAAAGGTTGGTATTTAACTACAGAACGCTTAATGACAATACTTATAAAGATCAGTACAGTTTGCCCGGAATCAATACCATCCTCAAGAGAATAGGCAATAGTAGAATATTCTCTAAGTTTGATCTAAAGAGTGGATTCCATCAAGTCGCTATGGATCCAGAATCTATTCCATGGACGGCATTCATTGTGCCAGGAGGATTATATGAATGGCTGGTCATGCCATTTGGACTCAAGAACGCTCCATCAGTATTCCAAAGGAAGATGGATAAATGTTTTGAAGGCACGGAGCAATTTATCGCTGTATATATAGATGATATCTTAGTCTTCTCTGAGACTGAAGAAGACCATGCGAGACATTTAAAGAAGATGCTGGAGATAGCTGAGAAATGGGGACTAGTACTCTCGCCTACAAAAATGAAGATAACCACAGAAGAAATAGAGTTTCTAGGTGCAGTCATTGGAAGGAACAAAATAAGATTGCAACCTCACATTATCAGAAAAATTGTCTCGTTTGATGAAGAAGAACTCAAAAGTAAAACCGGGTTGAGAACCTGGTTAGGCATTCTCAATTACGCAAGAAGCTACATCCCGAATATGGGAACTCTCTTAGGACCTTTATATTCGAAGACAGGTCCTCACGGTGATAAGAGGATTAAAGCCTCGGATAGAGAGTTGATAGCCAAGGTGAAAGCATTGGTAAATAATTTACCCGACTTAGAACTGCCTCCCCCTGACGCGTACATCATATTGGAGACAGATGGCTGTATGGAAGGTTGGGGTGGTATTTGCAAGTGGAAAAACAAGAAAAATGACAAAAGGCAGACTGAGAAAGTTTGTGCATACGCCAGTGGCAAGTTTCCAATTCTTAAATCCACAATAGACGCAGAGATCCATGCATGTATGGAAACCCTCAAGGCGCTCAAAATTCATTATCTAGATAAAAAGGAGATCACATTAAGAACGGATTGCCAGGCAATTATCAGTTTCCATAACAAGTCAAACCAAAACAAACCCTCAAGAGTCAGATGGATTAACTTTGTTGACTTCATTACGGGTACAGGGATTCAAGTCCACTTTGAACATATTGATGGAAAGATAAATGTTCTAGCAGATGCACTATCTCGGCTAACCACGAAGCTTGTTATGATAGATGAGGTTTCAGACTTCATGAAGGAAAATCTCTTAACTCTGGAAAGAGCTATTGAGGAAACCAGACAAGCACCAACTGAGATCATTCAAACATTAAGTGCTACTATTCACTCAATGAGTGAAATATTAAAACCAGAGGAGATTGCAATGGCACTTTATTCCTGGGATGATGAAATCCAGGAAAAAATTGAAAATAATAAATTCAATTATTGATCTCAATGAGTGAATAGTAGCACTTAATGTTTGAATGATCTCAGTTGGTGCCTGTCTGGTTTCCTCAATAGCTCCTTCCAGAGTTAAGAGATTTTCCTTCATGAAGTCTGAAACCTCATCTATCATAACAAGCTTTGTGGTTAGCCGAGATAGTGCATCTGCTAGAACATTTATCTTTCCATCAATATGTTCAAAGTGGACTTGAATCCCTGTACCCGTAATGAAGTCAACAAAGTTAATCCATCTGACTCTTGAGGGTTTGTTTTGGTTTGACTTGTTATGGAAACTGATAATTGCCTGGCAATCCGTTCTTAATGTGATCTCCTTTTTATCTAGATAATGAATTTTGAGCGCCTTGAGGGTTTCCATACATGCATGGATCTCTGCGTCTATTGTGGATTTAAGAATTGGAAACTTGCCACTGGCGTATGCACAAACTTTCTCAGTCTGCCTTTTGTCATTTTTCTTGTTTTTCCACTTGCAAATACCACCCCAACCTCCTTGGGAAGCTGTGTGTAAGATGACTCTGCTGCAGATGAAGTAAAAATAGATTCAACTTTCTTGTCTTCTACTACCTCTTTTAGTTTTCTGAGGACAGGATATTCCATTTCAGCAGTATAGGCCGCTTCTCCTTCTGTCAGTTGAAACTTCTGGAATTTGGCCTCAAAATCTTCTTCATCTTCATCATCTTCATTACTTTCATCAAATTTAATGGTTGTCGCATCTTCCTCCTCCCCTTCTAAGGGAATTAGGTTCCACCTAATTTTTGTAGAACCGGTTGCATCAGAGCAACCATCAGACGTGTCCCATTTGGGAAGGCAGTCCTCGTTGTCGTCTGGATTAACGGTCATGAGTTGGTGTAGAACAGCAAGTTCTTCTTCTTCGTCAAATTCGCTGCCCCAATCGGGTTCATATTCCTGTTCACTGTCATAGTCACAGAATATCATTGCTGCGAACTCTTCATTGATATCATTTTCTTGAGTTGCTGCTTCAGGCGTAATAGAATAATCAGCGAATTGAACCGCTAGTGATCCATCGGTTCTTGTCCGGATACTGGATGTTTGCGGGTTCCTTGTGACAGTGATAGAAGCGGGTCTTATTATCCACTGCTGACCCTGTAAGCTCTCAGTGGTTCTGATTTGTCCTGGAATCGCACGGATTCCTCTGCTTGCTAAATGATCCGCTACATGCTGAACATTGTAACGGAAATTTGTATGACTGGTGTTTGATAATCTCCCTATAAGAGATCTAGAAAGTAAAAGGTTGCTTTCTCCGCCTTGCCAACCTTGGTAACCATGTGTTTGTATCACCAGTTGAATATGCTCACGAAAATCATGAATGCTTATGGTTATATCAGGAGCGGTATATGCTAATTGCGTACCTGATGTAAGGTCTATCTCCATGGAACTTACGACCGCTCGGTCATCAGACCATCTTGTGTCTCTAAGTAGAATTAGAGCATTCACACCGGCACTTCGTCGGTGTAATGTGTGGAGTCTTACCATAACCATACCCATGTGAAGGTGTTGGAGTCCTTCATTGACCAATAAATTGTAGCTTTGGTCTGTGATAAAGGGCAATTCAACTTGTGCGCCCTCTGTAACCAGTATTCGTTCATCCGAATAGTGTTGGTAAACTCGGTGGTTCCGTTCAGACCAACCGACTTGATATAGTGTCTCAGCTGGAACCTACTGTGCTCTTTGATATTGGGATATAGAGAGCTCAGCTTCTGGGTTTAGCTGTGATTCCAGACTTCGTCTGAAACCTGTTCTTCTGTGAGATGAGGCTACACGTCGTTGCACCTCATGTCGTAGCCTATTACTTAGACGATAGCTTCAGATTTGGTCGTCTATAGTAGGCTGTCTGTTGTCTCCGCCAGATATTGAAGGTCTTGGTGCTAGAACTTCCGTCCTTGTGGATGTTCTTGTCGCAGAAGTCATTTTTGTGTGGCCCTTTGCTTTTCTTGTTCGAAAATTACGAGTTGTAACTTTGAGTACCTGGTGGGTAACTGGCCGGACCCATAATTGGTTCCTTGGGAAGCTGTGTGTAAGATGACTCTGCTGCAGATGAAGTAAAAATAGATTCAACTTTCTTGTCTTCTACTACCTCTTTTAGTTTTCTGAGGACAGGATATTCCATTTCAGCAGTATCAAGAAGGGATTTAGTGCGGAAGCGTCGTCTCACAAAGTTCTCTGGCCGTTAAAGACGCGGGAACAATATGAGGCAATGGATGAAAAGTTTAAACTGAAAGCTTTGATTAATATGAAAGCTTGAAACACTCAAACACTTGAAGGATTAATTCACTAGTAGAGAAGTAGAACTGCTGGGTTCTCCAGTGTGTTCTGCAACTCCTGGAGTCTTCACTTAAATAGACAATAAGGAAGCTTCATGAAGAAGCAAAATAATTGAGTGCGGGTGCTCACTGGGCCCCATCGACCACTGAATTATTTGCTTTTACAAAAGAGATTCCTTCGTACAATAATACACACCAATAATACACACTTTACAGCTAAGATGATATATCGACAGAAATGTTCGGTCTTATCCTGGTACTGACTCAGCGCTTCAATTATTGTACTTGAGCTAGCTCTTTAGACAAAGTAGGTGATACTCTGTCGGGTGCTACCGATCATCTCTAAGGCGAGTTTGTGGAGGACGTTTGAGGCATAAATATCCTAAACTACTTGTAGAGTTATCTATATTTTATCTATATCTTAAAACCTCTCAAATTTTTCTAGTTCTCTCATTTTTATGAAGTAATTTATGAAAAATATTATTTGAAGCGTAAAAAGAAATAAAACAAAAAAAATATTTCGTGTGTTGTGACGTCCAAGTTTCAATTAATTATTGCTCAGAAATCTTATCAACCCTATTCTATCCAAATAATAATACGACATGGCGCTGTCATTTCAACCATTGCTTAAATGATAAATCACATCAACAACCAGCAGTACCATTCCAATCAATTATGAATTTAGATAGGACCTTACAAGGGATGGAAAGGCAGGGCATTAAACTAGAGAAGACTGGCCAAATCCAACGTTTGATTTATGGAAAAAAAACGTTTGATTTAAGATGATCTATTTAATTTCACGCCCATCGACTTTCCACGTCCCGATGAACGGGCTCTTATGCTGTTGTTTTCCTTCTCTTATAGATGTCTAGCACAGTGTTCTACTGAGGTGTCCTATTATTATTCTCTCACAATCCTGCCTAGACTTTTTTGTCGCGCGTCTCGCTCAGCACTAAACGGAATCTAGTTAGGACAACAAAAAGAAATAGAACAAAAGTTAACTTTTCTTTCATTTCTGTCATTTTTAGATGGAAAATTTTGAACGGAAAAAAACTAAAATGAAATTATTCTTTCCTTTTAAGTAGACATTTAGCATGTACCAAATTCTTTCATCATATAAAGACAACTAAACTCACATTGACTCTTTCATTGTCACTAGTGCAATGATATAAAGAAAACTTTAGTAAACTCAGGAGTAAGCTCGTGAGCTTTTAATGTGAAGTCAAAAATAGGCGTTGAACATTAGTTCATTATCAACATTAATTAAGTCGATACAAAAATAAAACTCCATACAATTTAGAATAATAAAACTCCATACAATTAACATTAAATAAAGGCGAGGTAATCAACTGCAATTTACCTTTTTATTTTTCTCAAACGAATGCCAGATTTTGACTTCGAGTTATGCTGTTGCTTTCACTGTAGACATATTTAATTTGCTACTTATTTTTCATCTGCTTCTAAGTCATCAATATTCTATATTTAATTATCTTTTCCCGTGTTGTCATCATCCTATGCGTGTTTCATTTTGATTAGTCCAAGCCGATTAATTAGTCTCAATTTTGTCTACTTCTGATAAAAATTTTAAATATTTTCTAGCCATCACTCTAGCATAAACTCGTGTTCACCTTTAACCTCACTACCAAAATAATTTAAAAATAGAATAAGCGGTGAATTTTAATTAATTATTTACATAAATTTAAAAATATATAATTTAAAAACCATGTTTAATATCATTTCTCATTTGTCATCCTATTTTATTTTATTTATGGTATCTATTGAAGCAAACAAATCATAAGTGACTTCAATATTCTATCTTGTTCCTACCCTAGCTGCTATCATCAAATTAGTGTTCACTTGCATTGTCGCGAACCATTTTAATTGAAAAATAACCAAATTGGTTGTATTAAAAAATAATTAACCAAATTTAAAACAGGAAGTATAAATCTAAATATACCTAATCTTGTCACATCATGAACGAAAAATGAGCTTAAGGACTTAAATATAACTTAGGTAAGCAGAGAGAAAGTATTTGCCTGGAAAAGGGTGAGATCAGATCCTGGCCGTACGTTGCCGAAGAGGCTCAGCAGCTGCTGGAGAAGGTTGGGCCGCCGGTGCTCCGCCGACAATCCTCCCTCCAGAGCTAGCGGCGGTGTCAGCACCACCGTCTTCTGCTGCGACGCTGCTTCGTCCTTAATCTGCAACCACATCGTTAACAAAATCGATTAAAAAGACAATTTTTAAACCCACTTTCGATTACCCTCTCGGTTATTGGATGTGAGGCATTTCCTCGTGCGGGACCCTAGCCAGCAATAAAGGCACCCAAATCAGGAGAAAGAATATATTTTGAGAATAAAAAGGTGCAATGATGTGTGCTGCTGGCATGCTCCATCACGAGAAATGGAAAAAAACTAAATAGTTGGCACTTCGCACGAGCTCTCCACGCTTCTCCGAGGCCTTCTTAACAATAAAGAATTAACGTACAATGGAGTAATTAGATTAATACTTCGATTTGGATGTCCAACATGGAGCAAAGAAGCATACTCACTCCATGATAGTCCGAAAAATTGAAGGGGCCGCGTCTTTTCATAGCAAAATTAGGATTCAATCTGAACCCTACGAATGAAATTTAAAATTAAACTACGGGTCCGCACTAAATTAACTTGTGCGCAATCCCTCTCGTGATCTAAGTCGTGGTTAGCCTCGACTTCCCCGCGAAATATTCCCGCGCACGTTAGCTGGCACAATCGAAAGATGGGAGACGCTTCCGCGCTTTCGTTCACACTCTCGCAGTTGAACGCTCGCAGAAGACGCAAAAGCCAGATCAAAAATAAAAAGAAAAGAAGATTTATTTTAAAGGAAAAGCATGAGCTAAGAAAATGCGGATGAATCAAATCCATTACCCGTCAACTCTACACTACTTCCGCTTGCGATCGCAACAAATTGCCACGATAACACCAAGAATCTTATGCGTCGTCATCTCTTTATCGGCGATCGCAAAGGGGAAAAACAAATACTCAGATCGCTTTTTTTGGGGCAAAAGAAAAGAGAACAAAGCAGAACACCATGAAGATTGCCCGATTCCATTTACACTACACCTGAACCAGATCGATTCATCGCTTCGCTTTTTTTTTGAAGTAAATTCATTCATCGCTTCGCTGGTTACGAATTGAAGAAGAAGAAGAAGGGGATTAAGAAGATACCATTTCTTGGAGCAACCGGGGGAATCAGCCGAAGGGCGCTCCGATATCGAAGTCAACCTCCGTCGAGTGCTGAACCTCTCACGTCTCGTTGAGTCTCCGCAAAGAGAGAAAGAGAGAGAGAGGGAGGGGAAAGAGAGAGAGAGTTCTACGTATAATGAGGCGGAGAGCGTGAGGGGCTCCGCTTTAATCGTGGGGGACGGCCGTCGGCCGTCGTTATTTATAGAGATTTGAGAATAGTGGGGCCATATTGGCAATGAATAATATAATGATCTTTAGTAATATAATATAGTCGGGTCACTTGGCCATTATCGATGTATAATATATATATATTACCTAAAGAAGAGCATTTATATTAAGGTCCGATCATTATCGACATAAAAAATAATCAAATAATAAAATATTATTCAACTTAGGAGGTCTGATAATGAACCATACTAATTCATCCTTACATATTCGCCCTCGATTTGTTGCATAAAATTTACGAATCGAACACGCATCATGGTTATCAAATTCGGATCGAACCCGACCACGAACGATGTGGTTCGGTTTAGTAGATTGAAACTGCATAAAATCTCGGTTGATTTGTAAAATATGCTAAAATTCTTCATTCGAATTAATAGATTTGTGTGCGTGTGTTATTTGAATTATAATTTAATATTTTCAATTTTCTAATATATAAGTATTTTAATAGTTATTACATATTATATGTTATTGAGAGGCAGCATTGGGTTTGTCGGAAAAAGTGGATTTAATTGTCCGATCACAACTTGAAAGTATTATGATATTTTCATTTTTTTAATCAGTTGGCAGTTGGCACGTTGGATATAAGTAATTAATTCTATCATAATTTTGCCAACCCAGGGTTTTCTATTTTTTTACTAGAATTTTTAGCATATTTAATTGCATGAATATAAATTCTACAAAACAGATAAGAGTTATTATTAACAAAGAAACAAATAGCACGTGCATAAAATGTTACCACCATTATCTCTACCTACGATGTACCGACACTTACACGAAATACGATACGAACACTGACACGAGGACACATGCACCAATTTCAAATTTTACATGACACAAACACAATATATATATAATATTATGATATTTTCATTGATGTTAAACTTTTAATTTTTAGTATGGACAAATACTTACTATTTCTAAACTTATTCCAAAAGCATAAGACACAATATCTATTGACATCTTCTAAAAAATTCTTAAATTAGCATGTCTTAGTAAAATTAAGTCATGTACAATCACATGTAAATAAAAAGTTAACTAAAGTCTCACTATCTTCTTCATCAATCATTGTTGTTATTCTTCATTGAAAAATATTACTCTCTCCAACTCTAGTTCATCAAGAAAAAGATTGGCAATTTCAATATTAAAAATGATTCAATCATCCCTAATTGCAAAGAAAAAATATTATAAATGTGAAGAGTTACCTTGGGTTCAATTAATGTGACAAACAAAAAAGGTGTACTACTTTTTGTCCAACGCTCAATTAATATTCAGTGCACAATATTGTAGAAGGTTGATAACTCATTTTTATCCTTTCTTTCATAGTAATATATGATGTTTTTCACATTCTTAATCATTGAATCCCACATCTCATATGCCAAATGAAGAGTAGGTGCATTCGTATCCGTGCTTCTTAGAACATCATAAATAAGATTCGTGAAAGAAAGAATGTAGTCAATCTTTTGCCACCAACTATCACTCAAAATTTTGTCTCTAACAAACGCAGCCTTCCCGACATTATCTTCCTTGTAGGAAGATCACTTCTCAATTATCACCATCTCTTTGAGTCCTTATTTTAACAGTCTAAACCTCTTGAGCATCACAATGGTGGAGGCAAATCAAGTAGGAGCAACATTAAGCAACTTCAATATCACAAATTCAATGGAAATAAATAGCCTTGTATGATTATTAATAATGAATTTTTTTATAAAAGAAACATCTTCAGCAATTTCAATAATCCAAGAACATTCTTCATAAACAAGATCGCTCCTCTATGAATTCTTAGCTATACAAATGTTCTTTAAGCGAGGTTAAGAGTACGGACAACACAAGGAGTCCAATAAATCGTGAAAAATTTAGCTTCAATCAATAAACCAGACACTTTACAAACCGGTGCATTGTCCGTCACAATTTGCACTATATTTGATAGACCAACTTCTATGATCACGTCTCTCATTTGCTTTGCAATATAATCCTTGTCTTTGTTCCCATTTGAATAATCTATGGCTTTCAAAAACATAGATTCACTTTCAGTCACAATCATAAAATTAAGAAGATGCCTCTTTTGGGGATCACTTCACCCATCACTTACAATGCTCACTTCTTTTTTGACTCCATGTATTTTTAATGAGCTCTAACATCCTCTCCACATGCTCCCTTTCTTTTTCAAATAAAGTTATCCTGGACTTATTGTAGCCCGGAGGAACAAAGCCATCAATATAATTATTGGCAGCATAAGAGAAAGCTTTGACAAAATAAGGATTTTTTGCCAGATGGAAAGGCAATCCAAATGAGTAAAACATTCTAGCAATCTTTAAATCTAGAGTTTCCCTAGCTTGCATGTTGGAGACCTTCACAAAAGGACATGTGCCCTTCTTTTTCTTGAATCAAACCCACTTACACTTGCTTGACAAGATAAGGGTGGAAGAAGAATTGATTTTGGCATTGCACTTTCAAGCAAAATGTAGCTTAACTATCGAATTTTTTTTAAGTTCTTGAAGCTTTGTGGTTGTAATTTTCGCACAAACTCTAATCCCCTTTCCCGAAATCTTCAATAAGTGTGCTCTTACTCTAGTGTAGGAACCTCTAAATGTGACATTACAATTTTTGCACTCAAACTCAAGGTTCTCACCACCATCAACTTTATCTTTCTTTACAACAAATTTTCGAGGCTTTTTCTGCACTTTCTTCCTTATCTTGTTGAACACCACTAGAGCTTATCTTCAATAATTTCCTACTAGAGAAAAGATACAAAAATGTCCCTAATATTTTTCCACTGATACTTGGTACTAAAATATTCCTAAGGTTTTTTTGGATCAAAAATACCCCTTACGTTATGAAATTGGATACAAAAATGACTCTATAGGTAAACGACGTTAATGGAGAGATAACGGAGCTGACGTGACTGATGATTAGGACTGATGACATGGACATGTGGCGTGCATGCATACCAAGACGTTTTCTCATGGATACTAAAATGTTTCTAACGTTTTCTCATAAGTACTAAAATGTCTCTAACGTTTTCTCGCATGTACTAAAATGCCCCTAAAATTTATTTTGGAGCTAAAATACCCCTGAGATTATTGATAATGGTACAAAAATGACACTCAAGCTAACTTCTGCTAAGTGAGACTTAACGAAGATGTCGTGGATACTGACTATGATGTTGACTTTACACATGGCACACATACAAAGAGCAACTTGTCACATAAGTGACACGTAAGATACAACATATGCGTAAGAAAAAAAATTAAAAATTTGGTTAATCAGAAAATTGGTTCGAACCGAACCGAATTTTCCAGCTAATCGATCTGACGATTTTGGTTTCGATTTCGATTTTTATTTTCTAAACTTTTTGGTTTTCGATTTCGGTCAACTTCATTATCCCTCCATTTACAAAAACTGAAATTGAAATCGAAAACCAAAAATTCAGAAGAAAAAAATTGATTCAAATTCGATTCGAATTCAAGACCAATTTTTCGTTTAATTGAATTTTTTATTTTTTTGCTGACACCTACGTTATATCTTACGTGTCCTTTGCGTGGTAAGTTGCTCTTTGTATGTGTGTCACGTGTAAAATCAATATCCTAGTCAGCATCCACGACATCTCCATTATAAGTCTCACTTAGCATAAGTTAATTAGCTTGTGTGTTATTTTTGTACCATTTTCAATAATATTAGAAGTATTTTAGCTCCAAAACAAACGTTAGTGGCATTTTAGTACCCGTGAGAAAATATTAGAGGCACTTTAATATTTGTGAGAAAATATTAGGGGCATTTCTGTACCCGTGAAAAAATATTAGGGGCATTTTAGTACCCGTGAGAAAATGTCTTGGTCTGCATGCGCGTTATGTGTCCACGTCATCAGCCCTAGTCATCTACCACGTCAACTCTGTTATCCTTCCATTAATATCGTTTACCTATATGATCATTTTTATACCCAATTCCATAATGTAAGGGATATTTTTGATCCAAAAAAAATCTTAGGGGCATTTTAGTACCCGTGGGAAAATATTCGGAGCATTTTTGTACATTTTTCTTTCCTACAATAATTTCATAAGAATGTCTATTTACAAAGCACATCACATACCCATGTTGCAATTTATAAATGCATCGTATTCTCAAAGAAAATTAAAGCAAATAGAGATTTCCAAATTTTTACAAATTATACTTTCAACATTTTATGCAATTCATTGGCAATTGAATTAACTAAACTACAGTAGAATGGCTAGAAGGAAAAAAACTCAAAATGAAATCAAGTTTTCAATTAACTGAACTGCAATAGAATGGTTATAATTGGGATAAAGTATTAAAATATCTCTAACATTTTCTCACGTGTACTAAAATGCTCATAATATTTTTTTGGAAAAAAAACCCTTATATTATAACATTGGATACAAAAATGACCATATAGATAAACTACGTTAATGGAGGGATATAGAGCTGACGTGGCCGATAATTGGGATTGATGACGTAGACACGTGGTGCGCATGCAAACCAAGACGTTTTCTCACAGATACTAAAATGCTCATTAAGTTTATACTTGTACTAAAATGCCCATAATATTTGTTTTGGAGCTAAAATACCCTCGAGGTTATTGAAAATGATACGAAAATGACACCCAAGCTAACTTATGTTAAGTTAGACATAACAAAGATGTCGTGGATGCTGACTTTACACATGGCGTACATGCAGAGAGCAACTTGTCATGCAAGCGACATGTAAGATGCAACATACTAGTGAGCATAAAAAATCAAAAATTCGATTAACCGGAAAATTAGTTCAAAATTGAACCCAATTTTTCAGTTAACCGATCTGATAATTTTAGTTTCAAATTTTATTTTCTAAATTTTTAGTTTTCAATTTCGATTTCAGTTTGGGTCAACTTCGTTATTCCTCCATTAACGTTGTTATTCCTCCATTTACAAAAATTGAAATCGAAATCGAAAATCGAAAATCTAGAAAATAAAAACTAAAAATGAAACTGATGGATCGCTTAATCAGAAAATTCGATTCGGTTTCAGACCAATTTTTTAATTAACCGATTTTTTGATTTTTTTTCTCACCCCTACGTGGGAAAAGGTACAAAAATATCCCTAATATTTTCTCACACGTACTAAAATGCCCCTAAGATTTTTTTTATAAAAAATACCCCTAACATTTTCTCACGCATACTAAGATGCTCCTAAGGTTTTTTTTATCAAAAATACCCCTGACGTTATGGAATTGGGTACAAAAATATCCCTATAGGTAAACAACATGGTTGATGACTGAGACTGATGACGTGGACACGTGGTGCACATGCAAGCCAAGACGTTTTCTCCTAAGTACAAAAATATCTCTGACATTTTCTCACGGGTACTAAAATGCCCTTAACGTTTTCTCACACGTACTAAAATACTCATAACGTTTTCTCACGGGTATTAAAATGACCCTAACGTTTATTTTGAAGCTAAAATACCCTTGTGGTTATTAAAAATTATACAAAAATGACACCAAGCTAATTTCTGTTAGGCGAGACTTAACGGAGATATCGTCGATGCTGATATAGATGTTGACTTTACACATGGCGCACATGTAGAGAGCAACTTGCCATGCAAGCGACACGTAAGATGCAACGTAGGGGTGAGCAAAAAAAATTGAAAAACTGGTCTGAAATCGAACCAAAATTTTTGATTAACCGATTCGATGGTTTCAGTTTCGTATTTTATTTTCTAAATTTTCGATTTTCGATTTTGGTTTCAATTTCAATTTCTTACGTGTCGACCTAGCTAGCCGTCTCTTTTGTGATGCACGAGCGCCGCACGATATGTACTATTTTTTTACTTTTAATTAAATTATATATTATGATTGTACTAATATATTTATTTTCTAATGTTAGACGCAAGTAGAGAAGGATGGCACCATCCACCGCCCCTCGCCGATGGAGGTATTTGAGCGCACTCACCGTCGACGACATGGGGCGGGGGGACTACATTGATAGGAGGGTCGCGGTCATCGTGGTAAGTATATATATTTGGTTTACACAATTTTTATTTATAGTTTATATATATAGTAAAAATTAATAATTATGAAATAAAAAATAAATTTGTGTAGGAGACATACAGTGGCGGAGCCAGTATAATGTCAGAGGGGGCAATTGCCCCCTCCGACATTGGTCTCCTTTTATATTATATATATATATATATATATATTAGTATTTTATTACATAAATAGATTAAATTGCCCCTTCTGAATATATATATATATATATATATATATATATATATATATATATATATATATATAAGTATTTTATTACATAAATAGATTAAATTGCCCCTTCTGAAAATATTATAAAATGCTTCTTCACGTGTGATTTTATATTTTGCCCCTCCTGAGATGATTTTCTGGCTTCACCCCTGGAGACATACACCCAATGCAGAGGAAAGTCGCAGGGTGACTTTGACCCTGTAGCGTGGGTCGATCGTAGGTGGTTGGGAGCAAGGCCGTATTTATGGTTTTGGAGATAGTGGCCATGCATGAGCTATGTTGGGGCCACTTGGGGCATCGATCCCTCATGTTGTGGGTGAGCAACCCTCCATATCCCTGACGCAGGACTAGAGCCCGATAGCAGCATTGGAGTCAGAGCTTGCATAGCATAGACAGATGATGAAGAACATGTAGGTGTTCCTAATGGAGATTACAGCTCAGTCCGGCATTCAGATACCTACGACGTTCAAGCCATCCTCCTCGACCCAATCGACACCGCTCCTGACCCAATCACTTGAGACTCTGTCGCCTCATCCTCCGCAGCCTCCATCACAGCCGTGAGATTTCGTTATAGTGTATTTTGTATGTGTATATATATATATATATACTTTAGTTTTGGATACTTGATAGCCTTCGTTTGAGGCTTAAATAGTTGCATATTTTGATTACATTGATATACATAACATATATGTATAAATTGTATGGTTGTTTGTGTTTGTGTGTATTTTGTATATATTAGGGTTTGTATAAATCGATGTATACAAGAATTTCAATTTTTTATTTTTATTTTTTTTCAGTTATAAGATAAACCTTTAGCGATGGTTTACTAGCGATTAGCCATCGCTGAAAGCGTATCGTAACTGGCTGGAGGCCTAGGCAGCATAGGTTATTGCGGTTGCTAATAATATTCAGCGATGACTGCGGGTCATTGGTGATAATTAAATACAGCGATAGTCGTGACGCCCGTCGTTGATGAATAAATATCAACGACAACTCTAGCGGCTGACCTAGCTGGTCATGTATATGGCTTTGGAGACAATGGTCATGCACGAGCTCTGTTGGGGCCACTTGGGGCACCGGCCCCTCATGTTGTGGGTGAGCGACTCTCACTACTAGAAAAATGGTCATCAGCAACGGCTGATGCCGTTGCTGAGCCGTTGCTGAAGAGAATCAGCAACGGCCGAGCCGTTGCAATAGAGCCATGACAGAAAGTCGCGTTGCTGATGACTTAGCAACGGATCAGCAACGACCGCTCGGGCCGTCGCTCAAAACATTATCAGCAACGGCCGCTCGGGCCGTCGCTAAAACTATTATCAGCAACGGTTTTGCCACATACCCGGAGCCGTTGCTGATAACATTAATAGCAACGGCCGCTGAGTCCGTAGCAACGCCGTTAGTAAAACTCCGTCGCTAAGCCGTTGTTGTAGGTCATCAGCAACGGCTTTCGATACACTTTTAGCAACGGCTTTCCCACGGACGCCCGTGGGAAAGCCGTTGCTGATGACGTATACCTGCAACCAGAAAATTTGAAAATTTCAAATTTCCATTGATACATTGATACATTTATCTGATACATAACTCACACACTCATACCCTCATACACACATTCATTCACACATCACAAACACCTCATACACATTCATTCACACATCACAAACACACCAACATATATACATCAAAACAATTATATTTATATTGATAATTATCCACGATAGTATAAAAACAATTCAAATGCAAAATTGAAGTATCAATATCCAAACAAAATAAGTTAAACAAGTTCAATATCCAAACAAAAAATCTCACGATCACGATGGAGGATGGTCTGGATTATATGGCGGGGTCTGGAGCGCTTGAGTGTACACCGGCGTGGACAACATGTCGTACGCGGGGAAATCATTGATTGTCCACAAGACCACGGCCTTTAAATTGAAGTTTTGCTTCCGATGACAATCATAAGTGACAGCTCCCTCAGTCCACAATGTTTTCAATTCATCTATCAAGGGTCTGAGAAATATGTCAATTTCTTTTCGCGGACCCTTAGGACCCGGAATAATCATCGAAAGATAAATAAATTCATCTTTCATGCACATTGACGGTGGCAAATTATAAACTATCAGCAGCACTGGCCAAACTGAATAAGGAGTTGCAGAATGTCCAAACGGATTAAAACCATCTGTGCACAATCCCAATCTGATATTTCTAGTATCCATAGCAAATGAAGGATAACATGTATCCAAATGTTTCCATGCTTCACTGTCAGATGGATGAGTCATTACTGTATCATCACGACTTCTTGCATGCCAACTCATGTAGGGGGCTGTCTTTTCCGACATGAATAATCTTTGAAGCCTCGGTGTTAGTGGAAAATACCGAAGCACCTTAAACGGGATATTTTTCTGTCGGACCGATTTCTTCTCCTTGTAACGAGGGTGTTGACATACAGGGCATTTATCCAACTGCACATTTTATTTATAATATAAAATACAGTTATTTTGGCATGCGTGTATTTTTTCGTACCCAAGCCCCAATTTTCTCATTAGCTTTTTAGTCTTATAAAAAGTAGGCTCAAACTTGTTATCAGTAGGCAGCATTCCATTAATCAATCCAGCAATCCGATCATACGCAACTCCGCTGATATTACAATCGGCCTTGATGTTTAAGAGCTGTGTCATTGCTGAAAACCTAGTGTATTTAGGACAATTCTCATACAAAGGTTCATCGGCAGCTTTCAACATCTCGTAAAATTCTGCAGCTTCTTTATTCGGTAATTCAATCTCTACTGCAGCCCCTACTTCTGTGATATCAACCGCTGTAGTATCTGGTGGGACTGATGTCTGAAGATCTGGTCGATCAACATTATCATTCAGGTGGAATTGACCCCCAAGACTATCAAGTATCATAGTTCTATAGGGATTACATTGACTGGATGAAGAAGCACCAGCAGAGGAAGATTCACCATATGTCTGAATGACAGGATTGCTCGACATCCCGACTTCGTGTGACTCCCCGTGACAAGTCCATAGAAAATATCTTGGTGCAAATCCTTTGCTATATAGATGCAGAGTGACAGTCTCCCGATCCAAAAATCATCCATTTGAACAAATGGGGCAGGGACATCGGATTTGATCACCCATGCTAACGAAATTCCGATTCGAATAGGCAAAATTTAGGAAGTACGTTACGCCTAATCGAAACTCATTCGTTAAAGCTCCACAATCAAGACGTCGGTACATCCAACTTCGATCAGCCGACATGATTCTGTCAATCAATGACAATTTCTTTGGTTAATGTCTTTAGGTGAGATTGTCCTATTCCATTCGGGATTTATGTTATTCGTACTGCACTTATGTTTTTATTTTAACTGTTAACTAATTATTCTAAATTTCGACAGCATCTCCCTACAGTTCTCCGAATACGCATATCATCTGGGCGCGTATCGGAGAACAAGAGAGATGTTGCCGAATTTTAGAATAATTAGTTAACAGTTAAAATAAAAACGTAAGTGCAGTACAAATAACTATATTCCCAAATTGTCCAATCAGGGACAATTCAAGAATTGTACGTCGTATAAAAGATCATCTACTTCTTTTACACTAACATATAATTCCCGAACGGATCTAAGGTTTTGCTAAATCATATCCGATTCGTCGATACGTACGTGAAACATATCAACTCGTCGGATGGATGATTATTTTCTAAATGTTTCGAGACAGTTCGAGTCCATATTGGACGATTTCGGCGCGCGTCCGAAGTGGACGATTCTGGCGCGAGTCCGAAGTGGACGATTCCGGCGCGAGTCCGAATTGGACGATTCCGGCGCGAGTCCGAATTGGACGATTCTGGCGCGCGTCCGAAGTGGATGATTCCGGCGCGCGTCCGAAATTAATCTAAACACTAATAATTAATCTAACAAATTAAACAATTAATCTAAACAATTAATTAATAATTATAAAATAATTAATTAACAATTTCAAAACAATAATATATATATATATATAAATTCCGGCGCTGGAGTCCACCCTCCGGCGCCGGCGTACAGTGGTCGGACACACTGTCCGGCCACTGTAGAAGGTCCGGCGGCGGCCATAGGCCGACCGCCGCCGGCCGAAACCCTAGAAATAGGGTTTCGGTCGGATTTTAACCTATACTCTGGCCGATCAACATATCGGCAGCAGCGGCAGCGGCGGCGAGAGGCATCGGCGTCGGCAGCAGCGGCGAGAGGCGTCGGCAGCAGCAGGAGGAAGAAGGGTCGGGCGCGAGAGCGTGCCCTATATAAACTTATCAGCAACGGCTCACTCGCCCGTTAGAAAGCCGTTGCTGATAAGTTATCATCAGCAACGGCTCACTTATCCGTTAGCAAGCCGTTGCTGAAGATTAAAAAATCAGCAACGGCTCGCCTTTTCGTCAGAAAGCCGTTGCTGATAATTAAAATAATCCGCAACGGCTCAGTTTTCCGTTAGAACGCCGTTGCAGATACAGATATCTGCAACGGCTCGGGCGGCCGTAAGAATGCCGTTGCAAATAGCAACGGCTTAAGCAGCCGTTGCTGATAGCCGTTGCTGAAGATCAAGTTTCTAGTAGTGTCTCAACATCCATAACGCATGACCAGAATCGGATATGACATTGGAGTCAGAGTTTGCACAACAAAGACAGATACAGATTGTAACTCGGTCCAGCATTCAGATACCTAGCTACGACATCCAAGCCATCCTTCTCGACCCAGTCAACATCGCTCCTGACCTAGTCGCTCGAGACTCGCCGCCTCATCCTCTGTAGCCTCCACCGCAACCGTGAGATTTCGTTATAGTGTATTTTATATGTGTATGTATACACTTTAGTTTTGGATACTTGATACTTGATAGCCACCGTTTGAGGCTTAGATAGTTGCATATTTTTACTACATTGAGATATATAACATTTATGTATAAATTGTGTGGTTGTTTGTGTATGTGTACATTAGAAAATTATTTGGTTGTTTGTGTTTGTATGTATTTTGTGTGTATTTTGTATGTATTAGAGTTTGTATAAATTGATGTACACAGGAATTTCAAAATTTTTGATTTTTCTCTATTACAGGATAAACCTTTAGCGACGGCTTACTAACGGTTAGTTGTCACCAAGCCGTTGCTGAAAGCGTATCGTAACTGGTTGGTGGCATCGGCAACATAGGTTATCGTGGTTGCTAATAATATTTAGCGACTGCAGACCGTTGATGATAATTAAATATTAGCGACAGCCGTAGCGCCCGTCGCTGATGAATAGATATCAACGACAGCTCTAGCGGCAGCCGCTAATATATTACTTGTGATGGCCAACACGACTATCACTAGTTATCAGAGACATGCACATATGCGGTGACTATTTGTAACGGGTCGCACCATCCGTGATAGTCATCACTGACGGCTCAGCAACGATATTAGTCGTCAGTGAAACTTTATATTTCTAGTGGTGAATAAGATGATTAACATGCAAGTTGAGATCAATCAAATCACCGCATGCAAAGGGGCTTAGCATATATCATATCAACACAACCGCAAAACATGTCAATCAATATATATAAAATATAATGATTTCCTTCTATATCCTTAAGAATCCATATTTGGTATTACTAGGAGGGAAAAAATATCACTATCGCGTCAAAATTTTCATCCATAAATAGCATAAAATTGATTGTTTGCTTTATATGATAGGGCGATATGATAAGATATAAAAATTTATCTTTTGTTTGTTTATTGCATGGATTAGAAAAAAATTGAGATTAAAAGAATATAAAACTAATATTATATTCAATAAATATTGAATTTAAAAATCCTATTCAATTCTACATTTCATTTGTTAGTATACCATATCCTATCTAATCGTGGAACAAACGAACTTTCATTTGTTAGTCTATCATATCCTATCTAATTCGGTGGAACAAACGAACTATAACTATATTTTTTATTCTATACATTAATTTGACTAGATCCGTTCGGAACGATTTAGTGGTTATGTCAATGCAATATATCTCGGGGGTAATTTAGGCATGCAACATATCAATTATAAGAACCTCTTAACTAGGACAATTACTTGTTATATAGATTAGCTATATGTGTTTTTTTTTTTGAATAGAAGTGAGGCCAAAGGCTACACGAAATTATTTTATTATGAGATTAGAAATGTACAACATGATTGTAGCCGTAGGAGTCCCCGACGCCACAATCCCACAATAAACTATAGAAGAAAAAGCAAAGGAAACATAACACAAATAGACACCAAATACACTCACTATACAGCTTGAGGCAAAGGGCTGGATGACAACATGATACGATCCCAGAAGGTCATGCAAAGTCGAATGACATTAATTTTCCCCTAAGCTTGATGGCCTTTGAAGATGGCATGAATCCTGACAGTCCAAATACTCCAACACCAAAGCGTGGGTAAAGTCATCTGATCAATGCTCCAAGTTTGCGGAAGACTGTGCCACTCCGGAATGACAACGGATAGCTCATGATGTACCTTATGTAGGAAGACTTCCCAACCCCTAGAGCAAGTTGGGCAACCCAAAAACAGTGTTCCCCATATTCATCCCCGGCATGGCAGAATACACACATCGGGTCTAAATCTAGCCCTCCGTGTTTCAAAAGTCTATCTTGTATTTGTAGCCTCGAACTTCATTTTAAGATTAGCTATAAGTTGTTTTCCCAATATGTGATTTCTACCTTGCATCAATAATTAAGGCATGGTGCTTTCTATTGCCATTTGAAATATCAAAGTCACCATCCTTCATTCATGATACGTGTTTCAACTTTATCAACAAGTTGGAATTTTTTGAGCCATATCCTCATCTTTGCCTAAGTTCTTTTGAGAAAGATGTATCTTAATTTGTCTATGTATGACAGCTGATATGAGAATGAAGCCTCAACTAACAAAACAAATTTGTATCCTGGATTTAGGTATTGACGTTTATAACTCTTCCTTTTAGTAAACATGAATCATTGATATAAAGAGTTTCCACTTTTTCCGCTGTCCTGTTAATTAATTAGATGGAAATTGTTGCCGCTACTTTACCATCTATTTGCCTCCTAATTTAGTGCAAGTTACGGAACTGGAATATATATTTCAAACAACAAAGAATGCCACATCTATGGAGCATACACGACAATCAGTGTGGCATCAAGATATATTCTTATAGGCTATGTGTGATTGGACTTATTTGGGTTTTGATCGTGACATCAAGTTTCAAGCGATAACAATTAATTTTAATTAGCATTAGGTAGACGGTTTGAGTCTATGAATCTAGTGAACCATTAATTATCTCATCGAACGGGCCTAACATTTTATCTATAAAAAAGTGCTAGAGAAGAAGACTAAGGATGCATTTGCTACCACTAAAAATGTGAGATTTGATTAGATAACTTAACTTATCTCTCATTTAGTACACAAAATGTGTCAAGGGATAGATAAAAATTAACTTAGCAAAAGATTAATGATATTATCATTAGATAATATGGTTGTAATATAAAATACTTGTAAGTAAATATTCTTTGTATATTATTTTTAACATCTCTAGAATATTAGATATATTTTTAAAAATAAACATTTCTAATAAAAATTAAAAGAAGTTTGGAAAAAATTTAAAAATATTTTTAGAAGTTAAAAAACTTATATCAATATATATTGACCTTTAATTTCATTTCACTTGTCCAAATACTTTGAATTGAAAGGCAGTGAAACCTATGGTTGAAAATTAAACTAAAGCCAAAAGATTCTATTCATTAATAGTCAAACTTATGGTTAAAAATAAACAATAAATTGTTGAGGTGATGGAATACGAAACTCGAGAGAGGCATGCACGTGATTAGGATTGATAATTTTTAACACGACACGATAATCCGACACGACACTACACGGAATTATGCGGGTTCGAGTTTGGCTAAACGTGTGTTTTGATTAAACGGGTTCAACCCGGATTAACACGATTAAATAATCGTGTTAATCCGGATTGAACTCGTGTAACCCGTATAAACACGATTAAACCCATTTAACTAAACGTATTTAATCGTGTCACTGAACCTATTTAACTCATTTATCTGTTTATAAGGATATATATATATATATATAAAGTAAAAAAGTTACGGATGTCAGACATGTCTTGTTATTAATAGTTTTTCTACCGTGTTTAATTTTTAATTTCAGTAATTTCCATTATGTTCACTATTGAAATTGTGTTTATCGTGTTGTATCATGTAAGTATACACATGTGCACGTTTAGACACGTTTACTTAAACAGATTAAGTGTGTCATGTCGTGTCAACCCGAAAATAAAATGGTCGGGTTCGAGTTTGCATATTCGGACACGTTCAATAAATTGGTCGGGTTCGGATTTAGCCTTTTATAACACGAGACACATTTAGACACGACACGTTTAAACATGACACAACACGAATTATCACCCCTACATGTAATAAACGTTTGACTCAAAACAATATAGACATAAATCTGGTACCCTACTTACACCCAAAGTGCACGTTCGGATTACAGAATATAAGGAGTGTCTGACAACACCTTGCACGTGCACTTGCACTGCAGAATCATCCATCGAACATATTATATCTTTATATTTAATTATTAATTGTTTTGTAATTATTCTTGTTGATTTTGTTCCAATCCTTGCATTCTCATAAAGATTATTACTATTAATATATTATCTAACAATTTTTTTATTTATTAAATTTTGATCTTTTATTATTATTTAATTTGGCTATCGCATTTTAGGAAAAAAATTAAAAACTCTGAATTGAACAAATATCATTTGTGTATATTAGTATTTATTAAATATTTGTCATTATTAATATATTTTATTTACTACCTATTCAAACTTTAATTTTTAATTTGGTACAACTTTAAGTTTTTTTAATTTTTTAAATTCAATTCCACAATCATATTTTAGATAAAGTCTAAAACTTTAAATCAAATTAATATCTTTTTACTTATATTATTATTTATAAATATTTAATTGTTTCTCTTAATTTCTTTTAATGTTTTTTTTGTTTGATTCCAAGTTTTGTGTTTTTATGAAAAATTATAAAATCTCAAATTGAATAATATATAGGTATACATTTAGATTAATTTCGGTAGAATCTAGTGTGAGACTCTCGAGAGAGCTAAGAGCTTTTCATGTTGTTTTTTTAAGGATTCAAATAGTGGGAGCTTGCCACATTGATCTTTTTTTTAAAAAAACTTTTTCATATACACTATTTTTTAAATATGAATTATAATTTTTTTTCGTCAAAATGAGTAAATTCATTACTAGAATACAAATTAATTATATAATCAAGTATAAGACTAACTGAAGATCGAATCGCAAATTTTTAGAAAACATTTATGATATCGATGGATAAATTATATATATAGTTTTTCTATTTCTTGATTATGTTTTATTTGATAAATTATATATAATCTTACTATATATATTTTGAAAGGAGTACCATATGAAACTCGATGAAAATTTTTAATCCTATCACGGAACATGAGTATTTTCTAGTATATATATATATATAAAAGCAAAACTCTATGAAAATTTTTAATCCTATCACGAAACATGAGTATTTTCTAGTATATATATATATAAAAGCAACACGTAAATTTGGCATGTTGCACCTTCATACTGTATATATAAGCAATATAAAAATTTGTCATGTGATACCTTTATACTCAAGTTTGATTGATGTGACAATTTGATATTTTAAAAAAAAAAATTAACTCTTTCTCTCTCTCTCTTAATCTCTCTATCATTTAATGACTTAACACACTCTTTCTCTTAACCACTCTCTTTATCTTAATTTTAATTATTTAACTCTCTCTTAACCATTCACATCATCTTTTAACAATTTAATACTGAAATCGAGTCCGCTGAACTCGTACCTCAACATGTGTCTATCTATTTTTATCACTACTAGAATACTGGCTATCAGCCACGGGGCTCACCGATGACCGCCTCGATCGTCAGAAGAATCCACGGTTCTTCGACGACCGCACAAGTCGTGACTGATATAATACTATCAACCACGGCTCTCATACGGCCGCCTTCGATCATCACTCATATCCGATGGCCTGCACGGCACGCGAAATGAAAAATCTTATCAGTCATGGCTTAGATAGGGCTATTGTAGCCGTCGGTGATATTATTTAGTAATTAGCAATGGTCAGGAGAGGCTGTCAATGATAAAGTGATGGCGCGCACTCGACGCAAAAATAAAAACAAATCACCGACGGATCATAGAGGGCCGCTTTGGCCGTCGGTGATATAGTAAATAAAGATCTACGATTTACCGACGACTGTCGAGCCGTCGGTGAAGAAGGTTTTTATTTGTGTTTGCGCCCGACCCCTCTTCTTCTCCTGCTTTCTTTTCGCGCTCGAACCCTCGTCGTCCGACTTCGCCACCTCTCGCTGCCTCTCGACTTAGCTCGAACCCTCAAACCCTCACTGCCTCTCGACTTCGCCCGACGCCCAAGCTCTGCTTCTCCACTTGATCGCCGCCGCGCGTTGACCGCTGCTTCTCCCCTCCTACCGACAGTGGTCGAAACCCTAGGTTTAGGCCACTGTCGGCCGGTTGTAGTTTAGTTTTTTTT
Organism: Canna indica; assembly: GCA_034359265.1. Classification (NCBI taxonomy): domain Eukaryota; kingdom Viridiplantae; phylum Streptophyta; class Magnoliopsida; order Zingiberales; family Cannaceae; genus Canna; species Canna indica. Next base: position 14,824,018 of record CP136898.1, read on the forward strand.
AAAATTTGTTAAGTTAGATTAATTGTTGATTAGTTTAGGTTTTTTAATTTGTTGATTAATTGTTGTGGATTGTTAGGTTAATTATTATATTAGTGTTAATTTTGATTATTAATGTTGATTAATTTTGTAGATTAATTATTAGATATATTAATTTTTAAGATTAATTTGTAGATAAATTTAGAATAATTAGCTAAAAGGTTAGTTAGTACAGAATCATCCACTGTGGACTCGCGCCGGAATCATCCTCTTTGGACTCACGACCAAATCGTCCATGGTGGACTCGTGCCGGAATCGTCCACTCGCCGAAATCGTCCACTTTGGACTCGTGCGGAATCGTCTGTTGTGGACTCGCACCAGCATCCATAAATTTAAAAAATAATCAAGACGAATTGATACGTTTCACGTACGCATCGATGAGTCAAGTTTTAATTTTGCAAAATCTTAGATTCGTTCGAGGATTGTATGTGCGTTCGTGTAAACGAAGTAAATGATCTTTTATACGACGTACAACCCTTGAATTATCTCTAATTGAACAATTTAGGAATATAGTTATTTATATTGCACTTAATTTATTTCTTTTAGTCATTATTCATTTTTAAATTATGGCTTGTATCTCCCTTGTTCTCCGATACGCACCCAGATGATATGCGTATTCGGAGAACTGCAGGGAGATGCTGCCGAAATTTAGAATGAATTTAATGACTAAAAGAATTCTAAGTGCAATATAAATAACATGAATCCTGAATGGAATAGAATCATCCCACCTAAAGACATTACCTAAAGATATTGTCAACTTTTTGACAGAACATATCGGGCGATCGAAGTCGGATGTACTGACGAATTCATCGTGGAGCTATAACAGGCGAATTTCGAGTAGGCGTAACTTACTTCTTAAATTTTGCCTACTCGAATAAAATTTTTCTTAGTGGTGATAAAATCTGATGTTCGTGCCGAAAATATTCGAACATAAGATTTTTGGATCGGGAAACTATCACAATGCATTTGTATACAAAAGGATTCACACCAATATATTTTGTATGGAATTGTCATTGGGAGTCACGTCAAGTCGGGACGTCGAGTAATCATGTTGTCCAAACTCATGGTGAATCCTCTACTGTGGTTGTTTCTTCTTCCAATTCACATAATCCTTATAGAACAATATTCTGGATAGTCTTGGCGGACGATTCTATTTAAATGACAATGTTGAGTCAGTGACTGAGACGATACAACTATCAGATACTACAACAGTTGAAGTTATTGAAGAATAACCTGCGATACAGATTGAATTGCGGAATAAGGAGGGTGAAAAATTTTACGAGATGTTGAAAGCTGCCGATGAACCTTTGTATGAGAATTTTCCTAAATATACAAGAATATCAGCGGGGTTCGGGGTTGCGTTTGATCGGATTACAGACTTTATCAATGGTATGCTACCTCCAGATAACATGCAAGTGGATTCCTGGACCTGTGTAGGACTAGCTTGTTGAGCGGTGGGACACGCCTGATTGGCAGGAGGTCTCCCGCAGAGTGTCGAGAAACCGTATGTCCGGGGGGGACGGCACGGAGGCGCGCCACACTAGTGGCTCCATGTCTTTTGTAGTGCATGAGCGTCGTACGATATGTATAATTTTCTTACTTTTAATTAAAATATTATATATTGTGTATAATGATACTAATGTATTTATTTTCTAATGTAAGACGCGAGTTGCGGAAGATGACACCGTCCAACTCCCCTCGCTGATGTTGGTGTTTGAGCGCAATCACCGTCGACGACGATGAGCGGGGGACTACATCGATAGCAAGGCCTCGATCATCATGGTAAGTATTTATGTCTATTTGATTTACACAATTTTTATTTATAGTTTATATATATATATATATATATATATATATATATATATATATATATATATATATATAAAATTTAAAATATAAACGCGTGTAGGAGACCTACACAAGGACCGTGATCGAGCGCGGAGGCACGCCGGAGGAGTTTGACGCGGGTGCATGGGTCGAGGCCGCAGGTGGCTAGGAGCATGGTCGTGTTTATGGGTTTGCAGACAGTGGCTATGCACGCGCCGTGTTAGGGCCACTTGGGGCACCAACCCCTTCGGCTGCGGGTGAGAGACCCTCGACATCGTGGACGCAGGACTAGAGCCGGATAGCGGTCTTGTAGTCCGAGCTAACACAACAGAGAACGATGATGGAGGAGCAAAGATATGCGATGGAGGAGCAGAGACGCACGAATGACGAGTTGAGACAGATGATGCAGAACATGCAGAGCCTCCTCACTCGGATTGCATCTCACTCGGGCCTTCTACCGATGATGTCGTAGCCATCATCCTCCTCGACCCAGTCAATGCTCCCGACCTAGTCATTGTCGACTCCACCGCCTCCATCGCAGCCGTGAGATATTGGTTTATTATATTTTGATTATATTTTAATACTTGTTAGCCTTCGTTTGAGGCTTAGATACTTGATATAGATGTTTATACTTTACATTTCATATTTTGATACTTGTTTGCCTCCGATTTGAGACTTATAGTTGTTTATATACTTATATATATATATTGCAAGGGCCAACTTAATCCTCTTCTCCGGGGATCCTAGATAAGGGAACCCTAGGAGAGCCGCCGACTCCAACTATCGTCCATGTACGATCCATACTAGATCTGACCAACTGCCCATCCTACCTCCTCTACGTTCTTGACAGCTCATCTTTTTGTCTCAGTAGAGTCTTTCAGTGGCATGTTTCGGTCCTCTTCCCCATTACTTAGAAAAAGTGAGCCACCGATTCAGGTACAAGATACTATCATTACCACCTGGATAATTAGACATCCAACCCGTAATCACAACAACCCAATTGCAAGAGCGGAGCTCTACCAACTGAGCTATATCCCCCCGAGCCAAGTGGAGTATGCATGAAAGAGTCAGATGCTTCTTCTATTCTTTTCCCTGGCGCAGCTGGGCCATCCTGGACTTGAACCAGAGACCTCGCTCGTGAAGTAAATCATCGCACCTACGATCCAACCAATTGAGAGAGAATCAATAGATTCTTTTTCGGGAGCGATTCATCCTTCTCGAACGCATACAACTCTCCGTTGTACTGCGCTCTTCAAGTGTGCTTGTTCCCCCTTCTCCCTTACCATGACAAGTCTTTGTGAAATAACTCCGATGGGAAGAAAAAAGAAGGCGTTAAGAGACCCTCATCGATATTTTGATACTTGTTTGTCTCCAGTTTGAGACTTAGATTGATGATATTTAAGTAAAACTTGTATGGTTGATTGAAAATGTATGTGTATAAGATTTTGTGGTTGTAATCTGTGATTGAAAATGTATAGTTGTAATATGCGATTGATGATATCATTGTATATACAATAATTTTCAAATTTTAATTTTTTTTCATTTATAGGATATAACTTCAACCACGGCTGCCCATCACGCCGTGGCTGAAAGTGTATCGTAAATAGCTGATGGTCTGGGCAGCACCAAATATCACGATTGCTAATAATATCATCGACGACTCACAACCATGACTGATGTGTTTAAATCAGCGACAGCCGTTGAGGGCCGTCACTGATGTGTTTAAATCAGCGACAACGCGCGCGACTGTTGCTAATGATATCTTGTGATAACAGAGGTCGACCGTCATAATTTATCTGAGACGCGCACATTAGTGACAACTTTTTGCCACGACTCTAGTCGTCCGTGAAAATTTTCACCGACGGTTCAGTCACGATATTAATCGTCGGTGACAATGATAATTTTAATAGTGTATCTCTTCACTAAATAAAGAAAGAGAAAGTTAAAGAAAAATAGATACATTATGGGACATGAGTTCACGTGAAATTCATCATCGTTTAATACTCCTACTCTCTCTCTCTCTCATCCCACTTTTTACTCTTCCCTCGTTTTCCCTATTTATATATATATAAATATATATATATATATATATATCTCGAGAGGTAAAAGCAAATAGAAAAAAATTAGTGGTAGAACCTTTTGTTGATGTGTCATGTGACATATTGCTAACTTAACAAGTTTTGGTATACATGTGTGTCACGTGTCTAAGTCATTAGTCCAAGTCATTAGTCACGTAAATTCTATTATTTTTTTATTAATGTTATTTAATTATAGGATTATTTATGTATTTAATTTTATTACGTAGAAAATAATTTTGATCCAAAAAGATCTCAAGAATATTTTAATATCCTTAAAAAAAAATATTAAAAATATTTTAGTATATTTTTTATATATTACTCTTCTAACACTTTCGCTCTGCTCCCTTTTCCTTCCATATTTCTCTTTTACTGTCACATTTATGATTCAACTCATCAACTTTTTCTTTCTCTTCTGTCACATATATGATTTTACACAGACAGGTATCCATCAAATCATAATATTAATTGGCGTTAGTATCTATCAAATTAGCTTTAATTAAGACGGAATTGATAACAGTGTTAATAGGTAACTAAATTAATTATTGAGGAATTTTTCAAAATTTAATTTTGAGGGAGAAAAATTTTCAAATTCAAATTTTGAATATCAAAATTTTAAAAATTTGAATATAGTAAATTTGATATCTATTTTATTACTGTGCCAAAATCTCTAATCAGCTAGAGAATTTGATTAAAAATTAAAATTATAATAAAATCGAGGAATTAGAGTCTAAAAAATATATTTTCAAACTATTTAATTCATCAGAGACTTTTGCACAAAGTTTATAAAACTAAATTTAAATTAAAAATTATAAAATATTTTGATGAAAAAAAAAAAAATTAACCACAACACATCTTTTGTATTTTAAAAAATATATTTCATTAATTAATTTTTTTTTTAATTATAAAATTATTAAAGACTTTGGACAAAAATCTCTAATACATTAGAGACTTTCACCCAAAGTCAATAAAATTAGAATTAAAATTAAAATATTAAAATATTTTTTGTCCATGATATTTTCATAGACTATAGCACATCTTTTATATCACATATATATTTTTCGTAAATTAAATTTTATTTTTTATAATTAAAAATTATTATAAATAAAAGTCTCTAACTCATTTAATTAAGACATTTTGTGCAAAATCTATAATAGCTTCATATTTTTTTAAAAAAATATTTGAATTTATAAAATAATTTTTTAGTGATACAAAATATGTACTATGATCCAAAAAAATACTCTACATTAAAATATTTTATAATTTTTAATTTAAACTTAAATTTATAGACTTTGTGCAAAAATCTTTAATGCATTAGAGAGTTTGAAAATATTTTTTTATATTCTAATATCTTATTTTTATCATAAAAAATATGTTATAAATTTAAATTATTATTTTTATATTTCTTTATATTTTTTTAATTTTTTTAATCAAAGTCTCTAATTAGTTAGAGACTTCGACCTAGAGATTAAAATGAGTATTCAATTCATTAGGTTCTGATTTTGAAAATTTTAGTTCCCAAAATTCGAATCTAAAAATTTTTTACTCTCAAAATTCGATTTTGAGAAATTACTGAACGAGAATTTTCCATTAAATAATTAATTGATAACGGGGTTGAGGCACGGCAGCACTATCAAATCCAATTTGTATAGGATCTAGCGCTTGAAAGCATCACTTTCATATCCATTTTGCATGCTATCCAACACTTGACGACATTCTATTTTTGGAGACTCTATGCAATGTCGTAAACTTTATTTTTTGTTTCAAATAAGGTAACGTAGCTATCCACTGGGTAGCAAATCGCACTAGAATCTCTCAAGACTCTTTTGTTCTGCACTCGACTCAGCCGTCCTGATTTAGAGGCCATTTTGTATTTTGATTTTTTTGGTACGGACTCTCGCCGGGCATTTTAACACCTGGTAACCACTTGTACACAATAAGACCTAACAGCCTAGGTCTTCACACAAACCCAAATTAAAAAATAGTTTCAAATAACAGTTAAAATTACAAGGGAAAAGAGCTTTAAGTAAAACAAAATTATCTACTCTTTTCCAAGCCTTAAAGCCTTCAACTCGGCCAAGTCGTTGAGCTTGAATTAAATCCTGAGTTGAGGAAGCAGACAACGCTTGAAGAAGAACTCGATGAAGAACAGGGCGCGCTTCAATCAATCTTTTGGAAGACTCAAATCTTCCTTTTAAAGGCTCAAAAAATCTGTAGGAGTGAAGGAAGGAAGATTAAAAGGTTTATATGATGGTATATTTATACCCTGCTGGAGAAATGGTTGTTCAACGGATAGAAAACTATCCGTTACAGGTTGTCGATCGAATGGTCGATCGACTGACTGGTCGACCGGTCTTTCGATCGCTCCATTCTTCTCTCTGGTTGGTCGATCAATGGGTCGATCGCCCAGACGCGAGATCGCGCGATTTCTTCTTCGGTCGACCCGTCGGTCGAACGATGCGATCTGCGTCTTTAGGTATCAGCAAGTCGGTCAATCGATGGGTCGACCGCCCGAGCTACTGCCCATTTTGGGCTTCTATCGGTCGACCGCTCGATCGATCGAAGTAGCTCTGCTACTTTTTTTACCTTCGGTCGGTTGACCGATCGATCGACCGAACTTATGCTGAATGTTATTTCTTCAACCTATTTTTTCTGCGCTTCGATTCTGGGTTTCAGCTTTCAACGAGCATCATCTTGGAGGGCTTTAGACTTGATCTTTGGACTAGTCCAAGCAACTTTGGTGCACTCGTCGATCTTCGAGAAATTTTCGCGACGAACCCGAGTGCGTCGATCAATGTCCTTCCGATTTCCGATTTCTTTCGATATTTTCGATCGAGGACATCGAACGCTAATTGATATGGAACCTGAAACATATTCTCAATGAAATCATTAGTCCCATGTTTGTTATCATCAAAACCATCAAAACCGAGATTAAGGCTAAGGTTGAAAACCTAAAGCCAACAATCTCCCCCTTTTTGATGATGACAAACATCCTTAAGAAAATATATATTCACTAATGTATTTAGGATATCAACTTAGGGATTTCCCCCCTATCAACATGCATATCTATGAGAATAAACTTTTAACTTTCCCTATCTATATGTATGATTTTCCTATATTTTTCTCCCCTTTACCTATACTTTTCTCCTAATTTTAACTATATATTTCTCCCCCTTTATACCTAAACTCTTCTCTCCCCTTTTTGACATCAATCAAAAAGGGCAAGAAGAGTTTATTTATTCAAAGGGATGCAAGACAAATATTTTTTCATGAAGTTGAGACTCTAAAGATTTTTCATAAAACAAGAAAATCTCAACCAAGGGATGGAAAAATACTTTAATATGAAACAAAATCATACATGATATGTTTAAAGCTAAATTTTTGAATTCAAGATAAGTCATGTATGTTCTCAAAATGAATATTATTTCTTTTTCGTAACATTTTTAAATTTCATTCAAACTTTCAAAATACAAAGATTAAATCATGTATATCAAGTTTGAAGTGAACCTAATGTCATTTGATCCAAATATGAACTTAGCATGTTTTCATTTGAAATAAACATGAGAACTATGAAAATGCTAAGTCTCAATTTTGCTATCTACTCGTGTTTTCTCAAACTTATGCATCTAGACATTAAACATGAGAAAATCTAAGTCCATGAATCAAGTTTGGGCTTAAGATGAAGTTTTTAAGTTATTTTGTTGACTTAGGTCAACCTATACTTAAAGTTTTTTTAAAAAATCAAACTTTTAGGTTTTTACAAAGTCATATCTTTAATGAAAAAATTTTGAAACTAATTTTTGGATAAAAATTTTGATATCAGTTATTGAATGGTCATTTGAAATGCATGTATCAAGTTTGAACTCAAAATGAATTTTCTAAGTTCATTTTTCATCATACATTATTTTCAAACAAACAAATGGATCCTAGCTATCATCTAAAATATCAAAATTATTTCTATGAATGATTTTACTCATGAAATTATGTGAATGATATTAGAAATGGAATCCAAAAGGTGTACATGAGTTTTTATATGAAGTTTTCGAAGAAAAATCAAAGTATCGAAAAGATTGATATTTCATATAAGGATACTTTGTGTTTTCGAAATCCAACTTCAAAATTTCATTATAAATTAGATTCTTGACAAAACTTTTTGAAATTTTTACTGATAAAACTAGATTTTTCAGTGAATGTGTAGTTTTAAGAATCATCTAAAAAGGATTTTTTTATATTTTCCTAGAAATAACTGAAATTGGTGATACCAATTGTTGAACAAATGATAATTTCATAATTTTTCAGTTATTTTCAAAGAATGCTTAGTTTTCATTCAAACTTTTATGACATCACATAATGGTCATGTAAAGAGTGTATGTCAAGTTTGAGATGAAAATTATATCATTAAGTCAAGATATCAACCTAGCATGGTTTCATTCAAAACTAAATTAGTTTTAATGAAACTTGCTAAGTTTCAATCTTAACATTTACTCATAATTTTTCAAATTTAAACCTATGGATACTTAACATGAGTAAATCTAAACATATTTCTCAAATATGGATCATAAATGAGACCTTTAAGTCAACTTGTTGACTTGGGTCAACTAGGTTCAAAAAGAGGTAAACATGAATTAACATCTATGTCATTTTATCCATATTCATATGAATTTTTCACTCTAAATGCATGGAAACATGTCATACCTATTTCTAAACATGTTTATGAAGTTTGGATTTAAAATCAAGTGTATTAACTTGGGTCAAACCTTTTAAGCTTAAGTCCACTAATGTGATCTAATTATCACATTTTCATCTACACATGAATTTTCAAGATTCAACACCTAGAATCATATCATGTGTGTCTAAACATGTTTGTTTGATGTTTACTCAAAATGAGGTCTCTAATATGAGTTTTAACATAGAGCAAATTTCATTCAATCAAGATATCATGAAATTGCCTAAGTTATCCAAATTTTTCTTACTCATGAAAATTCAAACATTTATCATGCAAAATCAATCATGTGCATAGATACATCATTAAACATGAAAATTCAATTATTTTTCAAAGATTTTTGCAAAATAAAATTCATACATTTTTCTTGAAAATTTGCCCAACTTTTTCATTTTCTTTTAAATAGCATTGTCTTCATTTACATTCATAACTTGCAAGTAGACATCATTAGTATCATAATGAAATAATATGTCAACTAGCAAGCTAACATACTAACTAGCAAGGGATTAATACAAAGTTTTATTTTAAAACCTTAACCTATGTTAGATAGTAAATATTAATTTTAAATGAGTTTTCATGATATCTAAATGAATCTAAGAGATCTAAGGTGTGAAATATTTGAAGAATAAGATCTCTACATATGTTAAACTAGTTTGGACTTACAAGAAGGTCTTTAATAATAGATATTTACCTAGAACAAGTTTCATTCAATGAAATTTGTCTAAGTACTAAAGTTCTACCTACTCACGAGACTTCAAGAATTTTAACATGTAATTCTATTCATGAGTATAGAGACATACTTTAATATTAAGCATTCAGGTATAACACTTAAGATTTTGAAATTATCAAGGTTATACCCTATTAATGATGATTTAGCCAAACTAATATTTTTCTTCTTAAAAACTTATAACTTGCAAGTAAGCTACACTAATATTTTAGTAAAAATATAGCTACTTAGCAAGCTAGCTCAACCAAGAAGCAAATATAGGCATCAAGAATCATTATCAAAGATCACTTTGCTAAATGGTTTCAAATTCGTTTCAAAATGAAATCGAGTGATATCAAAACGAATTTTAAGAGATCACAAAAATAATAAATAAAAAATATGATCTCCAACCCTTCCTATTGGTTGAAAACCGAAAGACCACAATATGCCTACGATTTAAAACTGCAAGGTCGCTTAGGCCCATTATAGGCCACCTGGGTCTCCGAAGAGACCGAGAAATAAAAAATCAAAAACATTTTTGAAATATATTAAGAGCGGGGGAAATCAATCAATTTTAAGCATGTATCATAACTCCAACTTTTAGCAAAGGGATATAGAAGATGATATCGGAATAGTTTTGATGTCAACTTTACTTAAGGCATCAAGGTGATTTGAAGTTGCAACCTCTTGGAGATTTCTCATTAAGATCTAAGGTCAACTTCAATCCTTCAATTTCTTTACCCTTGTGTGGTTCCTCCCCCTACAAAAGAGCATGATACCTTTGGTACCCAAATAGCTTTGAGTCTTTGGGGGTTAGAGGGCTTAGGAATCCAAAGTGTCCTAGCAACACTTGGATTTTTCTTTAATGCGCAATCATGGATGGCATGCCCAAATACACCACAACAAAAGCAATGTGACCAATGTCCATTAAATTTTTTTTTATTTTTGTTATGGACATGAGATTTATCCTTAGAATGTTTGACATGAAAAGGATGATGATCATGAGCATTTTTAAGGAAAATATTTTTCTTTTGAATTTGAGGTTTAAAAGTGCAATGCCTAACATGAGATTTTGCATTAGAATGCATAGCATGAGATTTTGCATTAGAATGCATAGCATGAGATTTATGATGATCATAAGCATTTTTGAAGAAAACATTTTTCTTTCCATTTTTCTTGAAGGAAGTTGAGTTTCTCAAATTATGTACTTCATTGTTCAAAATCAAAATCTCATCTTTCAAAACTTCAATTGACTTATGCATGACATATAGTTGAGATTTCAATATATTGTTCTCACTTACTATTTTTGAAATCTCAAATTTTAAATTTTCATTTTCAAGCTTTAGGTCCTTAAGCTCAAAATTCAATCTATCATAGCATAAATCAAATGAGTTAGACTTTAATTTCTCATTTTCTAGCTTTAATTCATGAACATGAGAATTAAGCATTACATTTTCTTTCTTTAGCATCTTATTTTCCTTATCCTTTTTAGTAAGCAAGGTGTACATTATCTTATATTCATTTACTAACTCATCTTATTGCATATCATGAGAATTAGAAGAACTAGTACTAATATTTTCATTATCATGACTAGAAGGGAGAGAGTATACCTCATCATTGATACTCATGAGGCAAACTTTTGAGGTAGCTTCATAGTCATTGCTAGAGGGTGCTTCAAATGTGTGAGAGGTGGAGGTGGAAGCACTTGACCTCTTCCTTGCTTTGTTAATCAAGGTAGAGCAATTCTTCCTAACATGCCCTTTCTCTTTGCATGCATGGCACACTATCTTTCTTTTTCGGCTCTTTGTACTTCTATGGCTAGAAACACTAAAAACTTCAAGAACTTCATTAGATATAGGAGTATGACAATTGTCATAGTCTCATTCATTTAGAGTAACAAGTTCCTCACTTTTAGCATAATCATAAAGCATATTCAAGGTACCCTAAATATCATATGCCGAAGTACAATGCATGATTTTTTCAAATATATTATTTTCCAAAGAACAATATAAGCAATTTTTTGCTTTGGCATTTAACTCAAATATGCTAATTTGTTCTTGGGTCAATGCATCCATATTTTTCTTAGGTTCAACATATTTTATCTTGTCATGTTAAATACACCTAAACCTTGAGTCTTTAGAAATGTGTACATCCTAGATTTTCATAGACCAAAGTTAGAGGCACCGAACCTAGGGGGTGAAGACGCTACCGCCTCTAGAGCCATTTCAAGATCGAGACAAGGTCTAGAATGGATGATGAAATCTCAATCTACAAACTCGCTCTGATACCAATTGTTGGCGAAATGGTGACACTATAGGGGGGGTGAATAGTATACTTACTAATTCAATTAGTATAAATCCACTTTTAATCATTTACTTAGATTGATTTAGGCAATTTGTAATTCGATGATTATATGCGGAAGCTTATAAATCATAAAGCAATTAAGCACAACAATAAATCAATGCAAACACATAATTTATAGTGGTTCGGCCCCAATGCCTACTCCACTACCTAAGCACACCGCTTAGAATTTCCAAACTAGTTTTACTAGATTAATTTACGTTTCCCTTACACACGATGACTTTTCACCAAAGAGACGCACTCTCGACCTAAGGCACTTCCACACCCGAAAGTCACCACCTTCTTATCGAGAGTCCTCTTCCACCTCAACCCTAAGGGACAACTAAACTAATTATAGTAATAACTACGTTTTACAAAAGTGACTTTACACCTAACACCTGATAACCACTTGTACACAACAAGACCTAGCAGCCTAGGTCTTCACACAAATCCAAATTAAACAATAGTTTCAAATAACAATTAAAATTATAAGAGAAAAGAGCTTTAAGTAAAACAAAATTATCTACTCTTTTCCAAGCCTTAAAACCTTCAACTCGGCCAAGTCGTTGAACTTGAATTAAATCCCGAGTTGAGGAAGCAGATGACGCTTGAAGAAGAACTCGATGAAGAACAGGGCGCGCTTCAATCAATATTTTAGAAGGCTCAAATCTTCCTTTTAAAGGCTCAAAAAATCTGTAGGAGTGAAGGAAGGAAGATTAAAAGGTTTATATGAGGGTATATTTATACCATACTGAAGAAACGATTGTTCAACGGATAGAAAACTATTCGTTACAGGCTGCCGATCGAATAGTTGGTCGACCGGTCTTTCAACCGCTCCATTCTTCTCTCTGGTCGGTCGACCGACGAGTCGACCGCCCAAATGCGAGATCGTGCGATTTCTTCATCGGTCGACCGATGCAATCTGCGTCTTCGGGTATCAGTAGGTCAGTCGACCGACGGGTCGACCACCCGAGCTACTGCTCGTTTTGGGCTTCTATCGGTCGACCGCCCGGTCGACCGAAGTAGCTCTGTTACTTTTTTTACCTTCGGTCGGTCGACCGATCGATCAACCTAACCTAGGCTGAATGTTATTTCTTCAGCCTATTTCTTCCGCGCTTCGATTCCGAGTTTCGGCTTTCAATGAGCATCATCTTGGAGGGCTTTAGACTTGATCTTTGGACTCGTCCAAGCAACTTTGGTGCACTCATCGATCTTCGAGAAATTTCCGCGACGAACTCGAGCGCATCAATCAATGTCCTTCTGATTTTCAATTTCTTTCGATATTTTTGATCGAGGACATCAAACGCTAATTGATATGGAACCTAAAACATATTCTCAATGAAATCATTAGCCCCATGTTTGTTATCATCAAAACTGAGAGATTAAGGCTAAGGTTGAAAACCTAAAGCCAATAGCCTTTAGCCTACTCATATTTGACCCGAAAGATTAGAAAATTTTCATTTTTCAAAAATTTGTACTAGACCCCAAAAGTTAGATTTTGATTCTTAAGGATTTTGATTCTTTAGATATTTTTATTGAATCCAAATGGGGGATAATACTTATACAACATTTATGTTTTAAAGTTATTAACTTAAAGTTGAGAAATATTATATAAGAGGACTTAGCGAAGACCGAGGTGTGCCAGAAAGAGGTAGTATGCCTTCGGTCGCTTGGCGGTCGCTCGGACGATCGACCGGCAAGCGATCGAGCGTCGCCAACGGGCAGAAAAATGCCCATTGACGAGCCATTTGGTTAGGGGGGTTATAAATACTCACCCCCAAACTCTCTTCCCAGCCAATGTTGATGCCTCTAAGCCTCAAGCCACTCCTTGAATCTCTATAAGAATTCTTGAGCCATCTTTGCAAAGAACCCTAACTTTGAGCCTAGAAACCTTGATATTGACTTTGAGCTTGCCTTGATTCATCTTCAAGTCATCAAGAGGAGCTAGGACATCTTGTTTGAGAGCTAAGTTTATATTATTTATTATTTTCTCTCATTATTGTTGTATTTTTGTTGTTTATTTCATTGTATTTCAAAGGTTGAAGACCTAGGTTGTTAGGTCTTGTATGGTTGGTGGTTGCCTTGGTGTTAAGGCTTAAATTCACCATTATAAACTTAGTTTACTAGGATTAGTTGAGTTGTCCCTTAGGTTGAGGTGGGAGAGTGCTCTCGGTAGGAAGACATGATACTTCCGGGTGTGGAAGTGCCTTCGGTCTGAGAGCGGAGACTTTTCGGTGTAAAGTCCTCTTTGTAAGGGAACGATATAATCTAGTAAATCTAGTTTGGAAATCCTAAGCGGGGTGCTTAGGTAGTGGAGAAGGCAATGAGGCCGAACCACTATAAATAATTGTGTTAGCATTGTTTACCTTGTGTTTCTTATCGTTTATCATTTATATCTTGCTTCCGCTTACTACTCAATTTGTGAATTGCCCAAGTAATCAAGTAAACAATTAAAATTGGAATTAGGCAAAAAGATTTAGATAACACACTATTCATCCTCCTCTAGTGTGGCCATTTCACTAACAGCTTTTCAATGACACAACTGACTCCATATTGTGTTGAGCTTTCCTCACTTTCATGGAGAAAGCTTCACTGCTATGGTTCTATTTCTCTGCCCCCCCCCCCCCCCCCTCCCCGTGGGTCTGTAAACACCTTTCAGGAGCTCTTCGGAGCCTTCATCAATCAATTCTCCTCATCTCAGATCTATCAAGCAGGGACCGAATGAGCCGCTAAGAGAATATCTAAAGAGATTTAATGCTGTGGCCATGGAGATTCCTAACCTCGACCCTCACGTCAAGTTGTATTATGTCAAGCATGGCCTGAAACTCGGACAGTTCACAGACTTGATAGCTTTGTCCAGGCCGAAGACTATGATCGAGTTTTGGAAGTGGGCAATATGCTACATGGAGATAGAAGAACTCATAGAGGCTAGAATGGCCGACAGGTAGACCGACAAAGACGCCAACGAAAAGAAAGCAAAGAAGCCCGACAAAAATGATGAAGAGTGAGATCACCGTGAGCGAGATAAAAATAGAAGAGGGAGGTCGCCCTCCCGACCTAGCTCCGGGAATGGTGAATACACCCCGCTAAACACCAAGAGGGGGACCATTCTCCAGGAGATTTACAACATGCAATTGCTCAGGTATCCCAACAATGCATGGAAGTAGAAAATCCCACCTAATGCTGACAAAAGTAAGAAGTGCGAGTTCCATCGCACCTACGAGCATATCACCAAGGAGTGTGTAATGCTCAAAGATCAGATCGAGCGCTTGATACAGGAATGTCACCTCAATCGCTACATCGATCGCAGCAGAAGCCACAATCAGGACTGGCAGGACTATAGCTCCAAATGCCGAAGTCGAAGAAGAATGCCACCCCTGAGGAATGTTGGGGTAGCCGAGATGGCATCAGAACTAATGAGCCGAGCAGTGAAATTCGTAGTCATTCACCACATAGCTGGGAGATTCGCTGGAGGAGGTGAGACGAGCTTGGCCAGGAAGAGGTCGCTCCGAGCCCTCACGGCGATCGACGACACAACCCGCCCACAGAGGCCACCGTTAAAATCTCGATAATATCGTTCTATGAATTTGATTTCCAAGGAATTAATAAAATTTGCACGACCTTGTAGTCATTTCTATAATCGTTGGAGATTTCATTTTCAGGAAAGTCATGGTGGACCAGGAAAGCATAACTGATATCTTATTCTACTCAACATTCAGAAAGAAGCAACTGGCTGAAGTTTCACTCCACCCCTATAATGGGGACCTTGTCGGGTTCTCAAGATAACGAGTCAATGTCCGAAATGATGTATGGTTGAGGACGACCTTTCGGTCCCCGATGAAGACTAAGTCAACACATGTGCAATATTTGATCATCGACTGCCGCAGCCCTTATCATATGATTATGGGGCGACCTTCACTGAACAACTTAGGAGCCGTTGTATTGACCCCACTTGGTGCTTAAATTTCCCATCTTGAAGATAGAAGTGGGAGTGGTCTACGCATACCAGAAAGAGGCCCTCCTGTGCTACAACAAATACTTAAAGCAAAGACCAGTTGAGCCAGAAGAAGCACCGAGTACTTCATCCCAACTGACGCACACAATGTTCCGCACAGAACAACAACCAAAGATATCTGAGATTGGACCCGATATGAGATGTCCAAGAGCGGCCCCCGGCCTGCGACGACCTGGAACCTATACAAATCGAGGCCTCCCTCGAGCATGTGACATTCATCGGGCCTCGCCTATCGGCCGAACTCAAAACTCAACTTGGCATTCTGTTCAGAAACAACGCCGACCTCTTTGCATGGATGTCTGTCGACATGCCAGGAATAGACCTTACGGTCATCTGCCACAAGCTCGTCATCAACCCTCGGGTCAAAGTGTCAAACCTATGACACAAAAGAAGAGAAAGCTCAGAACCAAGCATCAGCAAGCGTCTCTAAAAGAGACCAGGAAGCTACTCAAAGCAGATTTCATGAGAGAGATAAGATTCACCACATGGTTTTCAAACGTCGTGATGGTCAAGAAAAGTTCTGGAAAATGACGGATGTGTGTAGATTTCACTGACCTAAACAAAGCCTGCCCAAAGGACTCGTCTATGGTTCCTCATGGTACCAGTACCTGAGTTTCATGAATGCATACTTAGGCTACAACTAGATACAAATGCACTCGGAGGACGAGGAAATTAAGAATGGCTTTCATCACGGAGCACGCCAACTTTTACTATAAATTGATGCCCTTCGGGCTAAAGAATGGAGGTCCTACATACCAATGCATGATGAATAAAGTTTTCGAGCAACAGATCAACCGGATGCTGTAAGTATATGTGGATGACATGGTTGCCAAAATACCAGGCGTCGAAAACCACTACAACGACCTCACTGAGATATTTAACCAACTCAGACGCTACAACATCAGACTAAATTCAGAAAAGTGTGCTTTCAGGTTCCATGACGGCAAATTCCTTGGGTTCATTCTTACGAACTGAGGAATTGAAGAAAACCTTGAGAAATATCAGATGATACAAGAGATGCATAGCCTGTGAAACATAAAAGAGGTGCAGCAGCTCACAGGAAGAATGGTTGCATTGTCGAGGTTCCTCTCCAAGTCAGTTGCCCCATTCTTTAATATCCTAAGGAAGAAGCAAGACTTCCAATGGAACAATGAATGCGAGCAAGCGTTGCATAACTCAAAAACTTCCTCACTGGTCCTCCAGTCCTGGACAAACCCCAATAGGGGGAAACACTCTTCCTCTACCTTTCAGTCATAGAGAACGCCCTCAGCTTGGTACTAGTCCGAGAGCAAGGAAAAGATCGGAAGCCAATATACTTCGTCAACAGAATCCTCCAAGGACCATAAGCAAGATACTAAATGCTAGAGAAGCTCGCTTTCACCCTAGTTATCTTGGCCAAAAGGGTGACATCGTGGTATGCATCGAGCAGCCAATCATGCAAGTCCTAGCCAAGCCCGAGCTCACCGGGCATATGATAGCATGGTCGATAGAGCTTTATGAATTTAACATAGAGTATTAGCCAAGGGCCCCATCAATGCTCAAGCGCTGGCAGACTTCATCACCGAGCTTACATACTAGGAAGACGACGCCGACCAAGTTGAATCGTGGACGCTCTTCGTGGACGGTACCTCAAACAAGAAAGGAAGTAGAGCCAACATTACCCTCGAGAATGATCAAGGAGTCGCCTTGGAGCAATCCCTCCAATTCCAATTCAAAACAAGCATTAACAAGGCAAAATATGAAGCCCTAGTCGTTGGACTAAAGCTCGCCCGTGATGTGGGAGCCCGAAAAGTGATCGTCAAAAGTGACTCACAACTTATCGTAGGACAAGTCAATGTTAATTGTCAAGCAAGGGACCCCTCCCTAGAAAGGTACTTGTCACTAGTACATTCTTTAATAACTAACTTCGATGATTGTGTGATCCAACACATACCTCGGGAGGAAAACACCCAAGCCGACTTATTATCTAACCTCGCCAGCATCAAGAAATCTCAAAACAACAGGTCGATCATCCAATAAGTCCTCAGTCAGCTAAGCATTCAACTGATTGACACCTCGGTAGAAGTCCAAGCAGTCGAGCAGTCGAGCAGACGACCAACTAGACGACCCCCTATATAGCCTATCTTAGGCAGGGAGAGGTTCCAAAGCACATTTCAAACCAAAAGAAATTTTAGAGGATGACAAGCTATTACTCCTTCCTTGATAACCAACTCTATAGAAGAGTATACTCTCAGCCACTACTTAAGTGCATTGGCCACCCCCAGACAGACACTATGGTAGCATAGGTACATGAAGGTGTATGCGGCAATCACATTGGAGCAAGATCCCTAGCGGTCAAAATCCTTCGGGTCGGATACTTCTGGCCAACCATGAAGATATAATGCAACATGTACGTCAAAAGGTGCGATAAGTGCTAGAGATTCTTAATAGTCTCACAAAAACACCCCGAGCCGTTACACGGATCGAAGACCATCTGGTCATTCCATAGATGAGGGATCGACCACCTCGGTCCCTCCCCTCAAGTGGATAGAGGCCGAACCTCTGGCTGCAATTGCAACTGAAAAGATTAAGAAGTTCGTATGGAAGAAGATCATTTGCAAATATGGTAGACCACACAAACTCATTAGCGACAATGGCACACAATTCAAGGATAAACGATTTAGAGAATTCTGCTCAAACCTCGACATTCAACAACTCTTCTCCTCAGTAGAGCATCCGTAGACTAATGGCTTAGTTGAGGAGGCCAACAAAGTCATCTTGACATGACTCAAAAAAAAGTTTGACAAAGTCAAGGGGCATTGAGCCGAAGAACTGTACGAGGTGCTATGGGGTTACAATACAACGACTCAATCATCCATCCTGGAAACTCCTTATAGACTCGTCTTCAGATCATAGGCCATGATCCCAATTGAGATCGCAGAGCCCAGGCTTTAGAGAGCAACTTTTGATGAGCAAGGCAACTCGAAAGCACGACAAGCCGAGCTTGATCTCGTCGAAGACGAAGGAGAGCTCGCATGGGGTCAGATAAGAAGCCATGAAGCTCAGAATAGCTCCAAAATACGACAAGCATGTCAGACCGAGAAACTTCAAAGAGAAAGATTTGGTGCTAAGAAAGATTGAATACCAGAGGAAGCCCATCGGGGAAGGAAAACTCGCCCAAAATTGGGAAGTTCCATACAGGGTCACAGAAGATGTATGAAAGGGAGCATACATAATCACAAAACTCTCTGGACAACAACTTCCACGAACGTGGAACGCGGCCTCCTTGTGGTCCTACTATAGCTAAGTAGTCCCCTTAAACTACAAGTGGTCGGTAAACTCTTTTTTCCTTCACTGCGGTTTTTCCCACAAAATTTTCCCCTTGAAGATTTTAACGAGGTATAACTACACTTAGGCTGAGTACATTGCTCTGTGGGACCTAATGTACTGCTACTTGACAATTACTCAATAATAATACTCTCTCCTTTTCCATGTCTCTTTGTGTCCAAATTATTCACAACTATCTCATAGCAAATAATGAAGGAATCCCCACAATCTCGCAATAGGAGCACCGCCCCGTGACGGTAAAGACTTCCATCATGCGCGGTGCGTCTATCCTTCTTGACCCCGAGTGTGGTCCTCAGCCTCAACGCCATCATTTGTGGCCTCAACGCCATGAAAGACTTCCTCAACCTCGGGGTTCCAAGAATTCTTCTCGGCCCTAAATGCGGCCTTCGGCTCTAAATGAGACTGGCTCGCTCTAAACGAGCATGACCCCATGTGCACTTCTCGCGAGCTTAGCTTAACTCCGAGAGTGGTCCTCGTCCATAAATACGACCTTTGTCTCTAAATGAGACTGACTCGCTCTAAACGAGCATGACCCGAGATGCGCTTCTCGACTCAACCCTAAATACGGCCTTCGGCTCTAAATGAGACTCACTAACTCTAAACGTGCATGATCGCAGGCGCACTTCTCGTGAGCTCGGCTTAACCCCGAGAGTGGTCTCGGCCCTAAATGCGGCCTTTGGCTCTAAATGAGACCGACTCGCTCTAAATGAGTATGAACCCAGGCGTGCTTCTCGCGAGCTCAGCTTAGCCCTGAGTGTGGTCCTCGACCTCAGCGCCATCACTTCTGGCCTTAGAGCCCTTGAAGACCCTAACGACCCTAAGCGCAGTCTTGCCTTACGCTCCTCGAGAGCTCAGCTTGACCCCAAGTGTGGTCCTCGACCCCAGTGCCCTCACTTTTGGCTCGAGTGACTCCGTTTACAAGTCCGGACTCGAACAACTTCGAAGGATATCGAATTTGAAGGACCTCCAGTCCTATGAGCAACCATCAATCGGATAACCTCGGTCCTAAGTCTACCTTTGGCGGGAACCTGGTCCCTACCTAGAACAGGTCCATGACCTCAATGGTTGTCGGCTAGCCGACATCGGCCAAAGTAATACCACTCTTCGGCCCAAGCAATTGCAGGCCAGACAATCCCAACTAAGATAAAATGGCCCTACGTGCCATATTTGGCTCCAAAGGAGTCGGTCGATCGTGTAACATCGACATCTTCCAACACTCGGCCCACAATGGGAAAAACAGCACATAGAGCATGCAAAAGCCCCAAGGTAGCAGCATCATAGAAAATAATATGTATATATATTCGCAAACCCGCAAGGGGTATACATACATTCACTAGCCCACAAAGGGAATATATATAACAGATGACAGCTACTAGAGGGAAAATACTCCGTTCTTAGAATAGTGTTCATGACATCTCTTTAGTCCTACCATATCTGATGCCACGGAGAGCAAGGAAGCCTAATCAGTGGGACTACTTCCCCCCTTGCCTCCTTATATCTGGCTGAATTGGCCAGGAATAGTGGTTGACAAAATGGGGATGGATCAAAGTAAGGGAAGAAGAGAGGACTTCGGTGTAACCACTAGAGCAGGGCATGCCCTAGGGCTAGGGCTTCCAAAAGCAAGGCAAGCGTCTGACACCCTCCTCAGCGCCGGGACGAGAGCGACGTCTGCTTCATAAACCCTATAGTGCAAACCTACCGTAATTGATTGACTAAAGGTCCCCTCAGAGTTCTCTTGGTTGCCCATTGTCGACTGCTTGTCATCTTCTTCATAAGTCCTATAGTGAGAGCCCACAGCAATTCCTGATCTACTTGCTACCAATCTGAGGTTGACTTCTAGAGGAATAAAAACACGCAACACTCTTCGTACTATTCTGGAGCTTGAGGCGCAAAGAAAAGAGAGAGTCAGGGGGCTTTTAAAGGCCCGAGAGAGCCTCCCCACCTAACGGCCGTTGGCCATACCCACTAATGATGCAGGGCCCGTCAACTAGCACTAGGTACTCAAATGTATCGAAAATAAGTCGCATCTCCAAGCTATAATTACCCTCTTGTCAAAATTATATGCTGGGCAGGCGTTGATAGACGTTGGGCACACGAAAAGGCATTCCTTTCCCTCATAACCGCCACATTGATAACATAAACCGAAGAGTCGTGAGGCGACAGAATCTAAGCACACCGAGTTCTCCCACTCCAACAATTTGCCTGAGGATAGAACACGACATGTATTCACATTAGCCCGAGATCAAAAGTTCGACATGAACTAAGAGCTCGAAAAACAAACAGAAGTCGACACACTACTAGAGCTCGACATGAAGTCCTCAGGTTCCGACCAGGCTCGGCGACTATGGACTGGACTAGCTCTTTGGGCCCGACCGGACCATGCCCGGATACGTCCATACTCATAACCAGACCCAGGCCAAGCCAACCATAGCAGAGCCCGAGGGGCTCCACTCGGTCAAACAAAGATATTGACATCCTTCATTAATTACTAGGGATTCAGCAGTATGAGCTCGTCATCTTTGGGATAAACTTCGACCCATTCAAGACATATCCCCAGGAGATCCTGGGAGACACCATCGCAAAAACATCCATAACATGTCTCATAAAACATACACAACGCACATCAAGTATACTCTCTTTTCCAATTCCATATCCATCATCTGAGATTCTCTCTCACTTGAGCGTCGGAGTGCCTTTGCAGGTCGCCACCGGAGCCGCACATGACCAAGGAGACACGGAGGCCTGTGTCACCCCGACTTTAGACAAGAACATCTTCCATCTTGTTTATTGAAGAGAGGAAATGAAAAGAAAGATAGTACTTTATATTTGTTTTAATAATGATAAATGATAACATTGACTAAAATTCTTTAAAAAAATTAATTGTATCTCTCCTCCTCTTCAATATCCATTTTTTTTTTAAAATAAAGCAACTTGTATTAATTCATGATGACCGAATGGAATACAAGTGGGGGGAGGGGAGAATGAAACAAAAAAGAAAAGAACAAAAAGCCCCAAAGGCAGCTACAAAACACAATAAGAAGCGAGAAAACTCAACAAGGAGGCAACCATAGACTGAACATTGCACTTCACATTCTCAAAGCATCTCTTGTTTCTCTCAAACCAAAGAAACCACGCCCACGTCAGAGTGACATGAGCTTTTCTTAGACATCTGATGTTGTTATAGTAGGAATACTTATGAAGAACCATGAAATAAAGAAGGCTGGAGAAGGCTAGTTCCTTTAGAATTTAAAGAAGCGTGCGCCAAACGGCCAAGGAGAAGGCACAATCTATGGATAAGTGCTCATGTAATTCATCGTCATCTTGGCACAGTAAATACCTCAAATTAGAAATAATTCCCCATCTATGAAGAACAAGAGGGTGTAGGTGTTCAACACTAATATAAGTAGTGGATAGGTTCAAAGATCTAAAGCCACAGAAGTTGTCCAACTCTCTTGAGTCCGCAATGTGAATTGTTTGGTCCACTGCAAATTTGTACAAATGGGAAAACTTTGAGCCAGGGGCAGGCTACCCCACCACGGTTCAGGCCACAATTGAATAGCAATCCCCTCACCCACCTTATAGGAGGCCTTGCCCATGAACAAATCTTGTAATTTGAGAATCTCGCCCCAAATGGTGGAAGCAAGTCTAAGCTGCCAAGTGTCAAACCAGTTGGAAATATCATTTGTTAAGCCTTTGATAATGTCAATCCAGGGAAGGTAAGAGCATTTGATATACTTCCAGAGCCACGAGCCACGTTGAGAGAATGTTAGGCTAAGGATGCCAAGGCCTCCATCCTCACATGCACAAGTGAATTAATCCCAACTAATACGACATTTACCGCGAGCTGAATTTGCATCAACTAGCTCCATCCCAAAAAAATTTCCTCGTTCAGTTGTTTATCTTTTTGATGACATATTTCGGTGCTTTGAAAATGGAAAGTATATAACCTGGATTGCTTGTGATGGTGTTGTTCACGAGAGTTAATATATCTGCTTGAGAAAGCAAGATACATTGTATTTACTATCATTGTAGAATATGTTGATGCCAAAAATATAATATCTGGTTAATTAGGGAGGGAGATCTGGTAGGATATCAATGCTTGCGTGAGTAGAAAATCGTTAAAGTCTCACATTGGTTAAAAATATGGTCAAGATAGTCTTTAAATAATTTGTGCAATCATCTTCCCATGAGCTAGCTTTTGAGGTGAGTTAGATCTATTAATTTCTTAACATGATATCAGAACCTATCATGTGGTTGATAATGTGCCACCCGCAGATATCTGGTCCTACAAAACTCCACGCTCTATATGTCCAATCATAGGCGTGAGAGAGGTGTATTAAAGTCTCACATTGGTTAAAAATATGACCAAAATAGTTTTTAAATAGTTTGAACAATCCTCTCTTCATGAGCTAATTTTTGAGATGAGTTAGGTCCACTAATTTCTTAACAAAAATAAAAATATTTATTCGTGTTCTCTCATCAAGTATGATTTATGGCTTCGAATGTTTAAAATAAATAATCCCAAAGGCAAGTAGTTGAGAAGAAAATAAGAATGATGGAGGCAGATACATCTAACGAATAGGCTAGCTAGATCTATATATTATATTGTAACAAAGGATATCTTCGTCAATGCCTTGATGAATGATTCTCACAATGCATTCTTCAGATAAGTGAGCTAAGCGAATACTGAATACGGGATACAGTAGTAATTTGATTCACATAAGTAACAGAAACCAGAAACGCAAGGAAATTTATCAAGCCTATGTAAGAATCAAGAAATGCAGATCCTTGATCCAGAAATAAGAATCTATCAGCCATTCATACAAAAGCAAAAAAAGAAGAATAAACATGTAAATTTATCAAGCAGTGAAAGAACAAATGCTTGATAGAAAAAAGAAATAACACTATCTGCATGGGACTCTTCATATATTTCCATGCAGTGTTTCTTTTGACTAGGGTTCCAATACATGCCCAACTCTGAATGCAACTGCATCATTTCTGCAGAAAACAACTGCAATTAATTAGAGGAAAAAAAGTTACCCCTCCTTGCCAATTAATTTATATGAACTTTATTTTGGCATATATGAACACATTTTTAAAACCACATGAATACGGTATGGATTAGGGTGGACATAGTGCATAGATGGTATATGAAAGCACATGCTAATGCATATCTAGTATCTATTAATTAAATATTATAAAAGGGTGACAAAGTGCACAAAGCTAGCTCCTCGGGGTTTGGATCTATTCAAGATTATTATACTCATAATAATAATATAAATAATTAGAAATTTGATCAATATAATTCAAGTAAAAAGTTATCACAAAAGCAGTACGTGGATGAAAAAGAAAACTTGAGTAAGCGGGTTGATCTAGACCAAAGAAGGGATTTGAGCCAGATTAATGGTCCATACAGCTGCATAATCAGAAAGCAACTCCATAAGCAGCCAATATGTATAGACACATTGCATATTGTAAAATCCAACTGATTCCTAAAATTATTACTTAATATCAATGTGCACTCAACAAGATTTGTACCCTCTAATATAATTTGGACGAGTGACTCTATTTTATTTATCCATATATGTTGTCTATATATGGATATACAGGATTTCTTGTGAAAAGAAGTTACCTTGACCATAAGTAGCAACTTAGGAATATTCTTTTTGATCTAATTAATAGTCAGCATGCCTACGCTTAGGCCTCCGATCTGCATTATCTGCCCCCGTCTTCATTTTTGTACTGCTGGACAAGAATGAGCATATATGACCCACCAACATATTACCATGAAAAATGCAACTGAGAAGAATTAGAATGCTGAAAATACAACTGACCAGAGAAGACTTGATAGGAGTCTGTACACGAACAAGACTGTTGAGGCCAAAATAGCAGAGGCCTGAGTCCATATATACAGTAAGGTTAACTTGTAAAATTATATAAAATTAGTATATGCAAGAAAAGAGTAATTGTACCATAAACCATGCCAACTCTTTGGTCGCAAGAGATTTAGTCAGTTCATATTTATTTAAGTGCTCCTCAACACTTGCTTCAACCTGTGAAAAAATTGAAATAAGTTACTAAAATGTTTATGGTAAACTTCATTGTTAGTCAAGAATTCTGTGCTTACGACCATGTTAAAATAAATGCTGGAGAAGATAATGAATAACAAATTACTATTAAGAAGATCCATACAATGAAGAAGGGGTGAGAATGGACACTTGACCTGATGGTGATAAGTTTTTGTTAATTCAAGAAACTTTTTGTAAGCAGGAGCTACCCATATAGTGTAGGGCTTCAAAGCAACTCTAGCCTTTTCAACATGTGGTTTGGTGACACCGGCGACATGATCAATGTAAGGTTTCGAAATCTTCTTGGCTTCCTACATGAAAATTTATAGTCATGAAGTGGAATCAGAACATGAGCAATGAAACAAAAGCTAACTGTTTTGTAATCTTTTTAATGTTTTTTCTTAAAAGTACCTGGAAGTAAGGATCTGCAACTTCTTGTACTTTGGCTATATGTGGTGCTATTGTATTCTTTGATGCCTTATAAACTTCTACAGTAGTTGTGGATACTTTTTCCACATAGGGTTCAGCATTTGTTGCAAGAATTACCCATCTTTCTTTAACAGCAGGAACCCATTTCTTCATGGAAAAATAAAATATTAGAAGCTGTTGAGCCCTAAAGAATCATCATGATAAGAAGAATATATAAGATCTCTATACAAGAGATATACACAAGGAACAATAAAAGTTATCCTATGCCAGCCTATATATATACAATTAACATTAACACTCTCCCTCAAGCTGGAGCATAGATGTCAATCATGCACAAACTTATCACACAAAAAATTGAACCGAGTTGAGGGCCTTTGTGAAGATGTCTGCAATTTGATCTTGGGAGGAGGTCCGAGGTGTGATGATTTTCTTAGAGAGGAGTAGAGGACAACATCCCTAATGAAATGATAGTCAACTTCAATATGCTTCGTCCTTCCTTGGAAAACGGAATTGTTGACAATTGCTGACTGATTGTCGCAATGCATGACCATAGACTCACTAGAAGAGAACTCAAGTTCTCTTAAAAGGCTTTTAACCCACATCAGTTCACATATAGTGTGAGGCTATGAGCCATGGCCCTATACACAGCTTGAGCACTTGACCGAGCCACCACTTTCAGCTTCTTACTCCTCTAAGTGACCAGATTTCCTCCTATATAGGTATAATACCATGAGGTTGATGTCCTATCATTAACAAACCCAACATAATCTACATCAAAGTACCCTTCTATTCTTATATGTTCATTTTTCTTTGGCCATAATCCTTTTCCCGGAGAATGCCTAATATAGTGCAGGATTTTTAATAGAGCATTCCAATGAGACATTTTGATTATGCATGAATTAACTGACAACACCAACCGCATAAGAGATGTCAGGTCGTATGACCGTCAAATAAATTAGTTTTCCAACTAACTTTTGAAAACCTCGCAAGGTCATCAAAGTCAGTATCACCTTTCAGCTCAGAGGTGATTGCATCAATTGGTACATTAGCTGGTTTGCATCTCAGCATGCCAACTTCACTTATATTTCCTATATGAGAGAACCACCCCCATCTCATTATAGGCAAACTCAATGCCAAGGAAGTACCTCGGACGACCCAAGTCCTTTGTTACACAGTGATTTTTCAAATGGGCTTTAACTTCCTCAATTCCATCACGTTCACTGCCCGTGAATAAAATATCATCCACAAAAATGGCAAAAATTACACTCCCAGCGGATGTTTGTCGCGCGAACATTAAGTGGTCAGATTTGCATTCCTTTGTTTGTCAAACCATGCCCGCGGACTTTGTTTGAGACCATATATCGCTTTCTTTAGTTGGCACATTAGATTCGCCCCCTGAGCAACATTACCCAAGTGGTTGCACCATGAAGACCGTCTTAGTCAAGTCCTCATACAAAAATGCATTCTTGACATCCAACTGATGTATACTCCAACCCGGATTGATGGCAAGTGAGATGAGAATTCGGATAGAGTTAAGTCAGGCAACAGGAGAGAAAGTCTCAAAGTAGTCACCAAACTGTTGGGTAAAGCCTTTAGCAACCAAGCGAGCCTTAGACTGAACACTCATTTGCAAACAACTGGCTTTGCTCTAGGAGGTAACCTGACAAGGTCCCTAGTATGGCGAGATCGAAGGGAATCCATTTCCTCATCCATAGCACCTTTCCACTTAGGATCGAGCCGTGCTTCCTCATATATTCTGCAAATGGACACAAAAGATAGAGACAAAGCAAATTGGCGAAGTGAGGGTGAGAGATGAGTAAAAGATATCTAATTTCTAATGGGATGAGTAGTACAACTTCGTTTACCTTTTCTTTTCATGGAGCAATAGGAAGTTCCTATGGGAGGATCTTGAGAGCGAGGTGGAGATAGTTGAGTATGTTGTCTGAAGACCCCATCTCTATCCTTGTGTGGCCTTTGATAAACTAACCATGGTTATCAAAATCGCAAGTCAACTCGTAAACTCGAACGATTTTACGATCCCAAGTATCAAAATCAAGCTGACTCGCACCCAAACTCGTTTCTAGGTGAACTCGAGTAAACTCGGGTAAACTCGGGTAAACTCGGGTAAACTTGCATAAACTCGGTCAAACTCGCGAGTAAACTCGATTGAACTCGGTTTGATGATAATTATTATGGATTGAACTTGTAGTTTTATATTTTATCTTTGGGTCATTGTGTGTGCTTTATTATGGGCTTAGAATGTCTCATTATGTATGGATTAGACTTGTACTCTTATATTTTATCTTTATGTGTGCTTTATTATGGAGTTGAACTGCTTAATTATGATTTTCAGATTATATTAGATTATATTTTTGTAGCATAATATTTTTTAAAAAATATTTTTTTAATATCAGGTAAACTCTTACGAGTTTATGGAGGCTCCACGAGTTTACTTAAACTCTCAAGTTTACTTAAACTCTCGAGTTTAACAATCTTGAAACTAACAATGGGAGATCGGTAGTAGATGGAGGCTCTTCTGGATGGTTTGTAGTGATGGTGATGGGAGAAGTGATAGGTGGAAGAAATGGTGGTGGTTTAGAGACTCAAGCCAAAGGACTTAGCATGGAAGTGAAGAAAGGAGTATCCTCGACGAAGGAAACATACGCAGAGGTAAAGAGTCTCTTGGAATCGGATCATAACATCTAAATCCTTTTTTAGTGCGAGAGTATCCAATGAAGACACTTCACAACCCTAGGAGATATAGACAACACAAATACATCCAAAGGAATTTTGGTGGAACTTCGAATGGCGACTGGTTTGGAAACATGACAAAGAATGGTGACGTGTCTCTCAAAACTGAAGATGGAACTCGATTAATGAGATATATATCAATAAGAACAACATCCCCAAAGGTATCGATGAACGTTCATATGGAACATCAGTGTCTTTGCCACATCCAAAATGTTCTTACCTCATCCAGAAGATGGCGATTTTTGCGCTCTGCAACTCCATTCTGCTAGGAAGTGTAAGGGCACGAGGTCTCATGAATCCATGGGAGTCACAGAAGTTAATAAAGTTAGAGTGAAGATACTCACGAGCATTGTCACTATGCAAAATTTTAATAAAAACGCCGGATTGATTTTATATTCCAAAATAAAATGTTTGGAATACATTAAATACTTCTGACCGACACCTCAAAAGGAAGACCCAGGTCATACGAGTGTCATCGTCAATAAAAGTGACAAAGTACTTGTACCCCAAACGACTCGCTACATGACTAGGATCCAAATATAAGAATAGATAAGTTCAAAGATAGACTCCCTACGAGGACTCAAGCTTTGTGGAAAGGGCACGCAATGGTGCTTGCCTAACTCACAAGCTCCACTTTTAAAAGGTGAAAAAAACACAGACTTGGGAGTAGTTGACTTGAGCTTTTGAAGGGAATGATTACCTAACCGGCAGTGCCACTAGAATGTGGTGGTGGAGTGGTGAGCGACAAGAAAGCATGAGGATAGCAAGTAGATTCCTCTAGTTTCAACTCCCCCACCAATCTTCTTCCTCCTCTTCAGATCTTGTATCACACGGTGAGAAGGGAAAAATGTTACCGAGCAATTATGACTCTTGGTAAGCTAACTGATGGAGAGTAAATTTACATGAAATTTGAGAAGATAAAACACCCTATCTAAGTCTAGATTACTTGAGGTAGTAATGGTGCCAAGGTCGTGAATAGGAGATAGAGCCATCGGCCAGACGAACATGAAGTAAGCTAGACTTCGGGTAAAATTTAGAGAAAATATCCCTATTACCTGACATATGATTGGAAGCACCAAAGTTAATTATTCAAGGCATACAAGAGGAAGCAGTAGCCGCAGTCCAAGAGGAGGTAGCCATAGCTGAAGTGGTGGCCTGCAAGAACTTTTCATACTCGGTTTTGGAGACACTGATAGTTTCCTCATTCTGATTGGCAACTGATACATACAAACTACTAGAGGCAGTGGCGTCCCATTTTTTTTTCAAAAAAAAATCATTAGTAAATTTTATAGAGATTTTTTTAGCAATAAGGTTTGTGAAGAATAGAGTGCGCAATAATATGAGAGATGAATGATTGTTTAGTAACTTTTATAGAGACCGAAATGTAGTCAAAGGTTACTAATGATGCTATCATTAGTCATTTCCAAAATATGAGAAGTCGTAGAGGATAATTGTGAGATATAGGTCGCTTCTCATTCATTAAATTATGTAATTCAGTTCTTTTGATGAATTATTTCTTTCGATTTTCTTTTATAGAATTATATATTTTGTGTATTTTTACACAATTATATTGTACCGTACCGCGGGGGCAAGCCCCCGCACCCCCAAATTATAACTGAACACCCTAATTTCAATTTCAATTTCTCTATGTCCCCCATTTTCAAAATCCTGCATACGCCCCTGACTGGAGGAAGCCTGAGTAGAAGTAGCAACCTTAGCCAATGGAGGCCTTCCAAATTTCTGCCAGCACTTGTTAGAGAGATGATTAGATCTTTCGCAGTGCGTACATAAAGGAAAGGAGTTTCTTCCTCGTCCACGACCTCCAACTCTACTACCACCTCTGCCCTCGACCTCTAGCACATGAGGTCGCTTTTGCATGCGCCTCGTGGGTTGCGCCGACACCGAGTGGGGTGTCGGTTCGAGAGCGGAGAGGAGGCGATATGGCTCTCAAGCAGGAAAGGAAACGCGTGCAAAGGAGAGGCAAGCTTTCGGATGCAGCAGAGATGGGCCGCGTGAAGCGCCACTCCCGAGAAGGCATTGTCGCGGCTTCCAAATAGTTGCAGAGATGGGGCCGCGTGAGGTGCGGCTCCCAAGAAAACAATGCCTCGTGAAGACACGACTTCCAAGGAGGTCACGGGGCGCGTGAAGATGCGGCCGAGAAAACTTTGTTGTGTGCAAAGATGGGGCCGCGTGAAACACGGCTCTCGAGGAGGCTTTGCCGCAATAAGTTACCGAACAAATGGCGCGAGTTCCGAGGAGATGAGGCATTAGGTACGAGGTGCGTGCATGAGAAGTAAAGGAGACGACAGTGGAAAGGAGGAAGAGATGGAGAGATAAAACCTAGGGCTCTGATACCATGTTGAGCCCAAAAGAATCATCATTTCATTCATGGTAAGAATATATAAAATCTCTATACAAGAGATATACATGAGGAACAATATAAGTTATCCTATGCCAGCCTATATATATACAATTAATATTAACAGAAGCTAAACTAAATCTTCCCCCCAAAATACATCTTGTCTCAATGTATGTACAATTCAAACATATGAGTTGCATGCAGGGGCGGACCCACACTAGGGCCAAGGGGGGCATTGGGCCCTCCTGAAATTTTTCAAAAAAATAAATATTAAATATAATTTGGTATTTTTAAAAAAGATATGATTAAGTTAGATATATATTATCAAGTTCAAATATTTTAACTAATATATTCATAGCTTAGTGGTTAGTGTTGGTTTATTTTACTTATTGGTCATGGGTTCAAATCTCATCACTAGTTTTTTATGTGCATTATTTACTTTTTTTCGTAATGGCTGAATATGAAATTAATTTTTTTTTATAAAAAAAACTCCAAATTCTTCTCTATTAATTTTCAACTTAATTAAGTCCAAAACTTTCTTCATTAATTTTTATACTAAGTCCAAATTTTCTCCATGATTTTTTTACATCTAAAGCTCTCGTGTTGATTTCATTCCTAAACATCTTTATATGCTATCATCTATACTCATATTATTAAATTATACGAACTTTTGTAGATGAATTATTTAATATATGCTAGATCTTGAGTTGAGCTTAACCAAGCTTGTTCACAAGCTCAATTGAGCTTAATAGGGTTCGAGCTTAATTGAGCTCGATAGAATTCGAGCTCACCTCAGCTCGATCTCAAGCCGATCTTAATCGAGCTCATTCATGAGCTCAGTCAAGCTCAAGAAAAATTAACGAGCTAAGCTCGAGTTACTCGAGTATAACTCGAGCCGAACTAGAGCCTAGAGATCGAAGCTCGATCGAGATCGAAGCTCGATCGAGATCGAACTCGAGCTCGAGCTCAACATTCTTAAATGAGTCGAGCTCGAGCACATGCAAGCTCGACTTGGTTGGGCTCCGTTACACCCCTATGAAAAAATACTCTTTTAAGAGTGCAATAACATAATTATTTTAATTTTGAAGACTTTAGTAATATTTTCAAAATATGGACATAGATAAAGAAATTTTACTAATTATAAGTTGTGATTTTAATTAAAAATTTAAAGTTGAACGATTAAAAAAGTATATATTAGAATTTTTATATTTTAAATTGGGCCCCTCTCGGTTAAAGTTCATGAATGACAATTTTACGTCCAAGAGACAGGACTGATGCCCATAAAACCACCAAACCAAGTAAGCTAATACATATATCTAATTTGAGTAGGAGAATTTCTTCAAAAGTATTTGCGATTGCAAAAAAATGTAATTTTTAAATACTAAATAAATCATTCCAAGGCATACAGAACTAAAAACCATAGTTATATAGCAATAGGGATCAGCAACTTACAGTTTTAACAGTTTCCATATGTGGTTCAAGCCATTTCTGTGCTTGTGCTGATTTCTCTGATGCCTGAGACAATATCAAACTTAAATGGGTTGCCAGCCTTAAATGAATTTCCAAATAATGAAGAGTATTACAATATCAATAAGATACATTACAAAGAAGTACCTTTTGGAGGACTATATCCACAGTAGGTTTTGCATGCTCCTTCCAATGAGTTTCTGCAAGATCCTGAAGCATGAAATTATCAGAGAGATATGAATATAAAATCTCATGTGCACACACACATGAAGATTTTCACAGGAGACACACCTGACAATAACTTAAATGAGTTGCCAGCCAAGGTGGTAACCAAGCTCCATGTATCTGGCTAACAAAAGAGATAACTTAAGACTTCTGTGAACTAAGCAAACAGAAACAAATGTTGGAGTTATAGTTACAACTTACAACTCACAAATGTAGACAATCACCTAAAATACAAAGAAACCATTTTACATTAAATTATCCAACAACTGGAACTAAGCAGCTTAGTACAATAAGACAATGATCACTCCAAAGAAGAAAGAGAAAGATCTGCATTTTATTTTATTTCCAGAATATTCTGTTGTGTATATAACTGGTTTTTCTCGCATCTAGAGCTCAAGCACAGCAAGAAACTGCCAGGGAGTTTTCTAAAAGT
This sequence comes from Canna indica, assembly GCA_034359265.1. Lineage (NCBI taxonomy): Eukaryota > Viridiplantae > Streptophyta > Magnoliopsida > Zingiberales > Cannaceae > Canna > Canna indica. The sequence goes on from CP136898.1 coordinate 14,856,799, forward strand.
TCTACATATATATGCATACATGTCTTGAACCATATCCAAGGCGAGCCTTGGTACAATGATAACTTACTCTATTGCGACATGAGATCAGGGTTTGAGTTGTGAAGACAACCTTTGTTATTCAAGGATAAGGACGCATACAATGATCTTCCCCAAACCCCACACTAGCGAGAGCCTCATGCACCTAGATTACCCTTTATCTATATTACCACTTGTTAGGACTTACTTGCAACTATATTATTGTTCCTAGGGACTTAGTTATAAAGTTGCATTTCTTTTAATTAAGTTATTGGTAATTTAAGATTTTTTGGTTCAAATAGATATAAAATCAATTAATAAATATTCTAAAATTTCAAAAAAATTAAGTTCAATGGACTAAATTTTGTTTCGGTTGAATTATAAATAGATCGACTTTAAGAAAATTGAGTTATTTTAAAATTAGGTTTGGCTCAATTAGATATAAATTAGTTTAATTAATTTGTCAATTTAAGATAACAATTTGAGTTGAAAATGATGATTTTTATTTTTATTTTTATAAATTAGATATAGTTTGATTTACTTATAAATTATTTGATTTTATAAAAAGGTATTTATAATTAAGAGTGTCACTGTATTTTGATACCAAAATCGACAGTCTCCAAACGACAGAAAATAACCTTATGGAGTTTTCATTTTTATTAAGAAAATTGGTTTCATCGGAACCTGTTTTATTTCAGTTTTCGTAAGCATGAAAACGCCGAACCAAACACGTTTTCGTAAGCATTTTTGGTTTCATGAAACCGAAACCATGAAAACAGCTAACCAAACAAGCCCTAAAGTCTTATTAAACCTCTCTCAATCTCTCATTTTCTTTCTAAAACTCTATCAAAATGATGCCTAGATATTATGAAGCATGCTACCCTTTAGCTTTTAAAACTTCAATTTGTATGTTTTAATGGAACTTGGAAGTGTTGTAGTTAAAATTCTAGACTTGGGAAGTTTTGTATGCTTTATTATGAATATTTTGAAGCCTTTTAATGGAGGAATATATGAAAAACAGAATTTGGAGTGTGAAAAAAGAAATGGGTACAATCTCATTTCTACCTAATTGTATCATGTGGGTACAGTAAAGTACCAATATAGTACAAAGTATAGTATGTAGTGGTACCTGCTAATGAACGAGATACATACCACTATGAGATTTTCAACCATGCCCTACCTCAAAAATCAAAATGTCTATTATTTGGTGGAACACTATGTGAATCTTTCCCTTTTTTTTTCTTGGTATAGAACTAGAATACAGTGGACTGCTAATATTGTCACTTCGATCTCTATACTTCTCTTTTAGTCTTTTACAACCACTTGTGGTTGTGGAATTAATTCTTCCACTGTATCTAAAAGAAACTAAATAGCATGTCACTTTAAAGCTCTCTTACTCAGTATCCCAATAAAAAATTCTCAAGAGTATCTCAGAATAACCAAGGAAATTATTGACGCAAACTTATCTTTTCAATTGCAAAAAACAAAACCTACATTTCTAAAAGCTACATGTCACCAAGCATAATAGACAGAAGGGGAAAAACCAGAAACCATAACCATGAGTTTCGATCCTAACCTCTCCCAGCTCTTTCATCTTGCTTGTTGCTTCAAGTTGTGCCCTCGTCAGCTCTTGCTGAGAAACATTTAACAAGGACATGATCATTTGCATGAAAAGATTCAAATAACAAACTGGTAGTTATGACAAACCTCTGCTAATTGAAGTGCTTGTTCAGTTTTCCTAATTATGTGTTTTTGCTCATCATTGGCCTTCTCTAGCTACAATATTTGAAAGGAATAACTTATAATAGCAGCAAAAATAATGTATCACATTCATTCATAGTTTTCAAGAAACCACTATTGGAAGGCATTTAATATATAAGACAAATAAAAGTGCTGGTTCCTTTTATTGATTAATCAATAAAAAAAATTATCAGTAATATTAATTTGCAGCATATTGAAAGAAAAAAAAATGATGCATGAAAGAGTGCAGAAGAATGTCATATTGTACTATAAAATTGATATGATACTTACCATAATTGTACCCGCTACACGGAGGTGATAGGTGGTGGTTCGTCCATGTCAGGTGCAAGTAAACCCAATTTAGGCAAGTTCCATATAATGAAATTAGTTGTCCAATGAGACCCAACCAAGCAATAAATGCCTTAATTAGCCTCAATAACAGAATAGAAATAGATGCAGGGCCACTACAAAATGACTGGGTTTGATCCTTGAACATTTGATATCACCGTATCTCCACTAAACTAACTTGAGCGTTGGAGGTGGATTCTTGGGGCCCACTCCCAAAGGGTCCATTCATGCACATTCAAGGAGTCAATCGGAGGGGCATAGAGTGATTATTATTGTAGATTGTCGCCAATAAAAGGGCGAGTTGGGCAATTTTCACAGAAGGATGTGGCAGACAGGACTTGGTAGCACTTCTTTTTGCAGGCCGACCAAACTTGACAATGTCAAAAATGTTTTTTATTTTGAATAATTCCACAATGTAGACGTTAGAATAACAGGATTGTCTTAGATGAGATCTTATTTATTTCATATTTCCATTTGGTATAAACTACTAATAAAATACCAGAAGCATACCTTTCCATAATACTAGATTCCTTTACTCCAAAGATAACTTCAAGCAAGTAGAAACTATTCCATAGCCAACTCTTTTAAATATATTACAAGTTACAAAATTTTGTCTACATAATCTTTTGTCAAATTTCTAAGTTTTACTTTGATGTACATCTACCTAATTTCTTGATTTTTTTTTTCTTTTTGCCAAACATAAATAGAAAGACATAAAAAGAAAAATAGTTGATTCTCCTTGAATATAGTAATCATCATCATAATTGATCCTAAGCCCAAACAATGGGACTATAAGACTTCTTTGGAATTAGATTTCCAATGTGCTATGGTAAATGCATGCTTAAAATGTTTTATGCTGAAAGTAGCACACCTAATGCGACTTTTCCAAAGCAGCACACCTATCTGCCACTTTTCCAAAGCAGGTATACTTTTCAAAATCTACGTATTCAAAGTAGTTTATAGAAGTTAAAGTAATGTCAAAGAGATCCTATGTTTTAACGAGATTCAAGATTGCTGATCTAAGAACAATAGTGGATACGCTCGAAGTATCTCTTGAATGGATATCTCATCTACATTAGCTATTCACATTGGCCATGTTTATATGCCTTATAATTTGCTTAAACAACATGTAGCAATTTAGCTCTAACATGGGTTATAAATGAAATAATGTCAAGTTAGCAAGCAAATATTCCTTTGCAGTTGTAACTTGTAAGCCACAATATTGATGTTGAATACGCATACACATAGGTTTGAATCTTCCCTCAATGTGCCTTGGGTAACTCATTTGATTTGGCATGGTGACTTTTATTGCTAGCAATTAAAAGTACCAATCAAACTAATCTGTAAAAGTGGAGATGTCATGCAGCTACCAGATGGTCACAACCATAACGTTGATAGTGTGAAGTTATAGAATAAACTCACATTTTGTATTTTCAAATTCAGTTCTTGTGCTTCTTTCTTTGCCTCACTTGCCCGAACCTCCAAAGCAACTCTCTTCCTGCTCTCTGAATCAAGCTCTTTTCTGAGACTCCGAACCTACCAAGAATGCATGTCACAATCAGAGGAACCTTACAAAAATCACACCATTTTCTATCAAAGAAATCAATCTAGAGTGTTGTATCCAAAGAGACCACTGTTCTACCTGCTCCTCAAGCTCGGCAGCTTGATCATGGACTTTTCGAACTAATTCTTCAGCATCTAGATTACCTTTTCTCTGAAATAACACAAAATTAGTATGTGAAAGTCAAACTATCCATGAAAGAAATCATTGTCATCTACATGATTCACCTGTAGCGATTCTATTTCACCCTTCAATATGGAAATTTTTGCCGATTTCTCTTGGATGATCTTCTCCATTTTTGTTATGTGATCATTTCTATTCTCTAGTTCACGGCTTCTGTCTGAGATACTATATTCTAAATTGAAGATCACAGACAAAAGAAATAGATGAATGAATAAATAAGATAGTAATAAATTAGCAAGAAGATCAAGTGGATAAATTCTTCATTACATTCAACACCATAGCTAGGTACAAAAAAATATACATTAAACCTGCCCACCTGCCAACAGTCCCAAATTAAAAGTTTAACGTTTTCCTGTAATATCATGATATGAAATAGACGGTAAATCATATAATAAATTAATTTCCTTTGCAAGGATCAAAATTCTTAAAGCTATTGCCAAACCAAACCGGATCGCCACAATGGTTCCACGATTTATCGAGGAAAACAAATCAAATATTTTAAAACCTAGTGAAGAGAAACATTATCGATATCCAAAGTTTTAGCAAAAAAAACTACCTCCTACCTTCAGAAACCCCAGCAACCAGGAAGCAAATCAAACACATTATCGGGAAAAGAACAAGGATCGAGTTTCAACTGACCTAAAGCCACGATCTTCGATCTGAGCTGCTGCAATTCTCGATTCAGCGCCTCCGAATCAGAGGCCTCTGGATCCACACCCACCCCACTTTCGATCTCCGCCTCTTCCGCCCAAGCCCTGACGAGGAAGAGGGAGAACACGATGGAAGTGATGAGCAGCTTCGAAGCCCCCATCGTGAATTCGTTAAAGCCACAAGGAAAAACAAATCTGCCTTTGGCTCACTGGTTTCTTCTTCTCCTTCGCGACGTGCGAGAGACGAGCGTGGAGAGAACGGAAAGGCCCGGGTTTTATATGGAATCGGAATGAGATTTATTTATTGAATGAAGCGGAGGTTGAAGTGGTTGTAATGATTCTAATGAACGGGATTACGTGTGCAAATTTTAAGTCTTTGAGTTAGAATTTTAGTTATTCGAAGGACCTGTTTTTGAAGAAAAAGATTATTTGAGGCACTTGAAAATGTTCTTAAATGGTTTAAACCTTATTATTTTTCTCTTAAATGGTTAACCTATGTACCTAACTCATGCCTGTTGTTAAGTAAGGTTGTTGGCTTTGGTTCTGACTTCTGCGGCCTCCGTATTTTTTATTTATTTATTTATTTATTTATCGACAAAATTGCATGTAGAATCATTCTAAGGTGTAATTTGGCTGATAGAAGTTGTATTTCTCATCAAATTATATTTTTTGATCTTATTTGGTTGACACTTCCTGCATTTTGCAGAAAATATAATTTTCTCAAAAAATGTGACTTTTTACAAAATTCAAAAAGTAACTTACCTAAATGAACCTAGGTAAATTGTACTTTCTATATTATATTTAAAAGAAAAAATATAATTATATCTTCATATTTACATTTAATGATAGACTTAATTTATGTTTTCAACGTTATGAATTTAGATAATTTATAAAATCTTGAGTTATTTATTTTATTTTAATTTATATTTGAATAAAATATGTAAATTTTTTATATTAATTTTAAATAAAAATTAATTTTTTATATACAATAAATTATATATTATATTGATTATATATGAAAAATATTATATTCTGCATATATATGTTAAAATAATAATTTAAAAATAAATTTTATTTTTTTTTCATATATTCTAATATAAATTTTAATTCATAAGTATTGCTTTTTATATTTATTCCTCAATGTTTTTAGTTTTAAGTTATTTAATTTTGCAAATTTAAAATATATCTAATTAGATATATGGTCGTATATTTTTTTAATGTGAATTTTTTAAAGATAAATTACACTGATCTCCTATGAGGTTTAGTAAAATTATACTAACATCATCTCTATTTGTTTAGGTGACACTCACCTTCCCTGTAGCTAACTGTCACGGACTAACTATTTGGGCGAAAAATATCCGTGCGGCTTCTTCGCTTCTCGTGCGAGGAATCAATCTTAAGCCAATCTACTTGGCCAATGTCGAAAAGTCGCGAGCTCCCACTTCGCGTGGGTCGGAACCTCCGTGTGCTTGAACGAAAGATCGACTAGAGTGTGCCCAGGCTATATCTGGGTACTATACTTGTGGAGCCTAACCCCCAAGTGTCACCCCCAAGGTTCCCAAAAGCACGAGGAGCATGACAAAATTCCTATGTTCGCACACCCCCACCGTCCATGCCACGCCTAGGCAAACGAGGCTGTTTGTCTAGGTGTGAGCAAGAGCGGTGGGCGGTGCGCGGACGCGTTTTACAATGCATATTTAAATGGATGCTCATGATACAATATTTACAATGCACGTTAGAGACCGTCATGACACATACAGGACTTGACAAACCCGAAGGTCCCTAACATTCTCCCCCACTTACGAAGTCGACGCCCTCATCGACTCATTTCTTGAAGAAGCTGGAGAGCTCTTGGTTCTTGATCTTTCATTTCTTCGTCATGCGGACTGGGTACCGTCGCTTCGTGTCGTTCGGCATTCGACTCTCGTAAGCGGTGGAATGTCCTTCCTGCTTGCAAATGCCTCCAACTACGAAGTCCGCCAACTCTGCTGGGCCCTTATGCAAGGAGGTCGATATGGGGCTTGCTCCCCGGTCCCTGCTGTGGGTTTGCGTTGTGCGCTGCGTCTTACGAGCCATCTGCCCTGCGCGGGTGCCTTACGAGTCATATGCTCTGCACAAAAATATTGCGACTTAGAGGCCATCTGCCATGCGCACAAGCCTTGCATCTTATGAGCCATCTGCCCTGCGCACAAATATTGCGACTTAGAGTCCATCTGCCATGCGCACAAGCCTTGCGTCTTATGAGCCCTCTGCTCTGCGCACAAATATTGCGACTTAGAGGCCACCTGCCATGCGCACCCTTGCGTCTTATGAGCCATCTGCTCTGCGCATAATTGTCGGGCTCCTTCCTTCACTTGTATGGCAGAAAGGAGTTTGTTCTGGCTTCCTGGTGCTGAACGCACTGTTGGAACAATACTAGGGTTGTCCTCCCCCATCAAACATATCGTGTCGAGGAAGGGCATGGGTACCGCCTCTGCCGATTTGAGAAACTCTATCCCTAGAATGATTTGGTAGTCATCATGGGGCACGGCCAACAGGTTGATCTGTCCTTTCCATCCTCCAACTTTCAACGAAACGTCTCTTGCGATGCCATCAATCTTCCGTGTTTCGAAATTCACTGCCTTGACATGACTCGAACTTCTTCCTAGTTTGAGTCCTATTCGCCTTGCCTCCTCTCTGGCAATAAAATTATGAGTTGCTCCCGAGTCTACCATCGCTCGGGTGGTTCTACCGTTCAGCTTGATGTCGATGAACATCAGCTCATTCGTCGCTTCTGGATGCTTTGTCGTGGGTTTTCGCTCCCTCACTTGAGTCTTGAGAGCATTGAGCATTCGTACTGCTCCCATGTTAGATCTCCCATTGTACTCATCTTCGCTGGAGTGGTCGCTCGATGACCCCCCACTGTGGCTCGTTGAGGCAACTGCTTTTCCTTTGCCCTTATCTTTCTTCACTGAGACGTTGGACATTGTCTCCACCACGGTCTCTGCTATCAGGGCGCTCAAGACTTGTCGTTCTGGACATTCTTGGGCTGAGTGAGGCCCTTTACACAATGCACAAGTAGATGAAACTGTCGAATGATTCCCTCTCGGAGGGGACCCCCTTTGAGGTTGTTCTCTCGGGATATATGGTCTGTGGGTATGATTCCTCCACCTTGTATCGCCTACGAATCCTTTGCCTTGAGAGTTGTTGGGCCCCCAATACTTCAGTTTGAAGGGCGTCGCTTTAGTCGTATTCACCTCTGAGCTGTAGCCATTGGAGTTGTTGGGTCCCCAAAATTTCGGCTTGTAAGGTGCCACCTTAGTCGTATTCTCCTCTGGGCTATAGTCGGAGAGTCATTCTGCTGCGATCTTTGCTTCCGACAAATTCTGAATGTTCCTCCTGGAGAGTTCCTGTTGTGCCCACGGCTGCAGTCCTTCCAGGAAGGTAAACAGTTGATCAGTCTCGGTCATGTCTGAAATGTCCAACATGATAGTTGAGAACTTTTTCACATACTCCCGAACTGAATTGTCTTGATGGAGTTGACGTAACTTCCGTCGGGCGATAAACTCTACATTCTCGGGGAAGAATTGCGCTTTCAGTTCACGCTTGAGTTCATCCCAAGTGTCAATCTTCGCTTGCCCCTTCTGAATTTCATTATACTTGGTCCGCCACCAAAGTTTTGCATCTTCAGACAGATACATGGTTGCAACGGACACTTTCATATCTTCATCAACTGTCCTCGTGACCTTGAAGTACTGCTCCAAGTCGAAGAGGAAGTTTTCCACCGCTTTGGCATCCCGGGCCCCATTGTATGGCTTTGGTTCGGGTGCTCTGAGATGGTGTTGTGGCGCTTCGTTCTGCCGTGAACTGCCACCACCCGAGTGCATCTCTCGGATAAAAAATTTGACTGTAGCATTTATCTCTACAATCTCATCTTGCAGATGCTTGACTACATCTTGAGTGTCATCATAGAGTTCCTCTAGTCTTGACTCCAAGATTTCTTGCGCGTCAGCTATCTTGCCGACTAGGGCCATGCCGGCCGCATGGGCATCACAAATTCTCTCCAATTCCCCAAGTTGTTGGACAGTCGTTCTGGTATGCCCGACTGGTTGTGTTTGTGTTGGCTCTTCCACCAACGCTTCCTCCGGAATGGTCGTCATCGCATCTACGACGCCATTCGATTCACCGATTGTCTTGCAACCCATTATTGGTCACGAAAATCTCTCCTGCGAGATTGTTGAGTGCCCCAACGTCGTTTGTCTACAACGACGAAGGCACGAGTTTGTTGATGGTTTGCGTTGATTGCTTGCACCAAAGCTTTGCGAGTTTGCCTCACTCTGATACCAACTGTCATGGACTAACTGTTTGGGTGAAAAATATCCGTACGGCTTCCTTGCTTCCCGTGCGAGGAATCGGCCTTAAGCCAATCTACTTGGCCAATGTCGAAAAGTCGCGAGCTCCCACTTCGCGTGGGTTGGAACCTTCGTGTGCTTGGACGCAAAAACGTTGTTGGGCCAAATGGCCAAATGCATGAAAATGCTGAAAAATGCTTGAACGAAAGACTAGAGTGTGCCCAGGCTATACCTGGGTACTATACTTGTGGAGCCTAACCCCCAAGTGCCACCCTCAAGGTTCTCAAAAGCACGAGGAGCATGACAAAATTCCTATGTTCGCACACCCCCACCGTCCATGCCACGCCTAGGCAAACGAGGCCGTTTGCCTAGGCGTGAGCAAGAGCGGTGGGCAGTGCGCGGACGCGTTTTACAATGCATATTTACATGGATGCTCATGATGCAATATTTACAATGCACGTTAGGGACCGTCATGACACATACAGGATTTGACAAACCTGAAGCTTCCCTGTAGCTAACGGTGTTAAATTGAGTTTGTTAGTAATGTGATTTCTCTCTTATGCCCATTACTGAAAAATCATTAAAATACATGTATAAAATAATTGAATAAATATTTTAAAAATAAAAATTTGAAATGAATTATTTTATTTTAAAATAAAATTTTTAGAAAAATAAAAATGACATAAAAATATTTTTATCATTTAAAATAAGAAAAAACTATAAATATTTTAAAAATGTCATTAATAAGCATGTGCAGTGCACATGACAAACACTCCACTAACAATTTTCGTTAATAGGAGAGGTCTATGTAATCTTTTATAAAACTCACGAAGGTTACAAGAGAAAATTACAAATAGATGGAAAATCAGTATAATTTCACTAAACCTCAAGGGAAACTAATATAATTTACCCTTTTATGATTTAGAAGCATCATTTTACATTATTATTCAAAATATTTAGTCATAATTTGGATAATTTTCTTATAGCACCATATAATATTTAGGGATGTGCATGGGCACCGAGTAAACCCGAAACCGATTGGAACCTATTCGATCGGATATGTTTCGAGTAGATTCGAATTAAATTTGGGTAGGGTCCGGGACAAAACTTAAGTAACCAACTAAAATTGATTTCGATTCCGGATCCAACACATCGAGTACTCAAAATCAAAACATGTACCCTGAAATCTGTAAAATGAACAAGTTCCAACAGGGCACCCAAATGTTGTACCCTGGAACCTATCATTTATAGGTTTCAATAGGATACCTGAAACCTGCACTACATTACAGGTTTTGGGTAGGGTCCGATTCTACGTCCTAATATGATAGAATTTGAGTCTAAAATCTAGGAATCGATCGTATACAATGTTCAGATATCATGAAAAATACAAAGTGCGGCCTCGCTCATCCTTAATAATATTTAAGGTATATTTATTTTATAGAATAAAAGGAATAAAATAATAAATAAAATTTATATTTATTTATTTAGTAAATAAATTAGAAGAAAATGTAATTATAAAAATATAAAATTAATATTATATTCTATGCATAATTAAAGAATCTTTTCTAATACTTTTATTCGTTTATTAATTTTTTATATGATTTTTCTTCTAAGAATCTCCTTTATTATTATTATTATTATTATTATTATTATTATTATTATTATTATTATTATTATTATTATTATTATTATTATTATTATTACGACCCGTTTTTTACTATTCACGCGACCCTAATCCTCGACCCTCGCAATCTCCTACGCGACTTGGTGCACCATCTCTCAGTGCCGAGAACCCTAATCCCTCACCGCCTTGCCGTCTCCGACGTCCCTCTCCATCTCCCTTGCAACTTGTTGCGCCATCTTCCATCGCTGAGAACCCTAATCCCTCGCTGCGCGCCATCTCCGATGTCCTCTCCGCCGTCTCGAAGTTACTCCGCAATCCAATTTTGCTTCCTTCGGTGTCGTGCGTAATCTCCTGTCCCTTTCTTGTCTTTACTAAATGATGATAATTAGGGCTTTGTGCATTCAAAAACAAAATATAAGAAATTTTAGTTCCTCAATCTATCATGCCCTCTTCACGAAGATTTGCTAATCTCTTTGCAGTACCTTTATTTCCACTTATCTATTTCTCCGCTTGGAATCGTTTGTTTTCGGAGGATTCTCAAACTCATTGCAGAAAGAATAAACTAGACAATTTTACTCTTCTGATGTGAGCATATATATATTTTGCAGTTCTCATTTAGAGATTGCATATGCTTTTCATCTCAGTAAATAGGTCAAGATTGGCATCAGCAGTTTTTTTACCATACTTTGCCATTATAGGCTTGTTTTTATGCAAAATGCTGCATTTTTTTTGCTTTTATAACACTAGTTAAGACCAACTTTGGTGCTTCATGTCAGTTAGGAGATTTATTTTTTGTATTCATTCACAACTCCTGAATTAATACTAGTTGCTATTTCCTAAAAAAAAGTTAGGTGGATTTAATTTTTGTTTAAGTTTTAGATCAAGAATTATTGTAGGAAATTTACAATGTATTGGAACAATGGAAATTGCTCATTTTTACTTCAAAACTAAAGCAAATATGTATCACAAAAATTTATCTTTACAGTGATGTAATGCTAAAGGCCTAATTCACAGGTCACCAATATACTTGCTTAGACTGAAGCTTGCAAGCTTTTGATTTGATTTATTTATCTCTGTGATTGTGTTGACCCCTTTGTTTTAATTTATAAAAGAAGACTGATGCAATTCTTCTACAATCTGCAACAAACTTGTGAGCCATTCAGACTTATCTAATAATTGTTTGTAAGTTACATACGTGTGAGCTTATATAAGTTAAACTAAGAGAATTCTGCAATTTACTTTTTTCCCTACCTATTTCTCTCTCTCAAATGAGTGATTGTTAGCTGTTCTGAGTCTACTAAATGAATCTTTTCCTTGCACAATTCCTTGATTTCTCTCTGGCTTTGTTTATCTTGATGATTGAGTAATTTATGATAGAATTTATTGCCTTCTTCATATGTTAAACAAATTGAACTACAAGAGTAATATTACCGTTTTCCCTTAAATAAAGAGATAATATTGTTTTTTTCAAATGATAAAAATAGCAAATTAGTGTTTTTTCAAAAAATTATTTTTTATCTGTGACTATATTCAAGTACTCTTTTTCCTCCCATGTACATGTGAGAAATCTCTGAGTACAATTCTTCATTTTTTTAACCTTTCATAAATGAAACATAGTGGGATTGATTTCACCTTTTCATTCACACAAAGAAGAAAGTTTAATCATCTAGTGAAGAATAATTAATTAAATTACAATCATGTGAATATCTTAGGGCCAGCTGATTTGTATTTCTTGGCAGTGACTGCATGCAAATTAATTAAGCAAAATATTCTTCGCTTGTATATATAATTAGGATTTCCAACATTACAATCGTATTTAATTTGACTCCTAACAAAATCCATTATATGTTTTCAAAAAACCGCCCTTTGCCCTTCTTTACTGCACTTATTTATTTCCAAGAATCCAGGAAAACTTCGACATTATATCTTTGCAAGATATGATGGATGCATAGTCTGACTGTGCAATTGATTCTCGACTTCTTTGGTTCACACTGGTGTTTCTTTAGAATCTTTTCATACTGGCTTGTAACTTTTCTTGAGACAATTTGGTTCACAAACTATTCTTCTTTCATTTTCATTAGACATTAAGATTTTACTAGGAGGGGTTCTCTCCTCATAATAGGTGGGTAGATTGTTAGGCAAGGTTGTAAATTTGAACCTGTATCCTTACTCTTATTAGTTTATCCCAACATATCATGACATGTGCATTTATTCTCTATATAGGTGTTTGATCGTCATACATCAAAGAACACCTTGGCACAGATTCCATATTAAACAATGCACGACGTGATTCAACTGGGGGCTTTTTTGGGTTTGTACCTGTTATGCTGCTTATACTACTATATCCTGATTATTCTTTTAAAGACGATGTTTTGGACCAGTTACGATTGTTTACTGCAGTGTGATCGTTTAAATCATGTGCTTGTCGCAATCAGATTATGTAATTCTTTAGATAATTATGTGATGTTATTTTTGTTATCTATACAGGTTTTGACCATAAGTCCACCAATTCTAATGCCTCAATATCCTTAGTGTATTTTTGTACATGTCACGGTTACTAGGCATCCACCATCTCGTTACTACTTGTTTTTATTTATTTGAATTATGTCATTCTCCATCAGGATTTCCATATCTTTTTTCTTTAATTCTTGAAAAAAAGAATATTATTATAAAAGGTGATTTATATGATTTGTTTATGCCAATACAACAAAATCAGCTTTTAGAATGCCTTCTTTTCTTCAGTGTGCCTTATGCAATACTTGATATTGTTATCCAATTAGCTTTCTGCATTTAGAAGACAATTACTAATGCGTTGCTTGTCTGGAAACACAGGCTACAGCATGTCATTCGGGTGTTTGACATGGCTGATGAGTTTTACATTGGAGATCTGAAGGCTTAAAATCACTTTATTTCTCCTCTGCAAACTTATCAAGTGCACGTGCTCTCCGTCTTGAAAATGGTAGTCAGATTGTTTGACTTTTGTACAATGCTTTGTTGTCCAGAATAGTGTGATTTGTTGATAACCTAATTTGTTTTGAATTGATCATAGCAAATATTAATTAGATTGCTGTTAGGTGATATTCCCAGACTCATTGACTAACTAACACTGTAGTGAGTTTAACATAGAATGGTCCAACACTATGTTTAGATTATTAACGATCATGAATATAACAAGTATTTGGAGAAATCAGTAAAACAACATGCAGAAACGATTGAAGGCTTCAAGCAGAAATTGAGAATTGTCACAAAATTCAGCATTCAGATTAAGATTAATTTGTAATGAACATTAGGATAAGGTTTTTTTTTTAAAAAAAAGCAAAACTTTTCTAAAACATTGGATGATTTACCAAGAAAAAACCTTCTAATCAGCAAAAGTTATCATAAAACATTCCATTTTTCCCTAAGTGTAACTAAATGTATATGTCTGAAGTTTAAAATTTATATACTGCTTGCTCAGTGTCTTTTAATTGTGTTGATATTAAAAAAAGCTAAGACACTGCAATATTTTTTTGAACTGTGCAACAAACTGTGAGAGTAAAAGCTTATCTAGATAAATTACCTTAAAACATTCAACTTTAGTCATTCTTAGAAGTCTGTCATTTTATCTAATGACAACACAAAATAGCATAATTGTAGCATGTTGTTTTATACACAATTTCATTAGGAGAGAAATGATATTAGATTCTCTTGAGGTGCAATTAGGTAATGCGACAATGATGATGACGATGACAGCAATGTTGATGCCATTAATAGTGCAGAGATCTCACATGACTAGACAAAATTTTATGACAAACTAGCTAACAAAATTTATAATCAGTGGATTATGGACAATTAACAATAGGTGCATCTATTTATTAGTTGAATGAGTTTGTATGATTTGTTTTCGTACTTGCTATTTATATGGTTGTTCTACAAATATGAAGTTAATATTTGAGTTGATAAGATGTCCTACAAATATAGATGATAAATAGCTCTAATTTAGTTCTTATTTGATAATGTGATGTTTACTTTGTCTTGATGTTATGCATCCTTATTATATGTATTAAATTTTGATGTGAAAGATGGATCGTCAAAGTAGTCAAAGCACTCAAAGCAAGAAGACTCGAGATAGACGTGTTTGGACTAAAATAGAAGAGGATTTGTTTATTGACATTTTAGAAGATTTGGTTAATGCTGGGTGGAAAAGCGATAATGGTTTTAGGCCCGGCATGTATAGTGAGATCGAGAGGCGGATGGAGGCTGCATGCCCAGGATGTGGGATTCGACCTACTCCACATGTTGAGTCGAAGTTAAAAGTTCTCAAAAAACAATATAATATTGTTTATGACATGTTAAACCATTCCGGCTTTACATGGGATTCTGATCGCAAATGTGTCATAGCTGAAGATAGTATTTGGGAAGAATATATAAAGGTACATTTTAGTTGCATTTATTATTTTCTATTTCATAATTATAAAAGTCTACCATGGGCAAATTGTTTGCGTGCAGAAAGATAATGACGCTAAACTTATGAAAAATAAGCCTTTTCCTTATTATGAAAGACTATCTATAGTCTTTGGGAAGGATCGAATGATTAGTAGGAATGTTGAGACACTTGAAGATGCCATCGAAAAGTTGAACGAGGAAGAGGTAGACAAAAAAGATGACATGGAGGTATCATCGCCACACTCTATTGCCGAGGCATCGACTGGTAGAAGTCACCAAGGGCGAAAGAGGAAGGATCGTGAAGATAGTAAAATAGCATCACATGTTGCTAAAATCGGAGAATACATCGGCGTAGTAGCATCCAAAATGGGGGATCTAGCAGATAATATAGCAGCAATGTCCAACCAATTTGGACATGATAAAGACTTAGCGAAGATGCAGAAAGGAATCCATGAACAATTGAAGAAACTTCCATTGTTAGCTTCAATGGATATTTTCTTCCTTACTCGTTATTTGGGGACTCATCCAGATGAGTTGATGATTTTTAGTGGGATGGAAACAATAGAGGACAAGCTTGGATTTTTGCAGTACATTATGGAACATGAGCGTCCATCATAGTTGGATTTATGAGTAGATGATAGTTGATGCCGTCTTTGTATGAATTGTCACAGTAGTCTAACTAGGATGTATTTTGACCATCTTATGAAATACATGATTTAATTCATTAGTACAATTGACTTTTGTAATGACATAGGATGCTTGATACCATTGCTTTATTTCAGTTATATTTAGATATCAGTATGCTATTTATGTTTCAGCCAATAGAATATGTGATATAGTTATCAATGTGAAGTATAGTTGTTAATAGTTGTTCTCTATAAAGATACTGAGGTTTCCTTACTCAATATGCTGTATTAGCTGCATTGTTTACAATCTGAGAGTTGATTGTGATCCAGCAACTTGCATTCTCTAGCTGCAATTTAACTATTATTACTGAATAATAGCTATTCTGCACCTATTTCTAGTATATTATTTCGGTTATGTTTTTATCCTTCATAGGGTGAACTTTGATTGTGTTATTAGTTTACTGTATCTTGGTAGATTTGAAATTTTAGATATAATCAATAACAAGCCACTTGGTTCAAATTAATGACAGCTCTGGTGAGTGATTTAAGCATTGGTTGAAGGATAAAGCAAAACGGAGTTAAGATTGTGGTTTTTCATTTCTATACAAAATAAGGTGAAAGCTTGGAGGGAAGCCAAAAGAAAAAGTGGATTTACTTTAAAAATGCAATGATCATGTACATAGAATAAAAACCATGGAGAAATAAAAATCATTGTTTTCTTCTTCTTTTTTTAAAAAAATAGAAAGTCACAATAAGTGATCATATTAGGGATCGAATTCTAGATCTCTAGACAACATACAACAAGTAAATATAATTTTTTAATATTATATAAGTATTCAAAGATAATGTAGATATAGATTTTGTTTAATTGGCTCAAAGAATACTTGTAATTTAAAGAAAAAAGTGGCGATATTATATAAGTATTCAAAGATAACGTAGATATAGATTTTGTTTAATTGGCTCAAAGAATACTTGTAATTTAAAGAAAAAAGTGGCGATATTCTAAAGTCAAACTAAACGTAAAACTTTAAACAAAAAAGTAAAGGAAATTGATAAGCTTGCAACTTAGGTGCAACCAAACACAAAAAAGTGAATCCAATATATCACACACATCACACCATTATATATAAGTCTTAGAAAATTCATAATTAATAACGCTTCTTCCAATCCGATGGAGAATGCTCTCTTCCGGTTGTGCCGGCAAATTTTAGTTTTCAACCATGGGCACTTGCTGCAAGTGGATACCCTGGACAAGGAGATCATTCGCAATAAGAACACGAGAAGAACCCAATTGGAGTTCACTTGTCCTATATGGCAGCAGAGACTTTGAATATTCCCGCTCTTCCTTCCCAGTAATCGACACAGCCTTGCGCTTACATGTACTGTTGACCAAGTTCTTTCATAACCTTATCAATTTGCAATACCAGCAGTTTAGTTGGAGCAAGAAGAACCAAAGCCTGACATTGTGCCAACTCATAGTCAAGCTGTGCGCTGCAAAGTTTCAGCACAGTAGATTGCAGTTTTCACTGTCCCAAATTGTGCGTGCTGGATAACAGTATTTTCCTTAATGAAGGTCATGTCAACTTTTCCTAACATAAGTCCAGAATAAGCAAATAAATAGACATTGTTGATATAGGATGTTTGAACTTTCAATTTTTAATTGATAAATTGTTAGCACTTCCGAAAAACTTGAGTTGTTCACGGCTATTCCACAGATTTTAATGAAAAGAATGGATCCTAAAACAATCAATGGCTAAAACATGCAAAAGCCCACATCATAAAAAGTGAGAAGGCAGATGATGAGGTCAGAACATATTATTTAGCTATGTTCTACAATTGCTCCATGGATGGACCATGTCCAACCCACAGCAACTACAGTAATCTGATGCGAGCCTTGGCGTAGGCCCGAGTTATCGGACGGTGGAGACTGTTGTCCTCACCAATCTTTGGTTTTTGTTGGTATGTCTAGGTGATAGAATGTCTAACACAGGGAAGGAGGGAGTGAGAGAAAAGAGAGAGAGGTTGATTGGAGTCTCACAAATTTGATATCTATATTCCTCAATTTCTTCTCTTTAAATAGATATTACAAAGTAGTAACTGAAATATTAATAAAGAAGACATTATTTCTAAAGTAGTAACTGATATATTAATGAAAATACATAAATTCTAAAGTAGTAACTGAAATCTTAATAAAATTGCATTATTTCTTACTTAATCCCTATTAAGATCACTAATTGGTTGTTGTCTTTTTTTGCATTGATACTTATGCTTCCATCTTGCCTCTTGGTCTTCTGGATTTGCTGATTGGGTTGGTGTGGAAGATTGATGTGGCAGGTGATGTGGCAGTCCAATGGGTGTAACAATGCCCCCTCCTTGAGATGTATGCTTGTCCTCAAGCATGAGCTGGGGGTAAACAGAACGCAATTGAAGTATGTCTTCCCAAGTGGCTGCCTCGGTTGGAAGTACTGCCCATTGTATTAAATATTCTTCCACCCCATTGTTCATACGCCGGTCAAGTACAACAGATGGAACTGGGTTGATCATGGAATGAGGAAGTGACGGAAGAGTTGAAGTGGCAGATGGAGTTGGACCGATGAATCGTTTGAGAAATGAAACATAGAAAACATTGTGAAATTTGGAGCTACTGGGAAGTTCAAGAGCGTAGGCGACTTTGCCAACTTTGCAAAGGATGTGAAAAGGCCCGTAGAAGCGGGGAGACAGCTTGTTGAATGTCCTGCTAGCTAACAATTTGTGGCGGTAAGGTTGCAGCTTGAGAAGGACAAGATCATTGACTTCAAATTGGACATCGCGGTGCTTGAGGTCATAGTTTCTCTTCATGATTTGTTGGGCCTGAAGCAAACGCCCGCGAATGAGTTGTAAGTGCTAATCCCGTTCACGCAACGAGTGGTCAACCACCTCAAGATGGGCTGCACCAGCATTATAAGGAATGAGGCGGGGAGGAGGGCGTCCGTATACTACTTCAAATAGACTAGTACGGAGAGCGGAGTGATATGCAGTGATGTAGCAATATTCGACCCATGGTAGCCACTTTTGCTATGTTTTGGGCCGATCATGAGTGAAACAGTGGAGGTAAATTTCAAGGCTACGGTTGACGACTTCCGTTTGTCCATCTGTTTGTGGATGATAAGCGGAGGTAAAGTGGAGATTGATACCAGAAAGAGTGAATAATTCTCTCCAAAAGTGACTAGTAAAAGTGGCATCACGATCGGAGACAACGGATTCAGGCACTCCATGTAGGCGGACAATATTGTCGAAGAAGACACGTGCGACTGATGGGGCAGTGAATGGGTGACTTAAGGCGATGAAGTGACTGTACTTGGATAAACAGTCCACCACCACCATGATGACGTTTTTGCCTGCCGAAGAAGGGAGACCTTTGACGAAGTCCATTGAAATGTCGGCCCAGATGTGTTGAGGAACAGGTAACGGTTGGAGGAGACCGGTGGGCTGCAAAGTCTCGTGCTTGTTGTGCTGGCATGTAGGACAAGTTTCAACATAAGTACAAACATCGCGTCGGAGATGGTCCCAAAAGAACTCATTTCGCACCCTTTGAAGAGTGTGTTGATACCCTTCGTGTGTGGAATCATGGATTGCTACCACTAGGTTGTGTCGTAATGGTGAAGTAGCTGGAATGAGGGTGCAATTTTTGAACAGGATGTGTTGGCTTAAGGTTTTCAACCTTGGTCTTAATCTCGGTTTTGATGATAACAAACATGGAACTAATGTTTCATTGAGAAATCTTTCAAGTTCCAAGTCGGTTAGCGCACGACGTCCCCGATCAGAAAAATCGAAGAAATCAGAGAAATTGACAAGGACGCTCGGGATTCTTCGAGAAGTTAGAGTTTAGGTTTAGGGTGTCTAGTTTATGTTGTAAATCCTCATGATGATGCATAAGAACTCAAAAACCAAACCCAAAACCCGGAAATCGCCCTGAAATTCACTAAGCCTAAGGAGCTCCTCGGAGGGCTATATGACCTAGATATTTATCTAACATAAAAAATGGCGGTAATTATTCCTTGGGTTAAAACTAGATAACGAGGTATTTTAAAGAATTTTTTGGAAGTCTTTAGCCTACCCATATTTGACCCGAGAAATTAGAAAATTTTTGTTTTCTAAAAATTTGTATTATACCCCAAAAACTAGATTTTGATTCTTAAGGATTTTGATTTTTTAGATATTTTTATTGAATCCAAATGGGGGGTAATCCTTATATAACATTTATATTTTAAAATTATTAACTTAAAGTTAATAAATGTTATATAAGTAGACTTAGCGAAGACGGAACCAGAAAATGAACAAACCAAGCAAAAAAATCTGCCCTGCCTAGGTTCGGTCGACCGACCGAAGAAGAAGGCATTTCGGTCGACCGAAGTTGGTCGAAAATTGGCAGTAGCCAATTCGGTCGATCGACCGAACTGCGCCCAAAAGCGGTAGAATGCCGCGGTCGCTTGGGCGATCGATCCGTCAGTCGACCGACGATCGATCGGCCTGCGACCAGACGACGAAAATGACTAATTTTTCGCCCGTTGACGAGCTGTTTCTTGTGGGGGGTTATAAATACTCATCTCAATCTTATTTCTAGCCAACTATTGATGCTTCCAAGCCTCAAAGTGTGATCCTAAGCATCTCTACAAGCTTTCATTTAAGCCATCCTTGCAATAACCCTAGTTTTGATCTCAACACCTTGATTTAGCCTTCAAGCTTCATCGATTCATCATCTCAAGGTATCAAGAGGACTAGGGAGTTTCTTTTGGAGCTAAATACTTATTGTTTGATTTATTGCTCCAATTGTTATTGTATTTTGTTGTTTATTTTGATTGTATATCAACTTGTGTAAGACCTAGAGTGTGGGTCTTGAAATTCGGTGGTTTCTTTTGTGTTTGAGGCTTAATTCCACCGGTGTACACGTAGTTTACTATGATTAGTTCTTGTTGTCCTTAGGATTGAGGTGGGAGAGTGCTCTCAGTAGGAAGACGAAGACTTTCGAGTGTGGAAGTGCCTTCGGTGTGAGAGCGGAGACTCTCCGATGAAAACGTCCTCGTTGTAAAGGAAACAATATAATCTAGTAAAACTAGTTTGGAAATCCTAAGTGGGGTGCTTAGGTAGTGGAGTAGGCATTGGGGTCGAGCCACTATAAATAATTGTGTTTGCATTGATTCTGCTTGTGTTTATTTTATTATCGCATTTACGTTGCTTCTGCTTGCTACTCAACTTGTAATTTGCCTAAGTAACCAAAGAAACTATTAAAATCGGATTTAGGCAAAAATATTAATAAACACACTATTCAACCCCCCCCCCCCCCTCTAGTGTGGCCATTTCACCCAACAGGATGCAACCATCTTTCACTGCCCAAAGAGAGGGATGAGGAAGAATAGGTATGTCGAGCAGCAGTTGTCTTAAAACTGGGTCGTTTTGGATTTCTTCCCAAAGCTGGAAAAGAAATTGAGATTGGAAAAAAGAGAGGGCAGCAAGTTGACCTATATGGTTGGGCATCTGGGAGAGAGCATCAACAACAGTATTGAGGCATCCTGCCTTGTATTCAATAGTGAAATCATAGCCCAATAATTTGGAGACTTGTCGGTGTTGAAGAGAAGTGACCAAACGCTGTTCCAAAAGATATTTTAAGTTATAGTGATTCGTGCGGACCACAAATTGATGACCCCATAAGTAAGGTGTCCAATGTTTGATGACTTTGGTCAATCCGAGCAGTTCCTTCTCATTAGCAACCAAATTTTGATGACGGTTGGGAAGAGACTGACTGAAATAAGCAATGGGATGATCATTTTGATGAAGAACAGCCCCGATGCCGATGCTAGAAGTATCACACTCAATGATAAATGGTTGAGTGAAATCAGAAAGTGCAAGAATAGGGGCAGTAGTGAGTGCATGTTTGAGGGCTGTGAAGGCAGTGGAGGCGGCATCAGACCATTGGAAGTTGTTCTTGCGAGTAGTGCGGTGAGGGGGGCAGCAAGGATCCCAAAATGACGAATGAATTTGCGGTAATAACCGGCAAGACCGAGGAAGCTGCGGAGTTCGATGACATTAGCCGACTGTGGCTACGAAGCGATGGCTGAAATCTTTTGGGGGTCGGTGCTAACTCCTTGGCCTGAGATGACATGGCCTAGGTATGAGACAGATGAAGTGGCAAAGGTACACTTTGTCGCTTTAAGGAATAGTTGATGATGCCTTATGGTGGAGAAGACATAGTCGAGGTGTTGTAGATGTTCTTCCAAGGAGGTGTTGTAAACAAGTATGTCATCGAAGAAAACGAGGACGTACTTTCGAAGCATGGACCTGAAAATATCGTTCATGAGCGCCTGAAAGGTAGAGGGCACATTGGCCAATCCAAAGGGCATGACAAAGAATTCAAAATGTCCATGGTGTGTTCGGAAAGTTGTCTTTTCCGCGTCTTCATCATGCATGCGGATTTGATGGTAGCTGGACTGCAAGTCGAGTTTGGAGAAGACACAAGCAGCATGTAGTTCATCAATGAGCTCATCAATGACTGGGATGGGAAATTTGTCTTTAATTGTGACCGCGTTGAGAGCGCGATAATCGATGCATAGCCGCCAAGAGTCATCTCTTTTTTTTGACAAGGATGGGTGCTGGAAATGGAGATGTACTATGGCGAATGATACCTTGGTGGAGCATTTGTTGGCATTGCTTCTCAATTTCATCCTTTTGGTGATAAGGGTAGTGGTACGGTCTCACCAAAATTGGTCCAGAGTTTGGGAAGAGGCGAATATGGTGATCGCGGGATCGGTAGGGAGGAAGACCCACGGGATCCTGAAAGATGTTGTTGTAGTTGTTTAGTATTGACTAAAGTGATGTATGGGTGGAGATGGCAGCAGAGGATATCGACATTGGTTGAGGTAATTGGATAACGTGCAAGGTAATTCGCCTTTTGGAGGTTGAATATTGAAGTTGAAGTTTGTCGAAATCCCATGTTATAGGACCCAACGTTTGCAACCATTGAACTCCCAGCACGGCGTCAAAGCCACTAAGTTCAATGATGTAGAAGGTTGCTGAAATGGCTTCAGTTCCCAGGTAGAATATAGGAATAGTATACTCTCCTTGGCAGCGAAGGTGGTCGCCGTTTGCCACAACGATGGACAAATTAGAGCAGCAACTAATAGGAAGGGAGAGTTTGGAGGCCACATCAGCACTTAGAAAATTGTGTGTGCTACCCGAATCAAGCAACACACGAATGGGGAATCCTTGGATCAGCCCTGCAATTTGCATTGTCTGGGCATGGGCAGCACCTTGTAACGCGATAAGGGAGACTGTTGGTTCTTGATTAGTATCCAGGGGCTTCGAGCCGGTAGTGTGGAGGTCAATGGTGTTGTGTCGAATGGATCATCAGAAATAGGGGAAGGTGGAAGCATGGAAGCATCATTGTTGGGCACGATTTCGAGCATGAAAAGTTGTTGACAACGATGGTTCGGGTGCTAGGCTTCCTCGCAATGGAAACAAAAGCCTTGGCAGCCTCAGATTGGGAGAGACTGCGTTTTGGAACGTTGCTAATCTCTCCTCTATTTTGTCTTGGAAAAACAGGGGAGGGTCGGGGGGGAGTTGTTGGAAATCACTGGTTGCTGGGATCCTGCAGAGTTGCTACTGGTGGCAGGGCGTACCCTTGATGTGTTGTTGGTGGCTCACGGAGAGGAGGATATGGGCTGTGTTGCTCACGATATGGTGGTAGACCTCGTCGATTTGTTTGTCCAGTGAAAATGAGTGATCCTGCAACTCTTTCATAAAGTCAAGAGAGGCGCATGGCATCTGTGAGATCCATTGGGTTCAAAGCTTCGACTAATACCTGTAGATTTAGATTGAGGCATCGTAGAAATACATCAACCTCTTGCTCCGGAGATAGCTGGCCGACTCTAGAAAGAAGTCGTTGAAAGGCTCATTGGTATTCAATAACCGAGCGGGTTTGATGGAGACTAGCAAGCTTGCCCAACTTGTTGCCGCGACTTGAAGGACTGAAGCGTCGATGATAGTGATCTTGGAATTCCATCCAAGATAAGTGTGGTATATCCATCATCAACTTAAGTACCCATAATTGGGCGTCTTCGGTCATGTGATATGCTGTTATTGCCACCTTTGATTCGTCATGGATTCGGTGGAATAAAAAATATTGGTCGTATCGAGCGAGCCATGGCAGCGGATCGACGGCCCCGTCGTAGCATGGAACTCAAAACGCGGAGTGCGTTGGAAGGGTAACACTCCTATATCATCATGCGGGTTGGGAGCCTGAATTTGTGGTTGACGTTGTGGAGCGTGCCCGAGGATTCTGCCTCCGTCAATGGCTGGAGGTGAAGGTGCTACTCGAGGAATTGGGGGCTGCTCACGTCTAGTATGGGTAGAAGAACTACCTTCTTCCACCAAGGGATGCACACGTAACGCTTCAACTTCCTTGGAAAGGGATGCTAATTGGGTTTTGATGAGTTCCCTATCCTCGCGTTCTCGTTCGCGTTTGGTGCGATCTTGTGCTTGTGAAGACTTGACCTCCCTCATGAATGCCAAGACTTGTTCTTGAAATGAGTCGCTCATTGGTGGCTCTGATACCACTTTAATGCGAGCCTTGGCGTAGGCCCGAGTTATCGAACGGTGGAGACTGTTGTCCTCACCAATCTTTGGTTTTTGCTGGTATGTCTAGGTGACAGAATTCCTAACATAGGGAAGGAGGGAGGGAGAAAAAGAGAGAGATTGATTGGAGTCTCACAAATTTGATATCTATATTCCTCCTTTTCCCTTCTTTAAATAAAGATTACGAAATAGTAATTGAAATATTAATAAAAAGATTATTTCTAAAATAGTAACTATGTTAATGAAAATATATAAATTCTAAAGTAGTAACTGAAATCTTAATAAAATTGCATTATTTTTTACTTAATCCCTATTAAGATCACTAATTGGTTGCTGGCATTTTTTGCGTTGATACTTATGCTTTCATCTTGCTTTTTGGTCTTCTGAATTTGTTGATTGGATTGGTGTGGAAGATTGATGTGGCAGTCCAATGGGGGTAACATAATCCTACATTGAGGATTTTCTTTCTTCCCTCCCAGTGCTGTCTTTTCTTTCACTGATTTGTTGACGTGGCAATGGCATGGTAAGCACACTACAAAACATTGTAACATCAACACAAATTTTAAAATGTTATTTAATTTATGTGCTATTTAGAACTTGGGTTAAAGTTTAGATGCATCTCCTACGCTTTACGATTTAATATTAGCACAATTATGAATTATATTTTGATAATAAAATCTTTTGCTTGAATCTTAAAATAGATGAATCACTAAAAAAGATACAAGAAAAAAACTCATAATTCCCTCTATGAATAGAACCCTCAGTTCAAAACTATAATTCAAGCAGGAAGGACAATAATGTTAGTTTATGATTCTTTGTTGTCACATTAAGGAGTAACCAAAGTTAATTCATTATGCATAAATGAACAGATATATATCCACTTGGACCAATGCCTTTTTATTTTTGAACCATCTATCTTATTTTAAAATTTGTATACAACTATAATTCAATAGTAATATATATTATCATGAATCATCATCAAGCACATATTTTAAAACAATACAAGCAATTTTAGAAGTTATGAGGCCAGGAAGGATATATTTTAAATTTTGAAAATTAAAGGAAAAAAAAATGCAAGACTCCACTCAACCAGACAAACCAAGATCAAATTGGGCTGAAATATTCTTTTTGCAAACCTACATCACGTATCACCATTTGTTTGCTGATTTGTCCAGATTTTCACAAAATGACATGGATATTATCAGCGAATAAAATACAAAAAGAGATATATAATTAAGTTGGATATGCATTTTGAATCATGATTCCACCACTCTACATAGTATATATATAAATGGACAAATGATTATCATTTACATCCTCTGAATACATTTAAAAAGAAGTTCAAGAGAACAAAACGAAAATTGTGGCATGACAGAATGGAGCAAAATGTAGACAAATGTACACTTTATACTTTTTGAAGAAAATTTTTGTACTTATTTATCAAATAAAAAGTAAACAGCTACAAAACATTTAGAAGACACATAATGTGTCATTTATTTTTGTCTAGAATTAAATATAATGTTATGAAAATTTATTTTGATAAAAATTGTGATGTTTCCACTTTTCGAGCTTGCTCATGGCTTGAAGGAAAAGTTTCCTGCTTCAACATAATTCAACTCAAGTTGTTCAACCTTTTGAATCTTAAAACCTCTTATACGAATTTCCTCAGGGATCGAGTTATCTTTGTGATCAACATGCTCAAGACTCCACCCTTTATTTTGAACGGAACCCATCAGTCTCACCTACAAGAAGCAAAATGATAATAATCCTCATTTAAATTCTTAATGAATACTTATTCAAATTACTTGAAAAAGAGAGTTGCGGAAATACCTCTGCTTCATCAATGGAATTTACAATTAGAGTTCCATCCAAGGAGAGATTATCAAGGAATACATTTTGACCATTGAGAACCAGCGTAGATCTTTGTGACACGGAGCATTCATCCTTAAGTTTTCTTTTAACGTCATTAAATGTCAATGCCCATTTTGGGCTCCATGTTATGCGTGACCACACTTCTACTTCTTGTCCATTGAAAACATCAATAATAGGATCAGCTATTCGTACTCCGGCCTGAAAAAATATGATAATAACTCGTTAAGAAGCTATTCATCCTTTAGTTTATAATAAATAATTGCCGACTAGATCAAAGAATTGTAACTATAGGGGGAAAAAAACTAAATTTTCTTTTTTCCTATATTTTATATTCTAAATACTAGAGAAAACATATATAAATTCTAGCATATAATGTCATAGAAGATTAATGAATCTTAAAATTTCTATCATATAGAAAAATTATGAATATCAAAAGGTTTCTTCTTCCGTAAAAATTGATGAATATTTTGATCCTATATATAACAACTGGGAAGAAATTAACCTTTTTTAAAATGCGACTGTTAGCCCTATAAATAGCCATCTCTCCACTTGTTGCACTATGATACGGATTTCCTTTTGGTATCTACAAATGAACATAGGTATAAATTATTGCATAAAATTTTAAATGCAAAATCAACTTAAAACATGAATAAAACTTGAAGTAACAAAATTATGCAAAATAAGCTTAAGTATTGAAAGCAGAGTTCAGTTTTTTCAACTGGTAAGAATAAGCAGACAGCAACTACCAATTTAGGGATCTAATCAAGCTACATACAGGTGACCACAGATAGAATATGACGAACATGAATAACATGCTGGAAGCACCACATTAACAATCCTATTTACAGGTAAGGATGTCCTCTCAAACAATAAAATGTGAAACTATATATATAGCGATTTGGCAAAACACTCATAGGCAGTATAAAAGATAGATAGGATTCTTTTGACATAAATCTTCAGATTTGCACATATGTCCCTTCACATAAAATAATAGGTAATAAGTTTTACCAGTTACATATAAACTATTCCTAGCTCCTCAACATTTAGTATCATATCAACGGAGATGCAAGAAACTTAAACTATAACTAGCTCCTCAACCTTTCAATACAAGGATATTCATTTGACTGAGTTTGTTTACATATCAACTATCCCCACATTCCCTTTGCTCTAACTTGAATATCAATCACTGTTTGGTACCTCTGTAGTCTGTATGTCCAAGTTTATTGTTTAACATTAAGTTCAGCAAAAATAAAATACATCCTACTCCCTTGATGTATCCTGTTACAGGGAAAAGAGATGTGCATTTACATCATTGGTTAGTACAATGGAGACATTCTTCCCTCCATTTCCCTTGCATTCCTATTTATCATAAAATGATTTCCAAACCTAGTAAAAAACAAAAAAAACAAAAAATTTATCGTTTTGAATCCAGACATCCTGATCAATCAGAATCATATCAGACAAGTATTGTTATTATAGCTAGCATATTGGACCCGAACATAAAACTAAGATAATGCAGCGCAGTAAATGAAATAAAATCATTTTAAAATATATTAAAATGAACCTATGTAAGGAAACTACTCGAAAGTTAGAAAAGAACAGCACATTTGTTACACCTAAGATCAATCTCTGTACACAACCTAATATAATTTGCAGTATTTGAACCTGGAAAACATATACAAAATAAAAAATACCTTAGCAGCATCTTCAGGATTATTTTTCACTGGGGCATAAGCAAGCCATGTATCCATCACCTGTAGCGTCAGAAAACAGTATGCATTATTCTAATAAGTGTAAGTGGCTCAACTGCTCAATTGTTTAGATTAAAAGAAAGCTCAATACTTTTATGCCCTCACATTGTGAAGACTTCATCATCTCTGTATAGCCCATCAGAACCACATAAACTAAGATTTAGTGTTTGCTACAAGTTTCAATTCTATATCCTAATACTGAACATATCTGAAGGGCGATTCCACAAAATGAGTTTCAATAAATAATGAAATCATGTCTTAAACAATCAATCATCTATAGCACAACTCAAAATCAAGAAATCTATGTGAAAAGATTTAGTATCTGCCAGACTGTCATACAGGAGTACCAGCCATAAACTGGCATGATAATTGCCCAGAGGCTACTATCGTGTATGACACTTACAAGGGAACACATAAATTTCAAGCATAAAACTTTATGCATACAATGAAAATTATATCCCAAATAATGTCTTTGCAAACATATTCAAAAAATTATTATAACCTGGATTCCTGGAATATTGTCAACTTTGGTACAACTAGAAAGGGGCTACCACAGACAGGTTTTTACACAACTTTTTTGCACCTACAATCCACACAAGCACAAAGGGTCTGACATATAATGTTACATTTGCCTATTATCAAAATTGAACAAGAGATGGAATATAAAAGATACAAGAAAGCCAAAATGGGTCTTATCATT
This sequence comes from Canna indica, assembly GCA_034359265.1. Lineage (NCBI taxonomy): Eukaryota > Viridiplantae > Streptophyta > Magnoliopsida > Zingiberales > Cannaceae > Canna > Canna indica. Next base: position 14,885,232 of record CP136898.1, read on the forward strand.
GCTTGTGCAATTAAATGTTGGCTTAATTATACAGGTTTGCCCCCACAAAAGATGCTATGTCCAATTTATTTGTCAAAAATATTTTGCCATTCAACTATATTGAGATGTAAAACAAATTATCACTGAGACCACTTAAAAGTCGATCAGTTTAATTGGCAAGTAGAGATATGCACAATCAAACAGATCCCATCTAGACTAAGACACCTTAAGACATTAAACCACACGTGAATTTGAAGTAACAAATGCCCACTTAGATATGGATGAGGCTTGGAGCAAAAAACCTCACATGGAAATTGAATCGTAAGTCTAATATCAATCTCATGATGTACCTTTACCACAATCGGTCATGCACAACTCATGAGATGTCTAAGGATGGTGAATTGAAGTGGAACATCAAAGTCATGATGTATGACTTAACCAAAGACATGAGAAATTTACATGGGGTCTTAGTCATGGCCAGAAGGCAAATAGGATGATTTGTTTTATAGTACTTGATCAATAAGCCTAACAGATCAAAACAAGATTATTAGCTTATGGTAGCTGCTATAATGAAGATAACAACAAAATTACCAAATTGAAATGCTAATATCCAATGTTAAAAGTTTTTTAATCATTTGGATCACACAACAAGTTAATTTTTCAAAGGTAAATTTTTTGTAGCAAACTAGAAGACGAATCAATTCTGAAGAATAATTAAGAAAACTTCCACTTACAGTAAAACCAACCCTTGCCAATGGAGATAGTGATTTTGGATAATCTTGCATCATGCACTCCAATCGAGTTGATGACTTAAAGGAAGTCTTTGTAGAGTCCGTGTATCTGGAGAAGTCAAAATAAATAACAATTAGACATCACATGATTCTAGAAACCAGAGAAAGTCAACTAAAATTACATGTGGGATGCAATATTGTTAACAGAATGAGGACCACTTTCCAGCCTCCATAGAGTATAAAAGTAGGTTTCAAGTTGTCATACTTCAGTAGCTAATAGAACATAGAAATCACCCCAATCAATTGAAATGATGCATGTTCGTATTGCACTCTTCAATAATAATTTATTCAAATAATTGAATTAAATTGTTGGCAAAGAACAAATTTACTTTGGATTAACAAACTCTGAGATAGCGCCTTTTGTTCTGCGAAGTTCTTCAATGTATGGATCAAGTTCCAAAATCAACTGCAAGAAAGAACATCACATTAATGTTTAATTTTGCAGTTTGAAGTAACAGCTCAACTGGCTGAGAATGCCTGTACTAAGTATCATAAATACATATACCATAAGAGGGATAAACTAATCCCCATGGAGTAAACTAGCCCCTGAACATCTATACTATGTTGACCTAGTGACCATATATACACCAATAACATCAATTTTATAATCTTACATCTCATGTATGAAACTGTGTAATACAATATATACAATAGTTCTGATATCATAAGATATTTCCCAATTATATTTTAATCACTTTTATAATGTTTAACTGTCAATAATAACAATAGCTGTCTGATTGCTTTAATTTGTTTTTATTTCACATGATACATTATTTAATACAGTAGGGCTTGCACAGGAGACAGTGGTGGAATATCATGAAGTAGCAGAATCAACAAATTTGAAATAGGATCCAGAAATGAGAAATACACAAACAAGAATCATTCTGCACTAATCACTCAAAATGAAAATTGACAATTATCACCATGATTAGGGGTCTAAGTGAGTAAAACTACTTGTGACTGTGAGTGACTCGTACTCAACATGACATGTGTCAAGCTCAAGCCCGAGTAGTGAATTTTGAGTACCTACTACTAGCTTTCATCAACCAAGTTATTTGGCACCTTAATTTGAATAATCCCAACACATAAAAGACAAAGGAATACGCGTACCTGATTTATATTTCCAGGAAATGGAGAAAAACCTGTCTCACAATTCACATCTCCATCAGCATGTCCAGATGCTCGAAGTAATGGGTCCAACTGATTATATTCCACATTGATGACCATTGACCTCCCTAAAATGATTTACATTCATTCAATACCAAGTAAAGCCACTAAAGATATTGATCAACTGCAGAATGATGCTCAGCTTTTACAGACTAACAAATTAAGAAAAACTGAATCCATGGAAACTTGTAACTCTGAATATGTAAGCTAACCAATTATCATGTACGCATCACCCCATCAGAACTCAGTAGACAAGTATAAATAATTGATAAAGATAGAGAGGTGTTATACTTTTGAAGGAACTTCTAAAATATGTAATGTTTTTTTAAAAAGATAAATGGACAGTCTCTGAAGAAGAAATGGCAATCACTAATGCATTATCTATTTTTCCTCAGGTTGAACAACTACAAACAGAAAGCTGGATTACCATCAGCATGAGTAAGTTTGGTTATTCCTCCAATAGCTTCTTTCGCTTTCCTAGGAACAGCAAGAGAATTAACATGGTATCCTTTTGTAGAACTAACACCTAAAGAAGCTGGAATTGCCTGAATTAGAACAGGAGAAGGAGCCATTGTTATTTTAAATACCAAGACAAAAGACTAGTAGTGAAACTAAAATTTGTTAAAGAACTGAGCAGGAGTCAACCTTAAAGAGTAATCCATTAGTATCCTGGAAGAAGAGAACCCATCTTATTCCTGCCCTCTGCCTGAAAACAGACAATATTGGTATGTTCATTACCAACATGAAAATTTTTATCTTGATCTCTAAAGCAATGAGCAACAGGTTCAAATATGCACAGCATTAGAGCAATAATTACCAAGAGGGCATAGGCCTCAAAAAGATGAAAGGAGAAGAGGAATAAGAAATATGAAGATTATGTAACAGAGCAGATCTATATACCATATGTTAAGAACACCACTGGAATAAAGAAGGGCATGCACATCGCCATGACCATGAGGCTTTGTCTGGTTAATCAACATTAGGTAGTGTTAAGGAATAAGGATAGAAACTTTTTAAACTACACTTTGTACACAGATAAATGTGAAATTTTGATATGATGTCTATAAAGTTACCTGAATTTTGTATTTGTCATTGGGATCCAATGCTAACCTTGCATCATTATCAGCTAGGCATGCTACTTTTTCCTAGAACATACATACAAAGCAGAGTCAAACATACAAGCTGAAGTTTTTGCCTGTTTCCAAATAATTCATAGTATTATTCCACAATCACCTGCTTAAGAAGTGTCACTTGTGTGGACTTCATTCCAAAGTAATTATTTGACTCCAGTAGTTTTAATGTTGGTGCATGTGTGTCATCAGACGTCATTATCACCAAAGGAATCTCAACTTGACATTGACCTGCAAATGTTAATATCACCCACCGTAAACTGTATCTTCAAATTTTAAGAAAACATCTGTCATATCTTACATTCTAAAAATTGCATTTAACACTAAATCAAGTAAAACATTGTTCAAACTTAGAGGAAATTACAATCATTTAGGTCAGGACCAGCAAAAGCTAAACTCTTACAAACATTTCAACATACTGAAAAATCTTACAATTGGTTATGTCAAATGGTAGACATTAAAACAACAGAGGTTAAACTGAAAAAGGAATGACATTTGGTACAGCTGCATTAAGGTTCAAAAAAAATAAGTATGGGTACCACACATGGTATTAAGTAGGGCTGTCCATTCGGTTCGAACCGAACCGAACCGAACAAGCCCAAACCGAAATTTTTTCTTTACCCAAACCGGAACCCGAACCCGAACCGAACATTTCCTAACCCGATTTAACCCGAACCGAAATAATTCGGTTCGGTTCGGTTTTCAACCCGAAAACCGAATTTTTAATTAATTTGATTAAAAATTAAAAATTAAAAATAATTATTTAATACTTATTTACTTAATTCAGTTAAAAATTAAAAAAAAAATATTTTTTTAATTAATTCGGTTTTCGGTTCGGGTCGGTTCCCGAATTCCGGGAACCGAATCCGAACCGAAATACAAATTTTGGTTCGGTTCGGGTCAAAGAACCGAACCTACAATGGTTGAAACCGAACCGAACCGAAAATTTCGGTTCGGTTTTTCGGTTCGGTTCGGTTTGAACCGAACAGTGGACAGCCCTAGTATTAAGTAGAGGTATCACTTGGTTATAACCCATCCAAGAATGACAGGCCCAAGCAAGAATTGATCATGTCCAGCTTCAGTTTGAGCTGTGGCATGAACCCACTAGGAGAAGGATACCCAAAGATTCTCTTCTCGTGCCTTGAGACGTCTCAATTATAGTTTTTTTTCATAAAATACACTAAAAAAAAAAAACAATAATTGATAAGTACTTTAAAATATAATGAAATGGATAACATATATATAATATATTTTAGAATCCATCATATATGTTAGAAATACTTGGCAAACCTTGATTAAGCTCCTAAAGAAACATCAAACATATTTAGTTATTTTTTTAACTTTAGAAGGAAACAAGAACCCATGTACATTCTAGGTTTATTGAACAAAACGTCAATTTCAAGGGAACTCTTTGCAGAAAACAAACAAATGCATGTACAAACCTTCTGCTAATCTGCAACTAGCCTCCTGCATAGCTAAAATAGTCTCTATATAGTGTTGAATGAAGCATCTCCCCGTTGTGGTTTCTACAGGTAGAGCTAGCTGCAATATAAATTAGAAATTATTTACGATTTGGACTTGCTCAAAAGAAAATAGCAACAGCTCTCCTGTTGAATGAAATGCAGCTATTATCAAGTTGAGTAAGTTACGAATACTACTGTTCAGTTTATGCTAGTAGCTTAATAAGACTGGAGAGAATCATAACAAATAATTAAACTGAATATAAGTCAATACAAGCATTACTAAGGAAGAATCAAATCTCTAGTGTGATGCGCATTTGTTCTAATCAGTATCATTTTGGTAATCTCAATTAATATAAGCAGCCAGGGTAAACAAAATAAGAATAAAAATCACATAAATTATCACATCTTAACAAATCCATTATGTCATTCTTTCATGTAAACTAGGTCAAAGATCCAACCACAGATCTTCAAATTTGTCCAACCATAGTCAACTAATTGAAACCTGACAGCGACATGTTTGATAACTAATATAAAGTTGGTCTTATCAGATATAAATATACCTAATAAACAACCAAAAGAACTCAATAAAATCAGCAAAAAATACAATATGTTATGTATTGTTTTGCCCGTAAAAGTATGACATCCTAGTAATATAGGTGAACCATAAATTTTCTGCCAATATTCACATGCATCTGAATGATGCATAAAAATTAGGCTGAAAACCTCCAATTACTCCAATGGCATGCAAGAACAATGAGCTTGCATATTTAGTTTAGAACTTGGGTATTTCCACATCTTCAGAGCTCACAGGCACAAGTCATATTTACTGATGATTTTTAAACATCAAGCAAAATACAAGATGATGCATATATTGGTTGCAATCTTCTTAATTCCTTACTTTTATTCCCTTGTATCCAAGACGTTCACCAAGTCCACCTGCAACAAGAACAAATGCGGCCTTCCTTGCTTCTTTGATGCCAGCCTCTTCCAACATGATAAAATTGTCATCAGCGAACGTCAGAACTTCTCCTGATGGAACCTGCATAATAGTTTATGCTCATCAGCCAAAATTTTTGCCTATTTCCCTCATCCTCAGAGTTAAGTGTACTAGCAATAATTGAAGGATAACTTATGGCATTGTGCAGTACATATTTGTCAACAACTAAGTAATATTGAAAACCATTTTCACTGTCATACTTTATCAAGTATCAAATACATGGTTTCCATGGAGAAGATTGAGATAAATGCTAGCCTAGCGGCTGAGCCTCTTGCTCCAACTAATGCAGAGTGTGGAAATGGTCAAAGAATGCAACCATATCCCCTTGGTAAAAGAGGGCTTTTTTCACCCAGGTCAGAAAGAAATCACTGGCTCTAAGCTTCACCTCTATAGTGAGTAACTTATGGGAACAACAAACAACGTAGATATATGTTTTAAAAAAAATAAAGAAAGAAACACCAAATTACCTTCCAATTGGTAAGATTTTTCATAGTGGAAGCTCTTGCTAATTGATTGTCCATATTTAAATATCCCAATATTAGTGCTAAATTGAAACTAAAAGCTACTAAAAATTAACCTGACATTGAAGAGATACAGCATGTATATTGCATAGTACAGTTCATATTACATCCTCACTCAACTAAAAAGAAATGACTATAAAATTGGATATTGAAGTCATTTATGAATCACTCAAATACAAAGTACAAGTACAAAAGAGAAGGTGTAAATACTCACCGAAGGAGTAAAGCCATCATATGGATTTTTTCCAGCTTTCGAGTCTGTTAAGAGCCTCTTTGCATTCTCAATGTACGACACCAAACCACCAGGGTAGCTTGAGTTTAGCCTAGAAATCTAAAAAAGAACAAAGCTCGTGAAAGGTAGTCAGAGGAAAATACAAATGAACTTTGCAATTAAAGATCCCAATAGTTTAAACTCTAGAGATCATGTAAGATGCCTCAGACAAAAGTAAAATTATAAATAAATAAATCATACACAACTCCAATCTGAGAGTTTGACAATTTATTTGTTAATTCCATCTTTAACAATGTTTTTTTAAAAAAATCATCATCATGAGAATAAGCAATTTGAACAGGAACTAACTTCTCATTTCTTTTCAAATCTTAGCTTCTCCACTAGATCAGAATAAAAAATTTGAAATGATTGGTATATTCAAATGTATTATGAAAATAATAAAGAGGATAACATTGAAGTTGCATGGACAAATTTCAGTTGACAAATTTTTAGCAATTAGAATATATGAAATAAACAATCCATAACAGAAATGATATGGTCCAGTTCTTCTTTTCCTCCTTCTCAGCTATGATCATAGAAAACATTAATGTATTTTTAGATATTCAACTGAAGCTCTTAGTTACAATTTTAATATTTTTTTAACTCCCTTGTTGATTTCCAATTTTGCAAAAACTTAACCAAACTATAAAAGAAGCATCTAAGATATGATAAAAACTAAAAGTCTGAGGGCTCCTTAAAAATATCTACTGGAAACACAATAAAATTATCAAATGCTGATTTACTAAACTACATACTTCATAGTTCATAGGCGAGATGTTTATACTTGAAAAGCAGAAATAAAGGAGCAAGAATCAGTCGTCAGTTCTCACTTTATGCATCCACATGATGCAAGTCAATACAATCTAGTGCTGATAATAAAAATGAGGATTAAGTAAGAAAAAATAAAAAAATAAAAGAGAAGTAGATTGATACCAGACAAAGCACATAAACATGACAAATGACAACAATAGATTACCTGATCAAAGAAACTTTTTTTCCCCTCATCACCAACACCTGGTTCCGGCCAATGTTCAAAGAGATGTTTTTGTCCCTCATGCAACAACATCTTTGCGAGGCCAATCTAGCATACAATGGGGAAACGATGGTGAAACGAAATCAAAATTCTCCTGTTATTATTCGTAATGTAACAACTACGAAATCACCGCTTGAGTTAATTTTATTTAGAAGGCTCCCATATGATGCCTAAATCTTGCCCTAGAATCCGAACTGAGGAGTTTACGTCTTCCTACGGAATTAAAAGAGAAAATGAATGCAATAGCTACAGACCTCCTCTGCAGACAGAATTCTAAGATTCTTCTGCAGATTCGGGACGCCGGCCGCCCAATCTTCGTCGCCCGCAAGGCTCAACTCGGCGAGCTTCTCAGCGGTGCAAGCCATGGTGACAGGATAGCGAAGGCGAAGGAGAACGACACGGTACACGAACTCGGCGTGATGGAGAAATTTCGTACCTCCTACGGCACCGTGGTATGTGTACCTTATACAAGGAAGGATCCTTTGCAATTCCTATTTAATCGGCTATCCCGTCTCGCTCGGCCGTGGTTTGACTCGTCTCCACCATTATCGGAAGATTGAGATGCAAGGGTACGGTGAAGAGACGGTGGCGATGTCAAATTGTAAGATTAGATATAAAATATGAATCGGAGAGAATCCTTGTCCTGTGCACCGATGAAATCATGAAACTTCGGGTATCTCGCTGTACCCAGCGAATCTGGGGGAATTCGAACCCTTATTTTTTTTTCAATTATCTAATTTTTAAATATCGTTAAAGCTTAAAAGCATATTCTTATCGACGTTTTTTAATAGAATATATTCTGATTGTGAACAAAGGTGGGCTTATAATATATTCAAGTGAGATTTGTGACTTCTCCATTTAACTCCATGGATGACACGTGGTGCATACGAGAACAAAACTTTTGTGAGAATTTTAGGTAGGTATTAAATTCCAATTAATTCCTCCGGGTTGGGCATGAATTCGAATTAAATTCAGATAGTATTCGAGGTAAAAATTAAGGAACTAATTAAAATTAGTTTCGATTACAGGTTCAACATATCGTGCCCTTAGTATCAGAATCGGAACCGAAATCGATACCCAAAATCTACACGTTGGAACTTGTTGAAATCTGTTCTGGATGGGGGTAGGCAAAATTTATCGATTAACCGAACTAATCGATTAACCAATCGAACCGAAATCAAATTTTTTGAATAATTTTTTGTTCGGTTAACGGTTAAAAAAATTTAAATTTTTAATTTTCAATTTAGTTCTATAAATTTATTGATCGGTCCAATTAATTATCGAATTAATCGAATACTAGTATATATTAAATAAAACAAAATTATATGTATATGTTGTGGCTTGCCACAATAGTTAAGATATTTTGTATTTATCCCAACAATTTAGGTTCGAGACTTGGTAACTTATAAATTTTAGTTTTATTTTATTTACGATTAGACATGTAACTTCTGTTAGTAATATTTAGATCAAAAATATGATTTGCTCTAATAGTTACGATGTTATATTTTAATGTTATTGACCAAAGTTCAAATCTTAATATATATTATTTTTCATTATTTTTTGGTAAATTAATCGAATCGAATCAAAAAATTTGGTTAACTGAACCGAATTAACCAAAATGTTTTTATTCGATAAACGATTAATAGAAATTTCCCAATTCGGTTCGGTTAACCTAAAGTAACCAATGCTCACCCCTAGTTCTGGAACATGTTCTAGAATTTGTATCATGAAAAATAAATTTCAACATAGTATCCAAAATCGGAACCTATGGTTTCAGATAGGGTCCAATTTTAGATTCCAACAAGATTTTAGGTTCTAATAGAATATGATCTAATTCCAAAATTTAGGAATCGATCTTATATAGGGCATGATTCAAATATCATGAAAAATACAAGCTCAGGCCCACTCACCCCTAATCCTTACAAAATTCTTCATCTTTTGTGATTATCTTTTGAGAATTTGATTTTAAATTTTCCACTTGATTTTTCTTTTTTCTTTTTAGTTGAGGAATTTAAGTAAAGAAGATATCTTAAAACTAGATGATCACTGAGGGGAGGTAATTATAGAAAAAAAATAGAAAAAAAATTAAAAAAAATTAAAAATTATGATTTATTGTTAAAATCATAAATACTTTATAATATTTGTCAATACCGTAACTTTTTATAACATACTCAAATTATCATTAATTTTATTCATTTACATAATTATAATTATATTGATGATTAAAAATTTTGATCAAAATCATTAATGGCTTATATATACATTTTATTAAATAAAAAATTTTAAATTTAACGTACTTATAAAATTAGTAGACCTAACTACATAAAATAATGTCAATATTGACAGGAGCATTGATGGAAGTCTCCAACATCCAATATAACTATAACTAAAATCATATTTTAAATTTTTAAATTTGTTAAGGTCAAATATATGTAAATTTTAAAGTTTCGTACGCCGTAAAATATATATGTACAAGCGGTGGAGATATTTTTATCAAAGTCTCTAGTTGCCAATATATATAATTGCTATTATCCTCTTATTTTAGGTTGTTAGGTATATTAATTTCATGAGCCTATCAAATTTTTTAAAAGAATCTTGTAACAAAATACATATATATATGCCGTTATGGATTTTGATCAAAGTCTAACTATCAATTTAATTATAATTAAGTAATGAATAAAATTATAGAATAATTTGAGTATATTATAAAAAGATGTGATTTTGACCTCTATCATAAAATATTTATGATTTTATCAATATATAATAAATTTTTTTATGATTTTTCTAAATTTCTCAACAAAATACAGATATACTTTTTTTAAAAATGATTGAAATAAAATATTCAAATGATCATTATGTGCCAATTATTATTGTTATTACTATTATAATTTTATCATGGGCAAATTGATTTAAATACTATTACTACTTAAATTTTCGAAATATTTATTATGTGCAAATAACGAAATTACTTAACTAGCTTTTAAATTTTTTGATTAACTTTAAATTGTTTTATTTATTTAAATAGAACTAAGAAATATTTGGTACGAGATAATCTAAATGAATTACTAATAATCTTAATTAAAATACATGAGCCCCATCAGATTATCACGTTTGGTTGAAATAGATTACTGATATTCTGGATGCTCATGATAATCTACATTACCACCCAAGTGATAATCCACATTATCAAGGGAGGGAGTGACTATGTGGATTATCAGTAAAGTGATAATATTATTTTTTTTATTTTTGACAAAAATATCTCCAACTAAAATATCCTCTATTGATATAAAAAAAATCATCGTCTCGTCTCATTTGTCTCATCTCATAATAAATTAGTAATCTCTATTTTTTATTTTATTTTTTATTTTTTTATTTTTTATTTTATTTTATTTTTTATTTAATGATATTTTAGCTAAAAATATAAGTTCTTTAATAAATTTTTTTTAATACCAAATAAGGTAACATTGATTACTAACGAAATTACCAGTGCAGATCAAACATGATAATGTAATATTATCGATAATTTTAAAAATAATAATTTCGTATGATAATTTAAATTTGTAATATTTTTAACTAGTAATACACCCAACGTAACCTAAATGCTTCGAAAGTACAGTGTGATGCTCCGGAAGAATGACATTTGGACATGTGTATTTCAAATCACAAATAATGATAGGGAAGCATGGCATTTTGACACGTGGCATGAGTAATTTTTATTAGTAAGTTGTACTTGCTATGTAATTATTTTGGATTGTGGTATATTAAGAATTCAAAAAATTATAAGTCAACCAAATAAAGTACCTTCTTAAATAACTGACTTATTAAGAAAAAGTAGATGCCTAGCGAGAATGCTGGGCAATTTTTCAAAATCATAACGTAAATTTAAAAAATAATACTAATTCGAAATTTTTTTGAATTCATAATTTTTTATTCAAAAAAATCAATTTTACTCTTGAACAGTCAATTTTTTATCCATATTATTATTCAGAAAATAATATAAATTTAAGTAGTTGCTCAAAAATATTTAGGCAAATGACTAGAGTGTTCCAATTTTATCAAAAAATGAACTCCTTTTTCTTTTCAAAAATTTTCCAAAATTAAATTTTGAAAGAGAGAAATTTTCAAATTCAAATTTTGAGTGTCAAAAATTCTAAAAATAAAATTTAATAAATTTGATAATCTCTTGACCAAAGTCTAAATTTTTATATATATATAATTTATAAAAAAAATAATAAAAATTGAGATTTAAAAATTTTAAAATATATATCAAACTCTTTAGGGCATGTACCCTGTATAAGCATCTTGTATAATATTAGGATAATACTATATAGTATTTGGAAATGGTATTAACTAATATCTGCACTAAAAATAGTATCCCAATGGCATGTTTGGTATCCTGTATAAACATCATGTATAGTATTAGGATAATATTATACAATGTTTGGAAAAAGTATTAACTAATATCTACACTAAAAATAGTATCTTAAAAGTTGTCATAATGTGTATTAGTAATACACTCTCAAAGCTCTTCATTAGCCTGCACTAGAACTTTCAATATTTTGGATACTCATTTTACTTCCGATCAAAAATTTAAAAATATATTATAAAAATAATTTTAATTTATGAAATATTTTTAATGATAAATTATATTATATGATTTTTTATATTAAATTATATAATTATAATATATTACATATAATATAATATTATAGTGTACATTATTATTATATATTATATTATATTACATATTATATTATATTATATAAAAAATTTTAATTTATGAAATATTTTTAATGATAAAATATATTATATAATTTTTTATATTATATTATATTATATTATACAGGTTAGTCAATACATACTAGTACTATACAGGCTAGTACATGTGCACACCAAACACTGTATAATAATAGTACAATACATGCTTGTATTATACAGGTTAGTCAATACAGACTAGTACTATACATGTTAGTACTATACGGTGTACCAAACGAGCCCTTAATTCATTAGAGACTTTTGCACAAAGTCTATAAAATTAAATTATTAAAATATTTTCTCTTCAAACTATTTTGATAGATTCTAGCACATGTTTTATATCACATATATAATTTTTATAATTAAAAAATTATTATAAAGAAAAATCTCATTAGAGACTTAATTTTGTGCAAAGTCTATAATAGTTTCATAATTTTTTAAAAAAAATATTTAAATTCAAAAAATAATTTTTTAATATTACAAAGGATGTACTATGATCTAAAAAATATTTTACATCAAAATATTTCATAAATTTTATTTTATAGACTTTGTGCAAAAGTATTTAATGCATCAGAGAATTTGAAAATATATTTTTTATACTATAATATCCCATATTTATAATATTTTTTTTTATAAATTTATATATATATATATATATATATATATATATATATATATATATATATATTAATTTTTAACCAAAGTCTGTTAGAGTCTTCGGCCTAGGAGTAAAATGAGTATCCAATCCATTAGGTTTCGATTTTAAAAATTTTGATCTCCAAAATTTAAATTTGAGAATTTCCTCTCTCAAAATCTGGTTCTGGGAAATTATCGTTTTCCTTTTATCAACGTCAAAAACAACAAATACAGCTTAGATAAAATGTTCTTGTATATTATTTTAATGAAATTATTTAGTGGATAATATTTTATTCTTGTGATACAATATATCAATATGTAACTATATATAATTATATTTTTAATAAAAAACAATACTAAATAAAAATCAAAATAAATATTTAAAAATATTATTTCAAATGATAATTTTAATTTAAACATAAATTAAAACTTTCAAACTAAATAATAAAATTGAGCTAAGTTTATTTGTTTCAAACTTTTATTAATAAATAATTGCAAGTATATATATATATATATCATAATGAACAAATGAGATAAATTAAATAAATATTTTTATAAATAAAAATATATTAAAATTAATCAACACAAATTGAAACGTTTAAATAAAAAATAGATTGAATTGATTTTTTTGAATATTTATCAATTTTGTTTAAACTAAATAATCCGTTTAAATTGAATTTTTAAAAATATTTATTTAATTTCTAAGTATTTTTGTTTTATAATTCACTATTTTATTTTATTTAAAAAATATTTTGTGTTCAATATACTATACTAAAACATAATCATATTTATTATTCTATTTTTAAAATAGCATATGAGGGCAGTTCGAGTATGATTAGGGCTGTTCACAGGTCGAGTTAGGTCGGGTTTGGAGAAAAAATCGGCCCGACCCAGACGGATTGGGTCGGGTCGGGTTTGAAGATAATTTTTTTTGAACCCGACCCGACCCGACCCATCCAAAATCGGATTGGGTCAGATTGAGTAATCGGGTACCCTTTAAAAAAAATAAATAATGAAACTCCATTACGCGGCCTGCGTGGCCGCGTTCTCAGGTCGAGAAGAGGCAGCCACGTGGGCCGTGTATCCTCGGGAAGACGCTGAACAACGTCTTCCCAAGTTGATTTTTATTTTTTTTAAAAATTAAAATAATATAAATAATTCGGGTAATCAGGTCGTGTCTCTGGTCATCGGGTTTTAAATATTGAAATCTGTACCCGACCCAATTATAATCGGATTTTAAAATTTTAAATCCGACCCGACCCGATTACTCGACCCAACCCGGCCCGATTGGTTCGAGTCAGGTCGGTTTTTCGGGTTCATTGGGTCGGGTTCGACCCATGAAGAGCCCTAAGTATGATATATTTGTTAGAAAACTGAATTGAGATTTCTCGAAGAGAGGTCACAATTAATTAGAAATCTCAAGCGGGCATGGAAAACTGAATTTCCACTCCAACTTAGAAATTCCGGGTTTCATAATTTTCAGTTTGATAGATAAAAGAGCGTTACATTGAGATTTCTTGAAGAGAGGTCACAAGTGGACTAAAGTTTTCATACAGTAAAAGAAATTGTATTTTCTTTCCATGTTTAATGTGGGGTGAACTACACAAGGTTTAGGGAACCCAGGTTACCATTCACAAATCAACCAACAAGATATCAATACAAGATGTTTTAGATTTGTTTTTGTGTTGGAAGATGAATGCTTTCTTGTTCACACTAGGACTTCATGTGATTTAAACTTCATTGCTATGAAAATCAAGCATTCTTGGACGGCAGGCAATTTACCAAATTGGTCCGGTTCGATCACATATGAAATTGTGGGCTGCTGCTAAGGCAATTGATATTTAGGTAAGACTATGAAATAAATATGAGATAAGTTCCAAATGAAATGTCATACACATGACTTGGAGGTATTTAGAATTATTCACGTACGTAGAGTATTACTATTTGTATTCAAACACAAAAACGTACGTGGTTGCAAGTAAAGGGTTTAAGTGTATTAATCTACTCATTTTTGCACCCAGTAGTTTTCTTGTAATGATGATATTATATGTGATACTGGAATAGATTTGTTTCAATTTCTGAGGTTAATTGCTAAAGTATAGGGCCCACCTAGTGATTATGTTGATTACCCGCAGAGGTGACACTACAACACATCGTTGGAATTCTGACGGCAGATTATAAAGAAATTTTGACGTCGGAGGGAGTAAATACATGCATTCTGACGGCAGTGAATCCGTCGAAAACGCGTGTCGAAAACCTTCCGCTTAATTTTAAATATTGACGTCTATGTAGCCGTCAATATTTAAAATTCGACGTCTATTACCGTCAAAAAACAAGCGTCAATATTTAAATTTCGACGTCTCGTACAGTCAAAACGAGACGTCAATATTCAAAATTTCGACGCCAACATATTGACACCTTTGACGTCAATATGAGACGTCAATATGCTAAGCATATTGACGCCCGTGAAGACGTCAATATGCTAAGCATATTGACGCCCGTGAAGGCGTCAATATGTCATTTATTTATTTTTTAAATAAAATTTCGCCCTGTCCCCGTCAACACGTCAGCTTCATCAGCACCTCCTCAGGCGTCAGCCAGCAGCCCCGTCTCCGTCGGGCCGATCCCATGATCGATGGAGAAGCCGAGCGCCTCTGTGCGGAGAAGCACCGGGGCCGGCGGCGGGGCCCCGCCGGTAATGACACGAACCGAGCCAGGGAGCGGACAACAGGCCGAGTCTGGGGCATTAGCCAGCATATTGAGAACCACGAGGGCACCGCAGAGGTGGGCGACCAGGTGGGCCTCATCGGGGTCTTCAATGGGGACAGCATGAGGTTGTTCGGCGGAGGCAGGAAAGAAGCGCAGGGCGTTGTCGAGTTAGGGCGGGAGAGGATGGAGATGGTGCGGGCAATGGGGGAGACGAAGAAGAACAAAGAAGGTACCACATCGCCATGGGAGATGTTGAGGGAGCAGAGGGCGGAGGCGAGGCGAAGTCAGCTGCGATGGGTTTCAGACCAGTTGTAGGAGGTGCGGTTGTAGATGACAAAGGTATACGATCGCCGTAGACGACATCGGTGCGCTCGAGGAGGAAGAGGAGATGGGAGGCCAGGAATCGCGCGCACCATGTTGATCGAACTCTTCTTCTCCGCCGCCGCCCTCCTCCGCGACCCCCTCAAGCAATACCTCCTCGCCCAGCCGCCGTCCCCGGCTTGCATGATCGCCGACGCCTGCAACCCTTGGACCAGGTTCGTCGGCGGGGAGCTCCGGATGCCGCGGCTCCTCTTCTATCGCCGACGCCTGCTTGTACACCCTGTGCGCGCGCATGATCAAACATCACGTAATCTGGGACGACCCATTCGAGCCCTTCGTCGGCGGCGAGAGGTAACGCAGTGAGCATCGTCGGCGGCGAAGAGCTGACGTTGGCTCGACGAGAAGAGAGAACTACAGGGATAGAGGGGGATCGTCGTAAAAAGAAATCGGAGGCGGGATTTTTCCCGCCTCGATTTCCCGCTCGGCAAAGCCCCTCGGCGAGCGCGCCGAGGGGCGCTTCTTGCGCATCCGCTAACCCGCGCAGGCGGGCGCGGGTTAGTGCGCCCGCGAGCCCGCGCGGGTGGAAATTGACGCGGGCTCGCACACCCACGAGCTCGCGTCATATTTCGACGCCATGTTGGGCGTCGAAATATTTCGACGCCGGACGGTATGGCGTCGAAATATTTTGACGCCGGGCAGTCGGGCGTCGAAATACTATGTTTCGACGCCGAGCAGTCCGGCGTCGAAATACGAAATATTTCGACGTCGGACTGCGTAGCGTCGAAACGTAGAAATATTTCGACGTCGAACCGTCGACGTCGAAAATATGGCGTCGAAATATTTCGACGCCGGACGGTTTGGCGTCGAAACATTTCGACGTCTGCTGTCAGCTGTCAAAAAAAATTTCGACGCCTACAACAGACGTCAAAAATTTTAATATTATAATTTTTTTGATAAAAATTATTTCGACGTCGTTAGCCGACGTCGAAGTTTATACGTCGATATATTAAAATTTTCTTGTAGTGTGATAATGGGTCGAGTAGCTCGTTAGGAGGCCACCATGACTATCATCCTTTTGATGTGGCTCGTGTCGGAGGGAGATTCTTGACCTATGTTGGACCGCGACCAGAGGGACAAGTGGTGACTAGTGCGTGTGTCCCAAGAGATGGGGCCAGGATGAACCTATTGTATGTTTTTGAGACGTTGTGATTACTTATTATACATATTGTTACACTTGTGTTGTTGTTCGATATTACGATTTAACATTTGAGTTTAACTTAATGCTTGAACTGTTTAACACCTATGGCTATGTTGATTAATTAATGAATATATCACGATTTTTATCGAAAATCTCAAATCTATCACACATTTTCATTTGTTTCAAATGCAGACTTCAACTCTCGATTTGTTTCAATTGTATCACACCGTCAGATTCAGGTTAAGTTAAAAAATAAGTAAGTTGACGTGTATTAGTAAGTACAGTGTTTTGGTTACCTATTAAATTACTGTACTTACTAATACACATCATCTTACATATTATATATATATATATATAATTAATGGCTGACTGGACTTAGGTCGACACGTCATCGATGTCAGGTTAGCAATTTAATGAAAAACTTAACTTGAGTCTGACGGTGTGATACAATTGAAACAAATCGAGAGTTAAAGCCTGCATTTGAAACAAATGAAAAATCATGATAAATTTAAAATTTTTGATAAAAGTCGTGATATATTCATTAATTAACCCTTGATTTTATTATTTTGAGGGTGGGTATTTACCCTATCACTCACTAAGTTATATACTCAAGCTCTCTTGCATATGTGTACAAGTTCAGGTGTGGCTCATGAGGCTTGATGTTGTTGGCAGCGCAAGCTCAACGAGAGAATTTCCCCTCGTCGTAGTTGGAGAGTTGTTGTGTCGTGCTTTTCTTTACATTCAAATATTTCTGTTGCATTGGTAGTCTCTTGTGAGACTTTTCATGTGTGTCATAAAGTTGTGTCATCTTATTCCAGAGTATTGAACCCATTGGGCATTTAATTATTTTCTGTCATATCATGATTTAGTTTGTGAGGCTTCGAGATACGTTGGTGTATTCTCGGTCGGTCACATTACCCCGAGTTGGGGCGTGACATTCAATTTATTGATAATATAAAATTATCCTATTTGATATGTTTGGTCAATATAGATGTCAATCTAATTTTATATTTTTTTACTTCAAAAAAGATTACCAAAAAACTCTTATCAAAATATTTCTTCACTTTTTAATCTTCTTCGACAAACCCTAACCACCGCCCTTGCCATCAGCCTGTGTCCACCACTCCTGCCCTCAGTCCCTCTCTGTTGTTCTTCCTATCAGACCATCTCTACTACTCTTGTCGCCAGCCCATCTTCGTCGCCCTCGCCTGAGCTCTTCCACCGCCTCCCGGTTCTTCTTCTTCCTATCCTTTTCCTTATGCATCATTGGAGCCATTGTACTTCGAAAATCAAGGCTGAGCAATTTCAAGTGAAGCCTTTTTGCTTTTTCAATCGAAGTTGTGTTTCTAGCTCATTCTCCTTCCCCCACCGTTGCAGACACTGCTTCTTCGTAGTACCGCGGCGAGAAGATGGCCACCCTGACCATGCATTGCCGAATGTCGGCATCGATGCACTCGTATAGCTTGTCCCCCGGCAACATCGACCGATTGTCCAAGAAGGGCTTCACGTTCATTTCCACCAACCGGTCGTACAACAGCCCGACGAGGGACACGTCGCATGACCAAGAGACCATGACGATCTTCCTTGTTGAGCTCACCACCATCACCCTCCTCGCCGCGGCCGCCGCTCTACTAATGGCGGCTTCCACCTTGCTCCTTCCTCCTCGCATGACCGTGGTGGCTCCTCTCCATTTCCATCACCAGCGCCTGTCGCCTGTGGACATGCATCAGATTTCTTATAAAGATCTACATTTTTTACTTAGTTTGTGTTGTGTTGCATACTCTTTCATGTCAAATTCCATGATCTGTGCATGCTACTTGTAATAACATCATATTCTAATTAATTAATTGCATACACATCAAAAGTAATTATCTAGACGAAGAATTATCATGGAGCAAAATCGTTTGGAAGAAGCAACAGTACGTAGATAAATATGTAGTTAATTGCATACTGGTAGTCATTCTTTCTAGCGCGAGTCACCATCCTACTGGCCGACTTCGGATTCCGCTTCGGCTTCAGCTTCGGCCTCGCCTTTCCCTTCCCCATCGTCGCGGCGTCGCTACAGGGGCACCATCCTCTGAGATTGATCACAAAGATGACCTCCATGACGACGACGACATCCTCCACAACGCCCTCTGGCTTCGTGTCTCTGTCGTCAAACACCTCGCCGCATCAGTCTCCTCCACTTCCGTCGTCGCCCTCGGCGTCGCCTCCTCGAACAGGGCGGTTCGTCGGCCGCAAGGGAACTCCAGCAGTCTCGTCCTCTCTCTCTCTCTCTCTCTCTCTCTCTCTCTCTCTCTCTCTCCATGTCCCGATGACGTGAAAATTACAAGATTGCCATTGGAGAAATCGCCAAGTGGGGAGAAGACTTGATGCACTATCAGGTTCGACTCCCACGGATTCGGTGTTTCCTTCTATAAAACCAATTCCTCGTTCGTTGACCTTCAAGTTTACTAGAATACCCGTAGTTCTGACTTTATCACGGAGGTGCGAGCTCGACGAGGAAGGTCGTCATGGCCTCTCGGTCATGCGACGTGTTCCTCAACCATCGCGGTGTGGACACGAAGAAGTCCATCGCCGGACTACTGTATGACCGGCTGGTGGAGATGAACGTGAAGCCCTTTTTGGACAATCGGTCGATGCAGTCGGGGGACAAGCTGTACGAGTGCACCAATGCCGACATTCGACAATGCAAGGTCGGGGTGGCCATCTTCTAGCCGTGGTACTACGAAGAAGTAGTGTCGGCGATGGTGGGGGAAGGGCCGGAGAAGGGGTGGCGGCGACAGTGGGGAAGGACAAGGGGAGAAGCAGTGTTATTGTTGGGGGTAGCGGAGTTAAGGGAGCGGAGGTGGAGGTGTAGGAGAGAGAGGGAAAAATGTGTGGTCATTGAGAGGAAGAAGAGAAAAATAGAAAAAAGTGGGGTCATTTGGGAGAGAGAGAGAGAGAGAGAGAGAGAGAGAGAAATACGGGGTCATCAACCACGTATGAAGCTGTCATACACGCGAGCGTCGTTTTCCTTCACGTCAGCTTATTTGAGACTGCACGTGACGATTTGGTAGATGGCATAAACGAAAGTAAAAGTTATGCATTTACAGACAAAATTTAAAAATGCGGGTAAAACGTAAAATTTCTGCAAACCTTGTGATTTTTTAGTCTATTATCCCTTTAAAAGTAATGAGATATTTAAGGTTTTTGATTTTGGTTTACCTGGAGGAGAGAATGAAGAAAATGAGTGTGTGATGGTGATTGGGATGACGTGATGGTGGCGACTAGCGGTGGCAGTGGTGGTTGAGTTCAGTGGATGTGACGTTTGAGATTTTGGTGGCAACACATATAGCGGTGTCTTGCATGGAGAAGAATGTGTGAAAGAGAATGACAATGTTGAAATTTAGCACTTTGTAAATTATCCAAGCAATCCGAATTATCGATAAAGTGTCTGAATCAAATATGATAATGTGTGAACCTTTGAAATTTAAAAGTTGTATTACCGATAATGCGAACAGATTGTTGCAAATCAAACGCCCCTGAAAGGTTCTAAAATTGCGAATGAGAACAATATGGGTGAGTGGATCCTAATAACTTATAGTTTTCATGGTACTTGAACCTCATCATGTATATGACCGATTCTAAAGTTTTGGATCTAGACCCTATCATGTTGAAACTTAGAACTGAATCTTACTCATAACATATATTATACCACATGTTTTAGGTACCAATTTAGAACGTATTTATTTTTTATTTTCCTATTTTTTCATATATCATAATTTTATAAATAAATAAGACTAAAAATCTAATTCTGAGACTGCATGTCCATGCAAAATAAATAACATCTAATTGACTAAAAGTCTAGAACATAAGTTGTATATCATCCACCAAAATGAAGATTCTTATAACTAATCATCAATCTCAAATCAATTTTTTTGATACTCCGTACCCTTCAATGAAGAACCAGAACTAGTTTTGATAGATTCCTAATTTTCTTACCTTCCTACCCAAATTTTATTGGAATTTAGAGGGAAAATGTTGTGTTCAAACTTCAAACACACCATTTCCATGCTTTTAAAACATCAGATCTAGCTAACTAATTAATCGTGGTAGGAACCGAAATATTAGCTGGACCCCCTCCTCGTCCTTGTCACGTGCTTTTAATTTATATTTACCATTTAAGCTCTTATGTGTCAAAAATATTATTATTTTCCCTTCAGAATTTTTTTAGATCTTAGATATTACAGATTTGGGGAAAAAATGTTTTCCTTCATTTGATATTTGATATGTGAAGGGAATATATAATTATTTAAAAACTTTAGAAAGAAAAGAGTTTCGGAATTTATGATGAACATATTGTATGGAAAAATACTATTGTATGCATATGTATATTAAATATATACAATAATGCAGCAGATGGAATTTTATTTGTTATGTTACAATATTCTATATTAAGAAATATATATTTACTTCTTCCTATATAATTTTTATAGGGACGAAACCGATGTCGGCAGCTGGTTTAAGTCACCCACCTGCATCTAGCCAAAATTATTGATCAAATTAAACAAGGAAAATATTTATCAGATGATTTCATAAATAAAAAATGCAACTTTTTTTGCCATTGCCTATGTAGTAGGTATTATTTTTGTAATATATTTTTAGGATTTTTAGAAGCATTATTTATTACACTTACTCTTTATCAAAATAAAAATAATAACGGATCTATAATTTGATATAGTGTAAAATATCACATCGTTGGAATCTGTTGTCGAATTTTATATAGAAACAAAATGAACCACTATATTTCACATACGCATATTTGTATCTATCGTGGATATCCGCACCATATTCATATTCGCATGACATATGCGAATATTCACACTTGTATTCGTATTGTATTTTAAATAAATTAATTTAATAAAATTTATAATAATTTTTTATTAAAAATTAGTAGAATTTTATAACAACACTATTAAATAAATAATATATAGATTAATCACTTAACATTATTCAAAATCTAACATCTATGAAATTACCTAAATGTATAATATGTAATGTAATATATATGGATTGGATTAGCACCTTTGGGTCCGACGGGATTAGATCTAGAAGCGCCAACATTTATAAATCAGACTTAAGTCAAGTCAGACGACTTAGCATGAGAGAGCTCCACTCGATCATATAAGGATACTTGCATTCTCATTAATTACGAATGATTCAACAATTACGTGCTCGTCATCTTCGGAATCAGTCTCGACCCATTCTGAACAATATCCATACGAAATAATAGGGCGACATCATCGTCAAATATTTCTCATCCTGCATTATATATAAACATGACGCTCATTAAACATCCTAGATTCTAATTTCTATTACCTCACATGAAAATTATTTTCACTTGAACGTCAGAGTGTCTTTTGCGGGTCCCCTATCGGAGTTGCACCTGGCCAGGAAACGCACCAGACCATATCGCTCAGACTTCAGGCAAGAATATTTGGCGTCTACTATGGCGTCGAGTAAATTTTACTTGTCCCGCAATGATTGATATCCGAAATCAAGCAAATGCCACCCCACACAAATAACACCCTAGCAGCGATGTCCCCCGCTATGTACCTAGAGACGTTGAAATAGTGGAGAGTGACACTCAGGCACCAACTGATCTCTTATCAGAGAATCTCAGCAAATTTGATAAACGACCTCTGGGCAAGGGCAAGAGCAATATATAATTACCCTATAAAAATTAGGCGAGGAGAGTATTTCGGAACGGAAGGAACAAAATAGGGATATGATGAAATAAAAAATTTTGCGGGATGTATTTTAAATATAAGAGTGAAATCAGCAAAATCGCCAAACAGAAATTAATCCACTCGTTAATTTCCACGTCAGCATCGACGCAGCTCGATGGCGAACGACCTAACTATTTCCTAGGAATTGATAGGTTAGCACGTCAGCTGACGGGTGGCTGACACTTGACGGCGGAACCGCCTCTCTTCCGATGATTCGGATGGCGTGCAAAGCAAAGGAATCCCTCTCCATCTAATTGCGGCAGAAATCCTAGCGGCCTGCAACCACAGGTTTCTCAATCGAACCCTCCTCTCTTAATTCCTGTCTCCGTCCCCACCATGTAATACTTTCCATCGGTCTCATCTCCCACCGCACAGCCTTCCTTCCTCGCAGCTCAGAGCTCCTCGGAGCCTGCGGGTACTATTTTTTGTTCTTTCTCGTTCGGCAATTGGTTGATTGTAGGGGAGAATCGTCTGAGTTGATTGATTAATTTATCTGTGTTTGCTTGCCGTTGCCGCATATGAATTTGTTGAGACATGTGTGATGCAAAGTTTACATCTTTGTTGTATTTATTTGGGAGTGTCTGGGTTTATGATTTTTTTTCTTTCGTTTTTTTGAAGTTTATCAGATGTTTCTGAATTAGGTGGCGAATTCGGCGTTCTTAAATCAAAATTGAATATGAGCACTTTAGTTTTTGCATTCATCAATCGATGAGTTGATCATCCTTTCAACTTTTGATAGTTTGAATGCCGCAACTTTTTCACCTTTACCGCAAAGAAGGAAATTGGTCAACAAAAATCAAATTTGTGTTTTAGGTTTCGCCGAAAGCTTTCTCATTGATATATGTTAGATTTTTAACCCGTGATGTAAGTGCGCATATTGATTTCTATTCGTTATTGTTAGGGTTTGGATTGTGCTGGATTCTTACTGCCACAAATATCATTGGCTAGTTCTTTGACGCAGAGTAGGTTGTGAAAGTCTTCATCCAGAGAAGAAAAAAGAAGTTCCTGAAGAGGGACTTGTGGGAGAGATTAACTCTTTTATTTTTTGGTGGTACCTTATGACGGAAGGTGATGATGCGTTTGGAAAGCTTCCCGATCATCTCCTCATAGAAGTTTTTGTTCGAGTACCTATTGGCGAATGGTCTCAGATTTCATGTGTCAACAAGCACTGGGCTGCAATATTTAGAGGGGAGAGCTTGTGGCAAACTGCTATTATCAGGACCTGGCCTTCCTCTTGCCAGAGGAAACGTTGGCCTGGACCTATTCCTCGTGGTTCTAGTAGAAGGTTAGTTCTCTACAAAAACCCACGAACCTCTATATTGTCTATGTATTTACGTTTTGCATTAATAGAACTAGAAGTAGAGGTGGCAATCGACTGTCGCTGTGCCAATCTGGCTCAAACATTTTTCAAGCCGTGCCAAGCACAACTTGAATTTTAAGGGAGCGGCACAGCTCAATATGCAGCCCACCCTTTTGGACTTGGGCCTAGTTCGTGCCAAGATCGGGCCAGCCCAGCTGCACTGACATCGTATCCACATGCAGGTGCAAACACCCCTTCCCAAGAGCGCATGCAGAGGAGAGGACCACAAGTATCAAATTGTCTCATTGTAATCTTGAGGAAAGTAAACAAGGAATGTACCAAAGCAATACCAAAAAAGCTCCAAAAACTAGCAATTGAATTCTTGTAAAAGATCTTGAGGAGAAAATATGGAATGCACCGGTGCAATATATTAGGCTCCCAAGAAGGATAATTTACATAACCAAATTAGATTTTTCAATTATAAGCAAGTTAGATGATTTACATAACCAAAATAGATTTTTCAATATATTAGGTGATCATCTTCCCAATATAGATTTTCATAATTTTCATTCTAAGTAACCACACTAGAGTCAACTACAACCAGTAATCCATGAATACTTAGATCCTCTCTAACCTTACCAAATGAGTGAAGAAATTCTTCCTATGTATTTTTGGCGAATAGATGTCTACACTCTCATTTTCTGCTCTACTTAATATTAATCTGGTTTCTTCATTACTTATTGCAAATGCATTGCTTTTTCTTATAATTCTTATTTTTGAACCAAAGTAATCTCTTCTTGAGAACTGTGTAATGCAGTCAACAAGAAAGATGTTAATTTTTTCTTTGTGCTAATAAGGCCTTAATTTTAGGCCATAATTTTAGGGTAATTAATGTTATTTTTTTTGTTTGATGTTTTTAAAAAAATTCTAATTCCTGCTACCATTAGCACTACAGATATTAGGCTATGTATAATTGTAGCCCGTGGAACATTAGGTAAAGTACTTGCAATGAATTGAAACCATTGATTTCCTCTTAATCTCTTTGTTCGCTCTCTTTCTACCTTTCTCTATCTCCTCTAGGGTTTGGTGCTGCATCACTGTGGTTTTGATGACTATTACTATAAGATAGTGTTAGTCTATGCCAGCCTCAGGATGAAAATGCTTTGCAAGAATGAATAACCTATTTGCAAGACTACATTTCTTGCTGCACATATATCTTATCTGAAGACATGATAAAAGCTATATAACAAGTTCTCCTTCTTGTAGCATAAAAAATGACCTCCAAGATATCATGTAATCAATCCAAAAGTGGTGTCCATTTTTGTGGAATTTGGTAGTGTAACTCTAATGTTTGGACTTTGGATAAAAATATATTGGATTAAAATTTGATACAGAAAGAGAGTAAAATTTTGTGCATTTAGAGAATTTGCAAGTCATTTAGATGCAGCGCTAACTTAATTCTGTTTTGTTATGCATCTTCATGCTTGTAAATCTGCTCGTGCTGTGCTCTTCCTCGTTGAAATGCAAGAACCAGAAAGTACTTACTACTTAGGTATTTATCACAAAAGGAATCTGCTAATGTTGATTTCTTTTTAATTGCATCAGGAGATATGCAGCACTATACATTTGTGAACGTATTATTTCATCAAATGGAGAAATTGATGAATTGTTAGGTCACACTTATTTATATCTGAAGGAGCAACTTGAGCTTTCATTGATGCCTCCTTCTGCCATACTTCACGGAACCATAATTGGTGGGGTTTTTTTTTAATATCTATATTTGTTATAAATTTTTAATAGTTCACAAAACTTCAGTATTGGTTGAATAATTGGACATCAGAAGCATTATTTAACAAGTATCAACCATTTTTATTGCTTCTGAAAGAAGTGAATGGGCAAGAATTTTGGTTTGTAATTTGGAGATGAGATGACTATAATCGATTACTACTATCTTTTTAATATGCTTTCTTATGTGTGCTAGTTAAACAACAAGAATTTGTTTAAAAAAATTCTGAAAGGGCTAACAACTTTATGTTGCTAAACTTGTTCTTAGTCAGATTTTCACCGTTCTAAAATCTATTTTGATTCTGTGATAACATTATATTTTCTTAGTTGTCAGACTTTGTTATTCATGCATTTTAGCTTTTAAGTGTAATGGACTCTATATAATATGTATCCTGAAGGCTCAAACCAAGGTTTCGATTTTCAAATATATGGAAGGGACATCTACTGGGCAGTATATAGCAATTATAATATATATATATATATATATATTAGGTACAAGGCACTGCAGATCACAGTGCTGCCCCTAAACTTGTATTGGTACTAGTAGTGACTTCAAACCATTTTCTACAAATAATATCAGAAATTACAACTGCTGAAATAAGGATGACAATATCCGATGCCATTGCTAGATTAGATAAAACAGATATTGTTCATTCTCTTGAAAAGGTGAGGGGTGAATTCGATCAAGGATATAATGAGGGGAGTGAACTATTTATTTTGTTTTGGAGATGCTCAAGAAAGACCTACAGATGCACTAGTTACGTGATGCGAGTTATCTCCTATAACAAGTGTGAGGCAAGTTATGGAGAAACTAATTTTTACTGCATATGATCTGAAGGGATTTTTTGGCCTTTAATTGAGCTAGTATATATTATCCGCAATATAAGTTAATATAACTTGAGACCAACATGCAATCGTTGGCATTTTAAATTCTTGTTGCCCTCAAACTAATTACATAATCCATGAAATGAGAAAAGACTAGAAGGGTTTTTATTGCCTAGTGATGTAGAAATTCCTGTACATTGTCCTAACTTATGAGCAAAATGACCCGGTTAATTTTAAAAAAAATCTTCTCCATGCAAAGATGATAGGTGTCTCCTGTAGCAAAAATGGATTACTTTCTTGTTTGGAACCAGTCTGAGCAGTTGATTGGTAAATATTATTTATTCGTATTTTCGTGATGGTCATAAACTGATAAGCCTTTTAAGACTCTGCGAATTGTTCAGGTTTGCTATATTTAGCTTGACTCATATTTCTTTGTTTATTGTACCTGTAAGACATTTATATTCAAAGGAATTTGATTCATTTCTGAAAATCTGTGTTTTAGAGATGGTGAATTTCCTCCTTGCCTTCGCACAAGTAACCTGAGTACTTAGAGACCTTGATAGTTTACTATACATTTAAGCTATAGAAACACCTTCCATTTCAAAATTCGAATTGTATATAGTTCTTTGGATAAAATCAACTTTCTGTTCTAATACTACTACTTTTTTTTTACCAGTTCTAATACTACTTTCACTATATTATAAAAATCAGTAAAGCAGCATGGAAATTGGAAAACCCCATGGACATGGATATAGTTTTTGCTTTAGTGAGTTTCTTCTTTATTGTTGATCTTACTCCTCTAGATCCTCATAGTTAAAATGCTGAATGCCTCTATTATCTTTCTCCGGTTTTGCAGCAATTGATATGATTTATAACTAATACGAAACTCCTGTTTCTCCCTTCAGATCAATTTATTGCTTGTGGGAAGTCAAGAGACAAAGCTCACGAGCTTGCTTCTGATATTTGGCTGGCAGTAATTAACAATCTTGAAGAGAACAAACATACATTTTTACTGTTGAAACGTCTTGCACAAGAAGGAGATGTGAGTGTCTTTGTTCCTTCCTATTTCTTGCATACCATTAGATGTTTGGTTATTTTATGACTCATCAGTAGAAGACAGTTATTATCTTCTATTTGAAGATAATGTTTAGATTCAGATTATAATACTAAAAATTACTTGGAAAAGTATCCTGTTTCTATGAATATTCAACCATCATTCTAAGACCTTTTAGGTAAAGGTGGCAATGGATTCCTCGGGGGCGGCCCAGCACGGTACGTGGCCCGCCCCTTTGGGCTTGAGCCGGGCTCGGGCCATGCTTGGGCCGGCCCACATGTAGGCCTCATGCAGGCCCTGCACTGCGTGTAGGTGGCACATGTGCTCGAGTGCAGCATTCGGGCCGTGCTCAGCACGATCCTGGTCATGTTGGGCACGACCAACATGCCCAAGGGACCGACATGTTGTGCTTGGCCTGACCCTAAAATTGGTCAGGTATAGCACGACCCATGTCGAACTAGGTTCGTGCCGTCCATGAGTGAACCCGGCCCACTGACACCTCTAGTTTTAGGTAAGTGCTCATCGTATTACTTATGTTATGATTCACGGATACCATCTTTAGGTTATATTCATAAATTTACAGGAGCAAATGCTTTGTCTTTTATCAAAGTTTTAGTTATTCTAGGGACATTTTATTTGATGTTACTTATGATGAAAGAAAATTCACATAAAACACTGTCCTGCCACTCCTACAGTGAAAATATGTTGGTGAATCTGCAACTAGCATTACCTATCCATCTTGATTAGAGTCATGACTCATAACACTCAGTCTAGCTTCACCGTTTTTGTATTTTGCATAACAGCAGATGCACTTCTTTGTATGAATCCACATGAACAAGAAATTGATTGGCTATATTTATATTCATATATGATATAAATGACTCAATGTTACCTATTGATTTTGAGTAGTAGTTATGAAGTTACATTGCTATTAGCTACACTGCTAGTTCGAGATTTTAATGGATAAAATTACCTTGGCTGAAAGTTGATAAAATGGTCTCTAAAAGATGATCTTTATGCAATGCTTTACTTCATTCCATGATAAGAAAACTCGCAAAACATAATCAACACATTCTTTGATGCAGTTTTTTCTTCCATTTCCATACTCAAGATCTTACAAGGTGTTGTGGAGGGTATTTGAAAAGCTGTTCACCGACTTCCGTGATTGCTTAAGCCGTACTGATTATTATGATGTGTTGGCATGTGCTAAATCCAGGTTTCAGCCAATCCCATCTACTTGGCTTGGATACTAGCTCTGTATATTCCTAATAGCTGTGTTGTTGAAACTATACTTGTAATTGTTCTTAAAAATTGTAATTATATAACCCATCAGCCTTGGTCAACTTTTACAAGTTAGTATATGTGCCTATGGATAAGTAATTTAATGGTGTTGCATGGTAGGTTCATTAGTTTTTCCAGCTGAGTCGTCCATTCAACGAGCTTTCATTTAACAATAGGTGGGATATCTTATGTATACCTTTGAAACCAAACTCAAATGATCTACATGCTTATTAGAACCTGTTTTGATGAAGTTCGAGTATACATGTTTATGTTCAATTTAATCCAAATATATAGTAAATGGGTATTTGAACATATCGGTACTAATATAAATGTGTTTATTTGGAGCATAAACTCCAATCTAGCATGTAGTTGAATCTGACTTGAGTATCTAAACTCGATTTGGATAGCTCTGGTGATTGGATTCATTTTAATCCCTATAGTTTAATGAGAGTTTCAATTTAGTTCTTAGAGTAACATTTATAATTACTTTCTTAAAATTCAATTTCAATCAACTCAATAGAGTAGACGTCAGTTGTTTTTTTCTTAAATATGCGTGAGTTGTAATGTTGTATGTCTGAAGTAGGGGGTGTAATCGAGCCGAACCGAGCCAAGCCAAACTTGCTTGTGCTCAAGCTCGGCTCGTTTAAGAAATGTCGAGCTCGAGCTTGATCGAGCTTCAATCTCTAGGCTTGAGCTTAGCTCATTTAGGTTCGTTTATTTTTCTTGAGCTTGATCGAGCTCGATTAAGCTTGACTCAACTTGGGTTTATACTCGATTGATTTGAAATATTAATATTTATATAATTATATATAAGCTTGATTAGGCTTGTGAGTTGCTCGAGCTGAGTATTGGTTAGCTCGAGCTCCGCTCACTCATATGTAAAGCTCGGCTCGAGCTTGATAAGATCAAGTCGAATTCGAGTTTTTCATCAAGCCTATTCGTAGCTCATGATCTGTTGAGTTCATTTGCACCCCTAATCTGAATAGCAAAAAGACATTTCTAATTGCAACTTATTTGATTGTCAAAATCGTGCTTCTTCGCAATATCTTGTTCTTTCTTATTTTACTTAGGGATTCATATTGTTATTTTTTTGTGTAAATATCGTGTAAAATCAAATATTAATTTTGGTAAGTTCTTGCAATTAAGAAAGTTCTTTTGTCCCTCATAGTATTCTAGAATTTACATGACTATTCTAGACAGAAAAGTTAGCAAATAATAACAAAATAAAATTTTGATGAAATTTTTTTAGAGTTTCTCAAGTTACAAAGACTAAATTAAAATTAACCATTGACAATACTTCATAAAAGAAAATAATTAATAATAACAATAATTGGTCAACATTTTCATCAAAACTGACCCTATTTCTAAGGAATAGTGAATTAATCACGGGTCTATTATTAAGAATTACAAATAAGCATAATTAAAAAAGTTATAACTTTGCCATGTCATCAAAAATTACTTAAGAATATGCTAAGCCACATGTTATCTTATATCCCACTAATATTAGTATATTACATATAAGCTGAAACTTTTTCTTGGGTCATGTTTATGAAGCTGACAAGATCATCTTGCATGCCTTTCCCTTAATTATGAGGTCATGGCTAGAATATTGCCTTGTTCATTTTGGTCACGAAGGCCATAATTTATTTCATTGATTCTGATCTCTTATCAGTTTACATGCTTGAATTTAGCATCAAGAATAGGGGAGAAGTATTCTTGTGAATTGGGATGCACAGAATCCTCCTCAAAATAAACATCATATCACAAAATTAGTGATCACTTCCCTCTTACAGCAACTCCCCCAACACACCAGAAACATTGAACTTGTCTGAAGCTCGGGAACAAGAGGAAGACTAATTTAAAGAATCATTCATGCATTGGTCCCTAATTTCCAATGCCTCCCTAGCATGCTTTCATATAATCAATTTGATTTGTATTGGAAGGATGGAGATTGTGTTCCCAATTCAGCTACATGAACCAGGATTTGAAGTGTCACTCACTCTTCAAGCTTGCAAATTGGAATGCATATCTTCCCAATTGGGTAGTGGGTACCTGTATATATACAAAAGGAAACCAATATAATTATATTGGAATTAAGTCCAATGTAGATTATGCCTCACATGTTCCATTAATGAATGAGATCAAGAGTTCTCCAACATATTAATATGGGTTTTTCTAGTTTGTTTCACAGAATAAGATTTTAATAAGATAAAAGTTTAATTAGAATTGATCAAGATAAAATCTCATGGATAGATTTATATCTTTTCCACCTTTGTTTAGATTGTGGATAAGATAATCATACAAGGTTAGATTTTTAAATTCCATTAGCTTCTGTGAGATGTTAAAATGCAATACTCAAATTTGATTTTTAAAAAACTATGAAATTATTTTCTAAACAATTAATTTTAATATAATAAATGATTTTTTTGACCAAATATTTTTTTAAAAATAAATTAAAACTTCCTATTATAAATATGAATTTATGATAAATACATAAAGAGCACTTTCTCATTATAGTGATTCTTGGCCCCTTGAAAGATTTTTTTTTCCATATAGAGAGAAATGATTTTGAGTTTATTTCAATATATGGATATTATTTTATTTTAAAATAAAAGTTGAATTTTATTTATCTATTTCCAATAATTTCTTAAATTTTAATTTTCACTCCTTCACCAGAATATCTGTAATTCATTCTTCTTGAAACTAAATTTGGTTATATCAATTTTTTTAAAAAAAATCTAACTCTCGACCAAAATGATAGCCTTCAAATTTAATAAAATAAAATATCTGTAATTCATTCTTCTTGAAACTAATTCTGATTATATCAATTTTTTTTAAAAAAAATCTAACTCTCGACAAAAATGATGGATAATAAATTATATTTATCCTTCAAATTTAACGAAATAAATATGCACTTAATGCATGGAATAATTTATTTTTTTTTGTTATTCATGGAGATGATGAATAATGATGGAGGAGGTTGCATGTCAAAAAATTCTATTAATATATGCATATGTATTATAGAAATTTTGTTAATGTTATTTTATATTACCCTATTGCATTTAGATGTAAATGTTATGCTAAATTACATACGATACAATTTTCTCACGGGTTGATTAAAAAGCGGCGATATTGTTCTTAACTCACCTAACCTTTTTTTTGTTTCGTGATAATGTATAATTTTATATATTATGATACTATTTAATCTTTGTTTGGGAAAACTTCCAATAGATGATCATAATTTATGATGATAATATCATGGTTTGAAAATCATGAATTTTGATCACTTTTATACCACTAATTTGGTAGTTTCTCGTGCTTTAATAAATTTTTATTTCTAAAATATCCTCTATCAAATTCTAAATTTATTTTATACAATTTATTTACTCATATCAAATTATTATTTTTTATCATTCTTCGTCGGTTTGGCTAAGATGTTGTTCTTCCTCGTAGCTACTGCATTTAATTGCATCATATCATACAATCTTTTCAAACATGATAACAATAATTACAACATCATATCATATCATACATTCATACCATATCATTAATTAGTAATTCATGCATGTTGCACGGGTCATCCAAACAAGATGTAAAAAGTGTCTAAGATATCTTTGGTTAGTCAACTCACTTTAAGAATTATTGAATACTCGTTAGAAAGATAATTTTAATTTACTTCTCATAATTTAATTTTTTAGAATTTAAAAAATGTCCATTTAAAAAATAATTTGATTTTTTTTTTTTTCACAATTGGTGTGCAAAATACATCATGGTACATTATAAAAATAATGAGACTCACAGTATAATTTACATGTTTATTGTACCGTATAAAATATCATGTACAATAAAAAAAGTATTGAAACAAACAAGTAAAATTACTTATTTGTTTTTGAAATAAAACTTTGGAATAAAAATATCCACACAATTCATTTTTTTTTATGATATGATATTTTTTTAATAATTTGTGCAAACGAAACTATTTCGATTATTATGTATTATTTCGTACCATGTGAAACAAACATAGTACAACTTATGTCATGTATTAGCTTATGCTAATCTGTCATCTATAAAATTATATTGGCATGTCCAATACGTGTACCAGATGCATGTCCAACAAAATAAATAAAAGAAATAATTTTTTTTATTACTCGGAAGGGAAACTCATGTGTATTCTATAGGGGGTGCATGGGTATTGAGTAGATCCGAAATTAATTGAAACCTTCTCGAACGGGTAGGTTTTGAGTCGGCGAAGGATGGAGTCTTTCCTACGATAGACCCAAATTAAATTCGAGTAGAGTCCATGATAAAAAGTAAGGAACTGATTAAAATTAGTTTCGATTACGGGTCCAACACATCGAGTACCCGAAATCGAAATCAGAACTTATATCCGAAATCAAAATCTGTACCCAGGGACCTATAAATGAACTATTCCAACAAGGTGTTGGGTACCCTGTTGGAGCTTATTTAGCTAGGAACTTGTATTGGAATCTATAAATGAATATGTTCCAATAGAGTATTCAGAATCGAAAATCGTGATTTTGAATAAGGTCTGATTCCAAGTTTCAATAAGATGGGATTCGATTTCAAATTTTAGAAATTGATCATGTACAAAATATAATTTAAATATCATAAATATAAGATACTCGGATCCGCTCACCTCTGGTATTCTAACTCAAAAAAAAATTAAGAATATTTGATTTGCAAATTAAATTGGAACAAAAACGGGAAATTAGAGCATCTAACTCACATCAAACTACGAACAATATTAAAATTAGCCCTAATAATTTATGATTAAAATATTAATTATGGAGTGAGGATAGATACAGATCACGAATAGTCCAAAAAATTGGCAGAAGGGCTCGATCTCTTGCTCTTCCCATCCCTAAAAATAAATCCACCATCGTTCAAGTTAAACTTACAATCGAAATAGAAGTCCCCATCACACTGCGCGAGCGTAATATAAAATCATCAACCTTAATCGTACGGAGAGCTGGGAAGTAAACCTTTTACCTTCAACATGTGAGCCAAATCCTCGGACTCGCAGCCGGCTTCAATCACATCCTTCGTCTTCCCCCATTCCCACTCGACCAGCTTCCCAAGTGGCCGCTAAACGACGCCTCCCTCCCCGCCTTGTTGACTAATTTATTGACCACATCGCCCAAATCAATGCGCTAATCTTGCCAAGCCACGTGCTCGGCGATCTCTGTCTTCCACGCCACCAAATCACGACAACTTCTACTCACCACTTAACCAGTTTGCAAGTCGCAACGCTCATCGACTTTGTCCCCTGCTACAGCCCCCTTGCGCTTCGCCCGATTAGACCCACTGCCAGATCTTGTCTCATACAGCTAAAAAAATGCATTCCCGGTTCGATTTGATTTCGAGAACCCGCGAACTGGTTCGATCGAGCCAGAGCCATCTCGAGATCCGCTCGCCACGAAGATATGTCGGGCCGCGTGGTCCGCGTCAGAGCCCATGACCGGTTACCTGACCACCTGTCAGCCTTGGAGCGAACAAAATGCCCTCGCCCGTTTCCGTTAACCACGATCGTGCACGATAGAGCGCGTCGTGATTTCAGGCAACAACCGGGGGTAGTTTGTTACGGCGCACGTGGTTCGGGGCACCCGTGGTGGCTCACGCCCCGATGCGTCCAACGGCCACAACTTTCCAGTACCGGCCATTACCCCGGATTAGTTTTATCCCGAAGTCGAATAATTAATTTACTTGATAACTATTTTAAATTCGCTTTATGTAAAGGTAGAAAAGAAAATAAATAAAGAAAAGGAGGTACGAGCGCATACGGCATTTGTCCCTCCGAGTAAATAAGTAGTCCAATCTACCATATCTCCACTTGAGTGTTTGTGTACGGACGGGCTTGTCATCCCCCAGTAAGGACTTTGACTGGGATTTCAAAAGCAAAGTTCTATATTTATATCTTATCTTTTTTTCTACTTTTTTAAGTTTTCCAATTAGGATCATTTGTTTCACTACCACTTGATTGAACGCCTGCTTGCAATGGATAAAATTTGGGCGAGCACGCTGCATGCTTCAATGATTCCCAGGGCTTTGGTTTGTCAACATTAGTGTGAAAACATTCAGGAGGAGTTCTTGATTTGTCATTATAATAAAGTTGTACATTGTTGAATTCAAGCCACGCTTGTAATTGGATCATTAATATTTCTCTTTTTATTATTGGTTGGGAAGGAATAAAGTGATATTATGAGTATATTAAGTTTTTTTTATTGGAAAGAAGGGAAGGATCATTAATAATGCTTTTTATAATATGGATTTTATATGTCACGATAGCACGTTAACCAATATTTATTATTCATGGTCAAATCGTTATTTAACTTATATATAAGTTTTTGTTTTTCTTTGAATTTTTTTTTTGTTAATGTTAGCCTTATTTTATTTTTATTTTATTTAGAGAAACCTTGTTCGTGTGTGATTATTTTAGAATGAGCGAGTCATTTTTCTACGTGCTTTAATTTGAATTTTGCTTAGGTGAGTCAACTCAAGTTTGTTTTAAAAATAACTCATGTTGATAGTCAATATTTTAATTTTTATATCCAAATAAATCTGTTCATTTATTTTATTTGTTAGTTAAAGTTGAAAGTGTAATTTTATTTATTTATTTTCGTTTGCTTCACTAGATAAAATCAGATGTGATAAGATAATAAATAAGTAAAAATATTTTTATACGATTCTCATTATATATAATATTAATTTTATATTTTTTAAATTCAACTATCAAACATACATATATAGTTTTTGTATTTTTTTTCTAAAAAATTAAATATTACTATAAAAACACGGGGTGATTACCCAATTACCTAATATTCTACTCCTTCCTTGTAAAAAAAAAACAAGATCAAAAAAATTGTAAAAAAAATCCAATAATCAGTGCCCATCAAAAGTAGAAGATCAATTATGCTATCATCCCTTTTACATTACCTTTAAAAATTATTCTTTTTCTCCACTATTTTTAAAAGTAACAATATGACCTCTTCAATTATAAATTATAAAATTTGTCTTAAGTATTTTAATAATAAATCTCACTATGTCACTACCATATTTTTAATCAAAAATATTAAAATATTAAAATATTAAAATATTAAAAATTAATAATTTTGATTAACATCAAAAAAAAATCACAATTTTATTTTTAAAATTTTTATTATTAAGAAATAATTTATATCATCAACTTATTTAAATTTTGGAACCTTAAAATTGTTCTTAAGATTAAAAAATTTTGTTTGAAACTTCTACACTAACGGCTTCCCACTTTCGAACGTCTCCACAATTTAGGAATGACCACTTTCAATTCTTGCTCATTTTGTTTCAATTCACTTGAATCTTGTAGTCATTTATTTTTTAGCTGCTTTTTTTCACAATGAGTTTGACATCTATTCTCCTCTAAAATTGGCTTTAATTTCTCAGATTGCTCTATCTGGGCTTTTGGCAATTGGCTTACTTTCTCTTTTTTTCTACCCTTGAAGGTTTCCCCGCTATTATCCCCTTATTGCGAATGCCTTCTAGTTCATGTGACATACTAAAAATATTTTGTTGCACGAAGCTAGACAACATATCCCATCTGCCCTTAATTGTGACACAAATTTTAGCGTTTACCAGTGCCTACTGGCCACATCTTCAGTATGAGGGCTATAGCAATACTTTTTATACAATTATTAGATGGATTATCGCCGACACCTAATATTCTTAAAGTTAATTGTGATGCTTCATATGCTGATTATGTAGGTGGTATTGGATTTGCCTTTCGCTCTCATGATGGCTCTTGTCTTGGGCAGGTTCCTTTTTCTTCCTTGGCAACTCTGTTCTCATGTTGGAAGCCCGGGTTGTTCGGGAAAGCCTAGCTACTCTATGCTATTCAACATGCTTTGCCACATTTTATCATTAAATCTGACTCGAAGATCCCGATTTTAGCTCTTAATGCAAAAATGTCTCCTATGTGAAAAACCAGTTCTTTGGTTTCTTACGTGATCAATGTAATTGTCTTAGCTTCTTGTTTTGCTTTCGAAAGGATAACAAAATTATTCATTGGACAACAAATCATGCTTGAATTTGTAAGAATGGTATAATCGGGTCCACTGTCCGGCCTCCTGAGCTGAAAAATATTTTGTCGACCGACTCTTTTAGCGCTGGCATTAAGGGAACAATATTAGACCATCCTTCCGAAATAATAATATAGTTCCCTTTTCTTAGTAAAAATAATAATTAAGGGAACAATATTGTTATTTTTAAATATATAGACAATAAGAATTTAATAGAAATAATGAGGTTAAGATGCAATTTACTTGAAAATAAATTTAGGAACTCTCAATTTGACTGACTTTATTACCAACTGGCATTTTTAATTTCAAAACCTACAACAAAAAAGAATACACGAATCTAAAAATTACCAAAACAAGAAATTCTTTTTCATACAACACAAAATTCGCATGAAGCATTTTTTAAAAAATATAAATCTCAATATTTATTTTGAACTCGATCTAAATAAAAGGAAATCTAGATTTAAATAGAATGAGGAATTTAAACCATTCCAAGGGAGCTGCACAGGTAGTTCCACAAAACTCAATCGCTGCCTTGCATTTCAAGTCGTAAAGATCTGATCCGTCGAGTGCTTTTAAGCATTGATTAGATGATGAAAATTGAACGGCTGGGATTGCGAATGAGAAAATGACTCACGGAAAGGTTGCTTCGTGAAGTTTTCCTATGAATTTATTTTTGCTAATTCCCCATAAAACTCATCTTTTGTCGTTCATTTGTTATACACTTATACCGCATAAGAGGCAATCCAGTGCATCCTTCTATTTAATAATATATATATTGGAGCCAGAGATTACTACTTTACTAGGTTGTAGCATTGTAGGCTTATAGCCTCTCTCTTCAAAGCTCCTCTTCTCTTCTCTTCCCCCTATAAAGTATTCCAAATCTCCTCACCTTTCTCCTCCTCACTTTCCTTCTCGCTTTGTGACTTTGTCTTCTTTTTGTGCACTCCATCTATTATCTCTCTCTCTCTCTCTTCATGTGCTCCACAGTAGGGCCATCACGGCATTGAATTCGCTTCTTGTTTTGGTGACGGAGGGAGAGAGAATGGGGAGGGCGATGAAGAAGGTGGAGAGGATCCGGCAGATCGTGCAACTGAAGCAGGTGATGAGGCGGTGGAAGGCGCTCAGCCTCCGGCGCATCGGCGGCGGCCATCCCGACGCGAGCGCCTGTGGGCGGCCCGCCCCACCCGGGTTCCTTGCTGTGTACGTGGGGGCGGACAGGACGCGGTTCGTGATCCCGACCCGGTTTATCAACCTGCCGGTCTTCGCCGCCCTGCTGCAACGGGCGGAGGAGGAGTACGGCTTCCCTCCCGCCGGCGGCATCGCCCTCCCCTGCGACCCCACCTTCTTCTGCTTCGTCCTCGACGCCCTCGGTCGCGACGAGTCCCGCTTCCGGTCAGTCGGCCACGACGCCTTCCTCGCCCTGTTCGCGGATCTCGGCGCCGCCGCCTCCCCCTGCCGCGACTCCGCTTCGTACTCCTTCTCCCCTCTCCTCCCCAAAACTAGGGCTCGGTAACCCACACCAAATCTTTTTCTCTCTCTTTCTCTCTCTCTCTCTCGTCCTTTTCACTTTGTACAGATGAAGTGGCAGATTCTGACTTGAGAAGAAAGTAGAGATGCTTAGTTCATCCGTGAATCCTAAACTGTGGGACTCAAATGAGATGTGCTTCCTTTTTTCTCCCGCCGTGGAAGAAAACCTAAACCCAACTCTCCATTTTAGTTTTTGATCACGAGGGTTGTGAATTTTTTTCCTTTCTCTTTTTGAATTATAAATCAGGGACTGAAATGATTCTACACCTGATTTGTTGCTGATGTTGAAGCATGATGTGAACTGAACTATATATTCAATGGAATTTTGATGCTTCTATTTTCATGTCTTTCTATTTTTATTTAGTCATATATAGTGCTTAATTTATTTATTATTTACAGAAATTATATTATCACGTGCATTGCACGCGATCCATTCTTTGAATTTAAATTTTACATTAATCTGTACTGATAAATTAGTAAATATAACCAAAAATGATATTTCTATTATAATTGAGCAAATTGCAACTAAATGGAAAGATTCCAAATTCCACGGGCAAATTAAAGTTATCCTAAAATAAAAATAGGGTCAATATATTTCTATTACAACGGATTCTTAGTCACCAATTATTGCGCGTATTACTATTTAAATTGCATATTTTATTTGTTAAATAGTTGTTGGGTTCAGCTAATTCAAGAGTAGGCCCATAAATCTGGACTAATTTTTGTGGTGTTGGGATCAGCTGCAATTCGGATGAGTGTGGTAGTGGCCAGCTTCAACAATTTTGTCGTTGTTTGTGTTTGCTTTGTGGCAGCTTCATGGGCTGCATTATAGCGAATTAGCGATTTTGAATTCGAAGATTTGGGATGGTGGTGACGGTGTAAGACTGCGGATAATATTTTCAATTCTCCTTTTTCTTTATTTTGTTGCAATGATGCGACTTAACACCTCAGCCATAACTTTCGAGTAGCAAAATTCCTTCCCAACTTGTTTGTCTTTGTTGCTTTCTTGGCTTGACCTTTTGTACTTGGTATACGATAAGAGAAAAAAATAATAGAGGTTGAAGATGCTCTGAGATCGTTCAGGAGCCTGCCTCCACCTTAGCACTGATATTTTTAATTTTGAATTGGACATTCGAACGAGTTGGGGCTATTGGTTTACCGAGTTAGAATGGTTTTGGTGGATCCACTTAATTTCGCTTGATTCAATCGGATATTGATTAAATTTTGATCACCCAGTCCTTTTTCCCAACTCAGATAGGGGGGAGACCGAGAGTATTTTTTTTTAACGAGGAAACTTATATTAAGCAAGAGTTTTGAATATTACAAGGGGAAGAGGGAAAACCGAATTAAAAAAAAAAAAACGTAAAAGATCAAATAATAGGGCACCATCAAAAACTAGCTCTGCGCAAGGACGGACGTCTTTGTTGTTGACACTTGGTATTCCTTTCTTGCCAAATCCTCAACGTCAGATCATTACTTGAGAGTATTTTCGGCGCCAGGAGCGATTAGGAACACAAACATCTACCTCCCACAGCTCAAAGCCAAGTGTGAAAAAAGATTTGTAGAGCTCTAGGAACGGACTCCAACCATCTAAAGTGAAAGGGTAGTGGAGGAAGAGATGCTAGTGCGATTCGCATTGCGTCTCACAAAGGACGCAAGAAGGATTAATTTGAAGGTTCCAAGCAAGCAACTCGTCTTTAGTCAATAGCATGCCTTTAACTATGAGCCAATTCATGACGTAAACTGCTTGTGGTCTTATGGACAAGCTTGATTCCAGACATACTTAACAACTCTGTCTCTGATTCCTCTAAAATTCAGCATCTTGTACAAGGAGCTCGTAGAGAACACGTCCTGGGCGAACCATTTCCACACCGGGTAGACATCCTAGTGCTCTGCAAGTACGGTTCCAAATCTCTAGCTAATTGGGAGACCGCATCGATTCGAACAAAGTTGGAAAACTAGACATTCCAACCGCAAATAGTGCCACTTGTGTCCTGCGCCTTTGCTCCGTCCACAGTTACCAGAGGGTTGCAAGCGTAAGAAAAAAACATCGAGTAAAGACTATTAATCTTCTTACCATTCAACTAAGGATCGTGCCAAAAGCTGATTGTTTCATCAGAGCCAACCATGATACAGACGGATTTGCTGAAGATATTCGTGTATGAAAAAATTCTTCTCCAAACAGGTGAGAGTTTCGAACCCCTTATGCAGCCGACAAAGATAGAAAGAGGCAAAAAACTACGAACAAGATTCATCCAAACCATACCTTCAAAAGTGAGAAACTTCCAAATCTAGGTACAAAGACGCGCCTGATTGTGCAGAGCAGGTCCATGATACCCAGACCCCCCTCATCCCTAGAACCCGTGAGGATATCCCAACACACCAAACACTTACACTGAAGAGAAGAATTGCTACAACCAGACAAAAATAACTTTCTCCTTTTATCGATCAACTTGATTACCCATTTAGGTGCTTCAACAAATGGAGAAGATGTATGAAGGTCAACTAGTGAGCAAACTGTTAACAAGCGTGAGTCGCCCGGCTCAACAACAAGAGCCTTCCTTGCCACAAGCCTAATTTCAAATCCATATGAGAAACTATCGGCATTCAATCCTCCTTAGTGAGGTTTCCAGGCATTAACGATAACTCAAGGTACTTAATGGGGAACGAACCCGCAGTACACCTGAAAGAGCTAGCTGTCTGAACCTCTGCAGTGTCGTCTCCCAATATGTGCGATGCCCGAGTCTCGCTAAAGTTGATATGAAGCTCAGAGCATAATTCAAAACATTTTAGGATAAATATGAATTCAGCAATGCTACCATGGAGTTACTGAATAAAATCAAATCGTCAGCAAATAGCGCGTGAGTTGAGTGACACATTCGACAATAGTATTGTGCAGAGCTCCCATAAGTCTACCGTGATGCGTGGCTCTAGTAATCATACGAAAAAGGCAATCCATCACTAGAATGAAGATAAGGGGGGATAGAGAGTTACCATGTGCTAGCCCTTCTTGTGAGCAAATGAGCAGTTGACCGAGCCGTTGATGACTAAGGAGGATTCCTCAAAAATTAGCAAAGTGTTAATTCATGCGCACCACCGGGACGGAAAGCCTCTAGATGTGAGCAGACTGAGAAGAAAACTCCAGTCGACTGAATCAAAAGTTTTTTTTCTTTCAAAATCGACTTTAATCAAACATGTGTCCTCACGATATCGCTTACAAGATCAAATGTCTCATGAACAAACATGAAGGCACCCAAACTGCTACAACCACTAATAAAAGTGTCTTGGTTCGAGTTCATAAGCTCATGAATAACCCCGGAGAGCCGATTTGCCAAAAGCTTTGAGAAGATTTTCACGATGTTGTTCCCCAAGCTGACCAGTTTGAAATCCTGAACGCGATCTGTGCCTTCTTCCTTCGGGATGAGAGCAATAAAATCCTTATTGATTCTGCTAAGCTCGTATGGCCTGGTCTGAAGGTCGTTGAGAATACAAGTGACCTCATCGCCGATAAGATGCCAATATGTTTTATAGAATTCCAGAATGATGCCAGCAACGCCTGGTGATTTGTAGTTGTTCGAAGTTTTGATGACACCAACCACTTCATCATTAGAAAATGGAGTCTCAAGCGCTCGTAACTTGTCGTGCTCAAGATGATAGAACACCTGCCAATCGACCTCAAGAAGCGGTCGCTTACGCTGCCCAAGTAGCTTAGAATAATAAGTCCTGAAAGAATTGGCGTTATCAAAATTACCCGTGGCGGAAGTGATCCGATTGAACATGTTTCGATTCGAAGCACATAAATGAAAATATATAGAATTACGAGCTACTTCCTTGATCCATCTCTTTTTAGCTCTTTGGTGCTAGTAAGCATCCTCTGCAGCATACAATTTCTCCAACTCAGCTTTGTTAGCTTTGAAAGTCTTGAATTCGATGGGAGAGAGTAATCCAGTATCTATTGATCAGTCACTAGTGATGGAGATACGTTCCTCGAGAGCTTTCCTGTTCCCCTTCTAGTTGCGCTTTTTAACTTTATCTCATTCCTTAATAATCTATCGTAAACGCTTCCATTTTCGTAACCAAGAACATAGAGTGGGCCCTACATCCGAAGACATTAGGACACAATAATCAATGACAAGCCCTAGTCCGATGAGCTCAGCTCCAAAGACATGAGCCAAAAGTGCTCCATCCCGAAGGGTCGAGAAATGTCGAATCTAGTTCTGTTGGAGCAAACCACCAACGGGTTGTGATCGGAAAGCCTCCTGCTTCCTCCGGTAACTCCGAGCTCCGGGAATAAGTAGGAAAGGTGACAATTGACGAGCACTATGTCAAGTTTCACGAGGGAATTAGGATTTTGGTTGTTGGTCCAAGTGAACGATGCTCTTGAAATGGGGAGATCAATCAGTCCGTAATCTGCGATGAACTTAGAAAATCATCGTGTCTCGATTCTATTGTCGAGACAGTTGCGCAGCTCTTTGTGGTGCTTAGTCACGTTGAAATTCCCCTACAAGCAACGACTCGTTGATTCCAATGACGATCTGTCGAAGGTCCTAAAGGAACTGTTGCCTGAAATGCCTAACCGGCGGGCCATAGACTCTGATGACATGGCAAACCTCATTGGAAGATTGATGAACTAAACGCAGGTGAATAAGCCGCTCTCCCAAGTTGAAGGAGGTGCACTTCAAGATAGTGG
Organism: Canna indica; assembly: GCA_034359265.1. NCBI lineage: Eukaryota > Viridiplantae > Streptophyta > Magnoliopsida > Zingiberales > Cannaceae > Canna > Canna indica. The sequence goes on from CP136898.1 coordinate 14,928,508, forward strand.
GATTCCAAACAACGAGAACACCCCTAGAGAAATTAACAGTGAGATCACAATGTGATTGGAAATAGTTTACGTACAAATGACAAAAAAATGATTTGAAATTTTTAGAATATGGGCCAAAATCCGACGGATGGGCACATTGGAAGCTTGCATTTGGTTCCCCAACATAGGATGAAGTAATTAATATATTAATTCTTTCAACTATTGCAATATTTCAGTATTGCAATATTATTGCATGCATGTCTTAATTATTTATTTTTTGCCGAAGCAAAATAGTAAACGAAATGAGAAAATTTGATGGCCATGTTTTTAAACGGAACTTCTAATTTATGGTCATGGTATGATATGATAATTTCATGATTTGAAAATTATAAATTTTGATCAAGTTTTTAAACCATGAATTTGATAATTTCTCATGATTTCATGAAATTTTATTTCTAAAATATCATCGATCAAAATTTATAATTTCTCTTATGTCCTTTATATACTCATATCATATTAGATTTTTATTTATTATTCTTGATCGACTTAGTCAAGATTCTATTTTCCTCCACCACTACTGTCATTTAATCCTACTATATCATACCATTCTCCCAAATAAGATAATAATTTTTACAGTATCATACAATATAATAGCATATCATACCTCATTACTAAACCATACTTCATATGATCTAAATAAAGTCTTAGTCTGATCGTGAATAATTAAGATCCGTGCTTTTTATAAATAGATGAATTATAGGTTAATGGATTCACTAGAAATATATAAAAATAAATAAAACTTAATGATAAATGATGTGACATAAAAAAATAAATCCTTTTAAGTAATCTCATAGCAAAAATAATATTTATCACAACCTAATTGAAAGAAGTATACTACTATATATAAAACAATTTCAATAATTTTTATACAATTTCAAAAATGAGTAAGAATCTCGAAATAATTAATTACTGTAGATAAAGCATAGCGTAAGTAGCCAGCATAAAATTTTCAGAAATTCTTGAACTCATTTAATAGAGAAAGTAAATTCAGATAGAGTAAAGATCGCTTTCATAGTAATTTGAGGCAGCAAATGCCAAAAAGACAAAAAATCCATAAATCTCAAGTTAAATTGTTGCAAAATAATATAACATTTTCAAATCAACGTTGAGTATATCAAATATTTTATCAAAAGCATCTGAACTAGTATTTTAAAATGTAACTGCAAGTCTAAAATCAACTTTAAGTAAAGAGGAACATCCAACTAGTGCCGAGCATGCCACCTATTACCATTTACAACCGGGTATAAATATTCCATTTGTACACGAATTTTATGCAATTTAACCAACTCATCTCCAACTTTTTTTTTACATAGACACAACGTCAAAGAAACTATTATTGACAGTCTAAAATAAAATCAGGAGACTATTCATCCTCTTATGTAGGGTTGGACCCGACCCGATCCGACCTATTTGGGTTGGGTCGGGTCAGGTAATCGGGTCGGGTACAATCCGACCAAATCCGATCATATTCGGATTGGGTCTCGAGTTTTAGAATTTAAAATCTGATGACCCGAGATCTGATCCGATGATCTGATTATTTATATTTTTTAAAGTATTTTTAAAATATTATATTAAAAAATATTTATTTTTAAAATTATTTTTTATTTTTTTAAAACTCATTTTACCTATACAGGTAAACTCGACTACCTGATCTGAACTAGGTCGAGTTGGGTTGGTTCGAATTTGAGAGGTGAAAAATGTTGAACTCGACCCAACCTGACCTGATTACACTTGGTTGGGTCGGATCGATTTTTTTTAAAATCCGACTCGACTTGACCGGTGAACAACCCTACTCTCATGTATAGTGAGTCTTATTTTTTCTTACAAGTGCTGCAAGCCAATTTGTCCCCTTCTTTTCTTGTCTTTCGATAAATTAAAACTTAATTTCTAAAAATTTACCTATCAAAATTCAAATGTCCTTAATAAGAGTACTAATAGACCAATGCGGACTCATAGTTCTATTATATGCATTAATTAGCTATAGTATTCGTGCTTTGCATAGTTAAAATATGAATTTAAAAATAAAAAATTTTAAAATTAAATTTATATTTTAATATATTATTATATAATCCGTGGTTTTAAAAATAAAAAGTTTGAAATTAAATTTTTATATTTTATCTATCGATTTTTTTTGATATTTTCATATTTTCTAACGGAATTTCAACTTAAAATTATATAATTTTAGATTGAAATCTAATTTTTAAAATTTTAGAGAAATAATTATTTTAAACTTAAATTGTAAATTAATTTTTAATTTAAATATAATTGAAAATTTAGAAATTAAGTGTACTTAATTGGAACTGAATCCTGGATTCGAAAAATTTCTAATTAATCATATATAAGTACGAAGGAAAAATAAAATTCAAAATTAAACATACATAATATAACATATACGATTTGAAAACTAAGCTGACATAATTAATTTGATTACAACCAAATAAAAATTAATAAAATTTAAAATTAAGCATGCATAATAAAGTTCGAAATTAAGATTTAATTTATTTTAAAAAAATTAAAATTTCATAAATAATTCTCAATATTTGTAATTAATTAAATTTAAAAAATTAAAAAATTAAGCAGGATTAATCGAAGAAAAAATAAAATTCATCATTAATAAAATTCAAAATTAATTTTAAAATTGTAATTAATTTGATTCAAAAATTTAAAAATTAAGCATGATTATTTAAAGGGAAAATAAAATTCACCATTAATAAAATTCAAAATTAATTTAATATAAAAATTAATTTTAAAAATTAAATAGGAGGGAAATTAAAGTTAAAAATTTAAAAATTAAGTATATAAAAATGAAAAAGTTATATAAAAACAAAGATAAACAATTGAGGGAGTGGGGAGAATTTAGACCGGAAAAATTTAATATTTTGGAATCTGATTAATCGTATAAAAGACCTCGACAATTTCCACAAAAAGAACATAATTATTAATAAGAAACGAAGCCTTAACGTATAACATATTAATGGTGTCTCTACAAACAGAAGCATAAGTAGCCGAATCAGAATTGGGATTAAACGGATCATCAATGTTAATTAGTTTTAATCCAATTAGATGGGAGATCGTTCCAAATATGACTAGATTTTTTAATCAAATTATTTTTCTTAGAAATACTATTATCCGCATAAGAAATAGTAAGATCAATGATCTTAGTAAACATATGAAAAATAAGAGGTATTGTAGCATTGAAAGTAACTTTATTTTGAGCCAACTGAATGAAATACAAGTATTTAAGTAAAGTGCTCTTAGGGCCCGTTTGGTTTGCTAAAAAATGGAGGACTGGATTGGACATCCGCCCATGTCCCCCGTTTGGTTTGCAAAAGAAGCTTCGGGACAAGGACTTCTCCTTGTCCGGGACAGGATTTCCACCCATTTTGGTGTACCGAGAAATTTCTCGGTACACCGAAATCGGGCGGAGGACAAAGGCTGCAATCGTCAAAATTACTCCTTCTTTTGATCGTAAAATCGTCGGATCGAGTCGAGGTGAATACCAAAGTTGTAAATTTTCGCGTGCTGAACGCGATGGTGGTGTCAGATTTTAGATTGGAAATCGTTTGGTATGATTTTTATATTTTTCGGTATTATCATATTGTTATACTTTTAGGTTAATTGAAAATTAGTTGAATACTTATTAGTTAAACTAAAACTTCTTATTGTATTATTAATTCTTTCTGAAAATAAACTATCATCGAGCAAATCGTCTATAATCCAAGTATTTCAATATGAACGAGACCCCTTGGAACGGTTTATAATAATTCCCAAATGATCTGTGCTATCTCACACTCAAGAGTAAATGGAATAAATTTTTGTGGCAACAGGCATACAAGACATAAATATCAAAATTGGACAACCTTTTTAAATGGTGGAGTTTCTTATGTACTATTGATTTTTTAAACAAAGTCATACTTTCGTAAACCTCATCGACAAAAGTTGACGAAATTTGTCGTATCATTGCCGTATAGGATTAATAAATTCATACTTCAACTATAAAATTTTAACTTTTAGATTCCCAATTTTGATTTTATAATAAATATATATTTCCTTCCGCCACGTTAATAGAAATATAAAATATAAAATATAATAAATATTTTTTTAAAAAATATAAAATGTGAATATAATAAGTATTTAAAAAATATATAAAACAATATATATTTAAAAATATAAAAATATAAAATAAAAAAGCAGTGTGATCACCAAAATAGCATATTGTTCAATATGCTATTTTGTTTGAAAAATATATTGAACCGGATCGGATTTCGATTTTCAATTTTTGATTTGGCTGCTACTGATTTTCAGTCACCCTAAATTAAATTTCTACAACCTTAATTAAATATCGAGGGGCATTTTGGGAAGACTAGAATATTTGTTATCAGATATCGTAATTTTTGGAACTAAGTTCTAGAATATGTAATTACCAAATTAAATCGAAGTTCCGATTTCGATAAATTGTTGTAAATCAATGATATATATAGAAGATTAACTGTATAGACATTTCCCACCATGTACCATCATTCATCTACTCACTAATATTTAACAATCAGAAATTTTAAATAAATAATTTACTATCTCTCCAAACACTAGTAAAAAATAGTTCAATTGCTACTAGTATTAGTGAGCGACTGCCATAGCTGTCGCTAACGACTACAACTTACCTAAGGCCTTAATTCAGAGCCATCGCTAATGATATACCATCTACGACGGTTGCGCGATGACCGCTACAACCGTCACCTATTACACAAACATGTGCGGCAGTTCAACGACGATGGCTCGAAGTCGATGCTGATAGGTAGAGAGCGCGGGTGCAACGCCAAATTAAAATACTTATCAGCGACAGTCATCGCGGTCATCGCGATCATCGCAAATAAGTCTTTTTATTTCATCCCGCGGTCGCGCCCTCCCCCCTTCCCTCTTTCCGTTCATCTCTCTTCTTCTCTGCGCTACCGCCAACCTTCGCCGTCGTTTCTCGCCGATCTCGCCGCTCACCGTCACCCGGCCACCGTCGACGTCTTCACTTGCATAGGTACGCCACCCCTCTCCCCTTATTTGGGGCTGAAACCTAGCAACAACTAGATGCAAATGATATATATATATATATATATATATATATATATATATATATATATATATATATATATATATATATATATTAATTTGATGGTTGATTAATTGTTGATGATTAAATATGTTAGTTTCTCATTAAATGTTGATTATATATAAATAATATTGATTAAATGTCAATTTTTGACTTAATGTTGATTAAATATGTTAATTACGAATTAATTGTTGATTGTACATTTAAATGTTGATTAGATGTTGATTAAATATGTTAATTTTTGAAATTTATATATTTACTAAAATTGATATATAAAAAAAGAAAAATACCTAAATATAGCATATTCTTTGACCTTTGTCTCAATTGTGGCATATACTTTCATTTGTCATTTGTATACATGTACGAAGATATTTGTTTCAATTATGGCTTGCCGTCTGATTTTCGTCAGACATTTCGTTAAGTTGACGACGTGGCATGTTGACTTTTTTAAAAAATAATTTTTTATTCAATTAACTTTGATTTCTATCTCAAAATTATTAAAGCTGAGCCCACTCTTTTTAATATTAAAAAGTGGATTTCTCTCTCTCTCTCTCTCTCTCTCTCTCTCTCTCTCTTCAATTGACGCCGACTGGATCCTGTCCTCCTCCTGCTCCTCCACCTCTGCCTCCGCCTCTGCCTCCTCCTCCTCTGACGCCGACGACGAGCGCTCCCGCTCCGGGAGTCGCCACCCCTCTTTGGTGCCCTCCCTCGACGTCTGGACCTCTGAGCGTTGCCTCCTTCTCCTCCAGCGCCTCTGCCTCGCGAGCGACCCTGCCCTCGCCCGCCTACCCCGCCCTTTCGCCACATTCTCTCTCCCCGCTCCAAATGCCCCTTCTTCCTCCCCCTCCTCCCCCGTAGCTACCGCTAGAAGGGTCTGATCCATATTCGACTGCTCGATAGACCCCTTCTCTGTAAATAAACCTCGGCCCCCTTCTCCGCCCGTACCAAAGCCTGAATCAGAGATCCACCAATCTTGCAACGTCACTCAAGCCGCCACTCATATCGAGATCTCGACCCTCCTCCTCCGGGAATCTCGAGGTTTCCAACTACGACAGAAGCAACATCGGCGACGGAGATCACCGAGAAGACAACAACGATGGCGCTGCTTGCAATGACATCAGGTGCTTGATCAAGAACATCGACAACGGGATGGAGTTCGTGGTAAAGGAATTCGGGGAGGATGGGATGTGGAATAAATTGAGGGAGCTGAGGTGGGAACTGGGTGGCAGCTAACGATGCATGAGTTTGAGATGTGCGTCAGATGGTCGCTTGTCGTTCGGGTTGCAGGTCGCTTCATAGTAGTCATGGCCTGCATCGCCTTCGACCGCAGCAATGACTCCTTCAGCGCCAGCTCGCTCAAGGCCTACCTTGCCGAGTTCATCTCCACCGTCCTCTTCGTCGCTAGTGTCGGCTCCGCCGTTGCTTATGGCCACGTGAACCCGGAGATGACCTTCGGGTTGGCTGCCTCTCCTCTTCGTCGCTGGCGTCGACTCTGCTGTTGCTTACAACCACGTGAACCCGGCGGTGACCTTCGGGTTGGATAGAGAGAGAGAGGTGGGACCCACTTTTTAATATTAAAAAGAGTGGGCCCAACTTTAATAATTTTGAGATGGAAATCAAAGGTAATTTTTTATACAGTCAGCATGCCACGTCGTCAACTTAACGGGCCGCTTGACGGAAATCAGACGACAGGTCATAATTGAAACAAATGTCTTAGTACATGTATACAAATGAGACAAATAAAAGTACATGCCACAATTGAGACAAAGGTCAAAATACATGCTATATTTAATCGAAATTTAATATATAACATGCAATATATTAAAAATATAGTTCCACTGTGGACGCCTGTCGTCGGTGTTGGGGGCCGACGTATGAATAAATTGAAATTAGTTCGTTAATATTTAGATTAATTGAAATCAACATGCAAGTTCGTATCGACCTGTCACATTTCGTATTGACGTGTGTTGTTCGTATCGATATATGGCTAAATCAAAATTAATCATAACTAGTGAGTTGATACATTTCACGTACATATCGTCGAGTCGGGTATGATTTTACAATACCTTAGATCCATTCGGGGGTTATATGTTCGTGTAAATGAAGTATATGATCTTTTATACGACGTACAACTCTTGAGTTGTCCTAATTGAATAGTTTGGGAACATAGTTATTTGTATTGCACTTAGTTTTTTCTTTTAGTCATTATTCATTCGTAAATTTTGGCTTGTGAATCTCGCTTGTTCTCCGATATGTGCCTAGATGATATGTGTATTCGGAGAATTGTAGAGAGATACTGTCGAAATTTAAAATGAATAACGCCTAAAAGAAATACTTAGTGCGATATGAATGACATGAATCCTGAATGGAATAGGATCATCCCACCTGAACTCATTAACCGATCAAGATTTTGTCATTGATCAACAGAATCAAGTCGGGTGATGAAAGTTGGATGTACCGACAATTTGATCGTGGAGCTACAACGAATGAGTTTCGAGTAGGCTGGCATATCTTATTTCTTAAATTTTGCCCATTCGAATCAAAAATTCGTTAGTGGGGATCGAATCCAATGTCTGTGCCGGAATTGCTCGAACAGAAGATTTTTAGATCGAAAAACTGTCACAATGCATCTATATAAAAAAGAATTTATACCAAGATATTATTGATGAACTTGTCATGGTGAGTCACATGATGTCAGGACGTCGAGCATTCATATCGTTCAAACTCATGGTGAATCTTCTAGTACCGTTGTTTTTTCATCCAATCCATCTAATCCTTATAGAATAATGATACTTGATAGTTTTGGCGATAAATTCCATTTGAATAATAATGTCGACTCAGTTATTGAGACGTTAGTGCCAGATACTATAATATTTGATGTCACAGAAGAACAACCCACGAGAGAGATTGAATTACCAAATAAAGAGACTGCAGAATTTTATGAGTTGTTGAAAGCTTCCAATGAACCTTTGTATGAGAATTGTGATGAATACACTATACTATCGACAATGACATAACTCATGAGCATTAAGTCTGATTGTAATATCAACACAGTTGTGTTTGGTCGACTTGCGAGCTTTATCCATCGAGCGTTACCTAAAGATAACAAATTAGAGTAAATTTTTTATAAGACAAAAAAAGTTAATGAAAAAACTAGGACTTGTGTACGAAAAAATACATGTGTGCCCAAACAACTACATTTTATATTATAAAAAAATTCACAATTGGATGAATATCCGGTATGCCAACATCCTCGTTAAAAGAAGAGTACATCATTCTGACTAGAAAAATATTTCATTTAAGGTGCTATGATATTTTCCATTGACACTGAGACTACAAAGATTATTCATATCGGAGAAGATTGCTCCATACATGAGTTGACATGTAATTAAGAAATCGTGATGATATATTTATTACTGATTCGTTTGACAATGGAACATGGAAACATATGAATATATGTTATCATTCAGTTGGCAGGGACACAAGAAATGTGAGATTGAGATTGTGCACTGATGATTTCAATCTGTTTGGTCATTCGTTAACTCTTTATTCAGTTTGACCAGTGTTATTAACAGTTTACAATTTCCTGCCATCAATGTGTATAAAAGATGAAATTATCTTTCGATGATTATTCGTGGTCCTAGGGGTTCGCGAAAAGAAATTGACGTGTTTAATTATTCGATCCCTAATTGATAAATTGAAAATATTATGGAATGAGAGAACTATCATTTATGATTGTCATCGAAAGCAACTATTACTAATAAAAAAAATTGGACGAATATGAAAAAAATGATATAGTATATTAAAACAAAATTAGCATTGCAAGACTTTTTTTTCCCAAGATGTTGTAAGATGAATTACGGGACTAAGACAAAATGATTTCAAATTAAATCCGTTGTGACCTAATTTCAAATATTCAAATCAAATTTACTTTGAAGATTTATATTTAAAAAAGAAGAAGTCAAATTCATCACCGTGGAATCATATTTGTGCATCTCGTGTAGGATTCATAATAGCCATTCTTATACGTAAGACTAGGGTCTAGTTTGATTGACATGAGAAGTAGAGGTGAAAATATGTCAGGTTAAGCTTTCGCCTTAACAGGCTAGATCTGTATAGTAAAAAATTGGCCTAGGCCTAACCTGTGACTTGTTATTGGCTTAAATTTTGGCCTGAGTCTGAGCCTGGCCTGACCTGATCTGTGGCCTATTTATGAAGCCTACTCCCAATATAAAATATATTTATAAAATCTATTTCTAATATAAAACTTATTTATAATAATATTATATATTTATATATACACCACCTTAATCGGTCCAGGTCGGCCTGTCAAGCTGAATAGACTTTAAATTGAGCCTAAGTCTGGCCTGATAAAGAAAACAAGTATATTTCAAAGCGCGAGCTTGATTTTTTTTAAATAGGCCAGGCCATGCCACTGGTCCCTAGCAGGCCCCTAACGTATTTTCACTCATAATGGGAAGTAACTTTATGTAGAAAATTATAATTCACATGAATCAATTTCTCATGTGTGTTTATCGGGATGTATCTAAAAAGTATTTGGTTAACAAGAAGTTAATTAATATGAAGTATATAATATAATTTTTTTCATATATAATTAATATAATATATACTTTATTATATAGAAAAATAATTTTTATTTATAATTAATATAAAAAATTACATATTTTACTAAAACAATTAAATTAAAATAAATATGGGAAGAATTCAAGAACTATCTAATCTCATAATGTTGACAATATAAATTATAAATTTCACATTGAATGCAAATGCGAGGCCAATATTAATTTTTTTCTTTCAAATACAATGCATAAAGTGTAACTTACCTAGGGCTCCTAAGTAAGTTACTTCTTGTGTTTTGCAAGAAGTTGCATTTATTGAGAAAGTTTTACTTCTGGCAAAAGGTAAAAAATATGTCAATTAAATAAGATATCTTTTGACTACTTATTGGAAAGTATATTTTATTGTAGGAAATTATATCAATCAAATGAGGCTTAGGATTCATAATAGTCATTCTTACATGTAAGACGACTAAAAGTAATTTTCACTTTTCATACATATGATCAGGCAAGTAGTTTTGTTTTTGTTAATTTCAATTTTAAACAACCAATACAATTAAGATATCGAGTTCACTTAACTGGTTGACCTATTAGTAGTACAGTAATTAAATATGAAGATGTATTGCTAATTGGTCATGTGTTTGATCTTTGGTTATAATATTTCACGCACATGTACATTTTGTAATGCACTGTATATTCTCCTATTTATATACATTTTATAATTGTTATATTATAAAACTATTTTTTATAAAATAAATAAATAAATTACTTAACCCTATAAAAGCCTACATCGTCCCCTCCGCAATTTTTTCTCCACGCAAATGGCGATGTATTTCAAATTGGTCCCGCCACCCACACTACCGTTTTTGACAACATGTGCAACAATTCACTACGTAAATGCAAAATGAACCAAAAAAGAATATTGATTGATTGACGTATCAACCACTAGGACGCACACGATAAAAACCTGGTCTTCTTTTTGACTTGCAACCTCCGTATATCTAGTGACACATCATTTTTGGCAATTACTCCACCCTGTCACTGTCACTATTTCTTCCTAAAAATCGGAAATTTCTACATTATCCTAAGGACAAAATTACCTTGAATATATGGTAAATATATTTACATTTTGAGATAAAAAAGAATATAAAACAAAATGCCAAAGTGATAAAGCTAAAAATGTGGCGTTTAATCGTTTATCATGTCAAATTGGTTACGGTATTCTTATTTTATTTTTAACTCGGACGTTTGAATCGATCGTGGCTTAACATCCTCAACTAATCAACTGATTTAAACCTAACACGGTTATAGCACTGCTAAGCGCTAACATTTTTTTCCGTATTGAACCTTAATTATATGGGGTGGGCCATATCTGGTCCGTTAATTCTCGATTCAGCGACGGTTTGGACGGTGTTGATCGCACTGGGAGGCCTCACATTGTTCACGTTTCTTTAGGCCCGAAAGTTAAAGGCCGAGCACGATTGGGCCTACTGACCTGGCTAAGATTAACATTCTTCCTCCACACGCTGTCCGTCCACGATGGCAAACGTGATCGGGACCACTTGTTTCGACGAGTTGAAATCCTGATGCTGCACAGGATCCGACGTCCTAAACTGAGGCGATAATTGGGAAAGCATCGTCACTGGTTCTGGACGGCCACCTGCTAAACGAGTTGCCGGAGCTCTATAAATACCCGGCTCGCCGTGTGTCCATCATCTTTCTTCTTCGTTGAGATCAACCCAAAGATATACTTCCCTCTCACTCAGCTTCTCTTGCCGAGCTCCCGACCCAGAACCCTAATCCGTTCTTCCGTCTCCTCCTTGACTCCCACAACATTCCCTCCTACGAACTCCGCGTGCTTCGATTTCCTTTCCACTAGGGCGCCTCAGTGATCCCCCAAGCCGATGGAGTTGCTCCGTATCACTTCACGGTTCAATCTCGCGCCCAATTGCGACCTCCCCTGGGACAAATGTGGGAGGTTTCGTGGGTGCGTGAGAGGAAGGCGTGATCCCGTAGGCACTTTGGCAATCCTGAAGGTGTCCGGGGATTCAAGGAGATTGGAGTCGTTGGTGGGCAATGCCACTGCTCGGAGAGCTGCCGAGGTGGACACAGTGGTCATCGAGAGCCCCGGGGTGTCTTCGCTCGAAGTGCTCGCCGGGAGCCCCGCGCCGCTTGGTGCTACGGCTTGCGATGGTGGCGTTAATTTCGCTATTTACTCCAGTAAAGCCACCGCGGCGGCTCTGTGCCTTTTCACGATCGCCGACCTGACAGCTGTAAGCTCCGATCCTTACATTGATAGGCTGTTTCTCGTGGAGTTCGGATCAGATTATCGATTTTGCATTTAGCTTGATCTAAAAGTTCACCATTTTTTTCAGATAGCAAAATTGTCTGATTATATTTTTTTTGCAACTTTAACGCATGCAAGCTACGGTGTAAAGAAGTGTTGTTAACAATTGAGTGATGTAGCATGTTGACTCGAGTGTCAACTGATAATTCGCTCCAAGTATTCTTCCTCTGTTTCATTCTGGGTTTAACACTAGTTAGAGCTCATCCATTTGGATTTTCGAGGCATGCGATGCTATCTCCACATCTTTACCTTCTCCTTAAAATAGCACTATTATCATTATTTTTATTATTATCTTCAGACAATATTAAACTGGCCTAATTTATAAATACAATAGTTCTAAACATTTACTAGTATGAAGCAAAAGATGGAATCCTTTTTGATGCCAAGTAGTTCATTTTCCCCTTTGTTTATTTGGTGAGACAGATGCACTGGATGGATAACGGGATAAGTCAAGTATGTGATACAACTTCTTTTCCTCTCTCTATGCAGAATAAAGTGACAGAGGAAGTTGTGCTTGACCCATCAGTCAACAAGACTGGAAACATTTGGCATGTTTTTCTTCGAGGAGAACTTGATGATATGGTGTATGGATACAAGCTTGATGGGAAGTTTTCTCCTCGTGAAGGACAATACTTTGATTATTCCCGGATTTTGTTGGATCCTTATGCTAAGGTTTATTTTCTTTACAATCATGTATTATGAATTTTCTGTTATTCCCATGTTATATTATTGGGATTTTTCTCAGTCCTAGAGATTGGTTTGACTACTCATCTCAGTTGTAATTGAGATGTCTCATTTTATCTTCCCGATCACTTTAGGCAGTAATAAGCAGAGGAGAATATGGTGTTCTAGGACCTGGAGAAGATTGTTGGCCCCAGATGACAGGCATGATACCAATTTCCAGTAATGAAGTATGTATTACAGTGCTAATATAAAATTTGATGTAGTCTCTGTGAATGCTTTCATTCACATATCCGTAAACTTCTACAATGCCTTTGTTTTTCTCTCTATCGTTACTTCTTTTCCACAGAATTCCAGAAAACAAATGACAAATGTCTTTTGGGGCATAAGATAACTTTTGTAGGAAATCCACCATCCTTTTTAATGATTCCAAAACTCAAGAAACTGCTATGCTTAGTTAAAGGATTAGAATCATCCATGGCCTACCTAAAAGATGACAACCAAGATACACAAGATGGTATGACTAAAGAAATGTGTCTTCATACATCATTTCAGTTGTTCTCTAAAAGGACCAGGGAAATTATGTACTTATTTCTTTTATTATTCTATATAATTAGCTATTCTTTTAACCATAGATATATTGCTAAAGTAGGCATAACCAACAACTTTCATGATGCTGAAAGCTACAATGACCAACCCTTAAGCTAAATTTTACTAAATTTGTGCTTCCAGATGGACAATCTAACAAAAATATCTTGACATTTGTGGTGGTTAAGATGATTAATGTAAGAGATACATGGGGTGTTTGTTATATCTATATATATTTATTGGTTCTCATATAAAACTGATAAATATATTGCTTTTTCATCTTACCAAAGAGAAATGAGGCAAATTAGGATGAAGTGCTAATGTTAAATTGCTGTGTCAAGTGGATTTCAAGAAGTCGTAGTGTCAACTCTTTGAATCAGCCTCAAAATCATAACGTTGTTTAATCAAATTTATTATTATTTATTTCTTGAACCTCGAGTAATTTAAGGACTTTGATTGTTTTAGCATAATTGAAATTTACTATATCATAATATGCAGATTTATCATATTCTTTCTTTCCTGATTCTAAGCACCATTGATTGAATTTGCCTTTTCTTTTTTCAGTTTGATTGGGAGGGAGATTTACCTCTGCAGTACCATCAAAAGGACCTTGTTGTTTATGAAATGCATGTGCGTGGGTTTACAAAGCATGAATCTAGTGGGACAGATTCTCCTGGAACCTATCTTAGTGTAATAAAGAAACTTGATCATTTGAAGGTATGTAATCCATTATAGTTAGTATTAAGGTTTTAGTATTTGTGTCAGCTGCTCTATACCTTCTTCTGGCATATGTTAAGTGTTTAAGAATATAAATGTATAGATTGGTATTTTTCCTAACAACTTAAGCTTTTAGGAAAGTTGGTCATCCAATCTTATTTAACATGGTATCAGAGCGGAGGTCCTCAGTTCGAATCCTCCTAGGGTCAATGTTAAAAAAATATATATCCCACCTCAATTAAGTCAATCCACTTGTTGGGCTTGAGTCAGTCTCATCAAGTTCACATGCCCACAAGTGAGGTGTTAAGAATATAAATGTATAGATTGGTCTCTTTCCTAAAAGCTTAACTTTCCTAACAGCTTAAGCTCTTAGGAAAGTTGGTCATCCAATCAAATTTAACATTAAGGTTAATTTTAGGCGAAACATATGCGTACATAATTTTATCGAATTCTAAAATGACACCTCAGTATATATATATATATATATATATATATATATATAAGAAGATAAGTACTTGATAGTGATTTTTGGTTCCATATTTTGTTACTTGCCTTCATTAACAATTACTAACTTCTCATGGAACCAGTATTCTTGTATTGTAAATTATTCATATCTGGGAATAAACTATTTAGTTTTGTTGAATCTTCTGAACTTTACATTCTAATGCATCCCAACAAGACCTTTTTTACAAGACTTTATTTTTGGCCACTATTTAAGATTAAGTATAACTTAATACCTGCCAAGAATAATTCTCCCTCTATAGTGCATAAGAAGTCTTTATTTGTACTATTATCTTAAAAAAAAGCAGAAGTTAATAAAAAACTTGGTTAGGAAAACCTTGTAAATCTACATTTGTGCGATGCAATTTTAAATTTGACATTGTCGGCGAGTCATGTTATTTGAAGTGTGACCAGATATGATGATATCTTCCAAATCTACTTTCTGGTTAGCTAATCACTGTAATCATGACAGGAACTGGGAGTCAACTGTATAGAGTTAATGCCAATTCACGAGTTCAATGAACTGGAGTACTTCGGCTACAATTCTGTTCTTGGTGAGAATAAGTATGTCAACTTGACAGTAGTAAGTTTATAAGTAGTGTACTGTCTAAGCAAACAGTTATACTATAGTGTTCTCTTGTAAATCATCTTACTCTTCAAGATGTTCCATTCCCTGCTAAATTGTGGGTTAGTTATCTTTTTCTGATAGTACCCTACTTTGGTAAACAAAAATGAGGGTCATGATTAAATGCTTTTATATCAGATCCTGATGGTTGGTTTAATAAGCTCAAATATGCATTTGAAATCATACTGGTCTTTGTAGTGTGGCTTTTTTAAAATTTCACTCATGCTGCTCTTCTGAAATTATGTATCTTTGATATATTTGGTTGCTTCTGAAATTAAACTGAACATTCTTAACTATGTATGTTTTTCGTAGAGTCTACTTATTAGAAAAAATTTCGAATGGGTGAACTGCTATATTTTGAAGTGCCTTATTCCTAGTTTTTCTTTCCTAAAGGATTTGAATAACTTCTTATCTGCTATAATGTTTCCATCTTATGAGCATTCACATCGTTTGATTTACTATCCCCTATTACCTCAGGCTGAATTTCTGGGGTTACTCTACCATCAACTACTTTTCGCCAATGATAAGATATTCATCAGTTGGTATTGCTAACTGTGGCCGTGATGCAATAAATGAATTCAAGACTCTTGTCAAAGAAGCGCATAAGCGAGGAATTGAGGTAACCAGGAGATTAGTACGCAGTTTAGTTAAGTCCTGCTTGATCCAATCCTCTAATTCACTGTGGTTTAGGTACTATTGGATGTTGTTTTCAATCATACAGCAGAAGGCAATGAGAATGGTCCTATATTTTCATTTAGGGGCATTGATAACAGCACATATTATACGCTTGCACCAAAGGTTAGCTAATTATGTCAATTTGTATTTTCTTGTAATGAAGACTTGTGGAATGGATCCTTTTGAAGAAATATTCTGAACAAATCAATATATCATAAATTTTTCAGCAAATTACTAGTTTGTTTTTATGACATTGTGTATTTCCTCCAACTATTCCCTTTGACAGGGTGAGTTCTACAACTATTCAGGCTGTGGTAACACCTTCAACTGTAATCATCCAGTGGTTCGACAGTTCATAGTTGATTGTTTAAGGTATACATTGCGATATATGCTGTGTCAAACTCCATAGTTTATATTATGTATGTACTATGGTTTTTCCTCTAATAGTCAGTGTTTATCATACAAAAGAAGCAATGCTAAAAGTTATGGGAATTCTGCTACAATCGCCAATGCATTTCTTTTGTGTTCTCCAGATTTTTTCTCACTCTAATTGATATGACTAATAATATTGAAATACCTGTCATTTTTCACTTTCATTTGGTCTTTGCGGTCTCTAATTTTTTAGTATTTCCTGCTTCCATAATTTCATATTTTTTAATTATCCTTTGAGGTGTTACTAGCTATTAATTTCTTCTGCTACATAAGCTACATTATACAATTTCTTCGCGCATTTTCTTAAATAATATAAGGTTATAAATCATTTGTGATAAGGTTCTGTCGGTTAAATTCTTCATCAGTTTAAACTTTTATTTTTCATTCAAAGGTTGAATTTCTAGTAGCTTTCCTGAATCCTGGTGATGGTTAATCTCTCTGGTAACCTCACATATATTGATATATATACCAAAATTATAGGCTGCATTGATCTTTATTAGAATTTTGATTATTAGATCATACTGTTCTCAAAATCAAGCAGAAAGGTATTAGATCATGCGTTTGATATAGACAGTTTCTCTCTTTGTAGATGAAGCTAATAAACTTAGAACACATAAGGTAGCAGGTAGAATTTATTTTCCTCTTTGACCATCTCTGAAGTGGTAATTTGTACTTTTTTGTTGCTCCTACATCCTGCAACTTGAGATTTACATTGTCTCTCCTTTATAGATATTGGGTAACAGAAATGCATGTTGATGGATTTCGCTTTGATCTTGCATCTATCATGACCAGGAGTTCCAGGTTGATCTCTTTGCTCACTAACCTTCAACACATTTTAAATATCGTCCCTTTGTTTACAATTGTCCTTTTCTTGAAGTTTATGGGATCCAATGAATGTATATGGAAATACCATAGACGGCGATATGGTAACAACTGGAAGCCCCCTTGCTAATCCTCCACTCATTGAAATGATTAGCAATGATCCAATTCTTTGCAAAGTCAAGGTATTTAACTGCTCAATTGCTTTGAGAGCAATCACCAAAGTTGAATTAATGGCGCTACTAAGTGCTAATTAAAGTTTGGGCTTTCTTATGGTCACTTGGAATGCAAGCAAAACTTTAGTTTTATTTATTCGTTTGAGAAAGTCACTATGGCATTTCCTTCATGTTATGTTCCTATATATTTAGTCATTTAGACTATTTATCTTGCAGTTTACTAGATTGATGTTTACAAGCATTTTGTTTTTAATTTTTCTGTAAATAGTTGATTGCTGAAGCATGGGATGCTGGAGGCCTTTATCAAGTTGGCTCCTTTCCACATTGGGGTATTTGGTCAGAGTGGAATGGCAAGGTTAGTTCTTTTTAGTATTGATTCCATGATGAAGTGCTTCTGAATTGTGTTAAAGAAAAAATTCAAACAAACAATGCTGTAATAGTTAAAAAATATTAAAATAAATATTTCATTGATAGATGATTAAAGTAACAATTATATATTATATAGGCTAACCATACCAACTACCTAAGGAAACACCCTAGTGGTAACGCCAAAGAAAGCAAGTACTACTTAATGATTTTCTCTATTCATATTATTCATTAGCTAATACTCTTAATAGTAATTATTTCAAAAAATTTATTGCTATAGACTAATAATTGAACTCATTGAGAACTGCTAAGCAATGGGTTTCTGAAAATAGCTAAGGATTTATTTCTCTGAATGAAGAAGCTGGGATCATTTTTTTACTTTAAGTAAGCATCAAATGCAAGTCACGTGATGAAAAATGAGATGAGTGAACACTAGTGTAATTGCTTAAGACAGCATTTTACTTAAATGTAATTGACCTCAGGCATACTGAATAAGTGAATTTCAACCTAGTTGAACAACTAACAGGGTTGTAGTGTCCTGCAAGAGCCTTTTTTGTAGTATGTTCCAACTTTGGAGATATTAGTTGGACGTGGCTTCTACATGCATGTCTTGGTGTTCAGCCTGATGCATCACATTGATACAAAGTGGTTATGCATACTTAAGGCACAATTGCATCTACCCTATCTTGATACCGTAACACATGTTTGCTGTTACTGATATCCAGAATGTGTGACCATTTTGTTGTCCTCTTTTACTACTTTTATGGATATTAACATCTACTTCCATGCAATTTTTCAGTATCGTGATACAGCGAGGCAATTCATCAAAGGCACAGATGGATTTTCTGGAGCTTTTGCTCAATGTCTCTGTGGGAGCCCAAATTTATATCAGGTAAATGTTCGGTTTTATGTACAGAACCTTTCCTTCTCTGACAAATTTCAAATATCTAGTATTGGTTATATTTTATTTAGTACATTCAGATGAGTTTCCTTTTAAGTTTTCTGCTTCAAATTAAGTTGTTTAAAGATTTTAAGTTCTTAGTTTCTAACTGCAAGTGTATTCTCAAGTTTGAGTTGCATTCTTTGTTGATATTTTGGATCAGGAAGGGGGAAGAAAACCTTGGCATAGCATAAACTTCATCTGTGCACATGATGGGTTTACTTTGGCTGATCTGGTAACATACAATAACAAGTACAATATGTCAAATGGTGAAGATAACAGAGATGGGGAGAATCATAATCTTAGCTGGAACTGTGGTGAGGTATACTTGGCTTTGTTTTTATAACTTATCATTCAGTATTATTTCAGCCCTAACTCCTACATTTCCACTCTGCAGGAGGGGGAGTTTGTAAGCATAGCCGTAAGGAGATTAAGGAAAAGGCAAATGCGAAATTTCTTCGTTTGCCTCATGGTTTCTCAAGTAAGTACTAGTAATGGTTTATTGTTGATCTTATATTTCAGAATTTCGGTTAGACTCTTTGCATTTTGCAATCAAGTTGAATTTAGTCTCTTTTCAATCTGAACCTGAATTTTGATTGTTACGAGCTATTACTTCTTGTCAACATTTTGACAAACGAATTCAATGATTCTGTGTTTTTGATCTCCCAGAGAGTCAGTTTAAATCTTAAGCCCAGATTATCTTATTCCAAATTGTTTAACTATCAACTCACTCGTCTCATTTTTTTTGTCATAAAGTAACAAATTTTAAGATCCATTATCCCTACTTAGCACCAAAAACTTTTATTGCTGCAGGGGGTTCCCATGATTTACATGGGTGATGAGTATGGTCATACAAAAGGAGGCAATAACAATACCTACTGCCATGACAATTATGTTAGCATCACACTCTCTTTCATTTAATTCTTTTGTTATTAACTTAAAAATGTAATGCACGAGTTTCATGTGCTGCAGATAAACTATTTCCGTTGGGATAGGAAGCAGGAGTCCTCATCAGATTTCTACCGTTTCTGTTGTCTCATGACTAAGTTCCGCCAGTAAACACATCCTCCTTTGAGAACCTCTTTTGCAAATCTTGATCAAAGCATTAGTCCATAATAAGAAACTTGATCTTATGTTTTCTTAAACCACTGCAGCGAATGTGAATCACTTGGTCTGGTCGATTTCCCAACAGCTGATCGACTCCAGTGGCATGGTCACCAGCCTGGGAAGCCTGACTGGTCGGAGACCAGCAGATTCATTGCTTTCTCTATGGTATGCACCTCTATCAGTTCTCTACCTGAACTGACATGTAATGACAAACAATGCTCTAAATTAGTTCTTTATTGTCTAATGAGCAGAGTGACTTGGTGAAGGGAGAAATCTATGTGGCCTTCAACACAAGCCATCTACCAGTTATGATTAGTCTACCTAAACGCCCAGGATATCGGTGGGAGCCCCTGGTCGACACAAGTAAAACAGCACCCTACGACTTCCTCTCCGATGACCTTCCGGACAGAGCCGTGGCCATCAAACAATATGCCCATTTCTTAGATTCCAACCTCTATCCAATGCTTAGCTACTCCTCTATAGTATTAATACGCCAACCTGATGCTTGAACATTTCAGCATCATTTTTCATAAAAGGAAGAAATATTATTAGTTCCCATACTATGCGGTTCATAGGAGCAACATAAAGTACTCAAATGCATGTAGAAACTAACTGTATACGCAATATGTTGTATATAGTATGCTGACAATGATAAGCGATCAGGTCATGCATTGGTGAAGCAGAAACTTACTAATGGACATTACAACCCGGCATCTGGTCCAACACACTGTAGGTAGCGTTTTGCTAATAGAAGTGTCACACTCAACTATATATCACATCACATGCATTATAGCGCAGATTGTCATGGAGGGTATTGAAAAAATGAGCATTTTTTTAAAATCATAATATGAATCACAGGGGAAAAAAATAGATTCATAATAAGGATTTGAAATTTTTTAAATTCATATTTTTTTTCTCAAAATTCTCGAAATGTCATTGAGTTCGGTCTAGTATTTTAGTTTCATATTTTTACAAATCTGGAACCTAATATATTCTAAAAAAATACTAGATTATCAATAATATACACAATAAACTCATTAAAAATATTGTATATATCGTAATCATCGTTATAGTTATCAAAAAATGATGAATGGATCTTATTTGTTTTAGTTTCATATTTTTAGAAATTTTGGAATTTGCTATTTTTCAGACTTTTACAAAAGTCTAGAACCGAATATCAGATCGTATTCGAGGGTATTTCAAGAATTTTGAAATTTTTTTTATGAATTTGGAAATTTATAGATTCTTATTATGGATCCGATGATTTTTTTGATCCATATTATAATTTTGAAAAATTGCTAAAAAAAAATTGCCCCATGATTTAAAAAATATCATGGTTAGGGCTCATTTAAGGATAGTGTAAGATTGAAGTGTCATATTTTCTAATACTATGAAACAATGGAGTCTGCCCTCTACTATCCTCAAAAAAAGGACCACGTGAAGATATCGTAGCACCAACCTTCCAAATATGAAATGGTTTAAATTATTTAAATAATTTTGCTTTGAGATTTGTACATATTTATTTTCACTTATTCAAGTTGTGAATTTTATTTCATTTATTTTTTGATGATTTTATTATGCATTTTTAAGTTTAAATGATCTTAAATAATTTCACGGAACTATTTAAATGGCTAATGGTTTATGTAATTTTGGTATTTTTGCATGAAGTCGTAGTATGGACAATATTTAAACTTGGTACACATATTTAGATTCACCTATGATATGCTTTCACGTAGCTAGATTTAAAAATTCATGTAAAATAAAAAGGTTGACGCTTAGCTGATATCATGAAATTGGATGTTGTTTTGTTGGCTACACTATCACGTCAGCCATTAACATTAACATATATCTACATGCGAGATATAATTGATATGAATTTAAAAATTTGAGATATATTAGATATAAATAAAAAGTTGAAATAAATTTATTAATTAGTTTATAATTTGAGATATATTCATTAATTTCTTAAATTGAAAGGTCGAGAGCAAAGGGTTACAAACTACTCATAAAGATACGATAATTAGTAGTTGCACGGAAATTGTGGGATACTTCAGATTTGCACCGAACCAACTAGGCCAGCTTGTGCCTCCCACTGTGATCCCCGTCTGCCGACGTTCCTCGCCTGCCAAGCTCGTTAGCTAAGTTTGCTTCCATTCTTTCACAAGTATAAATAGGGGGATTCTCTCCCCTTGCAGGTGCATAAATGAGGAGAAAAATTCACAATAAAGAGAGGGTATCGGATGAGATTCCAGAGGCTTTAAGAGAGTGCAAAAAGCCAAAGGCTTTAAGGAGATTTTCTCTTATTCCCTAGAAGGTTGTTCTGTTTCCAAATGATGTACTTAGGATTGAGGAGGCCCTAATCATATATATTTAGGCCTCTTTCTATTAGTAAAGTTGATCCCCTCCCCCACCACCCGTGGAGTAGGAACGGCACACTAACCATATAAATCTTTCATTCCTTTGTGTTTGCCCTTTTTCTTTACTGTTCCACTTTTCTTATTTTCGACTTGGTTCTTGGCAGGAAACTTTATCAACCCCGTCTGCAATGTTAAACAATGGATGCAAAAAGTTCAAATATGAACAATGTTAAACAGCTCCTCTTCTCTTTTCAACATAGACTACGTCTTGTCTGGTACAAATATGAACACCTCCAGCTAATCAAGAAGACTAAAATCGGGAAGCAGATCATGGTTGATTCAACCTGATAATGTTTTTAATATTGAAAAGGGAAATGATAAATGAGTACAACTTCTGAGTGTAGACGGTCATAGCTGGCCATCAGAATAGTCTGGGAAGGTGATACACTTGAAAACTTTGCATTTTGAACACAACAGATAGCCAACCTGAAAGATGACAAGGTGCAAATTATCTGGTTATTTATAATGTAATTTGATATGACCTTTCAATTAAATGAATACTTCAAAAAACTTACAGCTTTGCAAGTAGGGCAACGGCGATAAATTCGATTGTTCTCAGCCCTCACATTGTTCTTCTTGCCCTCACAGAAGTCGCACAGCAACCATCCTCTGCCATTGCATGGTTCGCAGAGAATTCCAAGCTCCTAATCGATCCAGAACAAACAGCTTTATGACTAGTACTAGAGGATGATGCCTTTGTTCACAGAGTTCAGTCAAATAAACATCAGAGGTCTAATTACGATCATTTCAGTTTCAGTAGCTCAAGAATTCACCAAATCAACTCAAAATTAAAACAAGAGGAAGATGAACAAAGAACAAGGAGAATAACAGCATAGAAAGAGGAACAAGAAATAATTGGCAGGTAAATGGATATTACTCTTTTCCAGTTTCTTTCTCTGCTTTGCCTAATTAAGCAGAACTCCATCTGAATTCCAACACCCTAATTGTTCAACAACTAAGCTAAAGTAGTTAATTCGATGAATAAAATGAACCAAAAAAAAAAAGGAAGAGAAAAGAGCTGACCCCTTCCTCATCCCCCATCAGTTGTTCTTGTTGGGTTTCGGAGCTTTGTTCTAATGGGGTGCAATTTATGGGGACCAAGCCTGACATCTTCATCTTCTTCTTCCTCAATGCCACAGCAACTGCAACGGAGACCGACGACGAATCCAACGAAGAGGAGCACCCCAGCAAACGGTGAAGATGCAACAATCTGCTTGGCGTGCAAACTGCCATCGCTTCTCTCTAATCTCTCTCTCTCTCTCTCTCTCTCTGGATGATGTTGGGGAGAGAAGCAAACTGCAGAGAGCGAAGGAGATCGTATGGGCCAAGTTCATCCACTAGAAATCTCAATCCCCTCACCTCAATCCAACGGCCGACGTCCCATCTTGAGCTACAATACCTGCCCATCCGAAGGTTCAAATCGAACGACTTTATTATATAGGAAAGCAAGCTTGCGCCGTAAAAATATTACTAGTTAACGAAACTTACATATCCGTAAGTAAACGTATTTTGGCCGAAATAAATATATGTATTGGACTTTCTTTCTTTGCCTTAAAAAACATAATATTTCTTAAGTGTCCTAACAAATATATTAATTTAGTATAAATGTCACGGTAGTTTCCCTCAAACTTAAACTAAAATTATCTAATCATGAGCAGAAACGGTCTAAAAGATACTGTGATACGATGAAATCTTAAGATGAGATTTTTTGGACCTAATGGGACGGGTCGCCCTTGAACTGTTGATCTTAATTGAAGATTTGCGTGTATAATCGCTCATTGATTTTTTTTTCTTTTGCCAATTGATGAAAATAATAATATGTTAAAATTTAAATATCTATTTAATTTGTTTGACAAGAAGATGCATGCATGCGTTTGTTTTGCCTAATTAATTTTAATTGGTAGTTAATTTTTAATTAATCAAGAGAAAGTTTTTTGATAAAATTAATTAAGAAAATTAATTAGGATTATTTTTTTGTTGATAGAGAGAGTAATAAAGTATTATAAAAAATGAGTTGATCGAGAGAAAATATAAGAAAGTAAAAAATTGATAAAGTAATAATGAACTAATTAATGAAAATAAGAGGAAGATGATTATTAAAAATTAAATAATTTATTTAAGATTTTAATTTATAATAAAATAAATATAATATTAGTAATAAGCCTAAGTTGTTAGAGGCCTATAAATTTTGGGGGCCTACGTGAGTACCACTTACTAATGATCATTTAAAATAATTTAAATATTATACTTATCAATACATATATAAGTAAGATTCAAATTACCATATATGGCATATTCACAATCAAGTTCTGCTCACGTGATAAATTTAGATATTTTTTTTCAAAATTTTATTTATTTACACCTCTTGTCCTCTCTTTCTTGTAATTATAAACGAAAAGTGCAACGTAAATCCTATAAATTTTAAATTTTTGGGACTTCAATTTTATAAATTTTATTTTGGTACAGTCATATATATTTGCTCCATAACACAGATTTGGTCATATTCGTGACGGTCCGTTAACTCTTCGTTCACATAGATATAACATCATCCATACATGTTGAAAGATTTGATCATATATATAAAAAAATTATTTAAGAATTTTCATCATATATATATGTTTGCTCTGTAGTACAAATTTGGTTATACTCGTAATGATTCGTTAATATAACTCTCCGAATACGAAAAAATAAACGACGTTATGTTCATATAGACAGAGTTAACAGATCATCACAGATAGGACTAAATATGTGCTACAGAACAAATATATATGACCGAAAATATTAAAATAAAATTTATATAACTAAAATCTAAAAAAATTCAAATTTATAAGACTTCAGCACTTGTCCCAAATTTAAAATATCTAAAACTAATTTAATTTTGTAAGTAACCATAGATTTTAATTAATAGCTATTCTCTCTACACCCATAATATCTCTCTATTCTCTCTATCTCTTAATAACTACACTCATGTCCTCTTCCTCTCTCTC
The DNA here is from genome assembly GCA_034359265.1 of Canna indica. Taxonomy (NCBI): domain Eukaryota; kingdom Viridiplantae; phylum Streptophyta; class Magnoliopsida; order Zingiberales; family Cannaceae; genus Canna; species Canna indica. The sequence goes on from CP136898.1 coordinate 14,953,603, forward strand.
CCTCTCTCTTGATTACTATTTTTTTTCTCTTAATAACTACACACGTGTCTTTTCTCTCTCCCTTTCCTCTTTCATGTTTCAATCTCTCTCTTTGGTCCCACTCAGGGTTATATTCCTATATGGGCGTTTGATATATAACAATCTATTTATATTATTGGTAATATAATTTTTAAATTTTTAATGCTCACATATTATCATATTTGGTTCGAGCACTTTATGGATAATCCAAATTATCTCGGTAATTCATATTACCATCAAATGGTAATATGAATAGCCCTTATGGGATGTGGGTAATGGATTATCACTCAATGATAATCTTAAATTTTAATATTGTTACTCTTTTTCATATATTCTTTTTCATACAATGCACCATTAAATTTTGACAAGAGTTCTTTGATTATTTTTTGGGTAGTAAAAAAAATATAAAATTAGATTGTCATTAATATTGATCAAATATGTCAAACATGATAATATAGATTACTATTATAATATTATCAAGCAATATACAAAGACAATATATATATAAATATATACACCGAAGCATCGCTTTATTCCTCATTATATTTTGGACAATTAAAACTTTCATTTCTAAGCTTGCATTTACCATTTGGAGATTTAAACAGTTTAATGCTCTCAAAAATCTCTAGCATTTGTTTTCGCAGTCTTTTTTTCTCCTCTTTTCCCAATTTTTTATTGGATTGGTGCATATTTTTATTTTTATTTTATATCGGTCATATTTTTATGTTTTCAATTTTGGATTTATTATTATTTTAAATAATTAATAAAAATATTTTTTAATATATTAAATTATTTTTATATTAGTTTTTTAGTTTTTTGAAACATCATTTCTTGAATTTTTTAATAATATTTCAAAAATAAATAAATTTATGTAGTTTAAAATAATTTAGTTTTTTATTTTATAATTTGTTCCATTTTATTATATTATATTTGATTTTTATCCATAAAACTATTACTATTTTTGTAATTTTTGTTTTTTTTTAATATTTTGATTGTTGAATTCTATATAGATTTATTATAATTGCTCTTGGTGCATATTTTTAATTAATGTTATTGTATATCAGTCTATTTTTGACATTTTTAATTTTTAATTTGTTATTATTTTGAATAATTAATAAAAATATTTTTTAATATATTGAGTTATTTTTTATATTAATTTTTGAGTTTTTGAAATATCATTTCTTCTGCTTGTTTTTAATAGTATTTTAAAACCAAATAAATTTATATAGTTTAGAATAATTTAAAATTTTTATTTTCTATTTTGTTGTATTATATCTATAATATTTGATTGTTATCCATAAAATATTATTATTTTTTGTAATTTTTCATTTTTAAAATATATTTTGGTTGTTGAAATCTATATAGATTTATCATAATTATTTTGATTTTTTATTAAAAAAATTATAAATCATACTGTTACAACGGAGATTTTTTAATAAAAATTTACTCAACCGGAAAGACCTAAAGGGCAGCTCGCTACCCTAAGAAGTGGCTACCGGCTAGCCAACATCAGCCAAAGAAGCACCAAAATGCTCTCCAATAACCCCAGCGGCTATCGACCACACAATGTCGACCAAACGACATTCAACCTATCAAAGGGCGTCGACACCTACCAAACACGTTGCTCGTAGCTAGTCGAGAAAGAAAATAACGCATGAAGAATATGGCAAAAAACAAAACATTCACGATGACTATCGCAGCGGATTCGACAGTATTGAGTCCGACATCTCCAAGATATACTTTGAGACATTCCGAGCACATCCCCTTGAAATTTCGGAAGACATCATCATCCGAGATATCCTTGACATGCCCATAAAATAGACATGATATACGTGAGATATGGTCTCAATTCTAATTTCATATTCATCATCTGAAATTTCTCCTTACTTGAGCGTCGAATTATCTTTACAGGTCACCCCCGGAGCCGCACCATACCAGGCGACACGAAGGCCCACGTCATCCCGACTTTGGCAAGAACATATTCAAACTCACAATCTTACTATATTATCATTTTAAATGAGATGTACCAATGATGATGGGTAGGGATTGAATTAAAAACAAAAACAAAAAATCAATTGGCTACCATGCATATATGTTTATTAAAAAAATAGATCTATGTATTATTTTTTAATAAAAAAATAAATAAGAGGAGATGTTCATAAAATCTACCATTTTCATTCAACTCAAGAGAGAGAAAAAAATTATTTCATTCGGAATAATAGAAATACACATTAATTAGAATCAATGATATGATCCTAATATTTTATGTCTTCCAACTCAAGAAACAATATTAATTAAAATCACATCAATCTGGCTGTAAGAGCCAAAGCCATGCTGTCGAGCTGCAACATCTCCTCGTCCTCTACCTTCAGCAAAGATTCCATCCCAACTTCTTCAAAAGAATAATCACAGTTAGAATAACCAGTCGCAGCAGTTGTCAACTCAGATGCAGCATCCTCTACTCGCTTCTCCTGGATTGCTTTGGGTGTTTTAGCAAGCGAAGAAATAGAGAGATCATAAACTACCGAGCATGTACCCAATATTTGATTCATCCTTCCGGTCGTTCTTATATTTCTCTGACAAAACCTTAATTTTGTCTGCAACCACTTGAGCCTTCTTCAGTGATAGGTTTACGACGATGATCACTAATCCCTTCGTATCAGACGAATTGCTTTTGGGATCTTCTTGCAAAGTTTTTGTCATGCCCCGGCCCGGGGCCCGGCCCCGACCCGAGACGCGACGGCGACCCGAACACCGTGTAGCGGAAGAAAAAGCCACGAATCCGAATCATAAATCATAATCAAGCATATTTAATAATATATATTTACAAAACTCCAAAATTATCAGTATCAAAAGACGACAAAATAGGACAAGATACAAAAATTGTCGCCACATCATAGCTCCAAATACTTGTTATCTACCGACTATCTACACCTCGGTCTATAGATCGACAGTTCTCCCCTGCAAATCTGAAGCAATAACAACAGGAGTCAGCGAAAATACTGAGTAGGAGTACCACAATATGGTCAACAACATGAATAAGATATCAACTCAACAATAAACAATAATATGGCCTAAGATGCAGTCAAAGGTGATAGATGTACAACAAATGCTCCACACCTACTCCTAATCAACGTCGACCAAATCATCGAGCGTATGGACCGTTGGATAAAAATCCCGCACTCTACCACCCGTAGAGTGGCATCAACCGTCTGCTCCAACGGCGACGCTACTACCCCCACCAAGCAGGTAGCCCGATGGGCGTCGTATCCAACATTCGCACACCTGAAGGTGCCCAAAGTGACTAGTCAATATCCATACCCTCACCCATGTCTGGAGGGTACCGCAATAAAATGGTCCTGGACCGAAGTCCTCTTCGAGGTCGTAGCCTCTAGGTCGACAACTCAACTCCAACAATGCAACAAAGTGTATCACCATGATCAATGGATAACAAATAACATCACCGATATCAACAATATAACAACTCCGAATGATGATGATATGATCAAAAGAATAACACCATAAGTAACAACATAATATCATGCATGGCATATCATGATCAAATATCAACATCAATAATGTATATCACCATGATCAAAAATAACACATGCAATTATCTACATGACATGTCCAACAATAATATGCAACATGAGTTCAACGGAATTAGAAGCAATATCAAGCAGATCGAGGCAAAAGGGTAAATTCGTCATTTCACCCAACAGTAATTCATCGGCTACAACGGGAATCAAACTCAAGCTCACACCAACCAATTACCCCTAAATCACCCTTTAAAGCAATATAATATTTTTATATTATTTAATTATTTATCAAATTAAATTAATAAATATTAATCATCGAATAATACTAAAATATAGAAAAGACCTACCAAACGGCCTCCGATCGAAAATCCGACACCATCATCGCGTTCAGCACGCAAAAACATGCAACTTTGGTATTCACATCAACTCGATCCGATGACTCTACGATCAATTATAAAAATACTCTAATAATTTTTAAATTCACCTCATTTCATACAATACAACTCCCTGAACTCCTGTTCATATCCCCTCCCTCTCCGCCTCGCCCAACACCTGCGCCCGACACCTCCCTACCCCGCTCGACCCACGCCGGGCGGCCCTGCTAGCCGCCGACCATCACTCGCCGGTCTCCCCCGCGGCCTCCTGCGCTGGTGGGCCGCCGGCAGCCGCAGCGACAGCGTGCAGCAGCTTGATGCCGCGGGCAGCGGCCGCCAGGGCCGTGCGGCCAGGCGTCGCGGGCAGCGGCTGGCCTGCCGCGAGCGCCGCCGCTCACCGGCCGACTCCATCGGCCTCCCTCTCCCTCCGATTCCTATCGCCGCCACCAATGAAGTGAGAGGTATTTTACGGAAGGAAAAGAAGAAGGTAAAACTCCTACCTCGACTCCGGCTCCGACGATGACACCGACGACAATCCGACCTCCGATCCCTCACTCTCCGGCGCCGACTTCACCGCCTCTTCTCCCCCTTTTCTCAAGCGATTGAGCCAACCCGCAGGGGAACGGGCTATAAGGTGGTGGGGAGATTATTTTTTAAATAACCTCTGCACCTATTAAATTTACAATTAAGTCCTTTTTAAAAAAGAAAACAAAACAAAATATAACAGTTTTTGCACAGAAATCATACTGAATAAGAGGATCCTGGTTTGCTAAAGACTTGCACTCGCTCTCCACCGAGGCTCTCGTGGCAACAAGGATAACTGCTGCAACAAAGAGAAAAATGAGGGAAGAGGGAGTCATTTTTTATATATATATTGATGTGGGGTTGAAAAGGAAGAAGTCCTTATGTAGAGTTAGGATATCTAGGATTGGAAAAAGAAAAAATATATAATTAAATATCTAGGATTAATTTATTGCATGTTTTGAATTAATTAATTTAAGGTATCATTCCCAAATCTGATTTTATAGTTCAAAATTCTCTGATCCTCTAATTCATTAAAACAATTTCTATAAAATTAATAAAATTAAATTAAATTGAAAAATATAAAATATTTTGATGAAAAATATTTTTTTAAATCACATCATCTTTTTTGTATTATAAAAAAATATTTTATTAATTAAAATTATTATTTTTTAATTATAAAATTAATATAGACTTTGGGCAAAAATCTATAATGCATTAGAGATTTTTGCCCAAGGTTTATAGAATTAAATTATAATTAAAAATAATAAAATATTTTTTATCCAAAATATTTTTTATAGACTCTAGCATATCTTTTATATATATAAACAATGAAATAATTTTTGTCTAAAATATTTTGTCCAAAAATTATTATAAACAAAAGTTTTTAACTCATTACAAACTTTTTTGTCCAAAGTCTATAAATTTAATTTTAAATTAAAAATAATGAAATAATTTTTGTCCAAAGTATTTTTATAGACTCTAGCACATATATATTTTATATGAATTAAATTTTTTTTAATTATAATTTATTTATAAACAAAAGTTTCTATCTCATTAGAGACTTTTGTACAAAGTCTATAATAATTTTATAACTTTTAAAAATATATTTTTTAATTTATAAAATAATTTTTAATGATACAAAAGATGTACTATGATCTAAAAAAATATTTTACATCAAAATATTTCATAATTTTTAATTTAAATTTAAATTTATAGATTTTGTACAAATTCTCTAATGCATTAGAGAGTTTGAAAATATATTTTTTAAACTCTAACATCTCATTTTTATCGGAAAAAATATTTTATAAATTCATTTTTTAAAATAAAAATTATATATTTTTTAATTTTTTTCCCAAAGTCACTAATTAGGTCGGGGTAAAATAGGAATCCGGAACTTTATGTTCCAGATTTGGGAATCGACCCTCAAAATTCGAATTTGAGAATTTTTTCTTCCCAAAAACCGTATTTGGGAAATTAATGTTGTTCATATGATAATATTTTTCAATAATAAAAATTAATTATTATTAAATTATTTGACAGTTGTGTATATAAATAAATAATAATTTTATACAAATCCTTCCATTTTTCGAATCTACTAATCAAAGCTTTATTTTTTAATAATATAAATAAAAACTTTTAAAATTATTTTTTTTAAACAAAAATAAAAAATCACAATAGGTGATCATACTATGGATCAAATCCTAAATCTCTAGGCAATATATAATTTATTGTTATCAACTGTGCAGTTGACAACCTTTAGAATTGATTTAAATATATACTTTCTCGATATTTTATTAAATAACTTACATACATGACAATCTTGGTGGCATAATTAATTATTGGAAATATTTTTTCTTGAGCAATTTCCCAAAATAATAACATGGATCAGCAATTTCCCAGAAAGATTTTTTCTTGAGCAATTCTCGAATCCATAATAAGATTTGGAAATTCTCAGATCCATAACTTTTTTCAAAATCCTCCAAATACCTTCGAGTTCGGCATGGTACTCGGTTCCAGAGTTTTGTAATAGTCAGAAAAATAGTATGTTCCAGATTTTCTAAAAAGTATAGAACTAAAACAAGTAAGGCAAATTCATCATTTTTTATAATTATAGCGATGATTATGATATATACAGTATTTTTAATAAGTTTATTTTGTATATTATTGATAACATCTAGAACTTCTTGAGAATATAGTAGGTTCTGGACTTTCTTAAAAGTGTGGAACTAGTAGATTCCAGAGGTTCCAAACTTTTACAAAAGTCTCGAATCGAGTACTTGACTGAACTCAAGGGTATTTTAGGGATTTAAAGAAAAAAAGTATGGATCTAGGGATTCCCGAATCCTTATTATGGATCTAAGAATTTTCCTGATCCATATTATGGTTTAGGATAATTACTCCTTTTTCTTTAGGGATAATAGACTAAAAAATCACAAGGTTTGCAAAAATTTTACGTTCTACCCACGATTTCAAATTTAGCCTGTAAATGCACAACATTTGCTTCCGTTTATGCCATCTACCAAATCGTCACGTGTCGTCTCAACTTAGCTGACTTGGAGGTAAACGACGTTTGAGTAGCCTGACTGCATCATACGTGGCAGACGGCCTCACATTTTTTCTCTCTCTCTCTTCTCTTCTTCCTTCCAACAGCTATCACTTTCTTTTTTATTTCTTCTTCTTCTTCTTTTTCTTCTTCTTCTTCTTCTCCCCAATGGCTGAGCACCATCCTCCACAGCCATGTCGCCGCCAGCACAGTGAACTTCTTCCTCATCTCCACCTCCTTCTCCTCCACCTCCTTCTCCTCCACCTTCTCCTCCCCATATGGCTGAGCACCTCACCTCCTTCTCCTCCTTCTTCTCCTCCACCTTCTCCTCCCCATGTAGCTGAGCACCATCCTCCACAGCCATGGTCGCCGTCGGCACGGTGAACTTCTTCTTCTTCTCCACCTCCTTCTTCTCCTCCACCTCCTCCTCCCCATATGGCTGAGCACATCGCCTCCTCCTTCTTATTCTTCTTCTCCTCCTCCTCCTTCTCCTCCACCTCCTTCTTCTCCTCCACCTCCTTCTCCTCATATGGCTAAGCACCATCCTCTACAACCATGGTCGCCGTCGGCACGTGGCGAGGGAGGGAGCGGAGGGTGTACGAGTACTAGTGGCGGTGGGAAGGGGAGGATGTTGGCTGCTTGTCGGAGGGAGAGGTGGTTCCGCTTGTAGATCTTTGGGATGGAGGAGGAGGAGCGGTGGGAGGGGGAGGATGTTGGCTTGTTGGAGGGGAGGTGGTTCTGTTGCAAATCTGTGGGATGGAGGAGGAGGAGGCGGTGGCGGCGGTAGGTGGGAGAAAAAAGACAATAAAGAGAGAAAAAGATACTTTTTAATTTATTATTCGTGCCTAGATGTATGTGGCAGGCCACGTATGACGCCGTCATGACACACAAGCACCGTTTACCTCCACGTTAGCTAAGTTGAGACAACACGTGACGATTTGGTAGATGGCATAAACGAAAGCAAAGGTTGTGCATTTACAGGCTAAATTTGAAATGTGGGTAGAACGTAAAATTTTTGCAAACCTTGTGATTTTTTAGTCTATTATCCCTTTTCTTTATATACATGCAATAAGTACATGATAATACTTTATTGGGTTAATTACATGTTATATCCCCAACTTTGGATGTTTTTCCAATTATGACTCAACTTTTTATTTGAATCAATTATATACTTCAACTTTAATTTTGTTTCAATTTCTATCTCGACGTTAACCATCTATTAATTTCATTGTTTCAGAGCTGACGTGGCAGTGCTGATATGTTAGAAACAATAAAAAATATCTTGTATACCATGTCAGCACTACTTATTAATTTATAAGGTTAATTATTATATTAAAGTGCTTACATGGATTAAAAATAATCCATGTCAGCACTTGCAGGTTATAGGGTTATAAATTAATTAGTGCTTACGCGGCATACATGGTATTTTTTATTATTTTATATACAAATTAGCATTGCCATGTCATCGTTGAAACGATAAAATCAACAGATGATTAACATCAAGATAGAAATTGAAACAAAATTAAAATTGAAGTACATAATTGATTCAAATAAAAAGTTGACTCATACCTGGGAAAACACCCAAAGTTGAGAATATATCATGTAATTACCAATACTATATCATTAATTATTAGTAAATTATTTGATAATGGTACAATGCTTAACAAAATAATTAATACCATATCTAACAAATCTTTTCATTTTTCAAATCAATTGCATCCATATCACATATGCACTCTAAGTACATATAAACCGAAAAAACATTGCTAATGGTCCATTCATTTAGCAAACTCTCTAATACAGAACAAGACTAATTTTGCAAACTATCTAGTAAAGAATAAAGCTAGTTCTGCAAACTATCTAGTACATAACAAAACTAGTTAGTACAATATAAAATTGTACGTGACAATATAAGAAATAATCATATGTTCGTTTCGCATGGCACCATCATACATAGGGGTGAGCAAAATTTACCGATTAATCGAATTAATCGATTAACCGGTCGAATCGAACCCAAATTAACTGAACTGAACCCGAATTAACCGAATCGAATTTTCCGAATAATTTTTTGTTCGATTAACGGTTAAAAAAATTTAAGTTTTCGATTTTCAGTTCGGTTCGGTTCGGTAAATTAATCAAATATTATATATATAGTATATAAAATAACATTGATTGCATATAATATTGTTTGTCTCTTTGGTTAGGGAGGCATTTTACCGTCCGAATTGCTCAGGTTTGAATCCTAGTTAATTGCTCAGGTTTGAATCCTAGTTGGTGCTTTTATTATTGTTTTATGTTGTATATGTTATTTAATTATTGTTAGTTATATATAACTTAATATTGTTCTTTGTTAAGTTGGTTAAAGTGGTAAATATACGTTTTAAAAGTGTTGGGTTCAAACCTTTGCTGTTGGGTTCAAACCTTTGCAATAGTGTAAATTTTTTTATAAAAAAATAGGTGAATTCGGTAAATTATTGATGTGGTGATCCGAAAATAATTTTTAAACATCACTACGTCCGAAGGGATCCACATAGATTTAATTTTAACCTAACTTCCTCCTTAATATTAAAAGGATTATTAAACGAAAATAGCTCAAACTTTCGCAAATTTATTAATTTTGATCAATCTTTTGAATGATCCCAATTGTATATAAGAACTTTAATATTTGCTTCAATGATACCTCATATATGTATCATCAAATATCACACTGCATATATATATGTACGTACCATCATGTTGAAATTTTAGATATCCTTCTAATTTTGTAGATTTAATATATTAATGGATTATTTGTATTTTTTATTGAGTTTAAAATGCTATTTTAGTTCAGTTTATGCATACATATCATAGTTATCATATTAGTCCAGAGTATTGACTTCGGTTAATCTTTGGATCACCATGGCAATGGAATATAATGAAGTCAATATTATCATCACATGACATAATGTTATCATGGATTCACTGTTTCTAATGTTGGTTCTTATGTTGTGTGCAATTGAACAAGAAAGAAATATTATTTTCATTTCATTAGATTCTATTAATAAATTTATTTTATGTTTTACTAGATTGATTTATTAAGAGGTTATCTGAAAGAAATATATGTGACAGATCTTAAGATATTTTTTATTAAACATGATGTCAAGTGCCCCCCAACAAATTGCAATGTGACTAAATCTTCATTTCATTATTTTTACTATTTATTTTTTAGCTCAAAACTAAAGATAAATATATATATTTGCTATTGTACAGTGTAGGTTGTGCAATTTTTGTTATGAAATTCATCGACATAACAAAACGATGGTAAATAATTTAGTTGACATAACAAAATTCATCAACTTAACAAAATGATCATCTTGTTATTCATAATCTATGTTAAGCATAATGTCTCCTAGGCATAACAAAAATAATTTTATGTTAAACATAAATTCATGTCGCATTCTCGAAGTTTGATGGAATGTGACTTGCTGAATGAGAATTTATGCTTAACATAGATTATTCGATTATTATTTTATGTTTTTGCCTTGTCATCTTGTCGAAATTAGGGGTGTAATCGAGCCGAGCCGAGCCGAGCTTGCTTGTGCTCGAGCTCGAGCTCGAACTCGAGCTGGATCGAGCTTCAATATCCAGGCTCGAGCTCGACTCGTTTAAGTTCGTTTAGGCTCATTTATTTTTCTCAAGCGTGACCGAGCTCGTTCAAGCTCGATTAAGCTCGGCTAGACTCGGGTTTATGCTCAACCTCATATGAAATATTAATATTTATATAATTATATATAAATATATGAAGCTCGATTAGGCCCGCGAGCCGCTCGAGTCGAGTATTACTTAGCTCGAGCTCGAGCTCGCTCGTTTGTAAAGCTCGGCTCGAGCTCGACTCGAGCTCGATAAGATCGAGTCGAGTTCGAGTTTTCATCAAGTCAATCTCGAGTAGCTCACGAGCTGCTCGGCTCACTTACACCCCTAGTCGAAATGATCGTAAATAATTTAGTTGACATTTGACATATATAAGTATTAACCCAAATGTGATAATCATTTTTTTAGGAAAGGGTGAGTTCCTAGGAGCCCACCACTATGGTATTTCATAAGAGCTGAAATGCTAAAAAATACAGATAATAAGTTTTCGGGAGCCGTCCTTGGGATATGGCTAAAACAAGTACAGCGGTAGGAAAGAAAAATAAAAATAAAAATAAAGAAAATGGGAGAGGCCATGGCCACTATGGGACATGCCTCAATCAGAGATAGCGTGAAAAACGTATTAGTAGTATAATTGCACATAGGTATAATAGTTTTTGCAAAGTTCCACAGTGTCCCTAATCGAGCTTGCGTAGTTCCTGAAAATAATTTGGTTTCTCGTGGTCCAGAGGCTCCAGCACCCGATCATTGCTAAGCATCTACGCTTGCCACTCCACCTAGATCTTCCGATTCTCGGTAGAGGTGGTGCATCATTTATAAGTGCCCAATTTGTTGTCTGTCTCCACCCACTCATCGCCATCAAGCAATGTTTAAACAAGTGGTGATAAGACTCATCCCACCTCTTGCAAAAACAACAACGCATGTCTTCAATCTGGATCCCATGCCTCCGCAATCTAGTTTTGGTCTGCAGACGACCTTGGAGGACAATCCAAAACAGGACCTTTATCTTCAAGGGTACCCGCCCTTGCCACACAAATGAGTTCAAAGGGGAAGTGACCCCACGGTCCATAAGGATTTTGTAGAGCGAAGAAATCAAGTATATTCCATTTCCTTCCCACCTCCATCGCACCACATCGTCCTCGGAGCTGTGGAAGACCAAGGGGAGCCTATTTTGCAAATCTAGAACTAGGGGTGAGCAAGATTCCCCGATTCATCGAAACTGAACCGAAACCGATCGAACCAAACCTGAATTAACCGAACCGAATTATTTCGGTTCGGTTTTTGGTTAATTTTTTTTGGGATTTCGATTTTCGGTTCGGTTCAGTGAATTTACCAAAAAAAATCGATTTTAATCGAATTTACCGAATATATATATGTATAATAAAATTTATATCATGTATTGGTATTTGCCTTGGTAGTTAAGTGAAACTTTAACCCTTCCGCTTGCCCAAGTTCGAATCCTAGTGCATGTGTATTATTATTTATTTTATATTCGATTATATATATAATATATGTTAGTTAGATATAAATTGGTAATGAAGTTTGCTAAGATGGTTAGTGACTTATGAAGTTATAGTTTGGTATTCCAACTTGTTGAGGTTCGAGTCTTAGCAAAAAAAAAAAATTCAATATTTTCGGTTAACTGAATCAAATTAACCGAACCGAACCGAATTAATCGGTAAACAGTTAAAAAATTTCTTTTGGTTCGGTTCGATTAACTGATGATTCGGTTTGGTTATTAACCGAACTGATGCTCATCCCTATCTAGAACTGCTCTACCCTCCACATGTCTCCTCCAAGTTAGCCGCTATTGTATTCTGCCTACCGGCGCTAGCCTGATACAATGCAGGGAAATGTTGTGCTAGGCGGTACCCATTTGCCCATCTATCATGCCAGAAACTAGTGCGCTCACCATTACCAATTCTAACCTCAATGCCCAGGCTGAAAGCAGGCCTTGAAGTTAGGGCTCCTTTCCAAATGTTTGACCAGCTGTGTCCCGCATGGTCGCCCGACCACACCATGCGCCTGAAGTACTTTCTCATGACAATCTCAACCCACAATATTTTTTTGTTTGACGCAATACTCCACCACCACCAGCCCGGTCTAGCAATGTTATGTTGCTCAAGATCAATTGTACCTAAACCTCTGCTTTTCCTTATCATTGTCACGTAAGTCCAGTGAATTAAGGCCCCACATCCCTCAGCGTCTGTCGTTCCATTCCACAAAAAGCGTCTTCTCCTCTTATCAATTTCCTTGATTACCCATTTTGGTGCTCTGAATATGGATAGGAAATAACCCGGTATGCTACTGAGAATGCTATTTATCAGAGTGATTCGGCTGCCACGCGAAAGAAGTTTTCCTTTCCAGCCTGCTAGTTTGTCGTCCACCTTTTGTATTGGCACATTCCAGTCGCTTTTGTGTAACTTTCCGTTACGAAGTGGGAGGCCAAGATATTGTATGGGAAAGTTGTTTGTTGCACAACCCAAGGTAACCGCAGCTTCACCAGCCTTAGTTGCGTCCTCCAACAGGTGGGTCACACTTGTTTTGCTAAAGTTTACATGCAGCCCAGACATAAGTTTGAAACCGTGTAGCAATAACTTTAGGTTGATAATGTCATCACGGCTACCTTTGTTAACACCAAAGTCATCTGCAAATTCCAAGTTTACAACTTCCCTCCCGCTATCTCCAAATGTGATAATCTTGATGAAAAGATTGTCTCTTTTTTTCTTTTCCTTTTTCTTAAGTTTATATTGGTGTGCAATATGTGAATAGAAGATTGTCTTCTTGTTCTTCTTTTCCTTTTTTATTAGAAGATTGTCTTTTTGTTCTTCTTTTTCCTTTTTTTTTAACTTTATATTGGTGTGCAAGATGTGAATAGAAGATTGTCTTGTTGTTCTTCTTTTCCTTTTCTTGACTTTATATTGGTGTGCAAGATGTGAATAATTCTACTACCGGTTCACAAATAAAAAGATGGAGAAATTAAAGATACTACACGCTACTTAAAGAACCATCCAATGTACTCACATAACATCAAAGTATAAATAAGAAAGGATCACAAACACACATAAGACCGAAGTTCTTAATATAAATAGCATATATATTAGGATCCAATACTCACATAATGTCGAAGTATCAATAACAATGGACCACAAGCACACACAACGTGAATGTTACATCACGTTTAACCATTCATAAGTTTCTTCAAAGTATCAATATTTCATCAATTTCAAGCATCCGATAAGTAACATCATGATTACTGAGGTGGTGGGTAGTATAACTTCAATTGATCAGTGGATCCATTTCTAGCTCCCCAAGCCGTCTCTCGATCGTCAACCCACTCCGTAAGGATCGATTGCGGCCGGCAAGGAAAGAGGAACTTTAGGACATCTGCATTATCTTGATGACTTCCATAAGGGCTATGATCGCAAGCGATGGCAAGTGACTGTATAAATAGACGAACCCCGTGCAAGCCCAATCACTGGACGCACGGGGGTTGGGACCGGCTGGGATCGACCCCGTTAACACGAGGCGTTGTGCCAAGACCCTGGAGGGGCCAGTGTTGGTGCCCCGTGATTGGGCTTGCACGCTCTTTGGTGCAGATGCGGCTGCACCAAAGTTTTCTCCACTGTATCGTGTTCGTGCTCAATTGAGTGAGGCGAATAGCACACCAGTGAATTAGCAAAATGTTACTATATAATTGATAGAAATTACATACCATAAACATATTATAGCCGAAGTCAATTAACATATATATTGGACTTCCTATCTTTTCTAAATACAAAATTATGTCTTTTCATTATAGGATATAATATTTCTTAAATGTCCTAGAAAATAGCTAAATTTAGTATAAATTTCATCCTCGTTTCGTCCAAACATAAATTAAAGAATAACCTAATCATGATTACCACTTTCTGATGATAATTTAAATACACATAATTATTTACTACTTAAAATACTTGTTGGGAATTTGTCGACAAACAAAACAACTAAACACAAAAAAGAAAAAACAAACACATGATGTGCCGCCTGTACTTCCACCGGCAAAGGAGTAATAGATCTTCACTATTCACAACAATAGAGCAGAGAAAAAAAACTAATCCCAAATACAATATCTCTAGTAATCAAATTTTTTCTCCAACCCTCAAAAATACATAATCACGTTAAACGGATCACATCATAACGGATTAGATAGCCCAAAATAATAATAATTTGAAGTACGTTAATATTTGGTATGTATTTAGAAACAGAAACTCCCGTATGTATTTAGAAACAGAAACTCCCATGGAAAAGGAAAGGATTCATTCCAATATATCAGTGATTTTCCAATGTTCTGAAAACATTTTGATTGGTTCAATAAATAATCCTGTCTAATATTTATTATAGTGGATACGACTTTATCAAGTCTGATGAATTTGAGTTCAAACACAACTCATTGACATTCCCGAGTCAACCTTACTATTTGACATTTCAATTAATTCGCCATGTGAAATTAGAATAATAGATCAAGTACTGGTGTTTTATTTGGGATGTAGTACGAGAAAGCAATTACATCAAGTCGACCCAATTTAAAAAACTTATGACCCAAAATCTGTTCTTCCATGACAATTAAAGGAAAATATACATAAATACAATCATTTCTTCCTCTAGCAGTACGGGAACCATTGAAATGATATTACAAGATAGAATGCCGAGGAAATATAGATGCTTGTAAATTTTGATTTTTCTTTCCTTCTGGTCAAAGAAAGGCAAAAGATAAGTTCCTTGTTAAACAAAAAAAAAACAAAAACAAAAATTTAAAAAAAAATCATGAAACTGTTTAATATACACTTGGGCACATGTTCCTACGTACAAATAGAGATGCGGTCCAACACCACTAGCTGGGCTACGACACTAAACTTTGCTTGCAGATGCTGAAGCTAAAGCATCCTCGGAATCAAGTTGTACCTATCCACCACAGTAGGAGTCATCAGATTTTGATTTCGAGAAAAAAGGTGTACCAATTTAACTGGTGGTTTGATTTCCTACCTGTCTTAAATGTTTCATTAGAGCATCTTGCAACAGCTTTTTGAGTTTATCACAATGTTCAACCATATGGCCAGAACTTTGCATCTCCTCTAGCTGGGACCACAACCGTTCGATTGCTGTGTATGGGAACCATGTTGCTGACATCCTTTTCCGATTGATTACATCTGCTGGCCTCTGTGAACCAATATTAGGATTACAGCAACAATTCATATTTTCAAGAAGATTTTAGCAATGACACCATAATTTGCTAAGGATGTTTAATAATTAAAGAATTTCAACTAAATTCCAAGGAAGTGGCAACAGAGCAGTAAATTACCGTGGCTACAACCAAATCTATGTACTCGAGCAACATATTTGTAGCTTCAGCATGCCGGTTGTAGTTCACATAGAGTCTGAACAAAGTCGCAGGATCTGGTTCCTGGCCAGTCATGCCCCATGATGCTCTTCGTCCACCCTGATAAATCCACATACAAATTTTCATAGCAGGTATAGCTTGTAGCAAACCACAACTTTATCAAATATAACTGACACATATTTGGACCAATTCGATGCGATACCAACACAAGTCGACCAATGACAGATAGTTAACAAGGTAGAAAGAAATGTAGTAGAAACAGAAATCATCAGGAAATTACCTTAAACATTTGGACCAACCAAAGAGGCAGCTCGATTTGAGGGTCAGTATACAGCAATGTTTCGGCCACAGTAACAGGTAATCTTTGGTGTAGTATTCTGTACTTCTCCTGTTAATATATCAAATCAGGAAAATGTCCAAGGAACCTTTAATCCACAAATGTTAAAGAACATATATGTGTATCTACACATGCAACACATGTTGCACAACAATAACAACTCGCCAGTAAGCTCATTATGTTGACTATTTATTGCAACATGCTTTTTTTGCAACAGTCAGGCGCACACTTTTTTTGCGCCTCAAGCAATATGGGACCTTTGCACCTTGAGTCATTGAGTGCGCCTAGCGCCTTTGACAAGCTTGGGCATTACTGTGCAGTTCGACCCAGTACTTAAAGCACTTATTCCTACTATATGCAATTAGTATCTCAAGTGATTAAAAAGACTAAAACCAGTGACTCTTCCTTATTGTTAAGCACATACAAGATAGAGTTCAAGTGTTTCCCACTGATCATTTCCCTTGAACCTGTGAATTGGACTAGAAGTATTCTTGCTGCCAACATAAGGTTCTTCCTCAGAATATGATAACAGAAGATTATTTGTTTTCACAATGCTCCTGCAGCACAAAACCATAGAAACTTAAGAATGCCTCTATCAGCTATGGCAGAGAAACAGCACCTTGTTCGCATACTGAAATTTGAGAGAAAGAAATAGAGTATATTGACTTTCCAACTTACCCCGTGAGACCAGAGCCAACACTATTTGGACAACATTTCTGTGAGAGAGAAACAAAGGCTCGTTCTAATTCCCTGTTATACATCTAGTTTATACTCATCAGAGAGTAGAGTACTCCAAACTAGTTGGTAGTGAAGAAAAATAAATGAAAACATACCTTTTAAGTCCTGAACCCTTCCAAAAATTGACAACTATGGTAAATGCCATGTCATATAAATTTTCCTCAATCAAAGTGTCTACAACATTTGAAAGCATCTGTTTTCCTGTTAGATAAAAACAGTTAAAGGGTATTGCATAATTCCCACAAAGTCCAACATATAAGATATAAAAGTTGCTAATTGAGTTAAACTATTTACCAATACCATCTAAATTTTACCAAGAAATACCAGTATTAATTACCTGAAAACTTCAATTTGTTATTCACGAGAGAAAGCATATGTTGTGCTGAAGTTATCATGTATTCCTTCTCAATCATCTCAATATCTACTGAACAGTTCTTCACTGAAGATTCAGTGGAGACACCAGTAGCAGCTGGGAAAAAAAGAAAAAAGAAGCTTCTTCGTTCTTTATTCATCTCATTTTAAAAATTGTTCATGGATAACAAAATAAACTAATAAATATCTTCAAGAAAAAACTTACGGATTTCCGTTAAGCCAGTCCGAGGCCTTTTATTTGGTAAACCATGATAATTGCTAAGGTCAGTTCCGTACTGAGATTCAATCCAAGCATAAGCACGATCAACCTGTTGTAAAGAATTAATAGCAGAAGACAAAGCATGCAATCTCTCTTGAAGTAAAGAAGAATATTGGTTATTTCCATCCAAGCTAGCTTCTTTCTTGAGTCTCAAGGAATAACGATACATATAACCAGCAGCCTTTCTCCAATTATTTTGGAGAGCCTCAAAAGCATATAGTAATTTGTAGATATTTGGTTTTGTAGAAATATCTGAGCGCTCAGCCTGCCAATTGAATGCATATTTCTTATGTAATTTTATATAAAAAAGAAAATGAAAACAAAAAAAAAGTAGGAATTATCAAATGTTTAACCTTCCAGACAAGCTCTTGCTCCACTTTTTCTATTAATCCGACAAATGGTATCCCACCATCACATAAAACCTGAAAAAATTTGCAATCGTGTAATATCTAAAAGAGCAGATGAGTCCATACTCCATAGTATTAAAACATATGAAAAAGTTACTTCTGAGGTACCTCCTAATCTTTCACCAGGATTTCATATTTGTACTTGGAAAAACTATCTAAATATATACTTTTCAAGCTTTACTCCTACTATTCTTCTTTCTCTTCTTCCTTTTTCATCTCATTTTATGATTCAGTGTTATTTGCATTGTTGCATCTTTTCCTGCCAAAACAAGCCACCTAGGGTCATGCTGTGAGCCACGAGGCAATGACTTTGCATTTTCCATCACATTCCATGAGTTTTGTCGGAGTATTTTACCAATATGAATTCCCAGTGAAAGTTTAGGTAACCAGAATTATTTTTCCCATTCAATATATAGAGGTTAAGATCTTGTCTTTGAAAAATAAAACTGGCATACAGTAGATAAAGCAGCATAAGGACATAATGCCCTAATAAGTTTACTGTAATAACGCAACCTCACAGCATATAATCAAAATATTCAAGTTAAAGATTTCCAAGATGCCAGATTCAATATGAAAGGGTTGACATATCATGACAGAAATTGAACACAATTCTAGCACTACAGATATCAAGTAAATGATTTATTACATTGACAATCAACAAATTATCAAGCAAAGGAGAAAATGAGATGTACAAATGGGGTGCCAGCAACCATCCTATATGGGTCATAAAACAATTGTAAAAAATATCCTAAAATGATGTCCAAGAATTAGATTTGCTAACCAAAAGGCTTGGCTTTTTTATCATACTAAACTAGAAGGATCGAACTTTAAATATATCATAAAACTTAAAAGTTGAGAAACAAGCAATCAAAAGGTAAAAGGAATAGACAAACCTAATGTGCTAAGTGCTAACCATTTGGTCTAAAGATCAAGGCATATAGGAAATGTAAGCAAATGAGAACCAAGGCATGTGGCTGCAAAAGTTCCCATGAGCATATGTATGCTACAGCATATAAACACTAGTATAACCATATATAACCATGTATGATATATGTTCTATAAGTAAGATGACCCTATCTAGTTTATACAGTTATAGTATATGTAATTGTGTAAAACATAATTATTATATATACATCCTTGCACTTATCTTGAACTTATATCTTATAGTACAGTTCCATATGTTCTGTACTCATACTTGTGCTATAATTTTGGTATGCATCTGAATATAACTTTGTTGGTGCCTTGACTCTATACATTTGTCAACAAAATGATTGCTATTTGAGATGGATCAGGCATTTGGGTGAAATCTGGAAGAATAATTTGGAATATCTACATGCAGCACCAGTGTTTCCATATTGACAGACTCTTGTTTTAGTAGAATCCTAATGTCTATTGGCCCAAGGTGCAATCCTATAAACAACTTCATATGTAAGCCAAATACAACTTACCTTAAATAAATTATGAGCAATCTCTGATTAATCAAATAATTTTCAGGAAAATACATTTATCTGATTGCTCATTGTTTTATGATATAAAAATAGGATAAATGACAGACTAAAATGCCTAGCAGTGCAGAACTAATAAGAGATAAAAGAACCTTCGCTGCAGCACTTTCGCAAAGAACTCTAACAAATCGCCGCAGGCATATGTATTTGCTCTCCTCATCTGGATTTGAAATTATTGCACAGTAGGCATCCTGATAATGCTTCATATCCAAAGTAAACTGAAAGATATTTGCCCACAAGCGGCCTTGGATTTTGCTGTATTCAGGAAGGGCATTGTTGCTACTTTTCAGGACTTCATCGACTTGTTCAAGAGCAGCTAGAGCAAACTGGCAAGCTCCTTCACTCATACCATATTGCTCAAAGATCTCCATTGCCCATTGGTAGTAATGAAGTTTCCAGATTGCCACTGATGCATAATTCTCTACAATAAGGCCATAGAAGAAAATTCAAAATATGACCAATATTATACAACATATTTATACAAATTAACCTTACCAGGATGTTGAAAGCCAGTATGAAAAGGGAGGCGTTGCAGATATTGTGGTGCTTCCCTCCCAGATGCAGCTCTAGGTAAACATATCAACAATAAATTCTAATTTCATGATAATGAAATAAAGGCATGTAAAGAGAAATAAGCAGTCATTGTGAATGGATACAAGATGCTTAGGAAACAGGACTGGGAAAATCAAAATATATAGCACTTTACCTTAAAAGAATTAGTATAAATGAAATGATATACAAGTTATAAATAAGCTTTTGCAAATAAAATAGTAAACCATGGCAAAAGTAACCAGAAAAGGCATGTATCCATCAGCACAAGAGAAATTCAAGTTTCTAGCAAGGCGCATCAAATAAATACTTACAACAATTGCAACATTGTAGAAAAGGATGCCCCTACTTAACTCTGAAAAGTAAATATAAAATTTTCCTATAACCACAACTTATAGCATATTAAAAAAACAAAAAAAAATGTAGAGTAGCATAATTATTGCATAGCCATTTCTCATGTAGGTTGCCTTATGAAAACAAATTCAATGGTGGAATAAGAATAATTTGATTTTAACAACATATGCAAATAGCAAACCTGAAGAAACAGCGCACAGCTTCATGTATTTTTTGATCTTTTAAAACTCCTTGTAGAC
Organism: Canna indica; assembly: GCA_034359265.1. Taxonomy (NCBI): domain Eukaryota; kingdom Viridiplantae; phylum Streptophyta; class Magnoliopsida; order Zingiberales; family Cannaceae; genus Canna; species Canna indica. The sequence goes on from CP136898.1 coordinate 14,974,371, forward strand.
CACTTTGTGCACGGACAAGAAGACAAAAACCCATAAGATGGAGACGTGCACACCAATCACCATCTGTAGGTTGAGCACCAAGAGCTACCTTTCTACTTCTTGAATAACCATCAATAATAACAAATAGGTTCTGAATGAATATTTAAAAACAAAATATATATATATATTAATAAATGAACATGATACTGACAAAAATAATCACATCATATTATTTTAAAATAGAAAGAAATACCTCAGCAGCCTCATATTGCCCATGGTGGAGCAAAAGTGAAGCTAGTTCGATTGTGGGGATTGGGGATGAATTGAACTCTGCATCACTGAGGCCCCATGCAATTGAACTACAGAACTTCAGCACAAAATGATTTAATTTGCTTGGATTAGGCAAACATGTTGACCTGCCTTCAAATGAGTCTGGGAAGGGGAAGTCAAACAGACAAGCCAACGTAAAATCAGATGAGCCCAACTTTGCATCCCATGAATTTCCACCAGCTTTGTTGCCTGTGCACACGAAGAAAAGGAAAAACAAACTATGAGCAACCACACAAAAGCACATCAGCAAATTTCTCCATCTTAATGGAGTCAACAGTTGGAAAAAGTTGCGATGTCACTATACTAATTGCCTATGCTAATAACTAGTATTAAAGTTTTACAAGTAATTTGTCAAGAATTGTACTCTCTTGGAACCCCATTTATCCAACATCAATTAACTGTATAGAAAATGCAAGCTTTACGGAGAAATGAGCACTCTTTAGTGATTAGTCTTAGGAGGCAATTTCAACGACATAATGATTGTATTGGTAGCAGTGTAGCACAAACATTCAATATCCTGTTGAAAAAGCATAAAACACATGTCCAGACGCTAATTGATGGACCAACCTAAAATTCTATCCCGGGAATCTTTTAATTGGATCCGTCAAGTTTATCGAACTGGTTTAGTTTTTTATTAAATATCGTTTCATGGCTCCTATAACTAGGGAAGTGCATATGGACCAAAGCATAAGAAATAAATTGAAGATTACAATTTGATTTGGTTTAGGTTTACTCAATACTGATCAAGTGTACTGGAAAAACTAAAAATTCAAAGAGAAAAAAGTTTCAGTAGAATGTTCAAATCACAGTTTCAAAAACCGTACCATACCACCTGGTGGTACGCCCGGTACTGGGTGTACCAGACACCAGTTTTTAAAATCCATGGTGTAATTCTCTTGTATCGAGAAATCCTAATAGAGTACCAAATGGCTTTTAAACATTGTATTCATGTATTTGACATTTGAATATTGATTTTAAGCATTTATTCATCAATTGTATTATTAGAATTATATCTAACTCTAAAAAAAAACCGATATCGTGTAATACCGGGCGGTATAATACATATACCGCCCGGTATAATACATATACCGCCCTTACCGGGCGGTATATGGAGAAATACCGCCATATACCGCCCGGTATACATGATATACCCGGTATTTTCAAATACCGGGTATATCGAATACCGGAATCCCCAAAAACCGGTATATACCGTTTCGGGCGGTTTTTTAAACCTTAGTATGAACCCTTATCATCCTCGAAGATCACCTACTCCGATCTATGATCGACAAGCTTGACCAAATGTCAAATTTTGAAATTTGGACATGACAACAAAGCCAATTAAGAGACGGAAATTTACTAAATTTTCCAAATTTACAAAAGACCAAAATTTCAGCTATTTTCTCAAAAATAAATGATAGTTTAGCAATATCAAGATACTAAGATTTATAGGAGTGAATGGAAAACCAAAAACAGGTACATGATGATCTTATCAAGTATCATATATTAAGTAAAAGTACCATCAGTAAGGCTTGGGGTGTCAAAAAAAAGGGTGACCCAATACACGAAGCAATCCCACTTTTGTGGGCTCTGGGGAGGATTGGGGAGGGTTGATTGATGAATGCAATCTTCCCTTGCTTTTTGCTGGGAGGTTGTTTCCGTGGCTCGAACCCATGACCCCCGAGTCACAAGTGGTAACTTTACCATTGCACCAAAGCCACCCTCTTACTTGGGGCATTACTTAAAATAAATATTCGACATAATGTAGCTTTCAAGTATAGAATGGATAATCATGGAAGGGAAATATAAAATTACCTAAATGAAGTAAAGAAAGCCGAGAACTGAAATCCTCCAATGTTGGTCGAGTAGTTGGTGTAGTTCCCAAAAAATGGATAATGAGCCATTTTATGATTATTTCCTGAATTGCTGGAAATATTTTGGCCTTTATTCGAACTATGTCAGTGTGCAATAGATTTACCTGCACAAAGAGTTTAGCAAATATTGTTAGGAAATTATAGAGCAACATACTTTCATCAACATGCACAACTTCATGCTGAATCCATTCACAATATAACCTCTAATTATAGAAGAGCCACAGGGAGACCCCAATAAGGAATTTCTTTGCGATGGTTAACACCAACAATGATCGTCGCAAAGGTAAAATAGCAAGTGTATCTTTATGGGTATGCATTGGATTTGTAAGTTTTTGTAAAAAAATCATGAAAGGGACGAGCTTTTTGATCAATTAATATAATGAGTCAGAATACCTGACCACTGATGTTGACCAGATAGCCAAGCAGTAAGAGTACATCAAAAGCTGCCTCAAACATCACCCTTGCAACTTGTGAAGTAGCCTGGACTGTTACGATAGAATTGATATCATACATGCATTTGGAATCAACTTTCTCGATGGTTTTATGAGGGTTCAGATGTATCAGGAACTTCTCTATGGTGTCCAAAACACCAGACCAATTGGTAGCTCTAGAACAAAGTGAACTAATAGACACCAACATATCAACTGCAAATTTCCTCTGACTTTTATGAGCTTTTTGTTTCTTCTCCCAGGTAGCATCAACTCCAATTTGTTGCATAAAAGAGGTAACTGAAGGATAGTATCCAGATTCTAGTATCTTTAATAACTGAGACACAATATCTTCAGATGAAATGAGAGGATTTACGAGAGATTCATAATATAATGCACTAGCAGCTCTGCCCAACTGATGGCTTATATGACTCATGCATCTTAGAACTTCAAAAAGCAGTTCAGAATCTATGTCATTATCTTGCAGACTCATCCAAGAGCTTCTTGTATAATGAAATTCATCAGAACCTAAAATATGAAAACCAGAATCTGGTGAAGTATTAAATATGCATGGTATGACTTCTAACAAATCCAAGAAACAGGTACTGAATGACATATAACCCACCATAAATAAGTTGTTCAGTCCCTTCTAAAGAACGGAATAAAGAAAATGAGTTCTTCCTGATTAAACCAACTACCTCCTGCGCAGAATCAACAAAGAAGGCATATGGTGAACTGTTGTGACACCAATGGTGTAAAAAGTGACTGCAAAAAGACCTCCAGTAATAAATAGTTGCAGCTGGGCTTCTAGCAGCACCCTAATGAAAAAGAAGGCAAACAAGTCATTGATTAGCGGGAAAATGTTTACTCTGAGACTCTGAGTAATACAACTTTGAAAAAAAAAAAGGCATCACCTCCCCTTCTATTAATGCAAAAATCTCTTTTCTCAACCCATCCATTGTAAGAGACTGAAAATCATTGTCAGATATGTATTTCTTGTGCTCCAACAAAGTGGAACGCAGAGCAGTAGTATGATAAACACCAGGTTGGAGTAACCTCCGCAAAAATATTGACGAGACAAAATAACCATCTTCATCCTGAAGAATGAAAATAAGGCACTCAAGACTGCAGAAGGGTTACCCTCTGAACTAAATATTAAAAAAGTGCAAGAAAGTTATACATATGAAGAAAATAAAGCGACGGGAAGAATCCTAGATATATAGACAAACCAAAATCACAGAAATCCAACCAGGAGCATCTAGCAAAGAAGAAACGATAAAACATACAACAATATTTAACCAACAAAGCATGTTCTGGACATTAACACCATAAATCATAATGCAAGAGTTAAAATGACTAAGAATATAAATCATTGTTTGATTAGAAAAAAGCTGGAAAAAAAATCAATTCAAATGGAAAATGAAAATGATTTCCAGTTTTCAAATTAGTATTATTTTGAGTAAGTGTTCGGAATATAGAAACTAAAACATCCTAATATTAGTATACCACCACCCTTTGAATTTTTCAGAAAACTGAAAATGAAAAATTGAAAATGTGAAAAACTTCTTTTTATTTTTCTCCAAAAATAATTATAAATATACTACTGCTTTTTTATTTTTTCCAGTTTTTTTTCTAATCGCCACCTGACAGCATCTCCAACTTGTTTACATTTTTTGCTGCAAATGGAAATTGAAAATTTTTATCAAACCAGACCCAAGGCATCTATTATGATAGACAAATCTAGTAGTTATATTTTCAAACTCAAAAAGCATGAGCCAAATATGTCCATTATGATTAGTTTAACACATCCTAGAAGATACCGATAGGCTAAAGCACTGATCTAACAAGAACTATCTTAGGTTATGCTTCTCACATATTATGCTTATGAATTACCTACAACTGACAACACATATATTATATGCCACTTCCAGAATCAACCTCCACAAAATCAACACATATCATTTTTGCTGAAAATGAAAATTGAAAAAATTTATCAAAGAGGGTTGAAGGCATATATTATAGTAGACATATTCAGTAGTTATATTTTCAAACTCCAAGAATCATGACCCAAATATGTCCATTATGCTTAGTTTAACACTTCTTAGGCAAAAGCACTGATCTAACAAGAACACTGTTAGGTTATGCTTCTCACATGTAGTGCTTATGAATTACCTCCAACTGACAACACAGATATTAGATGCCACTTCCAGAATCAACCTCCACAAAATCAATCACAAGATTATGCTATCTTGGTTCTTACATTCTAAACTCCTTTCAAGCCATCATTGGATTATCGACTATCGAAGAAAAAAGCATATGCAACACCTGAACCAATCTTCTACCTATATTTCAGCTGTTAAAAATTAAAAAATGTTGCCAATTTTAGAGGATTGGTATCAAATTGATAGTTAATTCATAATCGTCAGAAAAGTCTCCCAATGAACCAACATGAATACAATCAGTGCTTATAGATGAATCATATTAATGAGGTAGCACATGCATTTACAATCTACATGGGCAAATTAACATGAGCTCCTCGAGCAAAATAGTAGAAGGGATGTAGAAGTATTACTGCTCAAAAGTTCATGTAAATTTTTATAAAGAAGTACCTTCGTTGAAGAAAATGCAGTATGATCAGTCCAAATCAAATCATCTAGAGTATTTTCAGAACTTTGAAATAGCTGGTCAGCTACAAATTCTTCTTGCAAACCATATTCAAACTTGTGTTCCCTGAAACCAAAATTGAGTTCAAATGATAATGATGTTCCTGTATATCAACAATAATTAACAGTATTATGAGGTCCAAAAACCAGCAAGCCTGAAATAGAGCCCTGAAGAATATAAATAATGTAAACTACCATAATAAAGAAGCCATGTCCCAAATAGCTAGCTCAATGGGTATGGTAGCTGACAGGATGACAATTGTCAACTCCAACACAGGCTATTCTACACCAACTATTAAATACCGAATGCCTGCTTCAAGAAAAAGTTCACAAACTCACTCAATGTATATACTGAGAGACTAATAGAAATTTTGCCGACAACACTTCACATTTACTCTTCTTGCAAATTTGCATTGTTGTGATTGTTATAGCACTTAACAATTTTTTATGCAAAAAAAGAATCACATGAATGCCATGTACAAACATCACAATGTGGGAAAGTGAAGACTGAATACTCATATACTACTTTGTCCTCCCAAAAGGCAGAAGCTAAAAGCATGGCCATGACAAAGAATGAACAGAAGAATGTCTAGAAAAATCCTAAACAAATTCGGAAACATATAACGATAGGAAAAATGACTTTCCCATGATGCAGTAATATAAGACAATATTTGCTGAACTATAAATATAACGGAAAAAACTCCTGCAAGGCTGCTCAATTACAAATACAAAAACTTGTAGGCCATAACCTAATAGGACTGCATGAGATCTTAGGTTCTTTTATTGCATTTATAAAGATTTATGTGGTTATCATTCTTATCTTATATCAGCATTTTAAACATCAGTTCATGTGGCCGTATGCATATGCACTACTTTGGTGCATTGCAAATTATATATGCAATCTATGCACTAGGGCCATATATGCGACTGCATGAAAGCATATGCAGTCTGCATATGAAGTATATGTAGTTGGGTTTAAACTTGTTAAATGGTCAACTTTGACACATTAATCATTTATTATAAGTTTGAAACAAACAATAACTAACAACTTTTCAGTTTCCCGTGTCAATATACTTGATTTTTAAACCAGCAAACCTTACAAATTAAGATATTTGGAAGTTCATCTTTTTTGCATAAACACCATACTTTTTGCTTACCAAGTATTAGAAATTTAATTTTTATTTATAGATGCAAAATATTTACTATGCTCACTTCCTTATATCATCATCCAATCAGGTAATCATAATATTATAGATTTTATCTCTTGAATTATGTTGGTTAATTACTTAACAACTACTAATATTATGATTTTTATTAATATTAATATAGACCACATATGCACTATGTGGTGGCCCAACCGCATAGTGCCTACATATACTTTTTAGAACCTTGGCTTATTCTCTGCCCCACGAAACAGCAGGTCTTTCAAGGATATGCATATCCTACAAAGCAGTCAAGTGTCAATTATTTGGAGTTGGATACATGGAAATTTCGGTCATTGTAAGATTAAATTATCTTTTTCCACAGTTTTTAAGAATCATTCGTCACTTGTTAAGAGGATAATAGAATTGCTGCTTTTACAATGAAACTTGGGTATGATTATAATAACATAATAGTAACAAAAAGAACAAAAGAAAATAAGCAAAGAAAACTTAATAGAAAGAACTTGAGTTCTTAAATCCCGATTAACTTCCAAGATTTCCACAGACTCCAATAATTAACATCACCAAGACAAGACATAGTAAACACAATAAAATATCATGTAATAATGCTGATTACTCGTTTAACTATTTTTGGCAAATCTATTATATTATATTAGTGAAATATGCATCAACCACAATCAAGAAGCAAATGATGTTCTTCAGTGTGCCAAGCACTGGATTGCCCAGTGTTGCAACATTTTGCTGGTTTGCATTTTGGCAGTCACATACAGGGTCACATGCAAAAGGATATCATAAATGAAAATAGTTCAAGCCGTGCCATCAAGAATATGCATTGAGTTGAGATACACATTGTAATAATGGTTTTGAAAATACAATAGTTTCCAATTATAGCTGGCAAAGTGATCAGTTGAACATAATTGTATCATGTCCTCTGCTAGCTAAAACATGATTAATTAATCATGGCTTGATGAATTCACCGTTTACCACCACCATGTCATTCCCTTGGGCTTTGCTCCTCCACGCTTTTAATTGGTGAAGAAAGCCAAACAACAATGTCACTTGTGGGAGTTCCAAGTCATCACTTAAAAATCATTAATTTGCCCTTCCCAAGACCAATTGGTTTTGAGATTATTGGTTAGCAACAATGATCTAACACCGGCTAGCCTACTCTAGTTGCAACATGGTGAAGTATAAGGAAAAACAACTGAGGCCCCCTCTCCTGTATTAGTTGCACTTGGTTATTATTATGAATAATTGATTAAAATTAGCATATATTCAATTTATATTGTATTACAGAGTTAACATAGTGAATTAGTGATAGATATCTTAGACTTACAGTGACTGACATCAATATGATTGTTTGCTATTTTATTTTTTTTACATTGTTTTTTACTATATGATATTACATTATTTGAGTTAAAATCTAATTATATGTACTATGCAAATTATAAAATAAAATAAAAAGATTATTTTTATATTTCACATTTATATAAATTTGCTAATATTATCAATATGTTTCATTCATTTTTTTATAATGATTCTTAAATAAACAAATATTTTTTAACCAATTTTCATTCAACTAATTTGATCCTACTGTTCTTAATAATGATACCATAATCCATGAATTGTATCATGCATGAAAGAATATATCATACATGAATCTTACTTAAATAGCAATACCCTGCTAGAGTTTATGGTTTGTAAATTATAATGGCAAAGCTTGGAATGCACGAGCTAAAACTAAACATGTCATAAGGTGGGTCTCTTTACTAACAACGGGAGGAATGTAGCAATGCAAAAAGCATTTACTATGCCACGTCACTAAATTCACTACTTCTGTAAACAAGATGTACATTTTCAAGTTACATAAAGAATTGACATACAATACTGAAGACTGAAGGATTTTACAGTAGGAAATAGCAGAAATAAATATAAAGTACAGATAAAAACAATATATTCTTACATTTCAAAATCATATTGAGAGAGAACATAAAGCATCGATCCATCTCCTTTCAATATCCAAAACTTGTCACGACCAAATTTTAGGTCAATAAGCTTTCCCTGAAAAATATAAAATAACATCCTTATCACAATAAGTAGAGATTGTATTCTTATTGCCCCTAAAAAATGTGTTAGAATCTTATGGTCAACTGCCATAAATAACCACAAAACTAAAGCATAAGATATCACAATTTTAAACCACCAAACACTAATCAGTTGAGAACCCAAAAAGGGGATCTAATGCTCAAAGCAACATTAATACCTTTTAGCAGAACTGTCAAAGGAACAAATGTATACACAACTCTTGTACATACCCATAATTTGTAGTCAACAGCGTATAAATGCAATTTATCTATTTCAAGCAATTTAAACTTTTTTCTTGGTAGCATTTGCCATTTAAATCTTGCTTTTGCATTTTATGAGCAAATATACATCAGAATAAATATCGATCACTCTTTTAACGTTAACCCTGCCAACACTATCTACAGCTCTAAAATATATTTGTAGTGCTTTATCCACAATAAACAAAAAGTTTAGATTTTCAGGATAAAAAAAGCATTAAAAAAAAGCAACAACTCTTATAATTCAAAGTACTAGATGGCCAATTGATCAGAGAAGTGCCATCAATCAATATGAAAATTTCAGAAGAATAAAAAGTACAATTAAATGAATTAGGTAACAAAATCTATGTAACACTTTCATTAACAAAATATAAATTTATGAATTGCTGATATAACTAGATTACATAGTTTGCTACACTTAGCCCACCTAGACTTCTGTGAAAAATAATAAGGAGGTGATTTCTTCAAGACTTTGGGTGAAAACAGGCAATTTAGGTATTAGTTCTCAATACGCAATCATAAGCCTCTATAAACATATGCATCATAAAACCAAATTCAATAAATGGACAGCAGATGCAACACAGTATACAATACATTATATATATATATATATATATATATATATATATATATATTCCAAATAGGAGAACTTTCAAAGCCCATGTATACCTCCTCTATGTGGATGCTCTGTGTCGATGCTTGTGCTGATAAAATGATCTTGTCTCCAGCACTAAAACCATAATGGCACACAGCAACCATCTCAAAATCTGTTGACTTTACAATTTACGAAGAGATCAGTAGTTAAATAAATTAAAATTTAAAAGAGAAACAAATTGTTGTAAAAATACGGTAAGAGCTAGGAATGCAATTCTCGATATTGTACATTCAGAAGAGGAAAATATTGTTCTAGCAAAAAAAATAAGATCAATGAATGCATGGCATTGAGCTGAAAATAATGCTCATGGGATTCTGCATAAACCTTGTGTTGTCCAACACTCACCATGCAATTTATCTCAGCATGCAGAATCCCATAAAAGTAAGAAGCATATAAAAGGTACTTATCAAGACAGTAACAACTACAAGTCTACAATACCAAAAGGATGGGAAAAGAAAAGGAAAAAGCTTTAAGTTTGCAATTGAAATGTAATCTGCCCTTCTAGTTCAAGAAAAAAGTAAACAACAACTGTATAAAATACTTGCACAGATGTGAACACATAGTTCGTACAACTTTGTTTACAGTTGCTGGTTGGATACTTGGATAGCTGGATCAACAAATCCATTTATGTATTAATTCATCTATTTATGCACATAGAACGCTGAAGGTTAAACATATATGTATTCAATAGGAAGACTTAACGATGATAGGCAAATCAAAGGCACAGTACATTTATCCATTTGAAATCAAAACCAATGCATTACTAGTTGACTAGTACACTAATGCAGTGATTCCAGGAAATTTTAAATGCAATTAATGTGTAGACTAATTCAGTCATTCACTCAAGAGAATAAAAGTGTCAACTAATTCAGAAGGTTCCAAGGTAATTAATGCCTAATTAATTCAGCTAACAAGTAATGTTCGAAGGCAATTAATGTGATTTAGAGTTCTGTCTATTCAATTTACAAAAAACCAATAGCAAAGATAAACCCTATATAATATCATACACATACTAATTTCAACAATCAGATTTGTCAATACATGCTTTTGAAAATCCTTTGCCTACTCACTTTCTAACCGTTATGAATTAAAAAACAAAACAAGTCATTCTTGGTTTGAAGATCATGCTTTTCTTGACTATCAACTGCTGGAAAGGTTGTAAGGTATGAGGTAAACAAAAACAAAATATCATTCTCAGCTTTACTGTCCCCTGTCTTATGTATTATTTTGTATTTTTTTGAAGGAAGAGTAACCCCTTTTATCACTATTATCAAAAGCCCTAACCAGGATATTCAATCTTACAACAAATCAGACTAGATTGGCTGATTTTGGAACAGGAAGTGGGGGTGACAAAAGCACGCACAAGAATCCACATGCAATCTAATGAACCTAACGAGTCATGCAGATTTTAAAGAGAACACCCAAAAAATGCAGCATTTATATTTGAAAACAAGACAGCAAAAATGAATCAAGTAAAGTAACAACTAGTTCAAAATGCAGAAATGATTTAAGAATGAGAGGAACTATAAATATCATGTTCAACAACATACCAGAACACCTCTATGTAGAATTGCCAAAGAAATTTGATTTGTATCATAATTAGCTTCACTGACCCATAATCTGTATGGTTTAGTTCCTGTAGAACAGAAGACACTGTTCAGAACCATATCTTAAGCTAAACTGGAAAAATTGATACCACGACTCAAATAGGTCAATCCTCTAAGGAAGTGGTCAAAGGTCAGAAAATGTTTATTAAATAAGAAACAAGAATAAAAGTAGCAACAAAACCATGAAGTTATGACTTTTCTTCTTAACATAACAATGGAGTTTTTCATCATATTTTTTCATAGTTTCTGTTTGCTCATTATATTGTTCATAGAGATGCACATGAGAAGCCAGCAATGAAATCTGTGAACCCTAAGCTAAAATTGTAATAGTACTAAGTAATTGACAACATCCACTGTTCTGTTATGGCTAAGGTTAAAATGCAAATGCATATTTTAAACCTATCCATGACCTACCGAGCAACTGAACTAATCAAAAGAAGTATTACCTTCAAGATCATGGGAAATAATGTTGTAACTGAAAACCTTGGTGTGACTAGCAAGATCCCATACGCGCAAGAAACCATCCACATGAAGCACAAATAATAGCTTTCTTTTGCATACCTCAGATATCACCATATCTTGAACAGCCCCAACAGCCTTTCCCCTACAAAGCCATGTAAAATTCATAAAAAACATAAATGAGATGGCAAGACAAATGTATTTAGAAACCAAATAGTAATGAATAATAGCATCATCAAATAACATTTGGAATGCCAACACCCCTTACAAATGAAGAATAGTGAAATCATAAACCAATCATATAGAAAAAGATTAAAGAATAAACAATTATAAAAAGTTAAAACATATCACTTATTACATAGCAAAACATAAACTAAAAAATAATAGATGAAAATTTGACACGACCAAACATGGAATAAAGTATACAAAGGAAGAAAAACAAAACATATATCTACATATCAGTTCAGCAAAATACTCTATTCTTCTAAACAAATAGCCAAACATCTTGACCGTAGTACAACTGTTAAAAAAAATTTAGTCCATATCAAGTCTAATGTCCCAACTATTGGGTGTCAACTATACAAATATTTTCCAACCATAGCTATGTGAATCTTTTCATGCCATAGAGACCCATTCAAGATAGTTTCTTTAAAACAAGGACATCTGAATTTTTTATTATCTCTAATTATTATTAACTGATTTGGAGAACTTTTCCTAAAAACATAAGCTATTAGGAAACCACCTAATTAATAATTTTTTATTTTAAACACCTTCCCTCTCTCATGTATGGGCTAGGAGTGTCAATGCACATGCTCGGTGGCCAAAGCTAGGTAAGATTGAGCTCAACATAATTTTGTGTGTTAGGGACTGCCAATGCACCAAATACCCAAGCCTAGCCCAGCCCCGAGTCACTTGTTGTGCCAAGCCCGTGCATGCCTCAAGTCGGCTCATTTACTAATTTTAAAATATAAAATTATAAAAATTCAATAAAGTTATAAATACTATTATAATATTTAAAAATATATTGAACTTTTAAAAAATAAATAGTTTACATAGAATATATAGTTTATTGGAAATAAAATATAACCTATAAATTATTTTACAAAACTAGAGTAGAGCATAGCCCACATGTGGAAAGTGGCATCCTGTAAAATCTAAGGTTTCATTTTGTTGACATTCCTTCTTGCTGGAAGTTGCACTTCCGAGGAAGTAGCTAAAAGAGCCCTTCTTTGATTGACACAATTCTTGTAAAACGAAGTAACTTACCTAGGAAGATCTAGGTAAGTTGCACTTCTTGTATTATATTTGAAAGAAAAATATAATTTTGTGATCATTTTATCATCATATTTGCATTTAATGTTAGAACTATAATTTATGTTGTCAACATTATGAGATTATAATCCATGAATTCTTGACCTATTTATTTTATTTTAATTTATTTTTGAGCAAAATATGTAATTTTTTCATCGTAACCACAAATAAAAATTAATTTATCTTATATAATAAATTATATGTTATATTAATTATATATTAAAAATTATATTATACTTTACATATATATGTTAAAATATTAATTTACAAATAAAATAAACTTTTCCATATATACTAATATATATATATTAATTTACAAAAACAATGGTATATTGATCATTTGATGTGTGCTTCCCGAGAAGTACACATGTCAACCAAACATTTTGTAGGTGAGAAGTTACACACTTACACCTCCTATAAATTAATTTATTGTCAACCAAATTCATTTTCCCGAAAATAAATGTGTGAAGTTAATTCATGATCTCATGTCAACCAAACCAGGCCTAATATACCTTATTATTTGTCTCCTTCTCTGCCTCTATTTCTATAGCTCCTTATTCTTCTCCTCTTCAATTATCCTCTCCATCACAATTAATCACCACCTCTTTTTGTTCGCATAAGCAATACCCAATTTGTGCACGAACTAGAAAGTTATATATTCTTTAAATATGCAACATACATTTTTGTATCTTCATTTTAAATTGCCCTATTACAATTGAATGAATACAAAATCCTAGTAAACGACCATATGACCATCATATGATAGTTTTGGTTTCTTGAATTATGTTCACTGAAGTTCCTAACAACTATTTATAGCACTTCTAAGAAAAATTACATATACCTAAACTGCAATTAATCAAATATTTAAATACTCCCTAGTTTATACACTCTCTTCCATCAATTGCCTCCTTTACATTTTTATTTTATTAACTTCTCTGATTCCACGATTGACCAAATTTGCTGGTGTGTTATATTTTAATTGTGTTCTATTATCTGTAGAAGACATGTCAATCAGACAACTCATATGCTCCTGACTTGATCGATTACAAGTAATAAGGGTCATAGGAATGGGTGTAGGACAACTGGACAAGTGACCTTATAATCTTTCTAAATTGTTGAAATAGCAATCATGTTTGTAATCGAAAAAACAAGTAAACACCAAACAGTAGATTGCAGGAGAAAGAATAATCCAGGATATCTTTGTTATATCATTTGTTTACAACACAATTCTAAGAAGCACCTTGACATGAGATTCCACAATCGACCAATTCCAACATCATCACGAAGCTCAGTGGCAAAGCCTATTATTACAAACAAAATAAAAGTTCAGTTAATACAAAGATTTATGGTACACAAATATACTCTTCAACAATCAACATTACAATCTCAAAAGTATCTGAAAGAAAATAAAAGAGAAAATATGTTAACAAAATAATCAAAGCAGGTATAACACTACACAGATTTAACAAGAACCTGGAGCACTAGGATCCAATATGCCAAGTTGGAAACAACAAACTGCACCATCCTGTCGCCCAATTGCCAAGCAACCTGATGTGGCTGTCACTGCTGTGATCTGTGTAGGAGTTGCAACATTGAACTCCACATACTCACTTAGAGGGAAGCTTGAACCGGAAATATAAGGAAATGAACTTCTCAATTTGAGAAGATAAGCAAGCCCAGATACAGTTAACACATAGAGTGAGTATAGATTCACAGAACCACTTCTAATCTGCAGAATCTTCAAAAGCCACATTAATGCACAAAACAACGAAAGCAAATATTGCATTAAGATGAAAATGGACTAACCGCATTCTTGAACAGGAAAGCAGATGGACAAAGTGAATCTTGAAATACAAGACGCAATCCAGTTCGAGGAAGTTCATCATAACCAGTAACTTCAACAACCTCAAGGACATTGGGAAAATCCTTGTGGAGCTTCCTGAGTTAAAAGTTGAAGACAGCTATCAAATCTCTCCCCAGAAAAAGACAACAGAAAACATTGTTGGAAATTAATACATGAATCTGACTGAAGGTGGACTCTAAATCTGGAAAGCACCAATTGTCATCAACTAAATGGATGGTCATAATTTAAAGTCAGAAAAAAATGGTATAGTACAAAAAGAAGATATTGAGCAAAGGCCAAATTTTCTTGCTTGAAAACTGACTTGAATATATATTAGATGCTAAAACTTTTTCTACCAAAATCCAACCAGAAACTAAGTTTATGTTACTAACAAAACATGCCATGACCTAGCCCAATGGGAAAACTGACCATTAAAATCTTACGCTTCAATCACATAGCCCAAATTTTTTAAGGCCATGTAATAGTGATAGACACATCCTTATTAGCTGACACAACTTGCCTCTCACCCAAAACATGATATTAAACTTGAATGTCACAAGCTCTTTCAATTACTGCACACATGACCGATAATTGAATTGTGGTAGTCTGGTATATAAGACTCAGCCTGATGGCAATGCCATCCATCTACAAGTAGTTGTTACCTACATAGACCCCCTATCAAGCCTAAGAGTTGATCTGCTTCAATGGTAAAAATGACAACTCAGACTAATGGGAAAAATGACCCATTAACTTAATGTGCGTGAACATGGGCCAAACTTATTAAACCAAGTTAAATAGTAGTATGTGATGAAGCCTTATTAGCCAATACAACTTGCCTTCTACTTGCGACATGAGATTAAACTAGAATGACAAATGGTTCCCACTAAGGACTTGACATCGACATTAAACCTTAAACTCCAACACATGGCCTGGAATAAACCCTAGCCAGCACCATGTGAGTTGTAATCCAATATTGGTTTATGAGGTTTGATGGTTGTTGCCAGTTGCCACTAACTTGATCTTAAGCACAATAATGTGATTCACCTTATTAAGTTAATGGGTCATTATAAATGATACGAGTAGTCAAGTACAAAGTTAGTCCTAGCTTGGTGAGGGGACTTATGCACAGGACTAGGGCTGTCCATTTGGTTCAAACCGAACCGAATACAACATAACCCGAACCAAACCGAATCAACCAATTCGGGTTCGGTTCGGTTATGAAACCGAAAAAACCGAATTGTCATGTCAACACAAACAAAATTGGTACAGTTTGGTTCAATTATAAATCAAGGGTATACTGTACCAATTTTGTTACAATATTGTGATATATACTGAATTGTAATGTCGAAACACGAACAAAATTGGTACCTGTGAAACTGTACCAATATTTTTTTCGGTTTTAGGTTCGGGTCGGTTCCCAAATCATGGGAACCGAATCCGAATACCACAGATCGGGTTCGGTTCGGTTCAAAAACCGAACCTATCCGGGTCGAAACCGGACCGGACCGAAAATTTCGGTTCGGTTTTTCGGTTCAGTGTGAACCGAACAGTGGACAGCCCTGTTCAGGACTACTCGTGGACGAGTGGAGACACCGCTGTAATGGACGACTGATGCCACCAAATAAAATTTGGTTTCGGGGGTATAAGAATCTTCTACTTTTCTATATTCTAATCATTGGGATTGCAGCTTAAATAGGATAGAATATCGCATCCCAATTAGTCTCAAATAAGAAAATGGAATCAAATATTGATTGTTTGTAAGCCTAGATCTGCCTCTCAAGCATTTTTGCATCATCTGGCTCAAGCATATCGATTTAATGGATTAGGTCAAGCAATGAAAGGACGAGCTTAAATAAGATGAAAATGTCGTTTTTTTATAGCCATCCACAACAGTCTCATTCTAAATGTTCAAGATCCTTCTTTATTGTGGATCCAGTTTTTATTATTTCAATCATAACAATCTCTGTACGTACAACATCAAAGCTGCTTAGAAGAAGAAGCTTGCTACAGAGAGAAGGTAAACATTCCATAATATACCAAAGAAAATTTGTTACGGAAGCTCTTTCCTTCTCATTAACACCTGAACTGAATATCTGAAAGCAGCTGACTCTTTTATATTTCAGTATTGGATTTTGAAGCAAATTCAACAAGAAAGAAGAGAGATTAAGAAGATATTCACATGTACATTGATCTAAACAAGTTGGAAGAGGAGAAGCTATAAGTAATAGGCTAAATCATTATAAAATAATCTATTACGAGATTATGAATCCATACAGGAAGTGGGAAGAACAGTCAGTCTTGCCACGATAAGGCCAGAATATATCATTTAGGAGACAGGAATAGGTCTAAGATTGAGGCAAAAAGAATCGAACCTCAAAAAGAGTAGAGAGAAGGGGAACTTGGGAAAAGGAAATGGAAAGAATAGTCACCATATGAGGTAGGACTTGGCATCTGCATTGTCTATCACGTAGCATCCGGCGGCATTCCTGGGGGCGAAGGCGGCGCCATCGACAGGCGGAGACGACGTCTGCGGAGCCGAGGCGGCGGCGGACACGGTGGAGGACGAAAAGGGGATGGTGAGTTCGATCCACTCTAATTTATCGCTCCCGAGTACAGGAACTTCGACGCCGGCGAGGGATCGAGCGGCGGTGGCCATGGCCGAGCGCCGACGAGCAGAAGGGGAAACGAGGGTTTTGTAAGGGCTTTTGGAGGAGGGAAGGGAGAAAGATGAGAACCAAGGATCGCAAATTCGCAACTTGGTTTGGCTCGACCATATAATCCAAACCACATCCAAAAATGAGCAATTTTACATTTGATTCGTAAGTCGTAACTGAATGTATGAATTATAAAATCGTATATTTGCTTCGTTAAATAAAATTAAATTGAATTGAATAATAAAGAAGAGAAGATTGAAAATAATTTGTTTAAATCCGATATATATCGAATATAATACTAATTTTATTTTTATTTATTTTTAATTCATGCACTAAATAAATAATGAATATTAATCCACTCATTATCCTATCCTCCTTTATCTTACGAAGCAAACATGCACTAAGATAATAAAAGGGGATAAACTCAATTTTGATTCTTATATTTTCACGATTTGTTGATTTTGATCCTATAGATTAAAAACTTTGGTTTTTATTCTTATAATTTTACTCCATGAAAAAATTTGTTCATACTATCACCCCAATAACCAACGGTATTATATTCAATCTCGTGTGGCAACAGATTATTGACATGTCAATTAAATTCATTTTATCTTTAATTTGACACGTCATTTATATTTAATTTTGATTTTGATCTCTATATTTTTACGATTTTTTATTTTTAATCTTTATAGTTTATTTTTTTTTTATTTTTGTCTTTGTAATTTCACTATGTGAAGTAGTTGGTCCATGCCTTCACCTCAATAACTAAGAGGACATTTGGTACGAGATAATCTAAATAGATTAGAGATAATCTAAATAGATTACTGATAATCTTAATTAAAATTATTTGGGCCCCATCAAATTATCGCGTTTGGTTAAAATATATTATTGGTAATCTGGATGCCCATGATAATCTACATTACCACTCAAATGATAATCCACATTACCAATGAAGATAGTGATTATGTGGATTACCGGTAAAGTGATAATGTTATTTTTTATTTTTAACTAAAATACCTTTTATTGACATAGAAAAAAAACTCTCGTCTCATCTCACTTGTTTCACCTCATAGTAAATTGGTAATCTCTATTTTTTAATTTTTTTAGTTTATTATTTTTTTATTTAAGGGTATTTTAATTAAATATATAAGTTTCTTAATAATATTCTTTTATACCAAACAAGATAACGTGGATTACTAGCGAGATTATCAATACATACCAAACATGGTAATGTAACATTATTGGTAATTTTAAAAATGATAATCTATCTGGGTGGTAATCTAAATTCTCAGTAATCTTAAGTGATAATGTACCAAACGCCCCCTGACAATATTATCTTTAAACATGTGTGGCAGACATACTGTTTACATGTTAATTAAAATTCATTTTATCATTTGATACGTCATTTACATCATTTTCTTTATTTTTCAAATAAAAAATAATTTATTTTGACCTTTTGAAACAATAACACCATAAAATTATACCTCAAAAATGTTTTTCTCTTCTCATTTCCAAATTCTAATCTAAAAATCAATATGGGTCATCTTTAACGACAATTGTGCGATTTCAAAAAAAAAATGATCTTAAAAAAGGAGGTCCTAGTTTTATGATTGTGGTGGAATGATATATCCTAGGATTTATGTTTTCTTTTGTCTTAATTCTCTTTTATTTATTTACTTATTTAATTTTTATTTGTGAATTTTTATGTTTGATTACAATGAGAATTTAGAGTATTCTTACAATATTTTGCATCAATTTTTGCATAAAATCTCTCATGCTTCAATTTTCCTTATTTGTTATTCTTTAAAAATTAAAAGCATTTCTATATTTCATGGATCATGATTGAACAACTTTCTACTTTATACACATGTTAAGGGTTTTAGATGAATTTGTAATACTTTCAGCAAGTTTGATTTATTTAAGTTGTTTAAAATGTTAAATAAAATAAATAATCTAAATGATGTGTCAATGAATAAAATGAATTAAATTTAAATGTTAGCAATATATTGCTACGCAGGATTGAAGATAACATTGTTAGTTACTGGGATGACGACATGAACTAATTTTCTCACATGGTGAAATTACAAGGACGAAAACCAAAGTTTTTAAATTATAGAGATCAAAATCAAAAAATCGATAAAATATAGGAATCAAAATCGAATTTAAATTAAAATGAATTTAATTGACATGTCAATAATTTATCATCACGTGGGATTGAAGATAACACTATTAGTTACTAGGGGTGGCAGTTCCTATTGAGGAACTGATTTTCTCATGGAGCGAAATTACAATGACGAAAATAAAATAAAATTAAACTATAAAGACTAAAGTCAAAAAGCCACAAAAATATAGGAATCAAAATTGGATTAATTTATCTCTAATAAAAAATTCAAATTTTATGAAACTATGAAATATCTAAAAGTATATATAAAGAGAAAAAAATTATTCATAAAAATTACCAATATTCATTTCACATAGAAAAAATTAGGCGGTTGTCCATTATCATATCTCATGGTTGTATGATAGCGCCATCTATTTTTTGAAACAAATACGAGTTAATGAGATTTGTCCAATATAGTCTCGTGACTTTGTGTAAAACAAACACACTTTTTATTTAAATCAATTTAACTCTACCATGTTGAGTTGAGAGTAAAAATTATAGATTAAACACAAATAAATTTAAGAATCATGTGTAATCGTAATATCAACTTGATCTTCAAATAAAATAAACTTGAAAAAGAGAAAACACATGGCGAACAAAATGTACACTATGTTTTAATAATTATCAAATTTATTAAATCATTAAGAAAGAGGATAATAAAATTTAGAGAACAAAGGAGAAAATAGCTTTACTAGAAGGATAAAAGCTCATGCATCGCACTTTAAAAAAAATCTCATGCCTCTTATTTGAGCCGGTAAACACACCAAGAGAAATTTCTTCAAATTTTCATTCAAAAATAATCTTATGGCGAAAAGGTAGGGTTTCACCTCTTATAAGTGGGATGATAACAAAATTAACTATTGGGCAACAAATCAGACTCGTATCCTTTGGGATGATTGTGTTTGGTCATTTATTCGTCTGCTTAATTTTGAGACGATTTTATTCGATGATCTTTTTGACGTCAGTTTACGCTAACCTTTTTAATATATGAGTAGATCTTCTTTGGTAAAAAAAAATACTTTGGTGCTTATATAGTCCAAGGGAACTAGTGCCTGCAAAATCTTAAAATTTAATTTTCTTAGGAGAGGAAGAAATATCTCACATCACGAGTGTATAGAAAATGAAGAAGATCCGTCTATGGAGAATGAGAAGGATTTATCGAACTGCGAAGAAACAAAAATCCATCAATGATGTAGGATATCCTAATATTTAATTAAAATATAAAATAAACTTGAGCAAGCTGCTTTCCCAAATTGGATCGTTACAATATAAAATAAGAATCATATAAAAAATCTCCATGTCTGGTAAGCATCTGAGTGGTACGATGGGATTGACAACTACGTGGACGTGGCAAATTTTGAAATCCATCACTTTCTCTACTAAAAAATATTAATTTGACTTTTACAATTTGCAACTTCATATTGATTTGATCATTTCCTCCCAAATCACATGTGAAGTTTGTCTTATTGTCAAATATTCAACACTTATTTTTCACATGCCAAAATGACATGATTTCTAAGAACTAAATGAGTGTTCCGTAAAATACCTCGCGTTAATGCATACAAAATAATATATTTTCCTTATTTTGAATGTATAAACTGACTTTAATCATTAATAAAATAATATATTTTTTACCGTGTTGATCAGGAATGTGCATAGATACCGAATAGGTTCAAAATCAATTGAAATCTATCCGATCAAATTTTGAACTCTATTTTTTGTTTCGGACTCAACTCGAATTTAAATCAGATCTACTCGAAACCTACCTGATTGGGTCGGTTCCGAATAGATTCGAATTAAATTCGAGTTGAGCCCGAGATAAAAATTAAGAAATCGATTAAAATCGATTCATGCTTCGGATCCAACATATTGAGTATCCGAAATCAGAATCGGAATCGATATTCGAAACCTATATCTTGGAGCCTGTTCAAACATGGTATCATGTTAGAGCTCGTAAATGAATAAATTCCAATATGATACTCGAAATCGAAATTGTAGCTTGTGATTTCAAGTAGGATTTGGTCCAAGTTCTAATACGATAGGATTCAATTTCAAAATCTAAGAACCAATTTTATATAAAGTAGAATTTGAATATCATAAAGTACTCGGACTCGCTCACCCCTAGTGTTCATGCCAGGGCGGGCCAATGCATTGGCGGAGGCAATTACCTTCCATGAAAATTGGTCCCCCTGTTGTATTACTGTATGAATATATTATTATATTTATCTATTGAAAATATTTTTTTTATCATGTAATCGCCATGATTCACGTGGCTCGATGGAGAACACACTCTTGGTGCAGAGTTAACTCACGATTAAAAGCAGGTATTATCAACGTTGTATAAAGTAGCTGCTGCATCGAAGCATCGTTCCTAATTGCTCCGCCACGTCAATGTATCGTGACTTCAGCCGAGACGTAAAAGTTTGTAAAAACTGCGCACGGTGTAGGGGTGGCAATTTTATCCGCATCCGCCAACTAAAAACCGCATCCGCACCGTATCCGATCCATATCCGCAAGTAAAAATGGATATGAATACAGATATGGATTTAGAAAACTTATATCCGCGCGGATATGGTGCGGATACGGATATGACTGTGGATCCGCACCGTATCCGCACCGTATCCGCACCGCCTATCCGCATCTCTGAATTACTATTTTGCCCATATAAGTTATTAATATATATAAGAGCTCTATGGTAATTTCATGTCAAGATGAATTTTGAAGTATATTATATATTTATTTTGGATAAATGAATTGGTAATTTATTGATTTTTTTAATTAAATATAAAATTTTAATATTTTTTTATTAAATACGGGGCGGATACGGATGCGGTGCGGATATCCGTATTTGAAGCGGTGCGGATATGGATATCCATATTCACATCCGTGGCGGATACGGTGCGGATACGGATGAGCGGATATGGAGTGCGGTGCGGATACGGTATCCGCTCCGTTGCCGGCCCTAGCACGGTGGGCCGAACGACGACGAATGATATGCGAAAGTACGAAATGAGTAACGACCTGAAATCATGCACACAACTAATAATCGTAACTTAAATTGTTACCAAAGAGGCGGCGTGAATAACTTGCGTGGCACGCGCTACTGACCAGAAGAAGACCGAGGTGAAAAAAAAAATTTCTCCTAATAAATGAAGCAAAAAGGAGAAAATGAAATGAAATTAGAAAAGTTCGATTCAGTGTACTTCTGGAGAGACCGGGAGAGAATTGGAAGCGTCCCCAAACACCGCCGCTTGCCTCCTCCAAACTGCTCTTGCTGCAATCTGTGGCGTGCAAGCTCTCTTCATTCCACTAGTTTGTGAAGGAGCTGGGTCGGAACCCTAAGATAGTAGCGGGTTGGTGGTGAGTTTGGCCGTCGCATGCCCCAAGCTTGGGTTGTTTCTGTGAGATTAGGGTTAGGCGAGCGCCGGCGAATGGCTGGATTCTGGCACGGGAAGTTGAAGCGGAAGGAACTGGAGGAGGTGTACGATGATTTCGCAGAGTTCTCGCTCTCGTCTCCCGCGAGAAAGATCAGGCGATTAGTAAGCCTGCTCTTCTTGTATCCAAAACTTGCGTTTTCTGTGGTCTTTACGGTTGTTTTGTTCTTGTTTTGTCACGATGAACCCTTTCCGCTTCATGCTTAACACTCTAACCTTTGTTGGCAATTTACCTTGTAAGAATTTGTTCTGGATTTTGACGCAAAACATCGACCTTTTTTGTCATACTTTCTAGTTTTTACGCAAAAAAAAATCAACTTTTTATGGTGACAAATATTTTTTGTCCCGTAGCTCTTTGATCTGCGCTGCCTATCCAAATTCTTGATTGATACCATGGAATTTCTTTCTTTTAGATGAAGTTGCGTTGCCCTGACATGGACGAGCTGTTGCGTTTAGCCTTTTAGTACCCTTATTTGTTAGAAAAGCATCTAGTTTGCGCATATTTGCAGTATTTTTTTGGTTTTAATCCATAGCAGTAGGTGTTAATAGCTGCACTTATCAGTTAGCTTATTTTCTCTGTAGGATGCCGAGCTGCCGCCTATAATGGAAGAGGTTGAACCAACTTCTACTTTGTCATTCAATCAGCAGTTTCCGCAAGAGACAATTAGTGCTAGTGTTAGTAGTATGCCAAATTTGGGATCTGTTGTGAGCCAAGCTATGCCTACACGCCCTTCAAATAATGATCAGAGAGCTCTCGTGCTCTACAAGCCTGTGGAGATGCCACTATTATTGTCCCCTAGTCCAACTAATGTTTCTATAAAGTTCAACTCAGGCTTTATAGATGGACTCAAGAGTAAGCACTGGACACCTTCCCTTGGCTAATTCAAATCATGCATATTGACCTTTCATGGTTCATCTTTGATAATCTTCAATTAAAATGTTTGGCTAAAAAAGAACGTCTACTGGACGCTCCTATTTCTCCCATTCTTTAATGCTAATAGCATCATCACATTGCATCTATTTTTCATTTTTTTTACCATAAAGATTTTTAACATCCGTCTGGACCTTAAGATGGTATCACATGCCAAAGTTGGCTATTTCTGATTTGTTTATCATTATTTGCATCCTTGCAGGTCATATGTTCAAGCCAAGAATTACGAATTTTGATGAGAAGGATAAACATACAGATGCTGATGAAAGCTGCTTAGCTGTCATTCCGTGGGTTCCATCTCAATTAGCTTCGGATAGTGGTGGGTTTGAAGGTTCTGAATCGCAGAACAATCTATCAGGGGAGGTAATGGAGTCTGAAGATGCCAATGTTACGTCAATGGAAATTGAAGATGGTAATATTAGAGGATTAGCAACCACTGGTGGAGTAGGTAACGAGAACTTCCAGCAGCAGCAACAACACTGCATGACTGCTCAGCTGACGCCCAACACATCCAATTCTATAATGTGGTCATGGTGAATGGGATCTCTCTCGGTAGAGGAATTGCCATGTTTTGCCTAATGGACGACAGTAGCTTGTAGCTATACTTTGTCTTCTGCACATCCTTTTGTAAATCTGATGATTTAGATAATTAAAGCTGTAGTAGTCCGGTTGATGAGGATTCATCATCCTTGTGACGTGTATATTTTTCTTATTTAGAATGAAGACTTGTTTCTGCTTATCTTTCTTTTTATTATTGCAGTTGATTTGACATCTTTGGACTGCATTGTGCTGTTTTGTCTTCCAATCATCAGCACCAGCCAAATTGAAATCCAGGTTGTGATCAAAATACGCAGGCTTTTTGTTGTTATCAAAACTATGCACTTCACGTTTACGTTTGCATAGAGGTGCAGTTTGTATACAATAGCCACTGCTTATTGTTTCTCATTGAGCAGGTCCAACATTTTTAATTGCATTTCGAGGTAACAGTCTCTAACCAGCTAAAGCTGTCTTTTTTAGCAGATTTTACACACATAGAAAGTCCATCGCTTTAAATATTTTGGATTCTGGAAGATAAATAATTCCTAAATAAGAATGTTAATTCAAAGAAAAGAAAGTTAAATCTGAAGAGCCATGAGAATGTTAATTCAAAGGGAAACAAACAACATGAACCACAGCATAATAGACATTCTTTCGCTGAATTTTTAATTGCCTAACATGCACCTGGAAATATTTTTGATGCCTTTCTTCACTTATGCATTATTGACAGACAGCACAAGAATTCGACCGGAAAGAGATACAGCAAACGGAATAAAATCTAAATAGACAGAATGAGAAAACGAACAAGATGAAGAAAAATCTAATTCAAGTTCATCTTACGTTGTCTCACAGAGAAATGGAAGCATTTCCTGAGGCCATTCTTGATCATTATTATTGACACTGACAGCGCAAGCACGGTGAAGTCATGAAACGAAGGAAAGCTAAATCTACGGAACAAGAAGAAGGTCAATTCAAAGGGTAGAAAACATTCAGCCAGGGATTCTTGCAGTCTACATTTCCCTGCACAACTTCTTCATTCCTGCTTCCTATCATAAGCTCGCTGAGCTCCATCGCCTCCGCAAACCAATCATGCCGCGGGATCTCCTCCTCCGCCGTCGCCGCCGGCACCGGCGTCTTCCCCTTCTCCTTCTCCGCCGCTGACGAGCTCCCTTCCTTCGCACTGTTCGCGGCCCTAAACGCCGCGTCCCCCATCCTCTCCCTCACCTTGTTCATCGTTATCTCAGTCATCCACGCGAGCGCCGTCACCTCCTCGATCGGCACATCGTGCAAGCTCCGCCCCTCCAAGCACTGGCGCATCAGGAGCGTCGTCTCGAGCTCCCGGTTCTCCTTGTCCTGCTTCTGCAGCTGCTCCTGCAGCTTCCGGATCCTCTGCCGCATCAGGGCCTCCTGGTTCATCATCTTTTTGCTCTGCTCCATCTCCGGCAGCCGCTTAAGCCGCGCGAGCACGCGCATGGCGTCCGGCATGGACGGCCACACGTCGGCGTGCGGTTCGCTGGGGCCGTAGATGATCAAGCACGCCTTGACGTCGCAGAGCGTGCTCAGCTCGCTCACCTTCTTCATCAGCCCCTTCTTCCTCTTCTTGAAGGTGGCCTTTCTTGCCGAGTCATTGACGATCCACTCGAGCTTTACCTTCTTCCTCGCCATGGTACCGAAATGAGGGAAGGATTTGAATTATTTTATACTGATTCATTCATTGCCGAGGAGAGGAATGGCAAATTAAGGATTCGGATATTGAGAGAGGGGGATTTTGATTTCGTATTATTATTTCCATAAATGAGTTGATATCGGGTATTAAATCTCGGTGCATTCCTGGATTAAATTGGTCATTTATGATCGGCATGCGGAATGAGAAGGCGACGCCGGGGGTGCATCCTGCTCGATATATTTCTATATACTTTAGCGCCGGTCATGCTATGTTACACTGTTCTCCATAACGGTTCAATATGTTCAAACCGGGCCGTCTTTGAACCGCATTGGACCATCCTCGATCCAAATGATTAAATGGGTTGAAGGAAACATTTCGAAAAAAAATCAGGTCAATCGATCAGGTTGGAAAGTGATTTAACCAATTTTTACGTTCTTGATGAAATTTATTTTGAGGAAATTTGAACCGAATTTTAGTTCGCAATCGAACCAAATGGACCGGACAATTTTTGAAACATTAATTACAGTGCCACTCTGTGATTGGATCTTCCGAATTGGAATGAAAAAAAGAAAAAGTTTCCGCTCAATCTTTTTTTTTTTTGATAAATTATATGAATCCCCTCGACCATGAATCATGTGTGCAAGATCTACTTAAACTATCAAGTGTGCACAAAATTTTCTCAACTACATTAGTTATTCGAATAACCTCTCTCTGTTAGTCCTCCATTAGCCCTTGGTCAAAATAGTGTCACATCATGAGCGAAGCTAGGAAATTATTTCAGGAGGGACAAAATATAAAATCGCATATCACAAAGATAATTATATGGTAAAAAAATATTTTTAGGAAGGACAAATATAACTAAATACTAATACATATAATATAAATTATTATATTTTTTTAATGGGGAGACAAATGTACGGGGGCAATTGCCCCTCCCCCCACATCATAATGGATCCGCCCCCTGTGTCAGCATTCTTCATCATTCATCTCATCTGATGATCATCAATTCTTTTTCTACTCATCCCTCACCTACTTACACTCCTCCCCTTGCCCTAGACTTCACTGCTGCCACCGCCGCCACTTCACCTTGGACTCTTCCATCTTGCCCTTCCCCTAGATTCCGCCGTCGTTGCCATCACTTCTTCTTTCTTCTCTTCTTGGAGACCAAAGTCCTCTAGAAGAAGAAGAAGAAGTGGCGGCAGCAATGGCGGCGACGACGGAGTCTAGGGGAATGGCAAGGTGGAGGAGTCCAAGATGAAGCGCCAACGGCGGTGGTAGAGTCTAGGGCGAGGGGAGGAGTGTAGGTAGGCTAGAGATGAGTAAAAAAAGAAGTGATCACCGTCGGATGAGATGAAGAGTAGATAGTGTTGCCACGTGACACTATTTTGAATGAGGGCTAACGGAGGAGGTTATTCGAATAACTAATGTAGTTTAGGTATGTCTCCATAGTGGAATATAATTAATATGAATTTAAAAATTTGAAATAAATTAGATGTAAATAAAAATATGAAATATATTTATTTATTGACTTACAATTTAAAACAAATTCATCTATTTGTGCTTAATCCTTACAATACTCATAATGGAAAGTAACCGGGCACAGTCAAAGATGACCAAAACCAAATTCCACACTAAATTAGAAGATTTGATTAGATCTGGTTCAAGTCGTGACTTGAGGCAGAAGTCAACGCCCGTACTTCACCAACAAGCTGTCAAAATATTATCCACATTGACATTATGTTTCTTGTCGCTGTCTCAATTTGCAGATGTTTGTTGATTGGATGAATAAATGCGGCGAACGGAACCTAGAAAAATTCAAAAACATACAGCATAGCAGCATTTAATTAACATGAGATCAAGAAAATGGCAGAGTTTTAATGATCAATTCCCAATCCTAAAATTAAATGAAGATTCTTGGTTTATTTACCGGGACTTTGGTATCATTTCCAGCTGTGCTGATCTTTCTGAGTTTCTTCGGTTGCTTTATGGGAAAAATAATAGGAGGCTAGCAATAGTTATTGATTATTATTTTTACCATCAATAGTTATTGATCTTGATATGCTTTCCCAGCATTATAATTTTTTCTCTAAAATATAAGCAATGAATATTAAATTCGATATCATCTAACTGTAGGAGTTTGCTAACTTCTTTTGTTAGTTGAAGTACGAAGGATTAGAAAAGAAAGATTAAATAGTAAAAACTTTCGTTGAATTATAACTTATTTACAATTACTTCGTATGAATTTTAAAATTAAATTTAAAAAAAAATTAAATTTTATGAAACTAACCAAAACATTAGTGCCACTAGATACTACGACTATTAATATCACAGAAAAATAACTTGCGATGGAGATTGAATTGCTGAATAAGAATGCCGCGGAATTTTACGAGATATTGAAAGCTGCCGATGAAATAAGAGAAATTCTAATTTACTGAATGCAATTAGGTATATAATTTGAATAAGTGAAAAATGAGTGTGTACAAGTCCGAGAGCAAAATTATTAAAATCATTTAAATAATTTTAGTGAAAATTTTTAAATAGGTTATTTAAGCTTGAAAATTTATAAAAAAATAACAAAAATCCTAATTTATTGAATGAATTTAGGTCCACAATTTGGATTAGTAAAAATGAGTGTGCACAAGTCTCAAAACAAATTTGTTTATACTATTTAAATAGTTTTAATGAATTATAAAATATTTTTTTATAATCTAAATTGTGAATCTCATTTCATTCGGTAAATTAGAATTTATGTGATTTTTGGATGATTTTATGATGTATTGCCAAGTTTAAATGACATATTTAAATAATTTCACTCAAATTATTTAAATGGTTTCGTCAATTTTGCTCCGGGACTTGTACACGTCTATTCTCACTAATCTAAGTTGTGGACTTAATTGTATTTAGTAAATTAGAATTTATTTAATTTTTTTTGATAATTTTATGATACATTTTCAAGCTTAAATGGCCTATTTAAATATTTTCACTCAAATTGTTTAAATGATTTCAATAGTTTTTGCTCCGGAACTTGTACACACTCAATTTCACTTATTCAAGTTGTGAAACTAATTGCATCCGGTAAATTAGAATTTATGTAATTTTTGATGATTTTTTGATGTATTTACAAGTTTAAATGACTTATTCAAATAATTTTAGTAAATCTGTTTAAATGTTTCAATAATTTTTCTATGAGACTTTTATACACTCATTTTCACTCATTCAAATTGTGAACCTAATTGCATTCAATACATTAGAAATTTTGTGATTTTTTTGTAATTTTTTATGATTTTATAATACATTTATTTATAAGTTTAAATGACCCATTTAAATAATTTAACTAAAATCATTTTTAACAATTTTGATATGGGACTGTACACTCATTTTCATATATTTAAGTTATAGACCTAATTGCATTCAATAAATTAGAATTCATACGAATTTTTGGTGATTTTGTGATGCACTTCCAAGCTTAAACGAAATATTTCAATAATTTTGCTCTCGGACTTTTATACACTCATTGTTACTGATTCAAATTGTGGACCTAATTGCATTAAGTAAATTATAATTTCTATGATTTTTGATATTTGTATGAAGCATTTACAAGCTTAAATTACTCATTTAGATAGATTCACTGAAACTATTTTTTAACAATTTTGTTTTAGGACTTGTACACATTCGTTTTCATTGATCCAAGTGTGTGGACCTAATTGTATTCGATAAATTAGAATTTCTGTGATTTTTTTAGTAATTTTTGAATATTTTATGATGCATTTTCAAATTTAAATGACATATTTATAATTTATTAAAATTGTTTATATAGTTTAACGAGTGAGACAATGAAATATGAATGGACTTTAAATGTTAAAGTGTAGGGTGAGAAGTATTAACTCGGTTACAACAAAGGTTAATGGGATTAACATAGTTAATGAGATGTCAACCATATTATGAGAGTAGGAAAATATTGTAGGTATTTTTTGAATCACATTCAAGTTTTAAGAATAATAAATTTTATATTTTTCTTTTGAATAAATATATATTTTATTCTGCTTTGGAGAAATCGTTGTAGAAAAATAAATGATAAATTACACAGAACCTCTATCGACTATAGTCGATGTGCGCAAAGACTACCTAAACCATCAAGTGTGCACAAAACATCACGTGATTACACTTTTTGTTCAAATAACCTCATTCGTTAGCTCGTCCGTTAGTAACTTAACGATAAAACTCCCATGTGCGCAGAACCTCCCTTCCCCAGTGCCACGTGGCAGCAATCTTCACCCTTCATCTCATCCTACGACCATCCCTTATTCTTCTACTCATTTCTCATCTACCTACACTCCTCCCTATGTCATAGACTACACCACCATCGGCAGCGGCAACCTCCTCCTCCTCCTCCTCCTCAAAAATTCTCCCCCTCTGCAAAAAGAAGAAGAGGAGGAGGAGATCTTAAGAATCCTTCTCCTCTAGAAAAAGAAGAGTACCTCCTCCTCCTCAAGAATCCACCCCTCTCTAAAAAAAGAAGAGGAGGAGGAGGAGGATTCTTGAGCCTCCAGCGGTGGCAACGATGGAGTCTAAGACAAGAGAAAAAGTATAGGTAGATGAGGGATGAGTAAAAGAAAAAGTGATGATAGTAAAATCTGATTCGACCCAAAAAATCTGAAAAAATTAACTCGAAAATTCATTTCGGGTCGAATTATTCAGGTATATCGGGTCGGGTCAGGTTCGAGTGAAAACCCTGTTTAACCCGACCTGACCCGATTTTAAGTTAAATAGATATTTATGTTATATATATTGATAAAAAATGATATTGACTTTGTGGTTAAAATGGTGGAGATAAAATTTAGGAGGTCTTCAGTTTAAGTCTTACTTGAGTTATAATTTTGATACAATTGTTCCCCATTTTTATCACAATTTTCAAGATGATTTTTTTTTCTAAACCGAATTCGGATTATTCGGGTTAATCGGGTCAGAGCCTGATTTTTTTGAATTATTTAAGTCGGGCCCCGATTAAAAAATCGGATTGGATATAAATTTTTTAAAATTTTTGAATTAATATCCGATAGGATCAGGTCAGATATTGACCCGACCCGCGCCCGTCAGCCCTACTTATATATCTGTTAAGAAAGAAGGTACAATACGGGTAGTGTTGGTAAGAAGTATTTCTCCTACACAGATTGCGCTTTCTCGTTAAGTGTGGGGAGAAGCGAACACGAAACAGCATTGAGTCGACCAACTAAGGGATGCAATAAAACCATCGAACCGCCTCCGGAATCCGGAGCCTGCGATCCGATACGTGACCTCGTCATCTCACCCTCCTTGGACCGCGGGAGAGAGAGAGAGAGAGAGAGAGAGAGAGAGAGAGTCCGATCCGTGGTCAGCTGGATCGCGGTGGGTCGGCTGGATCACTGCCCGCTTTCTCTGCTCCCGTCCACCGTGAACTCGTGTGGCGCCGATTTCTAATTCGAAATTGTTACCGGAAAGAGAGATAAGCTGAGGTGCTTGATCTATACGAATACTTTTTGAATCTTGCTGAGTCTTCCCGTTCATCCAGATTCTAAAGCTGCACGTTCTTGTGCGAAAGAAAACAGACTATTTCATTCTTCTTTTATTGTTGGAGAAAGCTGGATTTGTTGGAATATTCCTTCTGGATCTATTTCAATGCTGAAAGCTCGGACCTTTCGCCTTCGTGTTCAACCAAATGAAATAGTCTGTTTTTTTTCGCACAATAACGTGCGGCTTTAGAATCTGGATGAACGGGAAATATTTCATTCTTCTTTTATTGTTGGAGAAAGCTGGATTTGTTGGAATATTCCTTCTGGATCTATTTCAATGCTGAAAGCTCGGACCTTTCGCCTTCGTGTTCAACCAAATGATTTATCCGTTCAAAATTTTCTCCTTTTAGTTGACGCTGGCGTTTCTTAGGGGGAAAAAAGGAATTCTTATTGCAAGACTTTTTGTTTGTTTATGCTGATTTTTTTTGCTGTTTTTAGTAATTTTCCGAGAATCTTGATTATTTGGTACGAATTCCGCTAGCTCGTGAAATTACTAGTACAAGAGATCAAGGACGAAGATAACTAGAGATATTCTGCATTTTTCGTATACTGGACTGAATGAATTTCCTCATCTATTAGGTGAAGTCCAAGTAGTATTAACATCGCCAAGAATGCAAGAATCAATTTGTATCATATCTCTTGAGAAAACAAGAGGCTATTTTTGCCCTTAATGTGTATCTAGTAGGGAACTGAAGTAGGCTTGCTAATTGAGTGAGGTTGCAAATGATACGACGTGGGTATTTCTTAGGCTTCTACGACTATCCCAAACCCTAGTTTGATAATAGGTCATTAAGTAGTATATATTATTAACAAAAAAGAAACTGAAATACCTTTTATATATGTATTTCAGCATCTCTGAATTGAAGTGTTTATTACCATTGGTAAAGATGGACAAACCAATGACATTACAAATCATGTTACATATGTTACTTTTAGTAACAAAATAGCCTTTGATAAATGAATATGAGTAGTTCATCTATATGTTTTCAGTTTATGGCATGAAGTCATTTTTCTTTCTGGTTTGATGGGGCAATGTGCAATGACCGTAAGAGGAGATTGAATAGAATATTAGATTGAGATGTTAGCAACATTTTCTACAAAGCTGGGCTTCTGAGGGTGATTAGTAAGTTCCGTTCATCTTAGATTTATTTTCTGCTGAAGTCCATTCTGAGGGCGATTAGTAAAGATGTAAATAATATGTACGCAAATGCCTGGCAATTCTTATATTCAAAGCTGGGTTTGAAAGAAATTATGACAAGTTATGTACTTTATATATAGTTTCTAATTTGGAAGAAAGCTGGATTTTTAGAATGATTCTGTTGGATCTAATTGGTGTCTTATTAATATTTGGTTTTCTGAAGTGTATACCTTAGCTGTCAATCAAATGATATATTTATTTTTGTGATTTAAGAGTAGTTTGTAGTTTGTCCCCCAGGTGCTGGAATGCCAACTCAAATGCAGTCATATTTCGAAGCTGCTTCTGTTGATTGCAGGTCTCCAGAGACCTCAAAAGATAGCGGTAAAAGGTCGTGTAATGTTTTTAATGATGATGGAAAGGATAGTAACAATCAATCTTTTGAAAGTCCCTCAAATCAGCTGGCGCTTTATGACCCTGGTGTAAATGATACATGTAATGATGCTCCAACAGTTACTGATTTCATGGAGAACCATAATCCACCTTTTCGAAACTTCTTAGCACCAAGTGTTTCGGTTCGTACTTTAACATCTATTGGGACATTTACTGTCCAATGTGCTTCATGTTTTAAATGGAGGATCATTCCAACAAAAGAGAAATATGAACAAATACGGGAAAAGATCTTGGAAGAGCCTTTTGTGTGCGAACATGCTCGTGAGTGGCGTCCCAAAATTTTATGTGAAGATCCTGAAGACATATCTCAGGATGGCAGCAGACTCTGGGCAATTGATAAACCCAATATTTCTTTACCCCCTCCTGGTTGGGAAAGGTTGCTTAGAATCAGAGGTGAAGGAGGCACAAAATTTGCAGATGTGTATGTCTCCGAATTATTTTGCTTCTCAACTCATATTTTCTTCATATACATTGCTTGAGATGAAAGGGATGGATATTTATATTAACCACCTAGTTCATAGAATATAATATCAAAGTGGTTAATACTTCTAAATTTAAACATACCTGAATATTCGTAAATGCTGATTTGCATTATTTGTTTTACCATAGGTTTTCTTGATCTTGTCCACACAGTCATAATTTGAGTTTCATTTGGGAAGTCTTAGTAGGTTGTCAATAAGTAAGTTGGTCAAAGCAAGCAAGAACAGTTAATATATGAAAATAATTACTTCGACCTCATTATGTTGTTAACTGGTTGGAATTCTCTAATGTACCTTTTTAGTTTTTTTGAAACAAAGGTTGCTGATGCTTTCTTGATTTACTGCTATGGCATCCAACTCATGTACTTAAATAATTTTGTTTTTACACATCGTTGATGTCAACTACTGTATTCAGGTACTATGCTACTCCATCTGGGAAAAGACTGCGGTCAACGGTTGAGATTCAAAGGTACTTTTCATGCTCTTTTTTACATTTTGCTGGTTGGTATCTAAGTGCAGCCACATCCAGCATGCCTACTATAAGCTTACTGTACTAGACACACAGGCATCTATCACCTATCATGGTTATTTAAACTTGTATTTCCAGATGAAGAAAGAATGAGGTATTTTCTTACAATACACTATCATTCCATGATTGATTAATTTATTCAATTTTGGTAATACATTGTAAAGGAACTGTGCAGGTATTTGGAAGAACACCCAGAATATGCTGAAGGGATAAAGCTCTCTCAGTTTTCGTTTATGGCCCCGAGGCCTCTGCAAGAAAATTATGTGAGAAAACGCCCTGCACGCCTGGCAAATTCTTGCATTGGTGGTGATCCACTACAGTCAAAATCCCTTGAACCTGAAGCAGGTACATGAATATAGTGGACATAAGTTTCTGAATTGCCTTGGGATTGGAAATTTTCTTCTCGATTTGATAGGCAAATTCAAGTTATCAAAACCATGCTAAGGATTGATTCACAGCCAAGTTCTATACCCATGAAACTTCTAGGTTTTTACATTACTTCATCAGTCTCGTTTCTTGTACTGTAGATCAGCTGACAAAATTCATATGACACCAACTCTAATAAATATATAGAAAATTTACCTTCTGAACCCCAAACTCCAGCTTCTAAAGAAAAGAACCCCTTTGGTATATTTGATATTTGTTGGACCTCCCAATTCTTACAAAAAAGTTCTGGTGTAAGGATATACTAGCTATATAAATGAATAGGTATAAAATTATGGAAGGGTTTTAGCAAATGTTAAACCCGAGCTATATGCAACTAGTTGTATAAAGATCTTGATGAAATGATGGAAGTTCACAATTTATTTTAGCTTAAGTCCTGTTTGTCTATGGCGAGAAATGAAGCTTATTTACCATTTATGCTTATATAATATATACTTTTCGTTTGTTCTATTTTTTTCTGAAAAGAGCATCATGCATTCAGTTCAAGAGATACAAAATGAGTACAAGAGTGTGGGGGAAAGGATAGTAGGTAGGAAAAAAGCAAAAACTGGAACTACAGAGAGGTCAAGTAGGAATAGTCTCAAGCAATTCAGTTGGCTTCTGCAACGAGAAAGAGGGGAGGGGAGGGTCATTCAGTCTGTTGCTTGGGAGAGTTCTTTAGAGAGGAAGGAAAATGTTCTCCTTTCTCCTCGTATTTATTTTTTCAATTCTTCCAAACCGAAACTAGTTAATAGAAATAAGGTGTTTTGGCAACTTTACCCTTACCCAGAAATGTTAAATCCACGAAAAAAAAGGATATTGTAGTCTATGTAAAAAAATCTTTTCTTTCATCCTTTCATTTATACTATTGATTATCTAAACAAGGAAACTATTTTCCCCTTCTCTCCCAAACAAGCTTGAGCTATTTATTCAACTAATCTCTCTTAGAGTCATGCTTTTAATTGTAACTATTTTTCATTTTTTCCTACTATTTTGCTACCAATAAAATTCCATGAGAGATTTTTTATCTCTTCATGTTCTATCCAAAGTCTTCCTGCCCTTGTCTTTCCTTTTCATTTTTGACTTTTTCCAGCTTATTGAAATTATTATTACCTATCCAGAAATTAGGTTATCAACTTGAAGTTCTGATATCTTGTTGCAGTGAATCCCATATCATGGGCAGCTCCTACACATAAAGACTTTTTACTTGGTGGAGTAGCTTCAGCAAATACAATCCATAAAGAAACGGTGGATTCTCCTCCTAAAATACAAGCACCTCCAGCAGCTGCGCCTTTGTCACAACAGATATTTGGTAGCTCTGTTTGTGATCAGCCATAGATGAAGCAAGAAGATGCTGACCATTCCAGAAATGCTTCTCCCCTTGAATTATGATATTTTATCAGAAAGTTCTTACTATTTTTACTTTTTCTCATTATAATGAGGAGTGAGGGTGAGGCTTATAACAAGAGGATATGTTTTTTGCTTCAGTTTTAGTGTGGAAAACTCAAAATGTTCCTTTTGTAACAGAAATGCCAACTTGGATTTGTCCATTTTGGAGTATGGAATGGAAGATTCTTTTTTTTCTTCTCATCAACATTATACATCCTGAAAATTATCTTGTTAATAAAACAGTAGCAAAAAAATTTCTAGCAAAATTTTTTTGACCTTCTGTCACTCAAGCCTAGTTTCTTCTAATGTTCTTGAAATAGACTAGAAGTTGATGAGCATTGGCTCTCTCGAGTTGTTTCCAATTCCATATACTAACTCTATTGCCAAAGTGAATTGGTTTAGTGAACTAAAAACCAATCACACCTTATAATTCAGCATTATTTCATTTGTTTTTTTTTCCTTTATCAGAAGAGAAATGAAATTCCAATTTAAAAGTCGATGAGTATTTTGTTTTGTTTTTTCTTTATTTTTTGTAATTTTGTTCTTTAATGAAAGAACATTATATTGTTTAATTTGATGTAGGTTGATACGCTCCTCTATGGACATTCCCAATAAGGAGAGTATCGCCTAGGTGAGCATGTACGAGAACAATATATAGTACGTTCCTCCTAAGCACGATACACCAGAAATCATAATATGAAGGGAGAGGAACTAAAACAACGCTAAATAATTAAGATCGACGTCAATGTACGTCTCCTCTATTTTATCTAACTAGACATCCTCCGCTACTAACTAGGGATGAAAACGGTTCGGTTAATCGCACTTTTGGGGGTTAACCGAAATCGAAACCGATTTCCAAACCCGCTAACCGAAACCGAAACCGAAATCAGACGGTTTCAAAAGCCTATATCCGAAACCGAAACTGGCTCGGTTTCGGTTATCCGCAGATAACTGAAACCAAAATTTTTGGTTCGGATAGAACCGATTATCCGTTTACTAATCGGTTAACTGGTAGTAAACGGATAACCGATTCAAAGATTAATAACAAAACCAATTTCGGATACCGATTAATCGTAAAAAACCGATAGTAAACGGATAACCGGTTCAAAGATTAATAACAAAACTGGTTTTGGATACTGGTTAACCGTAAAAAACCGGTAACCGAAACCGAATATATAACCGATTTCGGTTACCGATTAATCGCGACCCGATAACCGAAACCGAACCGATTTTAAACGGTTTTTGGTTTTTACTATCCGAAATTGAAATCTAACCGCAAATCCACTATCCAAAATCGGATTTTGCAATTCGATTAACCGGTTTGAACTGATATCCCAGTACTAACCCGCACCTACTTAATCGCGTCAAAAAGAACAAACAGTCAGCGGAACACCGAGTAGAATATTCCAATATGTCAAACGCAAGATAACCAACCATTTGCCATAATGACATGATATTCAACTATATGCATATTACCTGCTACTATTACATGGTCATGTCAACTAGTATAATGTCAACTTTAAATAAACTTATGTTCCTATTAACTAGTATGAACAAGCAACATCGTATACCCAATCAAGCATATTATGGATAATTTGGGTTTCCCTGCACTCTCGCACCTCGAGAGTGGCACCTCAAGCTCGCTCTAGAAAGAGATGTGACTACTCAAAGAGTAACACGTCCGCATCCCACACCTCGACGCCGCACACTCTCACATGTTGAGTGTGTAATCATGATCACCACTATTATCGTTCATACTCCTTGAGCCTAAATTAATATTATCCAGGGGCCACTGCTCAATAATGGTGTCCATGGCCACCATCCAATAATAGATCATATTATGCTGATAAAATGTTCATCTAAATCCTATTAGCAACATAATGATTGGTATGCATAATCACCATGACAACAATAACATCTAAGGGTGAGCAGGTTTAGGTACCTTGTATTTTTCATGATACGTAGACCCTACCCTTTATAGGACCGGTTCCTAGGTTTTGGACCCAATGATCCTACCCTGTTGGGACCTGGAATGGGACCATACTCGGAACCTATGGTGTAGTATAGGTTCCAGATGCTTTGTTGGAATCTGTTCATTTATAGGTTTCAGGGTACAGGTTCGCGGCACCCTGTTGGAACCTGTTCATTTACAAGTTTCGGGTACCGATTTCGGTTCCGATTCTAGGTACCCGATGTGTTGGACCATGAATCGATTTTAACTGGTTCCTTAATTTTTACCCTAGACCCTATCCGACCTACCCGATCGGGTAGGTTCCAATCGGTTCCGGGTCTATCCGGTACTCATGCACACCCCTAATTACATAGTGTATAAGCGACAATTATGCTCATGACATGTAACATAATTAATAGCCAAAAATAACAGTACCGACTAGTGCAATACCAATAGAATGATAACAAAAGTCAAATAACCAATTCATGCAACCAATTCAATAACATCAATCAATTTACTTAACGTGGTAAGAACGCAGGTACACACGGTTCATGACCTCCACTCAAGCACTAAATAATATTGTCTCGATCTACCCAGATTTCACACTTCAGATCTCTATTCACCTAATCGGCAACTTAGTAACCTCCCGCTAAATTACCATTCTACTAAATTAACTAACCAACATGATCAAAGAAATTAACATTTCAACTCAATTCTTAGTTCAACTCCATATATAGTCTGATTATTCATAATTCACTAGATTAAAATCGTCATAATTACACTTGCATCAAATGAAAGAATCTCTCATCATAAATTCAACTACTAATTTAAGAGCAATAGACATGACTCTTATCTCTTGTTTTGAGCATATGATTGGAGCATAATGATTTTACAAGGTCAAATGCATGTATCTATATTCATATGGCTAACCCATGCAATGTAACCCACCCTTCTATATATATATATATAAAATCCAGTATGTCACATACTGTACAATCTTAATCACATCCACAAAAGTACATTAGTTGATCAATCATATCTACAAACACTTAGCCAAAACATACCACCAAATGATTGCTTATTATTATTATTTTTTTGCCAAAGGTAGTTTGATCATTCGTTGAATGAGAAATGTACCTCCATGAGGTCAATTAGACCATTGAGAGGATGAAAATTATAAAGCGCTGCAGAGAGACATCAGCACATATAACACTCAGATGCATTCAGGAGAGTAATGTGAGGGTCTGGTTGCTGGCCTTCAAAAATATATTTGTTCCTCGAATTCCAGATGCTCTAGAGCAAGGTGCTGCACCAAGCGATGCCATTTACGGGTGAAGATGAGTGCAACTTTGCGTTGGCAGCTTGCCACCAAGAAGAGACGGATGTGGCTGAGAGACGCGGAGGAACTAGGAGTGCCGAGGCCCTCCAGATGAGGTCTGCATGCAGACAGTTGAGGAACAAATGCACCGTGTCCTCAGGGCTGTTGTTGCATAAAGAGCAGACGTCGTTTGAGACAGGAACATGGCGCCGGATGAGAGCTTTTTTTGTTGGAAGAGAGTCATGCATGAGCCATGAGGCGCCAAATGAAGAGTTTAACCTTCGGTGGAGTCTTAAGCTTCCAAATGTTGTTCCATGGAGATGGCAAGGGAGCAGGCGTTACATTTACGTCGTCCTGCATTTGAGCGCATGCCAATTGGTAACCAGAAGCAGCAGTATATGCTCCTTTCGACGAGTAATGCCAGCAAGGCTTGTCATCGCCAGGGAGGATCTCTATCGATAATATAGCATCTGCAACTTGGACTTGGAATGTCGAGCGAACCAGATCTGTATTCCACATGTACGTTTCTTTATCAAAGAAATCTGATATCAGTGAAGGACGAGATGGATCGAGTTGGAGAAGGACCACATAATCCAAAATAAGGAGCGCAAGGGATCCATGGCTTTCCATAAACATTGCCCGTCGTGTTTGCACCAACCCACCATCGGAGTCCTGAGGAGAGGAGGTCTCGGCCTCGAATAATACTTTTCCAACCCCAGGACGAATTAGCACTAGCATTAACATCCATGATTGAGTCGTATGGAAAATACTTCCCCTTGAGGGCGAGGCTGAGAAGGGAAGAAGGTTGGGTCAGTATCCGCCAGACTTGGTTCGCTAGTAGTGATAGGTTTTGAGCTCGGCAGTCGCGAAAGCCCAGGCCACCAGAAGAGAAACTTTGACATAATTTCTTCCATTTTAACCAGTGAATACCCTTCTTGCCCGGCTTAGTCGACCACCAGAAATCTGAACAAAGCTTACTTACGTGGTCGCATATGGCATCTGATAAACAAAAGCATGACATAGCATATGTAGGTATTGCATTGAGAACAACTTTAACTAGAATGGATTTGCCAGCCTTAGATAGGAGTTTGGAGGACCAGCTATTAATCTTTGCATTTATTCGGGCAATGATGAATTCGAACACACCTTTTTTGTATCTATGAATGATCGCTGGGAGGCCAAGATATTTATCATCGAAACTGGTGTTTGTAATGGAGAGCTGTGAGCTAAGGGCCTGCTGTAGATCAGGAGGGCAGTGTTTGGAGAAGAGTATAGCTGACTTACTAGGGTTGATTTGTTGGCCACTTAAAGCTTCGAACTGAGATAGAAGGTGTTTAATTCTGTCTATTTGGAGAGCGTCAGCTTTGCAGAATAGGAGAACATCATCTGCGAAGAAGAGTGAGGTAATTCTTGGGCTGTGCCTGCGGATGGTGCCAGATAGCTCAACATTGAGGAGAAGTTGATTAAAACCTTCCATAGCAAAAACAAAAAGAAACGGGGATAATGGATCACCTTGACGGATGCCTTGGGTAGGATTGAAATAGCCATATGGCTGGCCTCCAACTAGAACAGAATAAGAAATCGTTTGAGTGCACTGTTGTACCAGTTCAATGAAGTGGTGATGAAACCCCATAGCTGTGAGAATAGCAGTGAGGAAAGGCCATTCCAATCTGTCAAAAGCCTTGCTCATGTCAAGCTTCAAAGCCATTTCATGAGTGTTTGTTTTCTGCTTGGTCCTGAGATAATGAGTGAGTTCATGAGCAAGTAGAATATTATCAGAAATTAATCGGTTTTTGATGAAAGCACACTGGTTGTCTAATATTAGAGTATCCATAATTGGCCGGAGACGATGGACAATAATCTTGGAGAAAACTTTGTAAATAAAGTTGCTGAGGCTGATAGGCCGAAGCTGAGACATGTCTTGGGTGATCTTGGTCTTCGGGATTAGAGCTATGAAGGTATGATTCATGCTTTTTAATAACTTTTTGCTCCTAAAGAAGGAGGCAGCCGCCTCAGTAACCTCAGTCCCAATCGTCTGCCAGTGTTGACGGAAAAAGTGACCAGTGAATCCGTCGGGACCAGGTGCATTGTCAGGGTTGAGGGAGAACACTGCTAGTTTGGTTTCTTCATTGGATACTGGCCCGAGAAGCCAGTTATTCATCCTGCGAGTGACCCTGCGACAGGAGGATAAGAACTCGAGATCATTGGTAGCAGGGTTCGTGGAAGAGAAGATAGTTTGGAAATATTCTTGTGCAATGTCAGCAACTGCTGCAGAATCTTCAAGCCAGACTCCATTACAATTCTTGAGACGATGGACGGTGTTATTGCACCTCCTAATACGAGTACAAGCATGGAAAAAAGAGGTGTTCCGATCTCCTTCAAGCAG
Source organism: Canna indica (assembly GCA_034359265.1). Classification (NCBI taxonomy): domain Eukaryota; kingdom Viridiplantae; phylum Streptophyta; class Magnoliopsida; order Zingiberales; family Cannaceae; genus Canna; species Canna indica. Next base: position 15,016,017 of record CP136898.1, read on the forward strand.
CCATTTAACACGAGATTTTTGCCTCCAGAAGATTTCCTCATCTACAGTGGCTTTCCGAAGGTTTTGTTCCACTTCCTTGCGCTGGTTAACAACATGCTCATCATGTTGATTTGATAGGGAGAGGAGTTGCATCTGGAGATTATCGACACAGGTCCTTGAGTTAATTTTGTTAGCATTTAGCCAATTTAGAATAGCTGATCTTGTGGCTTTAAGTTTACAGTGGATGCGAAATTGAGGAGAGCTAATTTGATGTTCATTCCAAGCTGATTCCGCTATAGAGGCAATGTGTGAGTTGGTAAGCCAACGTTTATCGTATTTGAATCCAGCTTTGGGCTTTGAATAGTTCAGTGATCTCAGGAGGAGAGGCCGATGGTCACTGCCTATAACCTCTAGGTGAGTAGAGTGCCAGTTGCTCCATGAATCATGCCAGTCAGCTGTGGCCAGAAACCGATCCAAAATCTTTTCAATAAGATTCGGATGGGATCGCTTGTTCGACCATTAAAAGGAGGATCCGAGGTGGGGAACTCCAGCCGGCTTCCGTCATATAATTTAATTGGGTGTGGGTGCAGGCCTTCATCAAATCAAAATTGATTTCTTTTTTTCTTTTTCATTAAACTTTAATAGATCTAATCAATATGATTTACTAACCATATCAACAGGACACTTACTTTAGCATCTTAGCAAATAAAAGACAAAATTCCAATTCAATGATTTACACATGAGTCCAGAAAATATATTAATGAGATCATAGAAAGAAATATAGCTCATGGTACTAATGTTTCCATGCAACTCAACTAAATAACACTTTGACAAAACTTCCAATTCCTATGCTTTTTATCCAGTCTCACATTACTTGAGAACTCTCCAGTATACGATAAGAACCAACATTCACTTAAAGGCATTAATTAAATCATACTGTGTTCATGCAAATACTTATATATATATACCTTAATTAAATGTATCAAATATCACTTCAATAATTAAATTTCTACGTACACTCACATAGGACCCAATTTATGGCGGGAAAAACTCTTTGCTATGGCGATGGTGAAGGCGATCGTTTGAGCCCGAGATTGGAGGGAATTTCTCGTAATCCTCCTAAACCAAAGAAACCCTCGGATCCTTTCGCAAGAAGAAGTTCTGAGGGTGTTTCTTTTTGAAAGTGGAAGACATGCAGATATTGTGGAAAGCATAGAGTCAAGAGCAAAATTTGTGAATGATCCACCATTGGGTCATCGGCCTGGAGGTATGAATTCCTATCTTGGCATCTCTAATTCTGTTGCGATTAAGGAAAATCCTGCTATTGCAAAGGACTTTGTTACCATGGAGAACCCTCTTTTTGTGGCTAATCAGAAGCCATTGATTTCTCATGATCTGAATAAGAACAGACAATCTATTTTCTGGTAAAGAGCAGCGCAGGTGTCCAATGATTTGTCTAAGAGGAATGATCTGGATGAAAAATTGAAGAAAATTCAAACAACTTATGATAATGTAGTATGTATTGAAGATGAGTTGATTTCGACTGCTAGATTAGAATGGTGCAACAGTCTTATGAAAAATTTTCTACGAGGAATGTGTAAGAATTTTTTTTGATGCCATAAGAAATATTACATGAATTAAGAATACCAAAATATAAAGAAGTAAGGGAAGATCTTACTTGAAGAGATAGAAATACAACGGAAGCAATTTTCTGGGTCTCTAGGAATAACTAGATCTTCCTCTACATCACTTTTCCAAAAGGCTCTGCTTCGACGAGAAAAGCAACAATGAACTAGGGTTTCTAATCCCTGATTATATCATGTGTGTAGAGGTGACCTAGCTTCTATTTATAATTGATTAAATGAGTCCTCTCCATCACATGCTTCATTAATCGGGCCTACACTTGACTAATCACACTAATCAAGGTTAAGTGTTTCGAGCTCAAGTCACATGGATCAAATTAAATGAGCCAATATGCATCTCAAATAGGATCATAAGATTAACCCGTTTAAATCAAAAACCACAATTGACCGTAGCCCACAAAAAGAATATTTAAAAATAAAAAATATTTTAATTAAAAATATTCTAACAGAATGAACTCGATGAAAAATTGAAGAAAATTCAAACGCTTATGATAATGTAGTATGTATTGAGGACGAGTTGATTTCAACTACTATATCTAAATGGTAGAACAGTCTTTATGCAACAGTTTTGAATTTTGATGGTAGCACTCTCCTTCGTTACAACGGCTCTAATAGGTGAGAATATGGAAGTTTAAATGCAATGTCCAAGCTGTGGATTTACTTGGATACTTTTGATTTAAATTTACATGTGAAGAGGATATAAATAAAGTGCTAAGTGAAGGTCCTTGGTTCTTAGGGGCCAAGCTTTACTACTTACACCTTGGAGAGCAAATTTTCAACCTTTGTTAGAAAGGATTGAAGCCATTCATGTTTGGATACAGCTCCTTGGTCTTCCTTTGGAATAGTTACAAACAAATATCTTGTTTAAGATCGTAAGAAGTATTGGGCAGCCTATTAAAATAGATGGTGTCACATTAAGAGGGTAAAGAACTAAATTCGTCAGGGTATGCATACCGTGGAATCTAAAGAACAAAGTCTCACCTGGTGTCTAGATTGTAGATCAAATGTTCACACTAGAAGGGGGATTGAATAATGTAGACAAATTTTCAATACAATTATAGTCTTTTTCAGGTTTTAAGCAATTTAACAAGCTAACTCAATTTTCTTGAAGCTAAAGATGAGTGGATGTAATTGGTAATGAGCTAAGCACAATTGAAGAACAAACAATCAATCAAGATAGCAATGCAAACAAGTAAATGTATAGTGGTTGGTCAATCCCGCCTACTCTACTACCTTGGCTCCTCGCCAAGGATTTTCAATCTTAACACTTCATAGATATATTGTTTTTCTAAGAATACAATGATGACTTATCCCTCAACCCTTGAGAAGGGTCTCAACACTTATTCTCTAGTAAAAACAACAATCTATAAAAAGCAAGGTGTTTCAAGCACACATTGCAAGCTACACTTAGAAATTGGAACAAAACATAAGAAAACAAGTTAAAGGAGCTAAAAATGGAAAGCAAACTTGTAGAGCTCATTTCACTATCCTTCTAGATTAATTTCCAACCCCTCAAAAAGATGCATGAAGAGCTTTGCCTCGAGAGGGTTAAAGAGTGAAGACCACCACCACTTGAGAGAATGAATGAGAGAGTTAGGGCTTTGGATCACACTTTGAAGGCTCAAATAATTAATTAAGAATTAATTCAATGAACACTGAGAGATGGTAGGATGCTAAAATCAGGCTTGTATTTATAGGGAATGAAGGTATGGAGGCTGTAACGAACGTTCAACGGATAGAAAACTATCTGTTGCGCTCACTGGTCGCACTACGGTTGAAGGTTTGGTCGACCGAATCTTTGATCGGATGTTCGACCGAATACCTACTGTAAGCTTCAGATGAAGCCCGGTCGCTTGTCGATCGCAGGTCAGTCAATCGACCATTCGGCCGAACCTTCGATCGATAATCAGTATCAGTATACTAATACTGAATAGAACTAATATAGTTATAAATAAGTAAGTGAATAGAACGGGTAAATACCTAAATACATCCTCAACGTTTGACATTTTCTCATTTGTAGTCAAATAAAAAATAATACCAAATTACATCCTGAACTTTGATATTGGTCTCAATTATATCCTCCCGTCATCTCTCCGTCGTTTTCCCCGTTAACTGCATGACGTGGTATGCCCACATGGAATAAAATAATATTTTTTAACACCTCATTATAAATAAATTAAAAAAATCTAAAAAGTTCCACGTCACACCACTGTCCACGTCACCATGTTGCCCCACTTAAAAAAAAAATCGACTGCTGCCCCACTCTTACTCGACTGTTGCCCCACAGTGAAGCCGCATCGAGGGCGACTTCAACTAGCGAGATGATTTGAAGTTTTCCCCGACGTCTCCGGCGAAGTTGTTCGGTGAGTGATCGTTCCAGACATTGCCCACGTCTCCGGCGACTGTTCGTTCCAGAATGGTGGTGCACGACAACCAGTCGTTGCGGCGTTCTACTCGTCGTCGCAAGACAGTTCTTCCTCCGAAATGAGATACTTCCTCTGCTTCCAAACCAGTAATTTCTTAGTATTTTGCTTCATAATTAATTGAATTCATTGTTTTAGGGGTTTGATATCAAAGTTAGGGTTTTGGATGATTTGTTGAATATGTAATTAGGGCTTTATAGATTAAATGCTAAGATTGTTTCCTTTTTCACTTTTTTTCCTCTTCTATTGCATTTTGTTTCATGTTTCATTGGTTCGAAACCTGAATGTTTTATGTTTCAGATATTACTTCATGTTTCATGTTTCAGATAGTTGCATGTTGTTTCATATATCTTCACATATTACTTCATGTTTCACGTTTCTGCATTTTGTTTAGGTTCATATTACTTCAAATAGTAGTAGCTCAGATATGAGAAAGAGAAAGACAAAGGCAGTCACCCTTATTAAAAAACCAGAATCTGTTGATATGGGAAAGACAAATAGCAATTCAGACAGTAGTAGCTCAAATGATATGGAAAGATATCAGTTTGTGCAAATGCAAAAGGCAAAGCAAAAGGAAAAGGCCAAGGCAGATAGCAATTCTGGTAGTAGTTGTTCAAATGATACTCCTGATGTTCAGCAAGCTTTCCAACAAGGAAAGTCATTGCAATTTTCAGAGGTACTACAACTCACATCACCTCAAGAAGAACAAACTGTAATGGAACCACTTGAACAAGCCACATCACTTGAAGGAGGACAACCTACGATAGAACCAGTTGGGCAAAGTGATGATGACCATACTACTTCATCATATGATGCAAATTTACTTATTGGAGAAGCTGATGATGAATTAATGTCAAGTGAATTTGAGGATTTCACTGATGATGAATACATAGAAGCAAGAACCATGAAGAAGGAAGATATACTACGTAAGAAATATCCTTCCAAGTTATATGACCCAATAGCATCTTCATCATCTGACAGTGGTAACTTGAATGATGCAACACCTGTGCCAGTCCAATGTGAAGCTGACTTGACTCCTCCAAGTGAAAGAATGGAAGTACCAGTTCAGATTACAGGTGGTAGCATACCTCCAAGTCAAAGAGTAGATGATAATGAATCATTGCATAGTGAATATGATGCAAGTGATGATGAAGTGCTTACACCGAACAGTGAAACAGAGATAGAGGCAGATTCAAGAAGGAAAAATCAACATGGCAAGATTTATAATCCGAAGTGTAAAATGGAAGACATTAGATTTGAAATTGGAATGAAGTTTGAGTCTATGAAGCAATTTAAGCAAGCTGTGCAGTCATACGCATTGTCCAATGGTGTAAATATAAGATGGGTGAGATGTTGTAAGGAAAGAATAGAAGAAAAGTGTATGAGAAGTTGTCCGTGGAGGATTTATGGTAGTTGGAAGCAACATGAAGCCACGTTCATCATCAAGTCTTATGAGAAGGTACACAAATGTTCTAGAAGTATGTCAAATAGACAAGCAACAGTGGAATGACTATTAAATTACTATTTGGAAAATTTTAGAAGTAATCTAAGTTGAGATGTCAAGCTTATGTCACAAGATTTTCAATCAAATTTTTTTATAACATTGCCTAAAACAAAATGGTATAGAGTGAGGTCGGCTGCCCTAGAAAAGCTTCGAGGTTCGGTGGAGGACCACTATGCACTTTTGGGTCCATATGTATCAGAACTTAAAAAGGAAGAATTAACCCAACAAGTTTGTTCCAAATTGTCTGTGATAGGGAGTATACCAGTGCACCCCCTATATTTAAAAAGAATATATATTAGGTTTGATGCACTTAAAAATGGTTTTCTCCAAGGTTGTCATCCAATTATCAGGTTTGATGGATGTTTCTTGAAAACCTTTCTAGGTGGACAATTGCTATCGGCCATTGGTGTAGATGGAAACAACCAAATGTTTCCTATAGCTTGGGCAGTGGTTGAAGGTGAAAATTACGATGCTTGGAAGTGGTTCTTGGGATTGTTTTTTGATGACCTCCAAATTACTGAAGGATATGGTATGACAATTGTCAGCGACCAACAAAAGGTAATCAATTTTTCAGTTAAATAAGCATTTTTGAAATACTCATTCTTGGGGTTCATGTTACATTTATTTATTGCAGGGACTTGAACATGCTCTGTTGAAACGAGTACCATTTACCGAGCACAAAAATTGTGCAAGACATCTATACGCAAATTGGAAGAAGAAGTTCAATGGCCACTACTATAAATCATTGTTCTGGAAGGCAGTGAGATCTATGGAAGAATCTGAGCTAAATAGAGTGTTAGAAGAGATGACAACAGATTCACCTTAGGCCCACCAAGCTTTCATCTCCATTGGGCTGAAATTTTTTTGTCAAGCATACATTGGTATAAATTGCAAGTCAGATAATGTGACCAACAATATATCAGAGACATTCAATGGTTACATATTAAATGCAAGAAGCAAACCAATTATTGATATGCTTGAGGAGATACGACGTTCGCTAATGCAAAGGATGTATATGAAGAGAGTGATGACTGTGAAGTGGACTGATGATATCTGTCCGAATATAAGGAAAAAATTGGAGATTAACAAAGAGGAAAGCGGATTTTGTATTGTTACACCAAGTGGAAACTTGAAATTTGAAGTTCAATATATGAGCAAGATTCATGTTGTAAACATTGGCAGTCGTAGTTGTTCGTGTCGGCGGTGGGATCTAACCGGTATACCATGTAACCATGCAGTTTCTTGCATTGCTTGGATGAAGGATGACCCTGATAAGTATGTAAGTGACTACTTTAAGAGAGACGCTTACCTAAAGACTTATGCAAATTTTATTGAACCATTGACTGGGAAGGATACTTGGCCCAATGTGGATGACCCCCATTGTTTGCCACCACATGTCAAAAAGATGCCAGGGAGACCAAAGAAGGTGAGGAGAAGAGAAATGAATGAGGATGATAGCCAAGCATCAAGGTACTCGAGACATGGAACATCCATTACATGTCAGTTATGTTTCAAGGAAGGTCATAACATGCGAAAATGTCCACTTCGGGGAGTTTCATCAACTGCACCAGTGGAGGAGGAGGTAAGTTAAGTTCCATTATTAAGTTGTTAAGCAGTAACCTAACAGTAACCTAATATTTTAGGGCACAAGCAGAGGTAGAAGTAGAGGCAGAGCCTCCACATCAAGCAGTGGTAGAGGTAGAGAATCCACATCAAGCAGAGGCAGAGGTAGAGCCTCCACATCAACCAGAGGAAGATCAAGAGGGAGAGCATCTAACTCTGCAAGAGATGACCCAAGTAGCAGTAGAGTGGCAGTAAGTGGACTTGAGTTATGATGCCCGGTTATGAGAACCTAATATTTTGTTATCAGCATTATCATTCTAATATAATTGGTGTGTTTTAGGCAATATGCAGAGAAAGAGCTATGGCTTCACAAGGATTTGGATTGTTTGTTGGAGAGGAAATATGGAACACTTACTATAGAGTATTACAAATTAGTTTACTAACTTTTTCATATTACAAGTTATTTCAATTTGGAGAGCTAATTCATGCTTATTTATTTTGTAGATGCCCGGTAGTGGAATGTCAATTTGTTCAAGCCGAGGAGAATGGAGTGGCTCAATTATTCGAGAACGAGATATGAGAGTTCGACGCTTACAAGTAGCAAGAAAAGCAAGAGAAGTAAGAGAAGCAAGAGAAGAGTTCCAAGCATCTCAGACTTCTCCTATTGGTGGACAAAGAGATGATTGAATTGTTGTTAGACATTGTAATCCGCTACTGTCATTTTGATACTGTATTACTGTGTCACTGTGATTAACACTGTAAACTTTGATTTTGAATGGCCTAAGTTTCATGTTTTGAATGGCCTAAGTTATGTTGATACTATGATACTATGATGATACTATGATATATTTAAAATATAGATTTTGTTTCATTGTGAATTGATGAAGTTTTGTTTCAGTAAGTTATGTTGATATCAGATGATTTTATTATATGATAGCTATCAGTTTCATTTTTGAAATGCTAACAGTTTCAAAATATATGATAGCTATCAATTTCATTTTTGAAATGCTATCACTTTCAAAATATAAGATAGCTATCAATTTTATTTTTGAAATGCTATCAGTTTCAAAATATATGATAGCTGATACTGATACTGATATCAGTTATCAGCTGATACTCATGCTGATATATGTCAAAATATATCCAGTTATCAGCTGCACTGCATCGCCCTGTCAAGAAACATGTTGAGAGGGCATCGCATGATCCAAATGCTAGCAGTTATGTCAAAATATATCCAGTTTCAATTTTACTCATGCTGATATCAGTTATTTTCATTGTGAATTGATGAAGTTATGTTTTCAGTAAGTTTAAATAAGTTTCAGTTCAGTTTCAGTTATGCTGATATCAGCTGATTGCTGATACTGATACTGGTATCTGATATCTGATATCAGCTGATAGCTAGTACTGATATCAGTTATCAGTTGATATTGATATCAGTTATATCAAAATATATCCTAATATTACAATTGGCCAGAAATTATATCCTCTTAGTGCTCGAACTATTTAATTACTGGTGAGGACATATTATTAAGTATTACAATTGCTGGCCAATTACTGATAGCTGATACTGATATCAGTTATCCAGTTATCCTGAAAGTTTCATTACACCAAAATACAAATATTGATATCAAATACATTAATACCAAATTAAGAGAGATGCTTCATTACACCAGGTTATTTCATTACTGATAATATAAAGTATTCAACACCAAAAAGAACTTATCAAATACAGATATTTCATTACAACCATATAACCTTAAGTATTCAACACCATCACATAAAGTAATTCACCATCCAAGCACATATCACCACACAAAAATACATATGAATTCTCTTACTTGTCATCTTGAAAACTTCACATTGATGCTCCAACATCTTTTTTTTCTCCTCTAATCTTTTCACTTTCTCTTTCAGGATGGCTAAATTGTCTAACAAAATTGTATTTTTCTCTTCCACCAGGTTGATTTTCTTTGCAAGATATTCCTTATCGCTTCTTGGGAATCTTATATCTTCAATATCTCGATTAGAAGATACAGAGTCAAGCCACACAAAAAAACCACAATCGCGTTGACGATCCTACAAAACATTATTTTTCAAAAAAATCATATTAACACAAACAACCAAATAAAATACATTTTTAGGTTGAAATTCATTAAACTAATTTACCTGCCAGTGGGCACACCTCCAAAAACGTCTCCCAGGATTTTTAACTGTTATTGAAGTTAACAGCCGAGCTTCAATTGAATGATCACACATTGGTCTGTCAATAATTGAGGAAGCTGATGTTTCCTCTGCTTCTATATTTGATTTTGATGTCATAGCTAAGTGCACGAGAGAAATAGTAAGCTAAGGGTGTGGTAAGGTGAGCTACTATGAATCAGTGAAATCAGATAGGGGAGATTCTTCAATGACCGTCTACATAGTGATTTAGGGCGAAGAAGACAGTGAGCTACGGTGAGCTACTACTAAGCTACACACTGACTAACCTTATTGGGTGGTGATAGCTATGAAGAAGACAACTCCTCGCCGACAAAGCACAAGTAGATAACTCCTTTAAAAGTTAGGGCACCGATGAGCGTCTCTGGTCGTCTCTACGAGTAGGGATCAACGAGTGTCCGAGATTTGGGGATTTAGGGCGAAGATGGCGAGTGGATTTTAGGGCATCGGGTGAAGATGGCGCGCGATGACGACTATTGTTTAGGGCATCGGGTGAAGGGTGAAAATGACGAGCGGTGAAGCAGACGTGGACCGAGGGAAAAGTTTTTTTTTTAATTTTTTTTAATTTATTTTTAATGAGGTGTTAAAAAATATTATTTTATTCCACGTGGGTATGCCACATCATGCAGTTAACGGGGAAAACGACGGAGAGATGACGGGAGGATATAATTGAGACCAATGTCAAAGTTCATGATGTAATTTGGTATTTGGTATTATTTTCGATTTGGCTACAAAATAGAAAATATCGAAAGTTGAGGTTGTATTTAGGTATTTACCCGAATAGAACTAGGGGAGGGTAATTTTGGTATATTATAAAAAGTTATGATTTTGACAAATATCATAAAGTATTTATGATTTTGTCAATAAATTATAAAACTTTTATGATTTTTCTAAAATGAATAGAACGAGGGCAATTTGAATATATTATAAAAAATTATGATTTTGACAACAAATACTATAAAGCATTTATGATTTTATCAATAAATCATAATGCGTTTGGTTAGCGAAAACTATTTTTGATTTTCGTTCCGAAGAAAACCAAAATAATTTTCTAATTTTTGTTTTGATGTTTTTATTTTCTGTATGATTTTTCTAAAATTCTCTAATATATTTAAAGTTAGATGCTATAAGTATTTGAAGTAGTATAATTTTTAATAATTAAAATAAAAATGATAGTGGTCAATTTTTCACTTAATTAATTAACTAATATATTATAAACTTCATAATAAATAAATTAATTTAAAAACTATAAATTCTAAATAATAAAATATATATTAACTATCCATCTACTCTAAGAATCCATTTGTTTCAAATAGTCTAAAACAATATAAATTATATTGATTCTTATAATACAAGGTCGTACACGATAGACAACAAATTTAGTGTTGTCATCAATTTGTCGCCGCTAAGCGACACTATAGCCAAGATAAGAATTAACTAGAAGAAGTTGTTAATGAACAGAAAGTTATTAATGAATTTTATGATATTAATTTTATTAATGTATAACTCGTTATTTTTTATAAGGAGATAACATGTTACTAATTATTATTATTATTATTTTAACAAAGATAGAAAGTCACAATAGGTGATCATACTAAAATTTGAATCCTAAATTCCTAGACAATATACAAGATATTGTCACCAACTGTGCTATCGGCAACATATTACTAGTTATTAACATATATGATTATTTGATAAATGATATATATATATAAAAAATAAAATTATATGTTTTATTAACATATAATCAATTATCTCTTTGAATTATTATAAGTTATTTGCGAAGGTAACCAAGAGCGAACTAAATTTTAATAATTTTTAAAATGTACCGAATAAAATTACTATACATATTAAATTTTACGATTTATTTAATCGATCAACCTAATTGGTGCAAATTGTCCTCCTTATATTCATTGCAGATGATTTTGTTAAAGGTGATGTGCATGTACTATCCACCATGAGTGTCGCAAAAGGTATTGCCCAAAGTTTCATTTTTTTTAAATTTAGCTTTTTTTATCGCGATGTATAAAATTTTATTATTATTTAATTACCTTACAAAAGACAGTGTTTATGTGCGAAAATGAATAAATATCTATCTTTTCTAGCATTTGTAGTAAAATCGATTAATTTCGTACGTCTTTCCTCATTGTTAATTAGATTTTTTACATTTACCTTCAGTTCATCTTGTCAAATTTTAATGGTCAAATTGAAACGAAATCAGAAATTCCAAGGAATAATAATATGAAATAGAAAGCTTTGATGATCAATTTATAATTTACTAAAATTTAAAGATCTAAATTAATAAAATATTGTTGGGGCTAAACTTAAATTAACTATAAATAGAAGTTGCTCACTTCATTTTTATAAGACTATCAAAGTATTTGTATATGGAGATTTTTGGAATAATCTTTCCTTATTTTGCCAAAGTATTTGTAAGACTATCAAATTAACTATAAATAGAAGTTGCTCACTTCATTTTTATAAGACTATCAAAGTATTTGTATATGGAAATTTTTGGAATAATCTTTGCAATAGATCTTTATCCTTCAAAAGAAAAAGAAGGCCATCAACGCATCACCTCTGATGTCGATCGTTGTCATTTTCCAAATTGGAACTAGGAAGTCAACGTTAAATGAAAGGGAACAGCCGAATAGTAAATTTTTCTCCTGTAATTTTTACAATCAAACATGAATACTGCAACTACCGGCAGCTAAAAAAAACTTAAATAAATCTTACGTTGTCAGAAGGTATATTTGTCTGCTTTCCACTTAAAGCAAATTTCCCTCAATTGGGGGTTTATCATTGATCGTCTTCCTATCTTGCCTAATCTTCCACCAGTGGATGCCCATCGCATCTCCTGATCTCTCTCACGATTCCTTCAAATTCGAGCATCTCTTGGATCCTATTCTTTCACTTTACGGATCTTGGCCAATTTGCTGTCGTGGAAAAGGAAAAAAGTTGTCTTTTTGGTGCGTTCGAAGCATTGCACTATGGGGATCGCTGACGGTGATAATGGAGTCTCCGCCTCTCGGGAGCATCTCGTCTTTGCTTATTACGTGACGGGTCATGGGTTCGGCCATGCCACTCGCGTCGTCGAGGTGAGCGATCATGGTGATCTTTACCTTTTCTATTGTTATTCCATATGTAGGACCGTAACTCTTGCTCGCACTAGGTGTTCATGGCGGTATTAATTTTATTTTTGTTTTGTTTTCGTTATTCACAATATATGGCTAAAGATCAGATCTCTTCCACGATAACTATTGAAAGTTTGGAACTAGAGGAAATGGTGAAAAAGCTTTTGTTTTTAATGCATAAATTATCTTCCTATTTGGATTCCGAGCTCACATTGTGAAATTAACTGATATTTTTCATAGGAATGAGGAGGGAACTACTAGTCTAATACCAATATTATTTTGCAGACGTTATGTTCCCATTGTTTAAAGTATCGCATTACTTCTATGTGCTGCTTTCTTCCAGTTAACTGTTAAGTCTAATTGATTGGTTCTGGCGGTTAGCATCCAAGGAATTGAACATGGTTTTAAATGCCAGTCCATGCACAGTATTCATAAACTGAAAGAGGTACGGAATAATAGAGAGATTTTTATTTGCAATGTATAAACTGTGGTGTGACTGGTGAATGCTTTTTTTGGTCAATTAACTGTAATATATAAGTCTGATTAAATCACACTGCAGTTATAATGAAAGGTAAAGAACATGTTTCTTAGTATTAGTCTGTATTTGACTGTAGCAGTGCTAGCAAGGGTGGGGTATGCCAATCTGCATACTGGTCTCACTGACTAAACAGTCATGAAATGAAGTAAAATTAATGACACCTCTAGGCTCATTGAATCCAATACCAGTAATTCGTCATCACTTAAATACCTTTTCATGTAGCAGATCCATGGGTTTTGTAGACCATGTCAGTGAGAACATAGAAGAAATTTTTAATGTTAACTTTTCGTAGGTAGTGCGGCATCTCATTGCTGCGGGAAATGAAGTTCATGTGGTAACTGGTGCTCCAGATTTTGTGTTTACTAAGGATATACAGTCCCCTAATCTCCATATTCGCAAGGTTAGTATTGATGAATGAGCTTATACACAATGGCTATGTTCTTTGACTTCAAATCTGCTGCAAAGATTTTGATAGAAATCATGGGTTTGCAGGTTTTGTTAGACTGTGGTGCTGTACAAGCCGATGCTTTAACAGTGGACAGGCTTGCATCTTTGGAAGAGGTACATATAGCTAATAAAGGACTATGCTTATTCATTTTAGATTATTGCCCCATTGTTGCATGTATTTCTTTGCCTCACTTGTAGCTGATTGGTTTCTTAGCAAGAAACTGCATCAGTTAGATTTTTCAACTTAGTTTCTTAGCAAGCAAAGCATCATATATGGTGATTGATTCATTGTATTCGGAGGAATTATTTGGATTTTGTACTCTTAGCCTAAGATTAGTAGAAGGTTCGAAAATATGATAGTTTATAGTAGAAGGTAGGAAGTAAGGTAGAGGTAGGCCTATGATTACATGGAGAGAAATAGTATCTAAGGATCTACATTTACTAGATATTGGGGCAGATCTCGCCTTGAACAGAGGGATGTGGATACAAAGAATCCATATAGCCGACCCCATCTAGTATGGGATTGAGGCTTAGTTGTTGTTGTTGTACTGTTAGCCTAGTGGACATTGCATTTTAGTGCTTCATTTATACAGCTCCAATGAATTCTAGATTTTTTTAAAATCCCATGTCACAGGGAAATATGAGTATCTTCTCTTAGCTTAATATGGTGAATGCTTAGTAATTGTTATGTGGATATACCATATTCCATCTTCTTTCTTGCAGTATCATCAGACAGCTGTAGTCCCTCGGGCTTCTATATTGGAAACTGAAGTTGCATGGCTGAACTCCATCAAAGCCAATTTAGTGGTAATTTTAATTATCATTTTTCCACATGATAATGAAAACAACTCCTGGTATTTTGTTGTTATGAGCTTTTAGAGTTTGGGCTACAACAAATATACCCATGTAGTTCCCGATTGATATGTTGTTTGATATGTTCTTATTTCTTCAAAAGTAGCACTTTATTTTCTTTTTATTATCTGATATTGCTTTTCCTATGGATACAGGTCTCTGATGTTGTTCCTGTGGCATGTCGAGCAGCAGCAGATGCTGGGATTCGCTCTGTTTGTGTCACTAACTTCAGGTAACTGATTTTACTTTGGCTCAACTTATATTTCAAGGATCATATGTAATAATTTATGTATTCAATTACATCTTATACATATAAGTCTCTTGTTGTTTTTATTGTTACTCTTAAGATATTTTCTTCTGTTACTTTATTCAAGAACAATGCCTAAACTGGTTTGGAACATTTAGAAAAGAGGGAGGGAGAAATACAGAGGATTAAGGAAAGCACTGAAGTTTGTCTAGTTCAATACTGTTACTTGAACCTAAATCATGTTGAATATTGCGTAAGGATCAGCATGGTTAAATCATGGGTCTACAGCTTGTAACATACTGCCAGATGGTGTACTAGGAATTAATGTATCATTAATCATAATAGTTTAAAATTTTAATGACATATTAAGCAATTCTTAAGAATTCTTATTTTGTGCTGAATTATGCCGCACTGCGCCCATTGTAAGACACCAATTCCAGAAGTCAACCAACCTATTTGAGCATGAACATACTCTTGTCACTTTGTTGTGATAGTCAGATCTTAAATTGATTTTGCAACATGAGTTGTGAGAAAAATATCAAGCCACCATTTGACAGATTCTGAAACTCATAAATCAAGTCATAGATCTTTCTTCTAATATTTTGTTTTATATTTGTCATTTTCAGCACAAGCATTATTAAAATTTTCTTCTCTTATTATGTATGCTTGATTTTGCAGTTGGGACTTTATATATGCAGAATATGTCATGGATGCTGGGCATCATCGGTCTATTGTTTGGCAGGTGCTTGTTTGGGCTTTTTCCTTTATTTGGTTGATCAATCAAAATATATTTTGAAAGGTTTTCACATATTTTCCTTTTTAAATTTGGAAATAGCATACTTAGCAGTACTAGTGCAAAATTTAATGTTGCACATAAATTATTACCACCCACTCGATAAGGTTGAGGTTGATAGTAGTACACCCAACATTCAGTATACTCTCCATGTCGGACTAAACCAAGGTATTATAATTTCTCCCACTTATGTCTTAACATGATTATCAAGACCTAACTCAAGTATAACACATAATCGAGAATCACACCCAAGTCGGCAGTATATGGTGGCAATTATATATATATATATATTGTTTTCCCCCATCTTGTTTCATTTATGATTAGTTAGATTGTATAATGTAGTTGTTAAGTTTGATTGGGTGGCCACTTTTCGAAAAGTTTAAGATGTTAGGAAAGAACACATTTTATATTTTTATCATGGTTTAAAATACCGATACCGGTCATCATCTCGGTGGATGACCGGTACTGGTACGTACCGGTACCGTACCGTACCGACACACGGTACGGTCCGGTATGAAAATTGCATACCGAGCCTCTTTTTCTTTTTTTTTTTAAAATACCGGTATACCGGTAAATACCGCCCGGTATGTACCGGTATACCGGTACTTTTAAAATTTCGGTCTTATGCTACAGTGCAAAATGTCATACCGGGCTATACCGCCCGGTATTTGATAAATACCGGGCATACCGGGCGGTATTTACCGAGATACCCGGTATTTACCCATACCGGGCATCTCGGATACCGGTTTTTTGAAAAACCGGTAAATACCGGACTTACCGTACCGTACCGACCGGTATTTTAAACCATGATTTTTATATTCTTCTACTTCCTCATGTGTGGGAAGGTATACTAAATTTGATTAGTTGAAGCCCAATATATGGACCAACTTAATTGGGGATATATATTTGTATTAGCTGCTGGATTATCAAAACTTTAATGTTGGATCCTTTTCTTTGATACCATATTATGTTTGATTGAGTGTGGACTTACCAAAAACTTGATACCATATTACGTTTGATTGAGTGTCAACTTACAAAAACTTGCTGTTAGGAAATGGCTGAATCTGTATTATTATATTCTTAAAATTATAGAATCCTTGTTTGCTTGTCATTTTGCCTGCATGCTTTTGCTCATTTTATGGTTGTCTTTCAATGCCTAAATGATTTGAAGAAGGAAGAAATGGAATGAACAACATAGTTAGTTTGAGTTAGAGAGCTTTTCAAGAGCTTCTTTTACTTTTGGATAGGTCTTGTCGTGCCAGCTAGAGCTTTTACCTACTGATATTTGATATAGCTCATTTCTGTTCAAACCTGTAATGCACACAATTGCTTATTCATAGGAAAAATGATAAATACATTGGTATCTTTATTCTTTAGGTATAACCTGAAGCAAGAAGCACTGCAGGTTAAGACTTCCCCCTATTCAATGCAAACAATTTTATACCATATCCATGGATGGTAACAAATAATATGTTTCAAATGACAGTGAAGAACAAAATAACACAAGAAAAATGTAAACATGATTATAACAATTTCTTTTTCTGTTATCAACTTGGCCACTTGGGTCATCAATAGCTCATTTGCAACTTAAAATTTCTACTATTATGGCCCAAAACAGTAACAAAGTTGTTGGAAAGCCCTAAATATATGATTAGGGTAATTCATGAATTGTTGTTCACCATTTATATTCATGCAAAATTTCTTCTAGCAACTTGTTCTTTTTATGGTGTGCTTTTGTGAAATATGGTCACCCAATTAAAATCAACACCCAATTGTGAGATTTAGAAAGCAAGTAGGCAGTGGTACTAGTGCTGGAGCTCTTGAATAGGTTAAGACATTCGGCTCGAGAAAGAAGTTTGCCTTGCCAATTGCCTAATTGGGCATCAATTCAAGCAATAAGTCGCAACTAGTCGTCCTTGCATAATCTACCCACTTTGAGAGGCAGTCCCAGGACTCAAAGGGAAAGCAGCAGCTTGGCATCCAATCTCGCCAGCAAGCCATCATGTCTCAACAAGATCATCCTTTAAACATAGGATACTTGTCTTACTAAGGTTGATCTTAAGTCCTGCCACCAATTCAAAATATTTAAGGAGTAGGTCCATCATTCTTGCAGAATAGGATTAGGTCATCCGCGAACAACTCTGTGCTCCAAGACCCCTCTAATGTGCCGCCCCCCCCCCCCCCCGAACTCCAAAGTCAATCAGTCTAGATAAGCAATCCATGGCAATGTTGAAGATGAACGGTGACGATAGGTTTCCACCCACCTCTTCTATGCCGAAAGAAAGTACTGGTGATGCCGTTAATGATGAGAGCAGATTCAGTAGCCAAAATGTGTGAAATCCAAGCTCTCCATTTCGATGTGAAGCCTCTAACAGCTAACATATCCAAGATGAAATTCCCTCCGATCGAGTCGAAAGCCTTCTCATAATCCACTTTTAGAAGAATACCGTCCTCTCCCATCTTGTTGCATGCCCAAACTATCTCGTGTACTCCCCTAAAGCAATCCAAGGTAGAGGTACTCCTGCCATCCATATAAGCATTCTGATTACACTAATCAAGTCGCCCATCTTTGACTTTAAGCGTCTAGCCAAGACCTTAGAAAATAGCCCAATAATGCTATTCTCTAAACTGATTAGTCTGAAATCCTTCAGCAAGGGTTTACAGTTGTTGCCCAACAGCCAAATGTAGAACCTCCTAAAGTGCTCGGCAATGTCTCCATCCTCCGAAATCACCCCCGATTTAGTGCTAATGTGGTGAATCCAATTGCTTCTCTTTCTGATCTTGCTAGTGTCAGTAAATGAAAAATATACCCCCAGTTAAGTAAATTAGTGTTCTGTGCTTGTGGCAATTAAATATATATAGTTTGCCCGCCCATGTGAGGGTAAAACTAAAAGTATAGTGAATAGATTCGACTATTTCCTATCTATTTAAGCTTTTAGGAAAGATATTCATGCTATCAAAATTGAACAATTGCCAATTTGAGTAAATAAAGTACATGTTGTTCCATTGCTTTTCAGGCTCTTATAACAAGTACTGCTTGCGATTCACATCTGTGCATTCTTTAATATGTTTCATAGTTTCTTTATCAATACACTTCATTTTAATAGAATAGCAAGAAAATGATGTATTATGTTCCTCATGCTGAAATAATTTTTTTCGTCTTCCTAAATTAGGTGCTAACTGATATAAATTCTTATAATCTCACCTTACATTTTATGATAGTTCTCCAAAATAAAATATCTAAAAATTTGCTGCAGATAGCTGAAGATTATTCTCACTGTGAATTCCTAATTCGGCTTCCTGGATATTGCCCTAGTATGTAAAATTAAATATAAGATATTTTACATTTGTTTTGGGCTCTCTCACATTGCCTTGTTCAATGCTCCGAACCTGCTATTTTTATCTGCAGTGCCTGCTTTCAGAGATGCTATTGATGTCCCTTTAGTAGTGAGAAGATCACGCAAATCAAGATCTGAGGTAGGGCTAGAACTATTTGAGAACAATCTTTCATAATATCTTATCTTTGAAGTTTTGATTTTTCTTTTTTCCTCATAGGTGAGAAAAGAACTTGGAATTGGGAATGATGTCAAAGTAGTTATATTTAACTTTGGGGGACAGGTTAGCAAAATTTTCTTTTCTGTTGCAATGATATACTCTGACATGTTATGGTGATTTTAAATTTTATTCAGAATTTTAAATGAAAATTCATAATATTGAGTTTTATGCAGTCCCACTACATCCAACTTTCTTTAATTCTAAATGATGTGACAGTAGAATTGCCTTCTCATTCTAGGACAACTTGTTAGGATATATGGAAAATTGTGTTCCAATTGGCTAAGAAAATTTTCACAATAGTGGCTTATTTCCTATAGCATCCTGTTTTTGTTTTTCTTCTCTAATTCTTATAGGTAGTGGTTTTCTCGCTCTTAATTACTTAATCATTGGAAGGGACTGAGAAGTTATGATTTTTTTGTGTTTGTTCTGTGTTTTTACATTCTGGAAGTATTGTAAGAATCTTGGGCTTAAAATTTCAGAGCTTTCTTTCTTTGACAATACAATGGTTCTTATTATTCACTTCCAGCCAGCAGGATGGAATCTTAAGCAAGAGTGGCTGCCAGCTGGTTGGTTATGTCTGGTATGCTCATGTTGTAGTTATTTAGACAACTTTATGTTTCATATTAAGTTGTATTTGTTATAATGGTACTTTTTATGAAGGTTTGTGGTGCATCTGACCATCAAGAACTTCCTCCAAACTATGTAAAGCTTGCAAAAGATGTATATACACCAGACTATATTGCTGCTTCTGACTGCATGCTTGGTAATACACTAATACTAATATTCCATTTTGACTGAATATCTGGCAGAAAACATTAAGTTTTGTCATCATTAACTTTTCATTCTTGTAGGAAAAATTGGATATGGAACTGTCAGCGAATCTTTAACATACAAGTTGCCCTTTATTTTTGTACGCAGAGACTATTTCAATGAAGAACCATTCTTACGCAATATGCTTGAGGTTGAAGAAAATCCCTGTAAAATTGTTTGGAAAATTTGTAAGATTATCATTTTATCAACGCATCTTAGGTCTGCTTCTTGTTTTAAACAGTATTACCAGGGTGGTGTTGAGATGATTAGGAGGGATTTGCTCACTGGCCACTGGGCTCCTTATCTTGAGCGTGCACTCACTCTTAATCCATGCTATGAGGGTGGCAGTAATGGTGGGGAGGTACTTATACTTTATCTAATTGATTATTGAATATATAAAATGCCATTTGTTGTGTTACACTGTAACATTTAATTGGTATGTGGTCTTGTCATGTTAAAAGAATGGCTGTCGTAAAGCATGAGTGAGAATCTTGTTTAGGAAGAGAAGCAACAATGAGGGGTAGAAAATATAACCAATGTTTCTGTGAAGAATGAACATGTAGAAAGAAGTTATATTTCTGTTTTGTTAGGAACCCATCAAATTACATCAGCATTCTAAAACTTTAGTTTGTGAAACAAATTTTTCTTCATTTATCATTTAATTTTTTTACATTTAACTTGAGCTTCCAACTAATTCCGTCTCTATGTTCAGGTGGTAGCAAGCATACTGCAGGATACTGCTAAAGGAAAACGTTATGTTTCTGATAAGGTTTGTATCCTGTGCATAATAGTGACTAAAATTATCATGGCTTTCTGTTGCGTTATTTTCTTCATCTCATGGTCGAGGTACTATTTCCATCAAAGGTAATATTGGAGCATGTGGAGGGATTTTCTTCTTTTCTTTTTTTTCTCCCCGCATCTGTTCTTTTCTATTGTAGTTTTGTTATTCATATCCCATTAACAAATGCGAATTTTACATACTAGGAACCT
Source organism: Canna indica (assembly GCA_034359265.1). Lineage (NCBI taxonomy): Eukaryota > Viridiplantae > Streptophyta > Magnoliopsida > Zingiberales > Cannaceae > Canna > Canna indica. Next base: position 15,036,712 of record CP136898.1, read on the forward strand.
TGGTTGTCTAGTGACTTCTATTATTTAATTCCTTGACTAGGCATAGTTTCTTTTTGGTATATACAAGAATTCATGCTCAGTAAATATGTTTTTGCCCATCTTTTCCATTTTTCGAATACTACTGCATTCCTTGTGCTTTAGTTACATTTTAATACCTTTGTGTTTGTACAGTTTTATGCCTTTCTCTGTATGGATTTGCATGTCTGTTTTCTCATAACTTTCATGCCTTGTGTCATTGATAAACTAGATTGTATCAAGACTGGAGAGTATGCATTTCATGTCACTCTCTGTTTAGAATGTTCATTCACCTGTGACTATGCATTTCAGAGTTTTATTGGATCCTTCTACTCAAAAATTTCAACTTTTTGTTTATCCCATTGTGTGAGGTGATGCCTAAGATTCTTAGTTGTATCTTGCAGTAGAAGCAATCTCATGCTTTTGTCTCGTGGGGTAGATCATCCTATATTAAAACTATTTTTTGCAAGTTAAACTCTTGGCATCGTATAGTTGCTACTTGCAAGAGCTACTCTTGACCAACTACATAAAACTTCCTAGTCTTTGAAACATCTTATTTGTTGGTTGTTTTTTCTAAGGTTTGTTGGTTTGTTGTTCCCATTATGCTTTTCTATTTCAATAATTATTTTCTAAGTGTCAAACCATGTCTTTTGGTTTATAAAATATGCTGATTGTTCTTTTCCATATTCTGCAAATGAAGTTGAGCGGAGTAAGGCGATTGTGTGATGCCATAGTGCTTGGATATCAATTGCAAGGAGCACCAGGCAGAGATTTGGGAGTGCCTGATTGGTATTCTTTGGCTGAAAATGAAATTGGTCTTCGCCCAACTGCACCTGATCGGAATGAGGAATCTTTTCAGTTGTGAGTTCTATGCTCCTACAAAACTATCCTGCTTTTGAATGCTGCTGAGTTGTGCTTGACCTTATGATGTCCTATTTGAAGAGACTTTACGGACTTTGACATACTTCACGGAGAATTGCATGGTTTACCCGACACGGTTGCTTTTCTAAAGAGCTTATCAGAACTTGATGGTATAGCCAACCCAACAAATCCTGAGAAGCGCAAAATGCGAGAACGTGTTGCTGCTGCTGCACTCTTCGACTGGGAGGTCTTGACTTTGCCCATTCCCTCTTTTCTCTTTTAGATACTACTATTTCCTGTTAGCAATACTGAGACCACCATCATTGTTATGATTCTTGAGAATTTTGCATTTTCTCTTGCATCTACCTCTGTTCTGTATGCAGCACCTGTTTCCGTAATTGAAACGTTCAATTCATGACCAATAATGTGCCTAATTCTCTATCATCTCAAATATTGCTCGAAAAGCAACTTATTACATAGGCAGATAGAAGCATGATATTTCAAGCTTCATGCTTAAATTAAAATTTATATTGACCACCTTTGTTTGCTTTTTACCAAATTGATTAATAAGATTTTTTTTTCGACTATAAGTTACAAATAGGTTTCCTATCTGCTTTCTTCCATTTCTCTCATTTAAGTTAATTGTTCCTTTGTTTTGCAATCATTTAAAAGAATCAGGTGTGAGTATTTTTCTTTGTATGCTATGGTTTCTAACATACTTGTAAATTATCCACATTATAAATTACATTCTGGTAGCTCTTGTCTATGATAAAAATTTTAATAGAAAGATTGGAGACGTGAAACAGTTTTACTGACATGATACTATACCTTGTAACTATCATGCTTTCTTAACTCTGCTTTACATCTAATAGATGCATCTGACACATTGAAGATAGGTTGACTAGATCTGCCCATGCATGTCTAGTCTCTTGTGCGCATAAATAAATGTATCAGTCTATAGGTGATTCTTATTTCAGCTATATAAATAAAATTAGTTGACTTGACTGACTTTTTGTTCAATTTCTTACATGATTTCCATTTTTTTATATGTTGTAGGAGGACATTTATGTGGCAAGAGCACCTGGTAGGTTGGATGTTATGGGAGGAATAGCAGATTACTCAGGGAGTCTTGTTTTGCAGGTAATACTGGCATCAACTAATGCAAGCACTTTACACTATGTTTGGATAAATTTGAGTAAGGGGTTTGGAGGGTTTTGGAGGGGAAGGGGTTGAGACTTAAGAGGGTTAGGGAGGTTTTAGGAGGGGAAGTATTTGGAGGTTTTTGAAAGGGTTTAAAAAACCTTGTTTGGTTAGACTTTTTGAAGGGTTTGGATGTTTTGGAGGTTTTTGGTAATAAATAAAGACTAAATTAATTTTTATAATTGGATCATTGTGCCCTCATGAAAATTCAAATAAAGACACCCATGATTAAGATAATAAAGACACTCATGATTAAAGTATACACATAGCACAATCAAGAATAAAAAATTTAGACATTCAAAGCAAGTACCAAGTAGTCGGGTCAAAGTAGTAGGGGGAGAAGAAGACGAGAAGATGTGAGCGGCGGTAGGTTTTGTCTTGTTTCAGGGATATTTTTGTACTTTTAACTATTTTATTATTTTTATAACCACTAACCCTCACAAACCTCCCAAAATTGGAGGTTTTGGAAATAGGCGTTAGGAGGGGTTTGAAACACCTCCAAAACCCTCCAAAACCTTTCACACATAAAAGAAATCCCCTTCCAAACACCTCCAAAAACTTCAAAAAATCTGAATCCAAACACAGTGTTAATTTATAGAAGAGGGACATTTTAGGCTTTTGGGCAGCTCATTTGCAAGGGTCCATTTCTTTGAAGATAGAAGAGTATGTTCTATTATGGAACATTTCTGTTTCAGTGGATTTGTGAGAAAAAATTGATGAGAATATTTAATGTGCACTTTTTACTCTACTAAATCTGTGTGTGTGCGCACCCCTGCAAAACTACTTGATCATTTCTAAATCATATGTTAATTTTAATTTTCCTACTTTATTCTATTGCAAACTTTTAATTCCTTGGTGATTTCCTTTCTTGTTTCCTTTTGAGAGTGGATTCAGATCTCCAATTTTTCCTTCTAGATAGCAAAAAAGATTTCCAGAGTATGCTAAGTACAGTAATGGTTGGTCAGACTTGCATTAGAAAATGAGCACCCTCTCTATAAGTTTTGTTATTAAGAATGATGGATGAAGCATTACTAGGTTCATTTCCATTTTGTTATACTTGTCAATCTTTCTTAACATGTTTGGGTTTTTTTCACTTCCATAGATGCCTATTAGAGAGGCATGCCATGTCGCTGTCCAAAAGAACCACCCTAGTAAGCAAAAGCTTTGGAAACATGCTCAAGCACGACAACAGGCAAAGGGACAGGGGGCTATTCCTGTGCTGCAAATTGTAAGTCACTTCCCTAACCTATATGGTAAAAGATTTTCATTTCTCTGAAAAGTCTCTTAGCACCATGAAAACTTAATAAAATTTGACTACAAATTGTTTTCTTGGTTTAGTAATTTGCATGAAAATTCTTGCTTTATGGTTATGTTGCATATTCTTACTATCAAATAACTTTTATTTGGTTGAGAGTAAATGCTTCTATTTTTCTGGTATTATTAATTTATATTTCTTAAATTAGACTGAATATACATATCACTTCAGACCATGGTTTAAAAAATCGCCCGAAACGGTACGGTAAGGGCGGTATATACCGGTTTTTGAGATTTTCCGTATACGATATACCAGGTATTTGAAAATACCGGGTATATCATATATACCGGGCGGTATATGGCGGTATTTTGCCATATACCGCCCGGTAATGAGCGATACCGGGCGGTATGATAACTTTTAAACGTTGGCGTTGGCAACGGCGCTGAGCGTCGTTGGCAACGGGTGGCCGACAGCCCTGTCCGACAGCTCGACAGGGCTGTCGGCCACATGTTTCGGCATATACCGCCCAAACCGGGCGGTATTATGTGCATACCGGGCGGTATCCGCCCGGTATGATGAACAATAACCCAAACGACTCTATAGCCGTTTGGGGCCGGGTTTTCACAGATACAAGAGAATCATTACATTGGAGTTTATATAGGACGACACAAGTCCACAACCCAAAGGGTCTAAAAAATCTCGGTACAAGTACCGATTTCAGTCACCGGCCGGTACCAGTACCGTACCGTACCGACACACGGTACGGTCCGGTACGAAAATTGCATACCGGCCGGGTTTTTTTTTTTTTTTTTGAGAGGGTTAGATATAACTCCAATAATACATAATTGATGAATAAATGCTTAAAATCAATATTCAAATGTCAAATACATGAATACAATGTTTAAAAACCATTTGGTACTGTATTAGGGTTTTTCATAGATACAAGAGAATCATTACATTGGAGTTTATATAGGACGACACAAGTCCACAACCCAAAGGGTCTAAAAAATCTCCGGGGGCTCCGCCCCCACACCCATAACAGGGGCGCTGCCCCCTTGACCCCCGCTCGCTAACCGGTTAGTGGGACCGCCAAAGACTCTGCGTAGCGCAACATAAGACGTAGCGCAACATCGACTGAGATGATGAATACCATGTGTTTGGGTTGTGGACTTGTGTCGTCCTATATAAACTCCAATGTAATGATTCTCTTGTATCTATGAAAAACTCTAATACAGTACCAAATGGCTTTTAAACATTGTATTCATGTATTTGACATTTGAATATTGATTTTAAGCATTTATTCATCAATTATGTATTATTGGAGTTATATCTAACCCTCTCAAAAAAAAAAACCCGGCCGGTATGCAATTTTTGTACCGGTACCGGCCGGTGACCGAAATTTGTACCGGTACCGAGATTTTAAACCATGCTTTAGACTAATTCTATGAATTAATGTTGTTCCTGCCTATTACTTGATTTAGGTATCCTTTGGGTCGCAGTTGTGCAACCGTGCACCAACCTTTGATATGGACCTAACAGATTTAATGGATGCTGAGCAACCAATTTCTTATGAAAAGGCTTGCAAATTTTTTTCACAAGATCCATCTCAGAAGTGTGACAAATTTATTCTTGAAGTGATCATTTTGTTATCTAGCGATTCTCTGTTTCTCTGACATGTTATGTCATTTCAGGTGGGCAGCATATGTTGCTGGAACAGTTCTTGTTTTGATGTCAGAGCTTGGTGTTAGATTTACACAAAGTATAAGCATATTGGTATGTGTTTGAAAAGAATATTTCCCTTTGGGTAGATTTTTTTTGCAGATTTCTTAATGAAAGGGCTACTGTTTGATGTAGCTATTTTGCATGTTTCTGGTGCTGAACTGCTAATGCAGCATTTTCCTTGTTACTTATTAATTTTATGTATAAAAATTGATAGAGGAATGCTAGGGCTAGGATATTAACATACTTTCCGCACTCTTGTTGTAACATCTCACCCATTCAATATCATGGACTGGAATGACCTGCGATTCAGGCCCTGCTAGAAATTCAACGGTAGTCGCTTGCTGACATTAGAGGTTTGTAATATCTTCTCATGAAGATGATACAGTCTTAGAATGTGAGTAGACTGAATTTGTTTTAAGTTCTAATTCAAAGGCATCAAATTTTTTTATCCAGGTTGTAATGTTATTTGGATTAGGGAGTCTATTGAGCATTTATGAGGTCTGTTCTCGCAGCAGCCGGAGGATTAGGCCATCTCGCTCACACCTGCAGAAGCGTCCCCTTAGTGCCCAAGCGCTTTCGTCCATGTGAGAGGACCAATCATGTTAAAAAGGCATGATTGAGGTGTGGGGGTCATTCGATTTCTCTTGCAAGAGCGTGAGGCTCCTTCAATACACTCAGTTCAGGTCGGGTCGTCTTTCTGGAGTTGATCGCCGAGCCGCCTTCGGGCGGCAATATGTGACAACATTGGCATCCCTCTAGATCAGGCTATTGATTCGGGCATGGCCGCCTTGGGATGGTTGCCATTTCATACAGGTGGCCTTCGGAGATACCAAGAGGTTGTTGGTCCATCCATCTCGGTATTAATGCAGCTCAACTTATCAAGTAGCCTCGGTTGACAGAGTGGGCATGTGGCACCTTGTCCACCTCGTTCGGATGACCGTCTGTTTTGGCTTGAACTTCCTTCGGTCATGCATGACCACTTTGGAGGAGTCGCTTTGACTAGGTTCCCTTCATAGCGGTAGTCGCTTGGTTATGTGGTGGTGAGGCGCAAGGAAAAGAGTCCCTCTTCGGTGTTCGCCGGAGGTAGGTGCGAAGGTGGGTGGATCGGGCTTTTTGCGCTATCATCTCTTCTCGGTTTAGATTGCCATTGGGGTTTTGCGGGACAAGGCGGTAATCATTTAGTTTAGGATCGCCGTTCGGACCCCATGATGGCTCAAGGACATACAGAGCTAAGTCTGTAGAAGTTTGGGGGGTTGAGTCGAAGTCAAACTCGATTCATTCATGTAAAAGTGTCCCCTCGTGAACACCTTCCGAAGGTCAAATCAATATAGGAATATGCGGTGGCGGTAAGAGGTAGACCAATCTCTACCCACGGTAGGAGAAAAGGCAAAGGAAAGCGCGAGAGGAGAGAGAGGGATCCCCCACCACGGAGGTGAAAGTCTACCTTTTATAGTCATCTTGTGGGGATTCAGTCATTTCGTTGAGGGGTTTTATGATTTTTTTGGAGTGGTGCTGTGTGATCGAGCACTTGCATTGCGCTTGTTCGTCTAGGACTCTAGGTCCAGGGGATTCACCCTTTCAGGCTGGGATAAGTTGGGGGCGACCAATGTTTCAGGCCCGAGAGCGGCTCAATCCTTTCTGAGCTTCTCGGGCTGGGCCAAATCTTCGAGTTCTTGGTCCAGCGGACCTGGCGGACTTGCTGGGCCTAGCAGGTTCATGGGAAACAGATCTTCCCCATCAAGCATTTAAATCAACCGATAAACAATGTTGAGATGAGTAGTTTGGGAAATATGATGCCAAACAGATACATAAAAATCTTCTTTTTATTAGTCATCATGGTTTTTGTTAGGCTAGTCTTAAGTTTCCTTTAGCTTTATATCAACTCAGGTTTTGTGTTTTCTTGCAAGATATTATCTTTTTCAATTATTGCCAAATGCTTAAAAAAGTCGATTATTAGCGTTCATAATTATGTTCTTTCTTACTTCCCAGAACTTTTTCTTATTACTCAGTTTAGCATTGATGTACGTTTTTTATAAACTTGTTTGCACTAGGACAAATTGATTAAACCTTCTTGTTGAAAATAAATTGTCAGATGATCTAGATTATCATTCTTTCTCATATTTTTTGCATGTACATAGAAGCTTGTTTGCAACTAGTTTATTTTATCATAGAATGTTTATTGATTTCTCTTCTTCATTTGATAAAGAGGAAGTTTCTTTTATACAACCAAAACCGTTAAGAATATAAATGCATAGGTTGGTCTCTTTCCTAACAGTTTAAGCTTTTGAGAAAGTTGATCATGAATCAAATTTAACATGGTATGAGAGCAGGATATCCTGTTTTAAAACCTGCTAGCATCAGTATTTAAAAAAAATTATTTCCCATCTCAATTAAGTTGATCCACTTATTGGGCTTGGGTTAGTCTCCTTAGGTTTACCCACCCACAAGTGAGGGGGAGCGTTGAATATAAATGCATAGATTGGTCTCTTTCATAACATCTTAAGCTTTTGGGAAATTGGTCATCAAAACTATAGTTATTACATGCAAACCCTAATTTATTTTCTGACTTACATGTTTATGTTAGGTTTCTTCTGCTGTTCCAGAAGGGAAAGGTGTCTCTTCTTCTGCATCAGTCGAGGTGGCTACCATGTCTGCGATAGCTGCTGCTCATGGTTAGTTTTCTTGTTTATACCTTGTGTATTAACTTTTTTCCTTGAAAGGTAATACCTATATTATTTCATGACTAGTTCTCCAAATTTATGTAAGTCCTCATCGTTTTATTCTCAAAACCAACCTATTCACTGCTCATATTTTATTGCATCTTGTTCTGATCCATTTTAGTAATTGTTAGTATGTTGATATTTTTAATTGTACAATGGAAACAGATCCATGAATCCATGATTATAAGTTTTGCGGATAATCCTTTGAAAGCATTATTGATAGAGAAGTCCTGGCCAATTTTATGTGTTTTATTTATTGAGATGCACTTGGTCTGTATGATGTTCTATTGGGAGTGCCTGTTAGAAAATGCTTTTTGTTTTTCGTTTTTTTTTTTTTTTTTAAAGGAACCTCTGTTACAAAATGATATGGCCATTAGCATCTCAATAAAATTTTCATCTTATGTTCACTACCAACAAGGATGTAATTCATTTGGGCCATCATATGTTTATGATCATATGAATCTGAATAAATTCTTCTTGTTAATTTTTGGAGCCTAAATTTACTTATTTTATGATGTGGTTGTCACTTGTCACTAATATTATATTCTGTGTAATCAACACCCCCAATCTGCATATGAACTTTGTCATCTGATTAGTTTGTCCTATCTATTGAACACCAGAGATTAGAGATGCCTGTTTAAATGGAGCGTGCTTTACAGTTTCATGTTAGGTTATGTAAACTTTAACCTCTGTATATGTTTCCTTGTAAGCAGGATTAAATATTGATCCAAGGGATCTTGCATTGCTTTGTCAAAAGGTATGGACATGTCTACGGTCTTTCCATAAATATAATTTACATATTTCATCAACATGTTTAATAACCTTTACTTTCTTATATTACTATTTACTAATACATTAGACTTGAACAGGTTGAGAATTACGTTGTTGGAGCTCCATGTGGAGTAATGGACCAAATGACATCTGCTTGCGGGGAAGCTAACAAACTGCTCGCTATGGTTTGCCAGGTTTGCAACACTAAATTTTGCTTGCTTCTAGCTATTCACTTGTAGTTTTTATTTAAATTGCTAATGTATTTGACTCATGTAGCCTGCAGAGGTAAAGGAGCTTGTGACAATTCCAACTCACATCGGATTCTGGGGTCTTGATTCTGGAATTCGTCATAGGTACACCATTTTTTTTCCTTCTTAATAAGTTATTTACTCAGTGTGTTTAATCATGGAGCTTCTTTAGTTTCAATGCTACATTCATTAATTTTGCTAGATTAGATGTTTTCTGAAGTGCCTTTAACTTCATCATAAAAATGTTTTTTATGTGGTTTGCAACGTGATGCAAAGTATTCACCATTTACTAACAAGTGCTCATGCATGCAGTGTTGGAGGGACTGATTATGGATCTGTTAGAATAGGTGCCTTTATGGGGCGTAGGATTATCAAGTCCGAAGCCTCTTCTGAGCTATCAGACACCCTGGCCACTGTGAATGCTTTGCAGCTAGTTGGTGATACAAATTCTGACGAGCGCGAAGAGCATGGCATCGAGCTACTTAAAGCTGAAGCCTTATTGGATTATTTGTGCAATCTGCCAACACACAGGTAAATTTGATGTGGATTTTGAATTTCTTTTTAGCAGATAATTGTGGGTTGGATTTGCTTCTCATGTTGTACGGTTGGATGTCTTAATTAGTGTTCCCAACCTACTAAAAGATATAATGCTCCTTGTTCATGTTGCCTATCCTGTATAACAAAATAGTCATTCATTGTTTAAAGGAATATGGTTGACCAGTTGACCCATAATTCCTCTGAAACTAAATAATGTGCCTGTTCCATTTTTTGCAGGTATGAAGCTCTGTATGCGAAGAAGCTTCCAGAATGCATAAGTGGGCATGCATTTTTAGAAAAATATGTAGATCACAATGATATAATTACTGTGATCGACCCCAAGCGTAGCTATGCAGTCAAGGCTCCTACTAAACATCCTATTTATGAAAATTTTCGTGTTGAGGTAGGCCAACAGTAAATAGGTCTTTGATATGTATTTTACTGCTTTACTGGTATGTTATCAACCCAAAGTTCAATGTATCAGTCTAGGGATCCTGTCTTGGATCCTGAGTGGACTCCATGGGTACCATACCCACCTATACAAGGTTTACCATGTAACGGGTACAACATCCCGTTCTGCTAGGTACCAGTCAGTACTTTAAACCACAGTCATACATTTACTACTTTAAACTTAAATTATTAGATGTTGATACCCCGTGCATAATATGTTATAGTAGGCACAACTAGATAGCAAAAAGTTTGAACTACACATATTGAAGAAATGATACAAGGCAGGAACTTACATTTGATGCGAGCTCTATTTATTTCTTATGTAGCCACATTTCAAAAAAGATGCAAACTCTACACCTTCAATCAAAGTATTGATGATTGTAAGGCTTCTGCCTTTCAAATATTAGCTACAGGAACAGTAAAAAAGGAGCGAAAGAAAAGTGGAACGGAAAGGAAAAAATTATTTAGACTGATTCTTGTTGGAAGTAATAGGAGAGTTGCAAGCTCATGGTAGGATGATCGAGTTGGAATCTTGTTGTAGATTTCAACATTCAAATAAATTTTATTCAGTAAAACCTGTCATTTTTTGTTAACCAATAATAGTTATGAAAACTAGGCTTATCTGTTTATGTCTATCTTGATTTAGACATTTCTGTTGTTGTTTTTCTGCCTGCATTATTTCCATTTCGATTTTTCTGCATAAGATGATTTTGTAATTGCATCTTAGGTTCCATCTACACATTTATCTTCTTATGTTTAAATTTGATTGGAAACTGAGGTACATGGAATGTAATTTAGGCCTTCAAAGCATTATTAACTGCAGCAAAAACTGATGAGCAACTTTCTGCACTTGGAGAACTTATGTACCAGGTGTGTTTTCTATACTAAAGTTTCAAATTCTTTTTCTCATAATTTGTTGATCATATAATTCATTTCTATTCAATAACTGAAATGGGTTCTCTGTATTTTCTCCGTAGCATTTCATTAAGATCTTTTTATGAATGCAATATCTATATAATATAGTGAAATTTATTTTTGCATAATACTTTTTTTTCTCTTGTCTTGTTATAGTGCCATTACAGCTACAATGATTGCGGGCTTGGCTCAGACGGGACTGATAGGCTCGTTAACCTAGTGCAAGAAATGCAGCACCAGAAATCCTCTCATGATGGAAGTAGTAGTTTATTTGGTGCGAAAATTACTGGTGGTGGCTCTGGTGGCTCAGTCTGTGTTATGGGAAGGAACTGCATTCGAAGTAGTGAAGAAATTCTCGAGGTAAAAACTTATTAGGTTAAGGAGTATTTGGAACTCATGCAGGATAAAGAGCTCTAGATTGAACAGGCTAATCAAGAAAATTAGCTAGAAAAAAATTTGCAGACTTGACTATCACCTAGCTGAGTCAGTATAAACCTATAGCCCTTCAAGGACACATAATTTCATGCAACCGGATTCTGTATTGATTTATACTTATTAGCATGATTGTTCTTTTTATTCATTCGCATTATAAATTTTATATTATGAGTAGTTTTTAGATTTTGTTGCTGATGCAACATGTCGGATAATTTCAGATTCAGCGGAGGTATAAAGCTTCAACTGGCTACTTACCTTTTGTCTTCGAAGGCTCATCCATGGGTGCTGGAAAGTTTGGTTATCTAAAAATACGTCTTCGGCGATCCTCCGCGGATGCCCTACCAAAGAACTAGACATTCATGTCTAAGTCTGTAAAATTCTCTTGTTGTCATTTATATAATTAAATGAATTATATTAGGATTTAAGGGTAACAATATTTTTTAAATTGTGAGTTAAGGTTGTGCTGCTTGTTTTAAATTTGAAGCAACCTAGAATATTCTTAAATGCTGATAATTCTGGTTACTTATCATCAGAATTGAAACTAATTATTGGGTAAATAGAGCCTACCAATTGATGAAAACCATCTATTTTTGAATAATCTTGATGCAAGTTTTCTGGTTATATATTAAAAACCATCTATCAGTTCTTGTGAAAATTGTGTTTTTATATTTGAGATAAGATGCAATTTTAATTTTATTGGTGTAATGTTTTTTAGGCAAAAGGTTAAAATATGAGGTATGTTATTGCATCAATTTATTTGAGAGGAAAAAAAAACATGTTCATCATCCAGGTCTTGTAGGTGATCTTTTTCCCCCATATTATTATGTTGATATATATATCGGGCCCGTTTGGTTCGCAAATTGCTCGTCACAGGACACCAGACATGGACAAGGACAGGACATCAGGTGTCTTGGAACAGTAGCTATACCGTGTTTGTTTCGTCAAGAACAGGACACGATATTCCGTCATGTCCTGCGTTTGTTTCGCTATAATAAAATACTGTACATGATAAAATGACTAAAATATCCTTGTAAATTAGTCTTAAAACTGATTAATACGTAAAAAAAATCTTAATATATAGTATCAAATATTTTTCAACTAATATATAGTTTAACTAATAAGTTTTCAACTAACCTAAAAGTATAATAATAGGATAATACCGAAAAATATAAAAATTATAAAAAACGATCTCCAATCTGAAATCTGACACCATCATCGCGTTCAGCACGTGAAAATTTACAACTTTGGTATTCACCTCGACTCGATCCGACGACGATACGATCAACTACAAAAATACCCCAATAATTCATAAATTAATCCAATTTCATATGATACAGCTCTCTTCTTTAATTACCCAATTTATTAAATAAATACCCTCTCCCTCACTCGTCTCCCTCTCCACCCGACGCCCGCCCGAGCCCCGCCTTCCTCTGGTCCGCTCGGACCCACGCCGGCCGGTCCTCCCGGCCGCCGGCGACACGATCCGACTCATCGCCAGCCCCTTCTGCGTCCGATCCCGCCGCCTCCTCCCGTCCGAGCGCCGCCTTCCTCTGCTTCGCTTGGACCCACGTCGGCTGGTCCTCTCGGCCGCCGGCGATCATCCCGGCGACACGTCCGCCCTCTCCCCGACCTCCGCGAGCAGTCCGGCGATGGTGGCCCGACTCCGTCGAAGGAAGGGGTAATTTTGACAATTGCAGCCCTTGTCCTCCATCCGATTTCGATGTACCGAGAAATTTCTCGGTACACCAAAACGGGTGGAAATCCTGTCCCGGACAAGGAGAAGTTCTTGTCCCGAAGCTTCTTTTGCAAACCAAACGGGGGATATGGGCGGATGTCCAGTCCAGTCCCCCGTTTTTTAGCAAACCAAACGGGCCCATCATCTTCCATCAGTTCATCACAAGAGTGAACAACACAACATTGATTTCAAGGCATGAGCTTTGTTTAGGATTTGAGCTTACAAGCCCCTATTTTGGTATACAAAATTCAATTGAATTAAATTATTTTAGTCAATTATTTTTAATATTGAAGTCTTAGTTAATATTTTTAATAAATTATTGTTAGTAGTTGTTAAGAAATTAGTAGGCCTAATTCATCCCAAAAGCTAGCTCCTGATGAGAGGATTGCTCCAATTATTTAAAGACTATTTTGGTCATATTTTTAACCAATGTGGGACTTAACACACCCCCCTCACGCCCAGGATTGAACATCTGGAGCGTAGAGTTTTGCATGACTGGATATCTGCGGGTGACACAATATCAACCACACAATTGGCTCTGATATCATGTTAAAAAATTAGTGGGCCTAACTCACCCCAAAAGCTAACTCTGGTTCTTTTCCTGTAAAATACTTGGGTACTATGATTGGACCTAGAATGTTGCATGCTAGTAATTTTAAAAAAAAAAACAAAGATAGAAAGTCACAATAGGTGATCATACTAGAGATCAAATTCTAGATCTCTAGACAACATACAATATACTGTCACCAATTATGTTACCCACGGTTGGCTCTGATACCATGTTAAGAAATTAGTAGGTCTAACTCTCCCCAAGAGCTTGCTTTTGGGATGAGTTAGGCCTACTAATTTCTTAACATCAGTCTATGTGAACCCACTTGTGCTCAAGTGGTAGTAGCATCCGGGTATGTTGCCTAGGTCTTGGGTTCAATCCCTAGTTGTAGCATTTTGTGCGCCTTTTCCACGTCTTTGTACGTCTTGTAATACGCTTTGTGCGTATATTACCGCGTTAAACGCTTTGAACCCCAGTATGATCATCTATTGTAATTTTTACAATAAAGATATTATTAATGAAATCAGTTACACCATCCGAAGATACAAACTTAAGTAAATTTGGAGGAAAAATTATAACAATCCTTTCTAGCATAATTGGCCGGTCAATTTGCAACCTCATTATGAACAAATTTGAATTGAACAAGGTTCAATTTTTTTGTCAAAAATAAAATATCATTAATGATTGCGTTAATAGACCAATAACAATAAATTTTTCTATGACACATCTCAGTAACAGATTTCGCATCTGATTCAATAACGATACCAAGTCAAGCTTTAACTTTAGAAAATATCAACCCCTTTTTTTTGGTTGATTGGAAAGCCATATCGATCAGGTGAATTGAATTCGGAAGATGAATGTGATCAAGTTGGGCCACTTGAATTACCCACCGCTTCTGTCATCCACCGGAACCAGTTCAGTGATTAGGGCTTTGATTCTAAAGTGGACGTCTCAAAATGCCGTCAAATCTTCAAAGGTGCAATGAGAGGCAGGTGGAGTGAAGCCAAAAGTGTGATTTGAGATTAAAGTGGAGTTAGAACAGCAAATGGGATACCTTCAAATCTTTTGTGTATCAAAAGAGAAGAAGAGCAGGATCTGGGGCTCTTTTTGGATAGAATTTGCTACCCACCCACTTTGATGAGATCTGATATCTACTGCTCTTTTTGGATAGAATTTGGAGGAATTCATGGGAATTGGAGAGGTGCATCCAATCGTGGTCTCACCTGTGTCTAAACCTGCCTCCACCAATTGATGTTGACTCGGTCTGACTCGGACCACAATTATCAGCAGCAGCAGCCAGGAATCATGTGTCCTTATCCGAGTCAATCTTGACCTCGATCTACTGGGGCTCATGACTCGGTCAAACTTGCATGCTTGTTTAGACTTTAGACAAATACTATTCTTTTAAGAACCAACCGGGCTTCTATCGTATAAATTATATAAAAGATATTTATAAGATTTGTTCGTTTCGCATAAATTTAAAATATAATACTGGACTACACAAATTATCTCGTGTTCATTTGCAAAAATATACCATGAACAATTGAACATGCAAAATAAGAACAATATCTCAGGACAATATACTTTGGTGCAAGAGTTACTCCTATTGTTACTCATATTTGAAGTGACAAGAGTTTGTTATTTTGGTACAAAGTTGAAAATAACAATAATAATCTCGTTCATATTTTCAATATATGTAAAAAAAAATTAAGAATACTCAATTTTCCTAAAATGAGTGTATTTATATTTAAAGAGTGTATATTTGAATTTTTTTAAAAAATTTGATAGAAAATATGTATATTTATATATTTAAAGAGAGTATATTTAAACTCAAAGAAAATATATTTGATATAAATTTGGTATATATATTAGAGAAAATATATTTTGACCGAAAGAAAGTATATTTCAGTAGAAATTGAGTATATATATATTTGTGTTTAAAGAGAATATTTGAATTAAAAGATAGTATATTTTGATAGAAACTGAGTATATATTTATATTTAGATATAGTATATTTGGATTAAAAGATAATATATTTTGTTTAGACTAATAAAATTTTTTTAAGAACCAATCGGACTTGTATCCTATAAATTATATAAAAGATATACTTATAATGCAACATGTCGATTGTTATCTAAAATTATATCCATATGTATCCAAGTGGATAATTTTTTCAACATTCATATATATATATATATTGTATTTTTCATGATACCCGGATTCTACCCTATATAGGACTGGTTCCGGAGTTTTGGACCCGGACTCTACTCTAATAGGGATCTGGAATCAGACCCTACCCAGAACATATGGTGTAATACAAGTTTTGGGTATCATGTTAGAATTTATATGTTTACATGTTTCGAGTACCCTGTTGGAACTTATTCATTTACAGGTTCTGTATAAAAAATTAGAATCCGTTCATTTACAGATTCCATGATACAGATTTTGGGTACCGATTTCGATTTCGATTTTGGGTACCTAATGTGTTGGAATCGAAATCGACTTTAATTGGTTCTTTAATTTTTGTCCTGAATTATATCCAAGTTTAATTCAAATCTATTCGAAACCTACCTGATCAGATAATTTCCAATCAATTCTGAATTTATCGGATACCTATACACACCCCTACATGCGCGCGCGCACCATTTAAAAGCGGATACAGTTGTTACCGATCGAGACAACTCCGGATTGTCACACACCTATCTAACAGTTCCAATTCATTCAACATCAATCTCATAAAATCGCAAATTATTAAACTAATAAAATATAGGAATTTTTATAGAATAAAATTTGGTATGTATGATGGTTGTGATTTAGACAGATTGTTTTTCTTAATTAAATCTTGGGACCAACTCAAATAGTCAAATCGGATTAGATTTCAAATCAATGAGCTGAATCCAAACACAGACGGTGTAGTCAATTGCTGATCGATCGAGATGGCGATGAATCAACGAGGTGGGTCTCAAGCGGTCGTCTCAGTCTTCTTAACTCTCATCGGACCCTCCATCTTTGCACTATTACACATAAGTCCTCTCTCTACACATACAATATATAGATGAAGTGTCCCCTTCAATTTGTTGGAGTGATGTGGTGTGTTATTGTGGTCTGAATCAATTCTGAGCTGGCTGGATCCATCTCTTTTAAGCTGATGGGATGAGGGGGATGTATCCTTAATCATGTTTGTTTGTGGTTAATTATCTAAAAAACTACAACTTTATTGATAATTTACATATATACCCTCATCTTCATAACCTAACAATACGAGACTAAATCTAATTACTAAAAAAGCGTTAGATAAAAAGTATAGGGTAAATTGCAGGGACTGATCTTTTTGGAATAAATAGTTTAAAATCTCAAAAATGATTAAATTTTATATGAATAGACAAAAATATCATTCATCCTTGATCTCCTCTTTCCCTTTCGTCCTTTGTTCATTCGTCTCCCTCATTTGTTCTCCCTCTCCTCGTCGTATCCACCATCGACGGACGCCCCTCGCCATTCCCCCACCCCCTCCTTTCACTACTGGCAACGCTTGAGTCCACTGTCGGGGGATTGGGGCTGGGATGGGGCACCCCACAATGTTGGTCAATGCGACCCCAACATGGCTGCAGCAACGCTGCAGTCGACAATGAGCCACCGCAGCTAGAGCCGCAGCACGCCGCTACCGCACATGCTAGTGGATGTCCCCCCGGCCAACCTTACGTGGCCAACAGTCGCGTCAGACTGATTGTCTCGGGTTGTTAAAATAGACACATCTTTCATCGTACGGGTCAAGTATCAATAGAGATAATTTTTTTCAAAAAATTATTCTCTTGACTAAATTTTACTAAATTTACAAAGATGATCACGCTTATTCCAAAAAATTCATAAAAAATATAGTGGTTTTTCATGGGAGTTTTCAAGTGCCATCATATATATTAAGTGATAAAGTAAGACGTAGAATTATTCTCAAAATATTTTATTATTAATAGTAAATTCTTTGGAAAATATTTAATGGTGACACTCGGGAACTTCATCAACACATGTAAGTAGTATTTCAATCATATATATAGACTTGTCACATTATCGGTTTAATCATTTTTCTCTAAGCTTGCTAATCAATGTTGAGCATAATGCAGGTATGGACTATAAATGCAAATTGGCATAGATAATTGACTTTTTCGATAACTAACAAAGATGTGTCACCTTTGGTGAGCTTTTGGATTTATCATTTGTGTGACATATCACAAAATTAATTTGTTTCATCTAAGTGGAATTAAGAGTGACAATCAAATTCCAAGCATGATGATGATCTTTGAGACTAGAAGTAGGGCAGGCAATTTCTGACACAATACGATAATCCGACACGATACGACACGGAGTTACGCGAGTTCGAATTTGGCTAAACGTGTTTTGATTAAACGAGTTCAACCCATTTAACTAAACGTGTTTAATCGTGTTACTGAACATATTTAATTCATTTATCTATTTATAAGGATATATAATAAAAAGTAAAAAATTACGGATACGGGGTATGTCTTGTTATTAATAGTATTTCTAATGTGTTTAATTTTTAATTTCAGTAATTTTCATTTTATTCACTATTGAAATTATGTTTATCGTGTTATATCATGTAGGTGTACACATGTACACGTTTAGACACGTTTACTTAAACGGATTAAGTGTATCGTGTCGTGTCAATCCGGGAGTAAAAGAGTCGGATTCGGGTTTGCATATTCGGACACATTTAATAAACGGGTCGGGTTCGAGTTTAACCTTTTACAATATGAAATACGATTAGACACAACACGTTTAAATACGACATGATACATATCACCACCCCTAACTAGAAGGTAGTGTTCCCCATGGATATTTGTATAAGAGTTTCAAGGTGATAAGAAAATAAGGCATGTGCATTTTAATTGTATTTCTAGAGATATATGGGAAGAAGAAGCAATTTTTTTTCTCTTCACTTTTCAGAAAATATAATCTATTTATATTGATGTTAAAAATAAGATCACCAATTTGCAAGTGTTAAAAGGTGGGAGGGGATAAGGGAATCAATCAAAACATTTTAGCTTCCTTTCATTTTCTCTCTTCAAAGAAGAAATTGGTTCATTTTTTATTTGGCTGCAAATTAATTTTAGCTTACTTTTATTTTTCCCAATTGCAAATCATACCCGTCTAGAAGATCAATTTTTCTAAAAAAAATTAAATGAGTATTATTTTTATTGTAGGCAAGGTCTAGTCTAGCAGCGGCTCTACTCATCTCCGAACAATCATTTCTCGCATAAATTTTTTCACCATGTCTAAGATTAAGTCTTGCTGCGTACTATTTATTATGATCCATTTGATGAGATAATTAACTCATCAACCTCTATATGCTCGAATTACTTGCCTAATTAAAATATTAAACCGAAGTTTATGATAATACATATATCAAGCATAATTAACTAATACAACATCTCATATACTCTCGATAATATGTTTATCAAATCTTATTAATCAATATGAATGTTTTCGAACTATGCAGGTAGTAGAACCAAATGAATATATTTTATATAAAGTTGAACAAAATTAAGGTCGATTTTATTAAAAACATGCACGATTAAAAATTTAAAAGTCTCTTTTTTTCTCATGAAATGTACCTAAGTTAGTTCCACATATCAGACGTTATATATTGTGTTGATTTATAAAACTCGATGAATGTGTTACTCAAGCATTAGGCCAGTGATTAAGGTCTATGAAAGTAACACTTGATCAATGGTTTAGGTTTAGGGTATAAAGTTGACGGATCAGTTATCCCATCGAATGGCGCGGATAGTGACATGAAATTAATTGATTAATTCTTTATGTATGCTTTAACTGTTTAAAATGTCACTTCACCTAAAAAAAGGCCCTAATTTTCTAATTCTTTTTAGGGCTGCATATGATAGAGCACAAAATAAAAAGAGGTAATATATACGTGGAGAAAAAGGTGGTCCAAAAAGGAAGTCTCTTTAATAATTGTGATGTTAATGGAACGTGAAGGCGAATCTTTCAATTCTCATCTTCTAATGTCTTATTATTATTATTATTATTATGTCGGCCATCAAATATAAAAATGTCAGCACATGATTTACTAAAATGATTTCTCATAATCTCATTGCACGCGATCTTTAATTAATGTTTTAACATCTTATTATTCTTCTCTCTAATTAATGATAAGACTTAAACAATATTTAATCAAAGGCCAATTAAAAATATTTCTTTTTCATTTTCTTAAAATCCAAACAAAATGGGCCTTTTTCAATTTTTATTTTTTTGGCACGATTTGAACACAAAAATTCATAATTATTATTTGATGAGTTATTATTTTGCAATAAAATGATATATAAAAATTTTAATTTTTTTTGAATTTGGTTAAATTTGCCGTTAAATAAATTGAGTTTAGCCAACCTAAGTTAAGTGTATAATTTCTCAACTTAAACTTAATTCATCTTTTTAAATTAGATAAATTAATTGATTTTTTTTCAAGTCAAAATTGAATTTTAAGATAAAACCAAATTGCTAGTCAAATCATAGAACTAATAGGTCATGAGTTTGATATCTGATTGTAGTACTTTATGCGTTTATTTTTGCGTCTATATACGTATTGTAATGTGGCTTGTGCGTATATTTCTACGCCTATGTATGTCTTATAATGACTATATTATAAAGTCGATTTTAAAAAAAATATAAAACTAATTTTGTGAAACCAAGTTCATTATTGGCGTGTTTGATTAATCTCAATTTTTTATAAATGTTGCCTAAATCAAATAGGTACATTCAATTTAATTTTATTAAATCAAACAAATAAAATTGGGATTTGTCCAATGGATGATCATTCATGTCAATTATTAATTTAATAAAAATATTTGACCTAAATCTAATGATAATATATTCATTTAGTATTATTAATTATTGGACTGAACTAATACTACTAGGCCCGGTCGAATTAGACCCAGCAGCATCCTATAATCTAAATTGAGCCGAGACCAAATGACTCCGCCCAGGGGCTTCGCCCGGCCATACTCCCGAACCTGACTCGAGCCATACCGAATGGCTCCATGCGAGGGCTCCACCTGGTCATACAAGGACATTCATGTTCTTTCTTATCATGAGGAATACGCCATTACATGCCCACTATCTTCGAGATCATACTCGACCTATTCTAAGCAATGTCCCTGCGAGATTGTCGGATAGTGTCATCACCTCCACTTGCAATAAATACAAACATGACATGTCTTAGGTAATATAATTTCCAATTTCATTATCTCCACATTGGAGATCTACTAACTTGAGCGTCGGAGTGTCTTTTGCAAGTCCCCTCTCCATCGCCGGATCGAGTTGCACCTGACTAGAAGAGACATCGAACTGGACTACTCCGATCTTAAAGCAGGAACATTAGTGTTCACCGTGGGGCTGAGTAAAACTTATCCCCTCCCCCCACACACACAATGGTTGGAACCCGGAGCCAGGTGATCGCCCCCGCACGCCAACGATAACGCCCCAGCGATGATGATCATCCGCAACCTAGTGACGCTGAAACAACGAGGAGCGACGCACCGGCACCAAGCGAACTTCCCCCAAAAGCATCACAACGTCGAATAAATGACCTGGAGACAAAGAAACAACGGTTAACCATTCAGGTCGAGATGCTGACACAGTCCTAGGAATAATTATAAATTAAATTAATTTTTCCTTTAACTATACAAAATTCATGCAAATCCAAAATAGTAGAATACATAAAATTGACCAAGAGTGAGAAAAATAGCCCAAAATAGTAGAATACTTGAGGAGTTGCCATGATACTTTCCTGCGGGACATGATGGTACACAAATCTGACAAATTTTGTACATAAACTGAAGATGATTGATCTTCCCAACATTTCCTTTCTGTAATCACTAAACTATCTCCAAATTAAAGTTCATCCTCTCCATTTGTTCAGCTTGTTCCATTCCCACGAGAATTTTGGACTACCTCAAGGAGGGCAACAATTAGGTTTCATTTTAGGAGACATGCTACATTACATTGAAGTGTGTCCCCTCTCAAGGAACCCACAGAATAAGATACTTGTCTCTTAATTAATTAACTACAAGGAAGTTAATTGTAAATCTTATAAGATAGTGCTAAGTTTGATTGGTGCCAAAATTTATAGCAACACTACTAGAAAAATGGTCATCAGCAACGGCTGATGCCGTTGCTGAAGAGCATCAGCAACGGCTGAGCCGTTGCAATAGCGCCGTGACAGAAAGTCGCGTTGCTGATGACTTCGCAACGGATCAGCAACGGCCGCTCGGGCCGTCGCTCAAAACATTATCAGCAACGGCCGCTCGGGCCGTCGCTAAAACTATTATCAGCAACGGGTTTGCAACAGACCCGGAGCCGTTGCTGATAACATTAATAGCAACGGCCTCGAGTCCGTAGCAAAGCCGTTAGTAAAAACCCGTCGCTAAGCCGTTGCTGTAGGTCATCAGCAACGGTTGTCGATACACTTTTAGCAACGGCTTTCCCACGGACGGCCGTGGGAAAGCCGTTGCTGATGACCCATACCTGCAAACAGAAATATTTCAAATTTCTAATTTCCGTTGATACATTGATACATTTATCTGATACATAACTCACACACCCATACCCTCATACACACATCACAAACATCTCATACACATTCATTCACACATCACAAACACACCAAGATATACATCAAAACAATTATATTTATATTCATAATTATCCACGATAGTATAAACACAATTCAAATGTAAAATTGAAGTATCAACATCTGAGTAACATAGTCAATATAAATTAAACAAGTTCAATATCTGAGTAACAAAGTCAATATAAACAAAATCTCACGATGACGATGGAGGATGGCCTGGATCATATGGCGGGGTCTGGAGTGCTTGAGTGTACACCGGCGTGGACTGACTCGAGGACGACGGATTAGATGATGCCGAAGAGATGCCTGCTTCGGGATGACCCGACAAGTTGCGTAGCATAGCTTCTATATTCGCCATCGTCTGACTCTGACGCGCCATCGTCTGACTCTGGCGCTCCATCATCTCAGTCTGACGCGCGACCGTCTCCTCTAGAGTCCTTATTCTGTTACTATGATCATAACTGGATCTAGAGGTGGACGGCCGCTCACCAGCGACCGGAGGGGTCGGTGCCCCAAGTGGCCCTAGTACGGCTCGCGCATGACCACTATCTGCGAAGCCATATACGCGGCCATGGTCCCAGCCACCTGCGGCCTCGACCCACGATGCTGCGTCAAAGTCCTCGGGGGTACCCCCGCGCTGCACCACCGTCTGGCTGTAGGTCTCCTACTCGAGTTTGATTTTTTGTTTAATATTTATCATAAAACTTAAATTATAAATATATAATGAATAATTTAAACAAATATATAATTACCATAATGTATGCAGCGCGGTTGTGGATGTACTCCCCAGTCCCATGTGCTCGACGGTGAGTCCGCTCAAACACTGCCATCGGGGAGGGTCGCTGGACAGTCCCGTCATCCGACACCGTCGTCTACATTTACAAAACAAATACATTAATTAGTACACATAATAACAAATAAAATATATAATTAAAAGATATACTTACCATACGGTTTGCGTGCACTGCAAATGCAACAGAGCCGCCGGTGTGACGCGCTGCTCCTCCCGACATGCGATTTCTAGCCGCATTCCGAGAAACCTCCTGCCATCGATCCGTCGACCATATCCCCACGAGCTGGTCCCATATATCCGGAGTAATCCAACCGGGGCCGTATCCCCGAGTCTCCGCGATGTTAGTGGTCCCAGCTCGGGCCATCGCCTGGGACCGAGCTTGCCCCAGCTGCCCGTTGTACCTTGCCCGAGAAATAGCCTCCCAGGCAGCGTAAATGAAGGGCCTCTGGTCCTCGGCCCATGTATAGCGAGCCTGCAAAATAATAATATCAGTACCAATATTAATATATCATCATGCATGTAAAAAAAATAATAATACGTGCCTCAAACTCGCGCCATAACATGTCGACGTGCTCGCTAGGCACGTGAGACCACGTAGGCCATGCCCCGTGCATGTATCGTCGAATAGTAGAAGAAATGCTCCTCGGCACTTCTTCTTGCTCGAACCTGCACAACAAAAATAAATTTTAATATTATATTATGATATAATGAATTTGTAATGATTCATAATTCATGATATATTACGTACCGCTCCCCAATCACGCTAATCAATCTACGTGACTCTGTGGCTGGTGGAGGCTGCCACCTGTTCGGCCCGCGTGGCCGCCTACGTCTGGATGTACTAGCCTCGGCAGTATCATCGGAATGAGGATCAGCAACAGGAGGATCAGCAGCATGAGTAAGTGCTGGAGTCTCACCGATCGGAGACTCCGAAACTCTCCTGCGTCGATAACCACGACCAGACATATCTGTCGAACAGACATATAATCAGATTATTGTATAAATAGTAGAGATATATTTAATAAAATATATACTTTACAATTATTCTTCATCATCTGAATAA
Organism: Canna indica; assembly: GCA_034359265.1. NCBI lineage: Eukaryota > Viridiplantae > Streptophyta > Magnoliopsida > Zingiberales > Cannaceae > Canna > Canna indica. The sequence continues at coordinate 15,060,641 of CP136898.1, forward strand.
TAGTCTTCGAATTTTTCTTCTTCTTCCTCTTCTTCCTCTTCTTCCTCTTCTTCATCTTCTTCATCTTCAGCTTCCTCAATTTCATGATCGTCATCATCAGCATATTCAACTTCTAATTGAATTGACGTTGTGTCTGCATCCTCGAGTATTGGAATAATACGATCCACAGCAGGAATATCTTCTTCTTGATAGAAACCAGGAGGATCATTTTCTCCTACTATCGGATCAATTTTTCCTCTACCTTTTGTCTTACAGACTACACGCCAATCTGCTCTATCTTTATTTCGAGCCGGATACTTCGCGTAATATACTTGTTCGGCTTGTGATGCCAATATAAAAGGCTCATTTGCTGCCAATTTCGATTTATAATTAACCTCAACAAGTTTGTATTTTGGATGAACTTTCATGCCCCTTTCTGTTGTATCGAACCAATGACATCTAAATAGGATCACTGATTTCAAGCCGAAGTAGTGCAACTCTATCACTTCTTCAATCAGTCCATAAAAATCCATATCACATTCAACATAGGTTGTCCCTTTCACGCAGACCCCAGCATTCATCGTCTTCTTTGCAAATGAATATTCAACCGTGTGAAATTTATACCCGTTAACAAAATATCCGCTATAGCACGACACAAGTCGCGACGGTCCACTAACAAACTCAAATATTTTTTCATCTATTTCAGCTCTGTGATCTTTGCTGTAAGTCTGAATCCAAGTAGGGAAATCACGATTCCGTAATCTCTCCAATTCTTGATCGTTGTGAATAGAGTATTTTTGCACCATCTCAATGTCAAATATTTCAATGAATTGTTCAATCTCTGGACAATTGAGTAATACATACAAGTGTGCCAAATGATACTCTTCATCGCTTAAGTGTCGAGATGGACGAGAACCAAAAGCACGACCAGAGTGACAAAATATATTTAAACGTCCATCTGAATGTCGAACACCCCCATCGTCGTTACGTGGAAGACGATCAAATCTTGTCTGTACTGTCGATTCAAAGTAAAATGAGCAGAATGTTGAAATTTCTTGGATGATATACGATTCAGATATTGATCCTTCAACAGCTGCGGTGTTCTTTACTTTTTTCTTCAGACGATTCATGTATCTTTCAAATAAGTACATCCAACGATATTGAACGGGGCCACCAACTCGTGCCTCGTATGCCAAGTGTATCGGTAGATGCTCCATCGAGTCAAAAAATGCAGGAGGGAAAAACTGCTCCAGCTTGCATATGATTTCAACAATATTATTTTCAAGTGTTGACATATCTTCGACTCGAAGGACATTTGCACAGATGCTTCTAAAAAACATACTTAATTCAGTCAACGGACCCCAAATATTATCAGGTAGAAGATCTCGAAATGCGATCGGAAGTAATCTCTGCATGAATACATGACAATCATGGCTCTTCATCCCTGATATTTTGCAATCATCGACGTTCACACATCGAGATAAGTTTGAAGCATATCCATCGGGTAATCTGAGTTCTTTTACCCATTGACAAACATCTTTGATCTGTTGTTTATTTAACACATATAGGGCCTTCGGTTTCAGATATCGTCCGTTGACCTCTTGTAACTCCAACTCTGGTCTTTTACAAAGTATTTTCAGATCATGTCGGGCTTTGACATTATCTTTAGTTTTTCCAGAAATATCCATCACAGTGTTGAAAATATTATCAAACACATTTTTTTCAATGTGCATGACATCTAAATTATGTCGAATCAATAATGAACTCCAATAGGGCAATTCCCAAAAGATACTTTTTTTCACCCAGTTGTGTGTTTGGCCAAAACCTGACACTCTTTCATTGCGACCGAATACTATATCTGGAAGTGCTGAAACACGTGCTAACATTTGTTCACCAGACAACATCGGTGGTGACCCATCTCTTTCGACTCTGCCCTTAGTAAATTTATTACGATTCCTTCGATACTGGTGATGAACCGGTAGGAATCGACGATGACAATCAAAGAATGAGATTTTTCGTCCGTTCTGAAGACTGATTGATTTAGAGTGTTCCATACAATACGGGCAAGAGAGTCGGCCGTGAGTGCTCCAACCCGACAACATGCCGTACGCGGGGAAATCATTGATTGTCCACAAGACCGCGGCCTTTAAATTGAAGTTTTGCTTCCGATGACAATCATAAGTGACAGCTCCCTCAGTCCACAATGTTTTCAATTCATCTATCAAGGGTCTGAGAAATATGTCAATTTCTTTTCGCGGGCCCTTAGGACCCGGAATAATCATCGAAAGATAAATAAATTCATCTTTCATGCACATTGACGGTGGCAAATTATAAACTGTCAACAGCACTGGCCAAACTGAATAAGGAGTTGCAGAATGCCCAAACGGATTAAAACCATCTGTGCACAATCCCAATCTGATATTTCTAGTATCCATAGCAAATGAAGGATAACATGTATCCAAATGTTTCCATGCTTCACTGTCAGATGGATGAGTCATTACTGTATCATCACGACTTCTTGCATGCCAACTCATGTAGGGGGCTGTCTTTTCCGACATGAATAATCTTTGAAGCCTCGGTGTTAGTGGAAAATACCGAAGCACCTTAAACGGGATATTTTTCTGTCGGACCGATTTCTTCTCCTTGTAACGAGGGTGTTGACATACAGGGCATTTATCCAACTGCACATTTTCTTTATAATATAAAATGCAGTTATTTTGGCACGCGTGTATTTTTTCGTACCCAAGCCCCAATTTTCTCATTAGCTTTTTAGTCTTATAAAAAGTAGGCTCAAACTTGTTATCAGTAGGCAGCATTCCATTAATCAATCCAGCAATCCGATCATACGCAACTCCGCTGATATTACAATCGGCCTTGATGTTTAAGAGCTGTGTCATTGCTGAAAACCTAGTGTATTTAGGACAATTCTCATACAAAGGTTCATCGGCAGCTTTCAACATCTCGTAAAATTCTGCAGCTTCTTTATTCGGTAATTCAATCTCTACTGCAGCCCCTACTTCTGTGATATCAACCGCTGTAGTATCTGGTGGGACTGATGTCTGAAGAACTGGCCGATCAACATTATCATTCAGGTGGAATTGACCCCCAAGACTATCAAGTATCATAGTTCTATAAGGATTACATTGACCGGATGAAGAAGCACCAGCAGAGGAAGATTCACCATATGTCTGAACGACAGGATTGCTCGACGTCCCGACTTCGCGTGACTCCCCGTGACAAGTCCATAGAAAATATCTTGGTGTAAATCCTTTGGTATATAGATGCAGAGTGACAGTCTCCCGATCCAAAAATCGGCCATTCGAACAAATGCGGCACGGACATCGGATTTGATCACCCATGCTAACGAAATTCCGATTCGAATAGGCGAAATTTAGGAAGTACGTTACGCCTAATCGAAACTCATTCGTTAAAGCTCCATGATCAAAACGTCGGTACATCCAACTTCGATCAGCCGACATGATTCTGTCAATCAATGACAATTTCTTTGGTTAATGTCTTTAGGTGAGATGGTCCTATTCCATTCGGGATTTATGTTATTCGTACTGCACTTACGTTTTTATTTTAACTGTTAACTAATTATTCTAAATTTCGACAGCATCTCCCTACAGTTCTCCGAATACGCATATCATCTGGGCGCGTATCGGAGAACAAGAGAGATGTTGCCGAAATTTAGAATAATTAGTTAACAGTTAAAATAAAAACGTAAGTGCAGTACAAATAACTATATTCCCAAATTGTCCAATCAGGGACAATTCAAGAATTGTACGTCGTATAAAAGATCATCTACTTCTTTTACACGAACATACAATCCCCGAACGGATCTAAGGTTTTGCTAAATCATATCCGACTGATCGATGCGTACGTGAAACATATCAACTCGTCGGATGGATGATTATTTTCTAAATGTTTTGAGACAGTTCGAGTCCATATTGGACGATTTCGGCGCGCGTCCGAAGTGGACGATTCCGGCGCGAGTCCGAATTGGACGATTCCGGCGCGCGTCCGAAGTGGACGATTCCGGCGCGAGTCCGAATTGGACGATTCCGGCGCGCGTCCGAAGTGGACGATTCCGGTGCGAGTCCGAATTGGACGATTCCGGCGCGAGTCCGAATTGGATGATTCCGGCGCGCGTCCGAAGTGGACGATTCCGGCGCGCGTCCGAAATTAATCTAAACCCTAATAATTAATCTAACAAATTAAACAATTAATCTAAACAATTAATTAACATTTATAAAATAATTAATTAACAATTTCAAAAACAATATATATATATATATATATATATATATATATATATATATATTCCGGCGCCGGAGTCCACCCTCCGGCGCCGGCGTACAGTGGCCGGACACACTGTCCGGCCACTGTAGAAGGTCCGGCGGCGGCCATAGGCCGACCGCCGCCGGCCGAAACCCTAGAAATAGGGTTTCGGTCGGATTTTAACATCTCCGGCCGAAACCGTATAGGCCGGCCGATCAACATACCGGCAGCAGCGGCAGCGGCGCGGCGGCGAGAGGCGTCGGCGAGAGGCGTCGGCGTCGGCAGCAACGGCAGCAGCGGCGAAGTTCTCGGCAGGAGGCGGCGGCGGCAGCAGCGGGAGGAAGAAGGGTCGGGCGCGAGAGCGTGCCCTATATAAACTTATCAGCAACGGCTCACTCGCCCGTTAGAAAGCCGTTGCTGATAAGTTATCATCAGCAACGGCTCACTTATCCGTTAGCAAGCCGTTGCTGAAAATTAAAAAATCAGCAACGGCTAGCCTTTCCGTCCGAAAGCCGTTGCTGATAATTAAAATAATCAGCAACGGCTCGGTTTTCCGTTAGAACGCCGTTGCAGATACAGATATCTGCAACGGCTAGGGCGGCCGTAAGAATGCCGTTGCAAATAGCAACGGCTTGAGCGGCCGTTGCTGATAGCCGTTGCTGAAGACCAAGTTTCTAGTAGTGCAAGATCCAATCCAATCTCAACTTCTGACGATGTATGATTGTAATTACACCTAGGGTTGACAATGAGCCGACCGGCTTGCGAGCTACTCATGGTTCAGCTTGTTAACAACTCGATAAACTAGGCTCATGCATGAGTTAGTGACCTGAGCTTGAGCTTAGAGTTTAGGCTCGTTTGATGAATGAGTCGAGTTTGTGCTTGGATATGTTACGCTCGTTAGCTCGTTAGCTCGTCAGCCAGCTCAATCAATAAATATATATATATATATATATATATATATATGTTAAAATATTATAATAATGTTAATGTGTAATCTTTTGCAAAAAAAATTATTTTGATTATTAGTAAAGTGAGAATTTATTATTTTTCTCTTAATTATGTTTATAAATATATTTTTCATATTTTTTATATCAATCTTAAACAAATAAAAAGTAATTTATAAATTTGACATTTGCATTTTTAAAATTAAATATCATAAAATTAAAGTATTTATAAATAAATATTTGAACATTTTTTATAGAAAAATGGTGTTATAAAATTAATCAAGTTACATTGGAGTTTGGGTTTTCGGTCCAACATTTTGAGTAATAAAGAATTTAATTTACATTTAAATATTGTAGATTGTCAATTTTGTGGCCTTTTGATTTCTTTGTCACTAACTCAATTGCATATTTGATATTTGTTTGATTAAAATACGATGCTATTTTTCATAGGCTACATATTATTCTCATCAGATTCGAGCTAGGTTTATCAAGCACGAGCTGCTCGCGAGCTCAGATTGAGTCGAGCGGGAGTTGAAAAAATGAGCTCATTTTGTTATCGACCCGAGCTCGAGCCGAGCCGAGTCAGGGCCCCGCTCTAGCTTGGCTCGGCTCGAATCCACCCCTAATTACATTATATAATCGATCGAAAAGAGAAATGCATTCAATAGTGTGAATTCTATTACATATGCTATAGTAATTATTTTATACTTATTCTCCAAACTTCCACATTTTCTAGACAAATCACATAGATAAAATTTCCAAATAGTCTTTTTGCAGAGTTCGGTCGAATTTCTCTTTTTAGGCTTTATATCAATTCAATAGACATGAGGAGTATTTATTTCATTCTAATGCATTAGGAACTATTCAAGACACTATCAAGATCAAACTTACAATTTTTTTCATGAGATAATTGGTTTGTATACGATTAATATATATACAAATAATTTGGCATTCATCAAGTTTGGAAGATACTCTTGTAAGCATTTTTTAAAACTCTCATTGATGCCTTCACGAAGAAGGTGTTAAAATATCACATTGGTTGAGATTGTAGTTTAAATAGTCTTTAAATAGATTGAATAATTTTCCTCTCTTTGAGCTAGCAAAAGATATTTTTACGCTCAAGTTAGTGAGACTCCAATGTGAAGGTAATGGAATATGGAACTTAGGTTACCTAAGGCGTGTCGTGTTTGAATTTATTGCGGATTAAGGTGATGATGTTGCCCGATAATCTCGTAGAGATGTTGCCCAAAATGGGTCGAGGCTGATCTGGAAATGACAAGCTTATAATGGTGTATCCCTCGTGATAAGGAATGACGTGGATGTCCATGTTTGGCCGGGTGGAACCCCCGGGCGAAGTCGTCTGATTTGGCTTGAGTCGGGTTTGGGACGTAGCCAGGTGGGGCCCCGGGCGGAGCCGTTTAGTTCGACTCGAGGTAGGTCATGGGACTTTGTTGGGTTTGATTGTTCTAGTCCAGTACAATAGTCTTTAAATAGATTGGACAAGAGTGTAAGTAATAAGCTTCTCATGCAATTGATTAAAAAGTCCCAATAAAACTACAATTTTATCTTAATAATTAGAAGAGCTTTAAAATTAAATTAGATAGTTAATTCATTCGACTTTTGATTTTAGGTCGATTTTAATTGATCTTGTTGATAAAGTTAATTTAGTTCTAATGTGAGTTTCAATTTATTATTTTTCAGTTTTAAAATTCTAAATTTAGTCTTTTTAATTTTTGAATTCAACTTCGATCTAATTTTTAGACTCGACGATATTATTTTTCCCGTTGGAATACACATGTTAATTGCATGTTTGAAAGGCAAAATGATTTATTAGTCATATCCACTAATTAGAGCATTATGACACTTTATATCCAAAATCATTTACTTCTGGGTCCGGCCAGATTAGGCCCAACAGCGCTCACGCTCATGAACAATACTCGAATAAAGCTAGGCGGCTTAGCTCGGGGGCTCCACCCGGTCATTCAAGGATATCTATGTCCTCATTAATAACGAATGATTTGTCATCACGAGCTCGACATCTTCGGGATCGGCCTCGATCCATTTCGAGCAATATCACAGCGAGATTACCGGGCGATATTGTCGTCAATATTCCTTCATCATCTTGCAATATATAAAGACACAACACGCCTCAGGTAACCAAGAGTTGAATTTGCTCTTACCTCCACCTTAATCATCTACCGACTTGAGCATCAGAGTATCTTTTGCAACCCCCCTCCCTCGTCGGAGTTACACATGACCAAGAGACACACTGAATCAGACTACACCGCTCCGGCCCTCAGGCAGAAGCATTTAGCGTCCACCATAGGGCCGAGTAAATCTTACCTGTCCCGCCATGGTTGGAACCCGAAATCAGGCGAACGCCGCCGCATGTAGGCAACAACCTAGCGGTGATGCACCCTTGTTGTTTGGAGACGCTAAAATAGTGAGGAGCGATGCTTTGACACCAACCAACCCCCTACCAGGAGCATCCTAGTGTCGTCTAAACAATCTTGAGGTGGAGAACCAATATTTAGCAGCCTATGTCGAGATGTTGACACGATCCCGGGAATAACACCCGGTTGATCACAAACGCCGCCGCTTAGAGCACGAAGAAAACAACCACTCGGAGAAGAGGAGACCAGCTTCCGTCCTCCGAGACGAGGTCTCTGGCACAGCTCACTTAAGAAAAGAGAAAGACCCCAGGGTCCTAGAGGCTACCACCCATCTTCTTGTCGACTCGAGGCCCTTCGCCAAACACATCATGGTGGCATGCATTCCACCCAAATTCAGGTTGCCGACCACGTTGAAACCCTACGATGGCATGATCGATCCAGCTATACACTTGACGATGTTCAGATTCATGATGCTCCTCAGCTATACACTAAAGGGGGGCGAATAGAGTGTTCGCTAAAAACTTAATCTAAATTCAATTTTAATCGATTGTTAGGTTACTTAAGCAATTCACAAATTGAATAGCAAACAAAAGCGAGTAAGTATATCAATTAAGCAACAATCATAATAGGCAATACAAACACGAGATTTATAGTGGTTCGGCTCCAATGCCTACTCCACTACCTAAGCACCCCGCTTAGGATTTCCAACTTAACTTTACTAAATTAATTTATATCCTTACAATGATGACATTTTCACCGAAGAGTCTTCGCTCACACCGAGGGCACTTCTACACACGAAAGTCTATGTCTTCTTATTGAGAGCACTCTCCCACCTCAAATCCTAAGGACAACACAACTGATCCTAGTAAACTAATCACACTGACGAATTTAGGCCTCTACAACAAGACAACCACCAAACTCAAGATCTACACACTAGATCTTTACACACTTGAGTAATCAATGAAATAAACACAAAAATACAATAACAAATGGAGCAATAAATAAAACCAAGTATACTTAGCTCCAATACAACTTCCTTAGTCCTCTTGATACATTTGGATGATAAATCAATGAAGACTAGATGCCTGAATCAAAGTTTCAACTAAAATTAGGATTTGCTCAAAGAATAACTCAAGAAGGTTTAGCAGATATGAAAAATTATCTCAATGAAACATTAGAAACATAGGAAGACATATTTGGGGTCTATAAATAAAGATCCCAAAGGCATGAGCTCAAAAAGAGTCCGTTGGTGAATGAATAGTATGTTAACTAAATCTATTTGTCTAAATTCGATTTTAAATATTTCTTAAATTACTTAGGCAATTCAAGATTGAATGACTAAATGCGAAAGCGATAAATGATAAAACAATTAATACAAACAAAATATCAATGCTAACACAATGATTTATAGTGGTTCGGCCCCAATGCCTATTCCACTACCTAAGCATCCCACTTAGGATTTTTAAACTATGTTTATTAGATTATATCGTTTCCCTTATAAAGAGGACTTTACACTAGAAAGTCTCCGCTCTCAAACCGAAGACACTTCCACACCCAGAAGTATCCTGCATTCCTACCGAGAGCACTCTCCCACCTCAACCTAAGAGATAACTCAACTAATCCTAGTAAACTAAGTTTGCAATGGTGAATTTAAGCCTAAACACTAAGGCAACCACCAACTCAATCAAACCTAACAATCTATGTTTATACAAATGATATACAATCAAAATAAACAATAAAATACAATAATAATTAGAGCAATAAATCAAACAACAAGTACTTAGCTCCAAAAGAAACTCTCTAGTCCTCTTGATGCCTTGAGATGATGAATTGGCGAAGCTTGAAGGCAAAATCAATGTGCGAAGATCAAAACTAGGGTTCTTGTGATGGCTCAATGAAAGCTTGTAGAGATGCTTAGGATCACACTTTGAGACTTGGAAGCATCAATAGTATGCTAGAAATGAGTTTGGGATGGATATTTATAACCCCCAAACACCAAAGCTCGTCAACGAGCATTTTTCTGCCCATTGGCGACGCTCGATCGCTTGCCGGTCGATCGACCGAGCGACCGCCGAGCGACCAAAGGCCTACTGCCCATTTCGGGCATCATTCGGTCGATCGATCAGTTGACCGAAATGCCTTCTTTGTCTGCCGGTCGACCAGTCGATCGACCGAACCTGGGCAGAGCAGACTATTTGGTTAGGCTGGTTTTTCGCTTGTTTGCTCGTTTTTGATTTCGTCTTCACTAAGTCTACTTATATAATATTTCTTAACTTTAAAATATAAATATTATATAAGGATTACCCCCCCCCCTCCATTTGGATTCAATAAAAATATCTTAAAAAATAAAATCCTTAAGAATCAAAATCTAATTTTTGGGGTCTAGTACAAATTTTTCAAAAATAGAAATTTTATAATCTTCCGAGTCAAATATAGGTATGCATAAGGCTTCTAATTTTTTTTTTAAAATACCTTGTTATCTAATTTTTATCTAAGGAATAATTATCGGCATTTTTGGTGCCAAGAAAATGTCTAGATCATAGAGCCCTCCAAGGAGCTCCCTAGACTTAGTGAATTTCAGAGTCTTTTCTAATTTTTCGGGTTTTTGTGTTTAGGGGTTCAAGTTTGATATTTTGGATTATTTGCATCATCATGAGAATTTACAACACATGCTAGACACACTAAATCTAAACTTTTACTTTCTGAAGAATCCCGAGCGTCCTTGCCAATTTCTTCGATTTTTTCAATTTTTCGATTGCGGACGTTGTGCGCTAACTGACTTGGAACCTGAAATAATTCTCCATGAAATCATTAGTTCCATATTTGTTATCATCAAAACCGAGATTAAGACCAAGGTTGAAAATCTTAGGCCAATAGAGTCGTTCAACATATCTAAATAGATCTATTGGGATTTTCGGTCGACTCTCGGGCGGTCGAGATTCAATCGAGGTTCAGTCGAACCTTTTCGATCGATCCTCGGGCGACCGTCGGTCGGCCGAGGATCGATCGAGATTCGATAGATAACTGGCAGGTTATGATCTTTCAATCATTATTTACATTTCTTATTCGATCGATAATTGGTAGTTTTATTGTCGAGCTGTTCTCAGGTTTTGTAACGATAGTTGGTCTGTTACCAACTTTTAGATTGATGTTCAATCTATTTCTTGAAGACTACGCACGATTTCAACTTGATTTTCAATCCAAACCACACATGCTTCTTTGATAGCCGAGCTATCCCCCGGTCTTAGATCACACACCTTGCAATTTATCTACTTTACTTAATCATCTTAATCACTAGGCTATTCAAGGATTTTAGATCGTCGTCTTACATATATTGTTGTTCAAATCTGGAGCCAAGAGGCAAGTTGGAATGAGTTGTTATTCAATCCATTAAGATAATTTGCAAGATTGGTTCGGGCGATCAAATCTAGTTGAAATCATTTGATTGGAGGAGTTAAAGCTCATTACAAACCCGTGATCAACCTCACAACCGAACCTGAGAATAAGCCCCTTGACTATAGTATTTTACATTGATTTTCTCTTCGATTTAATTTTTGCACCTACGACAAACCCCCCATTTTTATTCACAATCAATTCTGGTTTTATTGGGTTAAAAACTAACTGATCCCTTGTGGATTCGACCCTACTTATTGTGGCTACAAACCAAGAAAGTAAGATTTATTTTTGCTGCATCAGTGGAGTGTGCTGGAGACCTCATTCTGCACGACATAGACCAGCCTTCTTCTCTCCAAGTGGTTACTTTCTTCGTGCTCTGAACAGTGGTGCTTGTGATCAGTCGAGTATTGCTCCCGGGACCGTGTCAGCATCTCAACCTGGGCTGCTAACTGCGGGTTCTCCGTCTCCATGTCGTTTATCTGACGATGAGGTACTTTTGGTTGAAGGTTGGCTGGTGTCGAAGCGCCGCTCATCATTATTTCAGCGTCACTAGGTTGTGGGTGAACATCGTCGTTGGGGTGTTGTTGTTGGCATGTGGCGACAGTCACCTAGCTCTGGGTTTCAACTATTGTGGGGCAGGTATGCTTTACTCTGCCCCACGGCGCCCAAATGTTCCTGCATGATGATCAGAGTGGTCTGATATGGTGCGATTTCTCTCCTGGTCAGGTGCAACTCCGGCGGAGGACCTGCAAAAGTCATTATGACGCTCAAGTCAGTAGGTCTCCAAGGTGGAGGTAATGAAATTGAAACTTAGGTTATCTGAGGCGTCTTGTGTCTATATTTATTGCATGTTGAGGTGATGACACCGCTTGATAATCTCGTAGGGATATTGCTCGGAATGGATTGAGGCTGATATCGAAGATAGCGGGCTCGTAATGGCGTATCCCTCGTAATTAAGGAGAATGTGGATGTCCTTATATGATCGAGTGGAACTCCCTGGCAGAGCCTCCGGGCGGAGCCATTAGGTCTGGCTCAAATTGAGTTCAGGAGTGCGGGGCGTTGTTGGGCCTGATCCGACCAAACCCAAGAGTATTAGTCCAGTCCACTAATCGGTTATTCATTTACTAGTCGGTTAATCAGTCAATAAACGGGTAATCGGTTCTAGTTATTTGAATTGAACTAATCGATTTTGATTTCATATACTAGTTTTTGAAACCAAACGGTTTAATTTTAATTTTAGCCAATGAATTTTTAATTCAATTTTGATTTTGATTAATCATAAAAAAAAATGTAGTTAATAAAATCGTTGTCTAGCTATTTATCAAAATCGGGTGCGAGAGGAAGATCAATTCTAGATATGGACTCTCGTACTGTTGAAATAATAATGTACCAATATGATTGTTCCCAAATTTGAGATACTTCAAACGGTGAAGCCTAACAGTAAATAAATGAAAATAAGAATTATTTATTTATTTTTAAGTAAATCTTGCATGAATAGTGTGAGCTATTTATAGAATAAAGACAATAATCAGTTAATCACACGTAAAAATATATTAAGAGAGTATAATAATATATTAATTAATATTAACATATATATGATCTAAATAACTCAAGTTTTTAAATCAAATCAGGTCATTCAAATTATTTAAATTGATCTTCCCATAAATTTCCTGAATTTTCTATGATAATTTATTAGGAGTGCGCATGGATACCAGATAGACCCTGAATTAATTGAAACATACCTGATCAGATAGGTCTGGATAGACCTGAATTAAATTCGGAGAAGATTCGAGATAAAAATTAAGAAATCGATTAAAATCGATTCCTGTTCCAGATCCAATACATCGGGTACTTGGAATCGAAATCGATATCCAGAAGTATATTTACAGGTTCCAAAATAGGTTCTGGGATACAGGTTCCAATATGATACCCTCTTAGAACTTGTACATTTTTAGGTTTCAAAATAGATTCCAACAGGGTACTCGAAACTTGTGCCCTAGAATTTATAAATGAACATATTCCAACAAGATACTTTGAATCAAAATCGGAACCTGTGGTTCCGGGTAGGGTCCGATTCTAGATTCCAACATGATAAGATTCAGTTCCAAAACTTGAGAATTGGTCCTATAAAGAATATGGTTCGGGTATCATAAAAAATACATAATCGATGCCCGAATAGACCCGCTCACCCCTACAATTTATGTAAATAGTAGGATTGTTCATTGGGTCGACCCGTTCCAATGAACCTGAGAACTTGACCCGACCTGACCTATTTGGGTTGGATTGGGTCGGGTAATCGGGTCGAGTCAAGTACAATTCGATCAAACCCGATCATAAGGTCGGGTCTTAGGTTTTAGAATTTGAAATCCGATGACCCGAGACCCGACCCGATGAATCGATTATTTATATTTTTTTAATTATTTTTAAAATATTTATATCAAAAAATATTTATTTTTATTTATTTTTTAAAAAATTAAATAAAAATATTATTAAAAACTTATTTTTTTTACCTAAATAAGTAAACTTGACTATCCGATCCAACCCAACCCAATTATATTTAGTCGAATCGGATCATTTTTTTTCTTATATTTAGTCGAATCAGATCGATTTTTTTCCTTAAATCCGATCGGTGAACACCCCAGTAAACAGTAACAAAGTCAAACAGGCAAAGAATAATTCTAATTATTCTATATCAAATTCTCACACATTCATGTCCTGCCTCTCGAAGCAGAATATTTACTGTCTGCCGAAAGCAAAACAAGCCGTAAAAAGATGTCGGCTCGTGTTATCCCTTTTGCAGATGCCCAGTTCAATCACCATCAAATCAGTCATCTCTCTCTCTCTCTCCCCCCACTCTCAACACTCGAATCAAATCCTTCGCCGGACGAGTCTGCGGAGAAATAGTCCCCTGTGCAGCCACCCATGCAGCAGTGGGTGCACGCCGTGGCCGTGGTCCCTCTCTTGGGCATTTAAACAAACACCTAGCGTGCATGGTCAAACTCGCATGGCATCTTCTCCTTCGTATGGTTGTGGCGCTTTAGCTGTCCCAAGAACATGCCGTCGTTTTCCAAGTATCTAATCATGCCGGTCGAGTATTATTTTAATCTCTTTGGATTCACTGTTGCTCAACCAAACCATGTTCCTGACAGAGTGGAAATTATGCATGAAAATAGATTAATTTGCCCTCCTTCAAAAGATTAATTAAGCATGGGAGGCGGCGTGTAGAGTAGAATAACTTGCCATTGCAGGCGAGATGAACAGCAGAAACAGGGCATGTTGCAATCCGAGCGACTGCTGCAGGCCTTTTGTTGATTATTATATATATCTTGATCATCTCCTGCATTGAACTCCATGCATGTGACATGTTTGTTCTTTTGCCCCAGTGGAAGTTCTGCACTATGTGCTTGCCATAAACTTGTGCAAATCCATTGCAATTAGCTAAGACATTCCCATCAAACAACCAACACAATTTGGAAGACAGCAAGCAATTGATGCATGTCAACATTAACAAGTTATGTTCTTAGGATTCAGAGCATTTAACTACAGAATAGTCAGCAACTTCAAGTCTCAACATCTCATTATATGTGGCAATGACATCTATAGCATGTGAAGATTAAAGCTCAATATTGTTGGGTATCTTGCAAAATTGCTTGCAAGTTTCATCCTTAATTTTATGTAGGCTATGCAATTTGCTTGGCTCAGAAAGGAGCAACATTGTTGCATACTTGAGAAATACCCTTAGGATGGAGGGAAAAAAAGGGCTACTTAATTATTTTCTTTAAATTAATGACCATTTTTTGTTTTTTGTTTTTTAAAGAAATAACTGTGGAGTGCATAGGAAGAAAAATTAAAAATTAATTTTTTGGTCGAATTAAATGTTTTTTGCGCTAAAATTAGGCTATTTAGATCAACTATGATATATGTTTATTTTTTAAAAAATATATATATGACCTAAAAGTTGATGTGTAATATAAAGTTTAGTCGACTTCATATTAGTTCTGTTCCTAATTGAGGATCAGAGCAATCTGGTCCGATTCGATGTCTCTCCTAGTTATGTTCAACGCCGGCGGACGGACTTACAAAAAATACTCCGACGTTCAAGTTAGTAGGAATCTAAGAGGAGATAATAAAATTGAAACTTAGGTTACTTGAGGCATGTCGTGTCTGTATTTATTACAGGTGGAGGTAATAACGCCACCCGATAATCTCGCGAGGATATTTTTAAGAACGGATCGAGGTTGATTCCAGAGATGACGGGCCTGTAATGACGTATCCCTTGTGATGGGGAAGGGCATGGATGTCTATATATGGCTAGGTGGAGCCCCTGAGCGAAGCCGCTTGGTTCGGCTCGAGTTGGATTGTGGGATGTTGCTGTGTCTAATTCGACTGAGCTCAATAGTTCGAGTACAATCCAAGTACATATTTTAAAATCAAACCAAATGAGTTTTCGCTAATCGATGGCACAAGCTTATTTACCTCATGATAATTGAAAAAAAATGCATGATGCCTCTTAGATAAATTTCTCAAAAAAAAAATGAATAAAAAAGAAAGGAATATATGAGATAAAATATGTTGGGAAGAACATGAATGCATGATACAAGGGTGGTAGAATAATTGACATGGAAACATTTTATATTTTAGAGAAGGGGGTGGTTTAAGGTGGTGGTTCACATTCCTCCACATCAAACTTAGTTGTATAAAATGACTCCATGATTGAGATTCCTTAAAGATACTGGAAAGAGATAGGTTTTATATGATGCCTGAGTAATATATTATAAGCTCATATCAATCATTCATGCATGCACAAGAATCAAAGAGTTGACATGTTATTATTGAGAGATAGGAAGCTTCCAAGTGAATTCCCAAAAGTTCATACACCAACCCTCCTAAATCCTAATTAATTAAGATGATAACTCATTCCACCTAATTGATACTAATCACAAAGAAAGAAACTATGATTAAATATTAAGCAAAGTTGGTTCTTAATATGAGAAAATAGTTAAGTTAAATTTCATTTATGCAGATCCATATCCACATTTGTTTGCCCTCCAACTGACCCAAATGTGATGTCAATTTTATGCATTTCATTGAACTAAAATATTAAGAAATTAAAATGGCTTTTATTAAGTAGATTCATGTATACAAAGAGTGTATTTGGATTTTAATTTGCCCCGACTCAGTACTCATCATCACAATTAAGGAATAAGGTTGTCTTTTACTAAGCAAAAGTAGTCTACATCAGGAGATATTTTATTGATATTTGCACATGATTTTGGAATCTCATGATCATATCCATATTATTACTCTTGGCACAGAGGTCTCCAAATCATTAATTTAAGTGAACATTCAATGCTAATTCCTGAATTATATATGTTTGCTTTCATATGTATTTTTAATCAATATTATTAAGGATGTTTATACAAATATAACAACATTTCACCTTATTTGCTAATCTAGCCCTACTTTATCAATTTTATTAATTTGACACCATTTTTATATATTTTTAATCAATTATATATGGTTCAATGTTAATTTATTATTCATCCCAATGTTGACATGACATGTGCTAGATTACACTACTAGAAAAATGGGCATCAACAACGACTGATGCCGTTGCTGAAGATCATCAGCAACGGCCGGAGCCGTTGCAATGGAGCCGTGGCAGGAAGTCGCGTTGCTAATAACTTAGCAACGGATCAGCAACGATCGCTCGGGCCGTTGCTAAAAATATTATCAGCAACGGTTTTGCCACGGACACGGAGCCGTTGCGGATAACATTAATAGCAACGGCCGCTGAGTCCGTAGCAACGCCGTTAGTAAAATCCCGTCGCTAAGCCGTTGCTGTAGGTCATCAGCAACGGCTTTCCCACGGACGGCCGTGGGAAAGCCGTTGCTGATGATGTGAACTGGGTAACGAAAAATTTTAAAATTTCAAATTTCCATTGATACATTGATACATTCTGATACATAACTCACACACCCATACACTCATCCACACATTCATTCACACATCACAAATACACCAAGATATACATCAAAACAATTATATTTATATTGATAATTATCCACAATAGTATAAAAACTATTCAAATGCAAAATTGAAGTATCAATATCCAAACAAAATAAATTAAACAAGTCCAATATCTCAGTAACAAAGTCAATATAAAAAAAATCTCACGATGACGATGGAGGATGGTTTGGGTCATATGGCGGGGTCTGGAGTGCTTGAGTGTACACCGGCGTGGACTGACTCGAGGATGATGGATTAGATGATGCCGAAGAAATTTATGCTTCATGATGACCTGACATATTGTGTAGCATAGCATGCATCTCCGCCATCATCTGACTCTGACGCGCGACCGTCTCCTCTAGAGTCCTTATTCTACTACTATGATCATAACTGGATCTAGAGGTGGACGGCCGCTCACCAGCGACCGGAGGGGTCGGTGCCCCGAGTGGCCCTAGTACGGCTCGCGCATGACCACTATCTGCAAAGCCATATACGCGGTCATGGTCCCAGCCACCTGCGACCTCGACCCACGTTGCTGCGTCAAAGTCCTCGGGGGTGCCCCCGCGCTGCACCACCATCTGGCTATACGTCTCCTACTCGAGTTTGATTTTTTGTTTAATATTTATCATAAAACTTAAATTATAAATATATAATGAATAATTTAAACAAATATATAGTTACCATAATGTATGCAGCGCGGTTGTCGATGTACTCCCCTGTCCCATGTGCTCGACGGTGAGTCCGCTCAAACACCGCCATCAGGGAGGGTCGCTGGACAGTCCCGTCATCCGACACCGTCGTCTACATTTACAAAACAAATACATTAATTAGTATATATAGTAACAAATAAAATATATAATTAAAAGGTATACTTACCATACGGTTCGCGTGCACTGCAAATGCAACAGAGCCGCCGGTGTGACGCGCTGCTCCCCCCGACATGCGATTTCTAGCCGCATTCCGAGAAACCTCCTGCCATCGATCCGTCGACCATATTCCCACGAGCTGGTCCCATATATCCGGAGTAATCCAATCGGGGGCGTATCACTGAGTCTCCGCGATGTTAGTGGTCCCAGCTCGGGCCATCGCCTGGGACCGAGCCTGCCCCGGCTGTTCGTTGTACCTTGCCCGGGAAATAGCCTCCCAAGCAGCGTAAATGAAGGGCCTTTGGTCCTCGGCCCATGTATAGCGAGCCTGCAAAATAATAATATCAGTACAAATATTAATCATCATGCATGTAAAAATAATAATAATACGTGCCTCAAACTCGCGCCATAACATGTCGACGTGCTCGCTAGGCACGTGAGACCACGTAGGCCATGCCCCGTGCATGTATCGTCGAATAGTAGAAGAAATGCTCCTCGGCACTTCTTCTTGCTCGAACCTGCACAACAAAAATAAATTTTAATATTATATTATGATATAATGAATTTGTAATGATTCATAATTCATGATATATTACCGCTCCCCAATCACGCTAATAAATCTACGTGACTCTGTGGCTGGTGGAGGCTGCCACCTGTTCGGCCCGCATGGCCGCCTGCGTCTGGATGTACTAGCCTCGGCAGTATCATCGGCATGAGGATCAGCAACAGGAGGATCTGCAGCATGAGTAAGTGTAGGAGTCTCACCGATCGGAGACTCCGAAGCTTTCCTACGACGATAACCACGACCAGACATATCTGTCGAATAGACGTATAATCAGATTATTGTATAAATAGTAGAGATATATTTAATAAAATATATACTTTACAATTATTCCTCATCATCTGAATAATAGTCTTCGAATTCTTCCTCTTCTTCCTCTTCTTCATCTTCTTCATCTCCAGCTTCCTCAATTTCATGATCGTCATCATCAGCATATTCAACTTCTAATTGAATTGGACGATTCCGGCGCGTGTCCGAAGTGGACGATTCCGGCGTGCGTCCGAAGTGGACAATTCCGAAATTAATCTAAACCCTAATAATTAATCTAACAAATTAAACAATTAATCTAAATAATTAATTAAATAATTAATTAACAATTAAAAAATACATATTAATCTACAAATTCCGGTGCCGGAGTCAGGTGGACTCTGGCGCCGGCGTACAGCCGCCGACCGAAACCCTATTTTTAGGGTTTCGGTCGGATTTCCCGCCGGCCGCAACGGGAAGAGACGGCCGGTCGACGATGTATACCTGACAGTGTCGGCAGCAGCGGGAGGAGGAAGAGGCGTCGTCGGCGTCGGCAGCGGCGGCGAGAGACGGGAGGAGGAGGTGGCGGCGGCGACAGCGGGAGGAAGAAGGGGCGTCGTCGGCGTCGGCAGCGGCGGCGAGAGGCGGGAGGAGGAGGTGGCGGCGGCGGCAGCGGGAGGAAGAAGGGGCGGGCGCGATCTGCGACCTATATAAATTTATCAGCAACGGCTCACTCGCCCGTTAGAAAGCCGTTGCTAATAAGTTATCATCAGCAACGGCTCACTTGTCCGTTAGAAAGCCGTTGCTGATAATTAACATCATCAGCAACGGCTCGCATGTCCGTTAGAAAGTCGTTGCAGATACAACATATCTACAACGGTTCGAGCGACCGTAAAAATGCCGTTGCAAATAGCAACAACTTGAGCGACCGTTGCTGATAGTCGTTGCTGAAGACCAAATTTCTAGTAGTGTTAGTGGTATCATAATAAGAGTTTGAATTTATAGTTTGGAAACACTAAGCTAATTAAATGATTAAGTCAAAATTGATGATAGTGCATCTATCACGTTTTATTAATCAACATAATCTTTCACAAACTATTCACATGAGATTAAATCGAAGCATCACTCTCCGCTCAAGATTACATCGATGTGTCATGTTATATAAAAAGTGAATAACAATACAATTTATCAAAACACTTACATGGAGAAAAAAAAAATTGTGACATTCCTTAATGATAGCTTAGTTTTAATTTTATTTATTTATTGTGTTATGTTTAGGTAAAAATTGACTAATTCATTTGAATAGATAAAAATATTCATAATTTTTTTTATAAAAATAATTTTATGATATAATCATTACAAAAAGTGCACAAACGTGAACATATACACACAATATGCATTACAAGATATACACGTAGACATGAAAATAAATACAAAATGTTATAACTAGAGGTTGAACTCATAATCTATTAGCAACAAACCCAGATATATCATCGCTAAGCTATATGGGTTCAATCAAAAATATTTATAATGACAAGTCTATAAACATATTGATAGTTTAGTAAATATATAAATTATTAGGATCAAAATTTAATGAGTAGTTGAGAGTTTGCAATTCTATTAGAGAGAAATTGCAATTCTCCCATTGCTCCATTGTTTTTGGAATCTGAGGCCTCATTCCCCGTGTTATTGGGGCAGGTCTCCATCGAAAATTGGGAAACATTGTATCATTGTCATTTTTAGGTTAAGACAAAAGAAAAATTTAGGTGAATTTTTATTAATTAATTTAAATTATGGATAATTTGGAAAAAAAATAAGTGTTATAACACTCGTCACTCTCATTTTGTCTTTCAAGAAAGTCCCTAATTTTATTTTCGGGAGTGTGGATTACAATTCGAGTCAAATTATATTAAATCTCTTTGAATTTGTTGTTTTTCATTCTCAATTTGATCTTACTTTTCGTCTTTGTCCAACTTATTTGCTTATGCTATTATTTGCATCATTGATAGCCAACTACATCGAACCCTAATGTTATTACACTACTAGAATTGTCATCATCACCGGCGGCTCAAACCGTGGATGAACTGTCGGTGATAATTATCACGGACGATGTAAGTCGTGGAAAAACGCTGTCACTGATGTGTGCGTCTCAGATAAGTTGTGACGGCGTCTCTCAGTCGTCACAAGTAATCATCAGCGACAGTCGCGAGCGCTGTCGCTGATTTAAACACATCAGTGACAGCTGTAGACGACTGTCACTGATACAAACACATCAGCCACGGTCGCTAGCCGTCAGCGATACTATTAGCAATCGTGATATTTGGTGTTGCCCAGGCCATCAACCATTTACGATAAGCTTTCAACCACGGCTTAGTGACGGCCGACCGTGGGTAAGCCATGGCTAAAGGTATATCACGTAACTGAAAAAAATAAAATTTTTATAAATTCTTGTATACAATAATATATAAATTACAATCTATATTCAATCACAGATTATAATCAAAAAACATTATACACATGCATTTGAAACCAAATATACAAGTTTTACGTAAATATTATCAATCTAAGCCTCAAATCGAAGGCAAACAATTATCAAGATATCATATATATACAACCATAAGTATATAAACAACTATCAGTATATAAACAAGTATCAAAACATAAATAAAATACAATAAACTAAAATCTCACGGCTGCGATGAAAGCGGTGGAGTCGATAGCGACTGGGTTGGGAGCGTCGACTGGGTCGAGGAGGACGACGGCTGCGACATCATTTGTAGAAGGCCAGAGTGAGACACAATCTGAGTGAGGAGTGCCTGCATGTTCTGCATCGTCTATCTCAACTCTTAATTCGTTCGTCTCTGCTCCTCCATCGCTTGTCTCTGCTGGGTAAGCTCCGACTCCAAGGCCGCTATTCGGCTCTAGTCCTGCGCCCGGGATGTCAAGGGCCGCTCACCTGCAGTCGGAGGGGTCAGTGCCTCAAGTGGCCCGAGCACGGCGCGTGCATGACCACGGTATGCAAAGTCATAAACACGATCGTGCTCCTAACCACCTACGACCTCCACCCAAGCTCCTGCGTCGAACTCCTCCGGTGTGCCTCCACGCTCGATCACAGTCCTCATGTATGTTTCCTACACATGTTTATATTTAAAATATATATAAACTATAAATAAAAAATGTGTAAATCAAATAGGCATAAATACTTATCATTATGATTGAGGCTCTGCTATCAACGTAGTCTCCAGCTCCTCGTCGATAACGGTGGGTGCACTCAAACACCTCCATCATCGACGGGCGTTGGACGGTGCCGTCCTCCGCCACGCGCATCTTACATTAGAAAATAAATACATTAGTATCATTATACACAATATATAGTTTAATTAAAAAATTAAATTACATATACCATGCGACACTCATGAACCGCAAAAGACACTGAGCCACTAGTGTGGCGCGCCCCCGTGTCGTCCCCCTCCCGAACATGCGGTTTCTCGACGCAGTCCGGGAGACCTCCTGCCACTCAGGTGTGTCCCATCGCTAAACGAGTTGATCCCACACAGGGCCAGGAATCCACTCGGGGGCGTGTCCCTGAGTCTGCCCTATTTGTGTGGCCCCCAGTCGTCTCATCACGGTCTGACGGGCCTGCTGAAGCAGCCCGTTATAGCGAGCGCGGGCAACACGCTCCCATGCAGCCTCAACAAAATTGGTCTGGTCCTCCGGTCATGTATAATGAGTCTGCAAAAAAAATTATTATTACCGATCAATATTTAACATATTAACATTAATTTAATAAATATACTTACCGTGAAATCTCTCTACAATAAATCTATATGATTATGGGACATGTGAGACCATGTAGGCCACGCCCCATGCATAAACTTCTGGATCGTTCCCGCTATCGTGCGGGGGACGTCCTCCTGCTCAAATCTGCACCAAATATAAAGTCATATTATGATATTTTGAATTATAAGAAATAATTAATGCATATACTTATCGTCTTCTGCGCACACTAACTGCTATGCGCAGTTCTCCCTAATTACCAAACTAATTACCTAATTAACAATTAATAATTAATAATTAATAATAATAAAATAAATAAAATAATAGGGTTTAATTAAACCCTAATCATCAACAGTAGCCGACATCACTACTGGCTACTGTTGCATTGGGGCTGATGGTAATCGGCCCCAAATCATGGCGCCCCAAATCACTGCCGGCATCACTGTCGGCGCAGAGAGGGCCGGATCGACGCTGGTGCGAAGAGGGCAGGGGGATGGAGGGAGATGGGGAGGAGGAGATGCTTATCGGCAGGGAGAGGGACACCAGCGGCGATTGACAGTGACGGCAACAGGCAGCGACGGACGGCAATCGACAACAACGGACGACGGCGGCAATAGGCAACAGGCAACAACGGCAGGAGCAGAGAAGAAAGAGGAATAAGAGGAAGAAAGAGGAAGGGTTGGGGCGCGAACGCAAATAAAAAGGATTTTCACCGACGGCTTGCCAGTCGTCGGAAACCCATGGATTCGTAATTTTAATATCATCGATGGTCCGCCCTCCCTAAGCCGTCGGGGACGAGTGCTTTATTTTCGTGCTGCGCTTGCATCATTAATTAATAAGCGACAGCCATTTCGTGCTATGGCTAATGACTTATTCATATCACCAACGGCTCTCGCGCCCCCGCTAAGTCATGGCTAATAAATTATTTTATTTCGCGCGCCTCGTGTGCGCCATCAAGTATGAGTGACGGCCCTAGGCGGCCGTATACGAGCCGCGACTGATTTGCTTACATCAGCCACGACCACTGTGGTCGTCGAAAAGCCGTGAATGATTTTGACGGTCGAGGCGGCCGTCGGTGATTCCCTTGGCTGATGTGATATATTCTAGTAGTGTTACTATTTTATATTTGACATGGTTTTTTCCTAACATCTCTCCATTTTATGTGAATTTAATCGCTCAAACCTCAAAATCTAAATAAGCTAAATGACAAAAATGTAAGTAACATTATCACATGCACAAGGATTATTCCAACCAAATTTAAATTAAATCAATTTTTTTTATTTTTTCAGCTAAGCAATAATATTATAATAAATTATCCAACTCATGAACACTCGCAGATACTTGCATAATATCATTATATCTAAGATTATAGATCAATCACCATCACGCCAATTAATTTTACTTACATGAGTGACCAGATAAGCTTTGAAAATCTAGCAAATCTCAATCCTTGTCATCCCTAACTCAAATATCTTTGAGTACTTCCATATCTCTCTTCACTTACTATTTGTGAGTCAAGCAATCATATGTTTCTGTTTGGCCAACTTGTTTCTCCATGCTCAAAAGATTCACAAATGTGCATGCCATCAGTGGCTCGCCCAAACTTATGGCCGGCGTCTACATTACGTCGAACACCTAGCCGACATGTTAGGTCAAGCTTATCTTTGTGTTCTCAGTGCTCCAAGATTGGCATCCGAACAAAGACAACCACTATTTGCTAGCACAGTATTTGACCCCTACCTTCTCTTATTTGTCTTCTCACTGTGCTTCCTCTCCAAGCTTGTGACAAAGACATGGGCAGCTATTGTTTGGTTTGACTAGAATTTCTTCTTTTTTTTCTTTTTTTTTTTAAAAATAAAAGTTGAAAATAAATTACACTAATCTAGGAAGTACTAACTAAATTTTCAAGCGAGTTCATTTTTTTTAAAAAAAATAATAAGAAGAAGAAATTTGTGTAATTAATTTTAAATAGAAAAAAAGTGTGCCTACAAAATATTATTTCACATGAATATATGTAAACGGATGGGAGGATTTATTGGGTTCAAATTTATTCATATGAATTTACCCTAATGATATATTTAAGTTGATATTGAATATCTTAAAAATTTATTCATCTCAATAAGTTTGAACCTTTATGGGTTCCCATTTCACAATGTCTACAATGTCTTTGTTCTCCGATCAGTTCGACCTGCATAAATAAATGAAATTTAAAATTTAGTAATATTATAATTGGAATTTCGTCATTTATCGTAGGGGTGAGCGAGTTCGGATACCATATATTTTTTATGATATTTGAACCCTACATTGTATAGGATCAATTCCTAGATTTTGAACTCGGACCCTATCTTGTTGGGACATATTACCAGATCCTATATGAAGTACAAGTTTCGAATATCATGTTCATTTACAGATTCGAGGTACCTTATCAGAATATGTTCATTTACAGATTCTAAGTACCTTATTGAACTTATTCATTTACAGATTCCAACTTTCAAGGTACAAATTCAGAATATTCTATTTGGAATATATTCATTTATAAGTTTCAGGTATCCTATTAGAATATATTCATTTACATGTTCCAAGGTACATGTTGGAACTTGTTCATTTACAGGTTCAATGGTGCATGTTCCGAGTATCTATTTCGGTTCCGATTATGGATACTCGATGTGTTGGACCCATAATAGGAACTAATTTTAATTGGTTCCTTAATACTTGTCTCAAACCCTATCCGAATTTAATTCGACTGTACTTGGAACCTACTCGATCAGATAGATTCCAACTAATTCTAAGGTTATATGGTACCCAAATTTAATTCAACTCTACTTGGAACCTACCTGATCAGGTAGTTTTCAACTAGTTCTGGGGCTATCCGGTACCATGCACGCCCCTAATTTTTCGTTAGTTTAAGCTTTAGAATAAATGATTATTTTTATCAAAATTAATATATTCAAAGCTTGAGGTTCCATCACTAAGTCCATGTTTGAATAATGTGAAGTTATGTTATACTAAAAATATACAATTAATCAGTTATTATTATTATTTAATCAGTTAATTTAAATGATAGGTTTGGCCCAGTCAAATATAAATTAAGGTGAATTATTATACATGGACCAGCAGCACTCTTAACTGTTCTCATCCCACAACCATGCACACGCAGCATGGCTGTGCTCGCAGCCAGGGGAACACTTCACACGAGGCTTGCCACCTCACCCGTAGGAACACAACAATTTCGCCCGAGCCGAAGACCATGGTTTTGCATGATTACCTACTCATCACTGGTCTGCCACCCATCCATCCACATCATCTCCAATTGTTATCTTGCTACCCCGGTCCGGTTTGACTCATAATCCGGCCGAGTAAACTGACCTCGCCGGTCCACCAAAGGACCGACCAAGCTGGGTCACGCGGGCCCGCTTAGTACCTCCCCTGGAAATAAGACGGCCTGGGCCCACCTCGTGCGTCCGCGTGTATTAAATCGAGCAAATTGGGGATTGATTAAATTATTGCCTAGCTTTCCGGATAAAAAGATGCGGCATCATAAAATTAACTAAAACTTCTACTCACTCCACGATAATACCCCCTTGTTTTAATTGATTCTAGTTGGAGTCATCCACGTGACGCAATCGGGCGACGAGTGCCAAAACGGGTCTATCGTTGGGGGTGCCGCAGAGCTTCCAGATAAGTCGGCAGTACTGTCGCTGTCACGCGAGGAGGAAAGCACGCGCCGAAAAATACGCGCCACGTCACACAGGACGCTCGCGGAGTTGCAGAATTATGAAGCAAAAGCTTAATTAATATCGGCTAATTCGAGGATTAAGCAAAAGCCCTCAAAACTACCTCACTGTATTCCCATACGGCACGTGATGGTGGCCGCGTCCGCCGACGTCGGCGTCCCGGGTGCTCGCTGGCGGAGTTTGCCCTCTGCTCGGTGCATATTTGCACTACTGCCATCGCCTCTTCCGTACGCTCGAGCCTGAGCTAGAATTAGTAATTTTGAGAAGGCCAATTCTAATTAATGCGTTGCGTGCAGCATTTTACTTGCGAAATGTACGTGCCATAACAGGAGATGCCAAATTAATGCTTCAATGATTTGGATTACTAAGAGTAGCTTGAGGTTAGCGGTTGGAGTCGCCGATGTATACTCACTGGTTGCGATTAAGAGAGTAAACAGTTATTTTATTTTCTAATTGTTACGTAACATGGAGTGGTGGTAATAATTTAAGCTCACACGCTTGCCTCAATTAAAGCACTCCCACCTGTTCTTTTTCGACGATGCTCCACTGAAATCTCGACACGTGTTTTACGACTCCCTGACCGCTTTGTTCTTACTCGCCACGCGGGCGCCTTCGGCCGGTCGATCTGAGAAAAGGGGGGGTCGTTTCAGCGAGCAGAATTACTTTTACCCACCCGTTCCAAAATCATCCTTATTGAATACCTTCATTTGATTGGATGATAAGTGGGGCCCACGTGCACATCCAACCATATAAACGCGTTCGCTGAAGCGGCGGAGGAGGTGGGTGAGAGTGGCGCTTTTGGGAACGGGAATCGGGTCGTTGGTTTACCCGTCGGTGCTTACGGCGTTACATTTTTTGTCCGCAAGTCCTCCAATCCGACAAATTTTACGATCCGGTTCTCTTGCATCCTTTTCGCGCGACGTCATGTGACGGCTACCAGCCGCGGTTAATGTTGTTAATGAAAGTGGTTAAAACAGAAAAAGGCAAATGTGAGGACTGAAATGGTTATTGTCCAGTGGGCCGTTGCCCGTTGGGGGAAGAAGAAGTAGAAGAGAGGAATTCACTGAAGAAGAAGACTTAAGCTTATTTTATTAGTGACAAATGCGAGGACTAAAATGCTTATTATCCTGGGAGGAGGAGAAATAGAAGAGGCGAGCTTTGGACCGAAGAAGGAAAACTTAAGGTTATTTTATTCTCTTTCTCTCACTTCTCCTCTCGTCTTCTTCGCTGCCGCTGCTTCTTTGGTCCCTAGCTTGTCGGGAGACGAACCCCTCAGGGGGCCGAAACCCTCGCCGCTTGGCTCCCCGTGCAGGGATCCTTCCCTCCCCGGTCCCCGCCCCCGGCCTTCTTGCCATCGGACATACTCACCGGTAACCCCGGGAACCTGCTCTCGACCCCGGCGGAGCCAGATTCGAGGCGTCGCTGCCCTCGGCTAGCCCTACCTCTCCCGCCCGTCCGATCTGGTAACCATGGAGACTCACGCCGCGGCGGCGGCCCGCGGTTGAACGCGGAAGGCAGTTGGTGGAGCTCGCCGGAGTTTGGAAGATGAAGGCGGCTGCCAACGGAGCTACGGCTCCCAATCCTTGCGAAGGTAGGTTGGATTCCCAGCTCGGTTTAGTTGCTTTTTGAACATGGATGCCGCCGGCGGTGGCTGGGATTGACGATTGTAGTGGTGTTGTTGGCAGGGGAAAGGAAGATGATAAATCCGGAGCTGTGGTACGCCTGCGCGGGGCCGCTCGTGGGGCTGCCGCCGGTGGGGAGCCTCGTCGTCTACTTCCCCCAAGGGCACAGCGAGCAGGTAAAAGAGACGAGAAAGGCTAGGAGATCTTGCTAATTTGCGAGCCCGGTGGTATCCATCCGCGTGCGCCTGTGCGGGCGCGGAGCGTGGAACTGCTGTAACGTTGGTTTCTCGTACTTGGTTGCTAATGTGCGCATGGTCCTGCGAATTTGGGAAAAGACCCCACCTTTTTAGAGATGGAAGCTTTAGTAAAGCTTGTTGGCGAAACCATTCCTTTGTGCGCGCCTTTTCCTGTTTTCTGGTCTGCAATTTAGGCTGACTACTTTCCTTTTTTTCTGCTGTGTAAATCGCCTATTTGGCGTGCCATTCTTCTTTCATGTCTGGGTTTGATGAGTTTTGAGACGCCTAATCGGTCATCTGGCTAAATGTGGTTAAATGGGCCTTCTTTTCCACTTCTCGGCATTTGACTTTTTGGGGAGATCTTCAGAGACCAGGAACTTGAGTATTGATTTAAGAATTTTGGTGTAGTATTTGCTTCAATTAAATCCAATTTCAAAGGGAAACCATTTGGATGGCTTATTGGTAATTTATGCTTACATATTTGGTGAAGGTTCTCTTTTTGATTTGATCTTGTTTGCATGACATGTATCTTTTATTGCTTGTTTGGTTAAAGTTCTAGTGTGAAACGTGAACTTGAGGATAGTAGTTCATGTTTGAATTAAAATTTATTTTCAAATTTTATTATAGTTTTGGGTCCATTCTTTTGGTTTTGAGACTGAGCTGTTCAAATGTGACCGGTCATGTAAAAAAACTGGATCCAAGTTAACTTTCATTTTTCAATCAGATTGGGTATTCCTTTTTGCTCAAAATTATAATTGTGTGTAAGTACATATGATTAAATTAGTAAAATATGGATAAATTATAAGAAAACATATATTTTAGGTGAAACAATGCACAGCTCTATTTTTTGATATTGATGTTCATTTTATAAAGTTGGTTAGATCTCCATATTAAGAAGTTGATTGTCCTTGAAAGTTCAACAATCTTGGCCATGAAAATTAGTTGTATGTTTTCACTTAGATGGCTTAGATTATAATTTGTAGTTATATTTTCAGGTTGCAGCTTCTATGCAAAAGGATATTGATGCTCATATTCCAAATTATCCAAATCTTCCCTCAAAGCTAATTTGCCTCCTTCACAATGTTACTCTGCATGTATGCTACCATTTCTTGATATCTACTTATGCACGAAAAATTATTGCATTTTGCAGTGGCATATGAGTTCCTAATGTGGTTTTGTAATGATTTTAGGCGGATCCAGAGACAGATGAAGTTTATGCACAAATGACTCTTCAGCCAGTCAACTCAGTGAGTCTATATCGTCTTATTTATATCATAGATGCTTAAGAAGGTTAAAAATATGTGAGTAATCAGTCTCCACACCTAAGTAATATCATGTACCTGGTATTTATCCATCTTCAAATAAACATTGACCACAAAAATATTAAGCTGACAACAAGTATAATTCTTTAAACTGCAAATTAATACAGATTGCAATTTTCTTGTTTGAAGGAACGTACAGACAGCAGTTGCTGCCAATAGATTAATTTTGAATCTATGATTTGCTCTAGAAATGTGGCTTTCATTTAGCCTTGAAGTAATGTAGCTAGTGCACTTGACACATTAGGTTACAGTAGTTGCTACCGCCTTGGGTATTAGTTGCCTCTCAAAAAAATGTTTCGACCTTTCCATTGGTTATGTAACTCAATTTTTTTCCTTGATGCAGTATGACAAGGATGCATTACATGCATCAGAGCTTGCATTAAAGCAGACTAGGCCACAGACAGAATTTTTTTGTAAAACACTTACTGCAAGTGATACAAGTACTCATGGAGGGTTCTCTGTTCCTCGCCGTGCTGCAGAGAAAATTTTTCCTCCTCTTGTAAGAAAAATTATCTAGGCATGTACCTTTGCATATGATTATGACAGTTTGCTGATGGTTCATATTGCGTGACTTGTTTTTATTGCATAGGATTTCTCGATGCAACCACCTGCTCAAGAATTACAGGCAAGAGACTTGCATGATAATCTTTGGACCTTCCGTCATATCTTTCGAGGTAAGTCAAAGAAAAGGAATCAAATTTTGGATGTTTTCCTAAGTTCTGTTGCTATCATTTTTTAGTAACAAGCCGCTGAATATATTTACGTCTAGAATTGGTGTTAGAGGATATTATTCTGATACAGTTAATGAAAGAAATTAGAATGGAACGGCTTGCTGAATATGTGCTCTAACTTATGCATGTTGTAATAGAACTTGGCATTCTTGAAAGATCTTGATCTTCTTTCTATTAAATCTAGGTCAACCCAAGAGACACTTGCTCACCACTGGTTGGAGCTTATTTGTGAGTGGAAAACGGTTGTTTGCTGGTGATTCCGTTTTATTTATTAGGTAGATGCCAATCTGAGCTACCATTTTCTTGTTCTTCTTTCTTTCGGTTTGTCGTAGTTGATCTTCAATGCTTAGCAAAAAGATCTAGCTTTAAGATGTGAGCTTATTCATTACTTGTTCAATGTTCTGATGAGCAGGGATCAAAAGCAACAACTTCTTTTAGGCATCAGGCGTGCTAACAGGCAACCTACTAACATATCATCATCAGTTCTGTCAACTGATAGTATGCATATAGGCATTCTTGCTGCTGCTGCCCATGCCGCTGCCAACCACAGCCCATTTACTGTATTTTACAACCCAAGGTAACTTTTTCATTCCTTAAGTTTCACATACATATGTGTGTTATATATTATAGTGATAATTTAATGGTGTTTTACAGAGCTAGTCCTTCGGAGTTCGTTGTTCCTTTTGCAAAATACCAGAAGGCAGTATATAGCAACCAAATTTCCCTGGGTATGCGCTTCCGGATGATGTTTGAAACTGAAGAATTAGGAACGAGAAGGTAAGAAACTCATAGTCATTGGATTAACCACATAAAACAAGAATGCATAAGTATATAGAACAAAGAAAAATGTTAAAAAACAAAAGATGAAAGGCAAGAAAATGAGATCGATCCTAGTAACATGCTGCAGCATAGGTTGCTGGTGTAAGTCAAGATGACTATTGCACACTCTATTTCAATGTTCAACATTGAAGATCCCCAAGGATTTTTTGAATAAGAGTACTAATTTTTTGAAGAGTTATAGACTGCCTCCATTCTAGTTGTTTACTAGTTGCATATGCAATACAAACCAAAATATATCCTTCTAATCATTTCTTGATTTAGTGGTGGATCCTACTTAAGTGCCTATTCCTGGCAATACCATTCTAGTTAGCTTTTCCGCTCAAGTACTAGACTCAACCATTGAAGCAAGGTTTAAAATCTCGGTACCGGTACCGATTTCGGTCACCGGCCGAAACCGGTACCGTACCGACACACGGTACGGTCCGGTATGGAAAATAGCATACCGGTTTTTTTATATATATATATATTTATTTTAGAGTTAGATATAACTCTAATAATACATAATTGATGAATAAATGCTTAAAATCAATATTCAAATGTCAAATACATAAATTCAATGTTTAAAAGTCATTTGGTACTCTATTAGGATTTTTCATAGATACAAGAGAATAACATTAGAATTAATACCATGTGTTGGTACGCAACATAAGACGTACCAACTCATGATATTCATCATCTTAGTTGATGTTGCGCTACGTCTTATGTTGCGCTACGCAGAGTCTTCGGCGGTCCCGCTATATTAATTTTTTAGACCCTTTGGGTTGTGGGCCTATGTCGCCCTATATTAATTCTAATGTAATTCTCTTGTATCGAGAAATCCTAATAGAGTACCAAATGGCTTTTAAACATTGTATTCATGTATTTGACATTTGAATATTGATTTTAAGCATTTCTTCATCAATTATGTATTATTAGAATTATATCTAACTCTAAAAAAAAACCGATATCGTGTAATACCGGGCGGTATAATACATATACCGCCCGGTATAATACATATACCGCCCTTACCGGGCGGTATATGGCGAAATACCGTCATATACCGCCCGGTATAATACATATACCGCCCGGTATACATGATATACCCGGTATTTTCAAATACCGGGTATATCGAATACCGGAATTCCCAAAAACCGGTATATACCGTTTCGGGCGGTATTTTAAACCTTACATTGAAGTTAATCTCTTTCACTTTGACTTCTTTCTCATTAAATTAAACAACCGTAACTTACAGTTCCTCGGTCAAAAAAGTTAAATTCATGGTAAATTTCTGCAGGTACATGGGTACGATTACAGGTATTAGTGATTTGGATCCTGTTAGATGGAAAAACTCACAATGGCGCAATTTGCAGGTTGGTTTTATCAGTGATTCTCATGCTTTGATTTTCCAGACCGATGGAGTCTTAGGTGCTGCTTGGTTAGCGGAAACTATTTTCTGGTTTGGTTTTAATGAAACTGAAAACTTGGTTTCGAAAACTTGATTTAGGTTTCTAATTTCGTTTGGTTAATGAAAACAACACTAGTGAATATTTATTTGGTTATAAAAAATAATATTAATTTTTCTTGAACAACTTCAGTAGTAATTTGATTTTTGATTAAATAATAACTAATTCATATGAAACAATTTATAAAACTTAATATGGTCGTAGAAAAAAAATCACATATTATATTTGTAGTTAGTTTATAAAATTAAATGTTTGCTAATCTGGTTATAAAATATTTGTAAGATTTGATTAATTAAGTTATTGGAGATTTAAGATTTTTTTTGTTCAATTAGATATAAAATTAATTAATAAATATTATAAATTTTTTTAAAAATAAGTTCAATAGTCTAAAATTAGTTTTGATTAAATTATAAATAGATTGACTTTAAGAAAATTAAATTATTTTAAAATTTAGATTTGAGTCAATTAGATATAAATTGGTTTAATTAATTTGTCAATTTAAGATAATAGTTTGAGTTGAAAATGATGATTTTTATTTTTATTTTTATAAATTAGATTTAGTTTGATTTATTTTTTAATTAATTAATTTTATAAAAAATATTTATAATTACAAAGTTATCACTGCATTTTGATAACGAAACAAATAGTCTCGAAATCAGATAAAACAATCTTTTGGTGTTTTCATTTTTATTAAGAAAAACTCTGTTTTCATTCTGGTTTCGATTCAGTTTCATGAAAACGCTGAACCAAACACGTTTTCGTAAACAGTTTTGGTTTCGGTGAAATTAAAATCATGAAAACAGACTTAGTTTCGCTAATCAAACATGCCCTAATATTTTCAGTCTTGTTAATGACTGCACTCCGTTAAGTTCTTGCCTTCTACAATTTCTTTCTAGCTAATACTGTTTTGCATGTTGTACATACAGGTTGGGTGGGATGAGTCTGCAGCTGGTGAGAGGCATAACAGGGTCTCTTTATGGGAGATTGAACCTGTAGTAGCTCCTTTCTTTATCTGCCCTCCTCCATTTTTCAGAAAACGACCCAGGCAACCAGGAATGCCAGGTATCTCTTGATGCTCAGTATTTAAACAAATAGATCTCTAAGTGGAATAGTGGATTTAGATCATTATAGGACGTTCTTGTCTTGGCTACTTTTCCTAATAAATTCAGAAGAAGCTGTACAATGTTATTAAACAATCTTTTTCTACACAAATTGAAGTGCTCGGCACATAAAGGATAATGTTTAAAACTTGTGATATCTTAGACAAAATTGTCATGATTCAGCTGTGCCTGGCTAAGAACCAGATATAACTGAAGCTGAAACTAAGGCCCCTAGATAGTGGGCAGGAAATGAAGAAAATCACAGATGAACTTTGATCATTCAAAAATTGTGAACTTAGACTTTACTAGATCATCAGTAATTTTTCCTGTAAAATTATTTCTTTGCTGAATGGGCTGTTGATGTTACAGATGATGAATCATCAGAGATGGAAAATCTCTTTAAGAGGGCAATGCCTTGGCTTGGAGAGGAGATCTGCATAAAAGATTCTCAAACTCAAAGCACTATAATGCCAGGTCTAAGTTTAGTTCAATGGATGAACATGCAACAGAATTCTTCCCTTGCCAACCAAACTCTCCAAACAGAATATTTGCGTTCCCTTGCTGGACCTGTTATGCAAAATCTAGGATCAACTGATCTTTCTAGGCAGATGGGTTTGCAAGCTCAAATGTTGCAGCAGAATAACATACAGTTCAATTCTAGTAGATTGCCTCAACAAGGCCAACAAGTTGACGAACTCTCTAAGGTGTCAGTTCCACTCAACCAAGTGGGGGCTGTTAATAGATCCCAACAAATGCCAGATCTAGCTATGCAGCAGAAACCACTGATGGTCAACCAGGTACTGAACCAGACACAGAACAATGGCATACAGCCTCAAGTACTGGTCCAGACTCAAGTGCAGCCTCAAGTACAGCCACAACCACAATCACAGCAGCAACAGCAGCAGCCACCGCTAATTCAGAACAACCTCCTACAAAATCAGCAACAACATCCCCAGCAATTGCTCCTGCAGCAACAGCAGCAGCAGCAACTTCAACAGCAGCAACTTCAGCAGCAGCAACTTCAGCAGCAATACCAGCAACAACAAAGCATGATGCCTGTTAAGCTCCCTGTCCAAGTCAATCAACAGTTATCCGACCAACAAATTCAATTGCAGTTGCTGCAGAAACTCCAGCAGCAACAGCAGCAACAGCAGCAGCAAGCGTTGCTTTCACAGCAGAGAATGCAACAACCTCAACTTCCACAAAATCAAGAATACCAGAAAACTCTCCCGGATCCATCATCGCAGTTGCCAAACTCCCATTCACTACTTCAGCAACCAGTGATCCCTCAACAATGCGCAAAGACTACTTCACAGGCTGTGAGGCAACCACAGTCATTGCAGAACCAGTCACAAAAATTTCAGCAGCATCAAGTTCTACTAGGTGATTTGCCTGGAGCAATCCTTCCTCCCACACCAACAACAAATCTTATCCCAACTGGTGGCAATGCTTTACTAGCTGCTGGTGGGGCACAGTCAGGAGTTACAGATGATCTCCCATCTTGCTCCACATCACCTTCAGCAAACAATGGAGCTATCCTTCCCCATACAGTCTTAAATAAAACAGAACAGCGCAATCTATTGTCAACTGAAAAGGCATCTCAGTCAATGGTTACAATGCTAAACCAGAACTCCATAGCAACTGCTGCAGCAAATCCCAACATCTCCAAGGAGCTCCCAAAAGCCGTACATAATGTAAAGCCATTGATCCCAATTTCTAAGGTGCAAAATCATGGTGTTGTTGCCCCTCAGACATATGTAAGCAACACAGCACAAATGGATTACTTAGACACAACCTCCTCAGCAACATCTGTGTGCCTATCTCAGACAGATGGACCTTTAAATCATTTCCATCTCTCTTCATTCAATCAACCATCGATACTCAGAGATGAACCTCCAGAGAGTGATGTTCCAAGCACAGATCCACGAAATAATGTCCTCTTTGGAGTTCACATTGATGGCTCGTTAGGGATGCCTTTGACCACAGATGCTTTGCTGGTTAACAACATTGATTCAGGGAAGTATCAGAATCATATTCCTGGAGATGTAGTTGCCAATTATAACACATCAAAAGATGCTCAGCAAGAGCTATCTTCATCCATGGTTTCACAATCATTTGGAGTTCCAGATATGGCATTTAATTCTATTGATTCAACAATTAGTGAGAATGGTTTCTTAAACACTAATTCTTGGGCACCAGCACCACCGCCACCACTTCAACGCATGCGCACGTACACCAAGGTTTGTGATTCTAACTTTGAAAGTAGTCTTATTTGCTCTTTGAGCATTACCATCTGGGAAATAAGTTTCTCCTATAAATGATATGAATGTCTTAGATAAACTTGTGGTGCTTTTGCTTGATCATCCAAAGGGTAAGTCCATTTATAATACATAACTCACAAAGAATTCCCAGGAAGACTGATCTAAAGCATATTTTCATATAAATTAAGCATCTTCTTAGACTCTGCTTCATGGATATATTAAACTCACATTTAGCAGTTGCATCTTGGTTATATGAGACTTGCAATGTGTTCCGTTTTCTTTTGTCCCATAAACTTACTATATTGTTGTTTATAGGTATACAAGCGTGGAGCAGTTGGCAGATCCATAGATATCGCACGTTATTCTGGCTATGATGAGCTTAAACGCGATCTTGCACGAATGTTCAGTATAGAGGGACAGCTGGAAGATCGGCAAAGAATTGGCTGGAAGCTAGTTTATGTGGATCATGAGAACGACGTGCTACTTGTTGGGGATGATCCATGGGAGTAAGTAGCATCACTCAAAGCATTTTATACAGTATTTATTTTTTGGATAAGTTAAAATGCAAGTTGTTTCTAGTGTTTTTAGATAATAAAAGAAAAATATAGGAACCGAAAAATTTTGTTGTCATCACAACATAGGCATAATGATGCACTCATTAGGATGACGTTTATGTTTTCCCTTGCTTTATAAGGAAAACAAAAACTGATTGTAGGACAGTCATGTGGGTAAACTTACCAAGGTTGTAAATATTTACTATTTTTCCTTTTTAAAAAAAAATATATTCCTGGGTTAACAACAAGCCATAGAATCCTGACTATTGGGGGCTGGGTAAATATTCTTAAGCCAATATAAAATGATTGAAGAAAATTATGCACAATATTCAAAATCATTCATTAAGTTGCAATGATGAACTGTAACAGTTAAGTATTTACATTCACCCTCAATTTACTGTATCATATGCCAGATAAGTTATCTTAGTGATCAAGGTGTTTCACCCCAAAATTTAAGTATAAAAAAGACTGGGTCATGGTCTACTAGCAAGAAGTGTATTGAAAGAATTAAATAACAGGAAAGAGAACAGCAGCAAAACAATTTTATGCTGGTGTTATGCAAGCAAGTCGCAATCCAATTTGTCTCCCTGCAGTAGGATGATTAAGATTCTGCCGGATAATAATGGACTATTATCACTTAAAATATGCAGGGAGTTTGTGAGCTGTGTTCGGTGCATCAAGATATTGTCCCCACAAGAAGTTCAACAAATGAGCTTGGATGTTGATTTGGGAAATAACAACCTCACGAATCAGGCTTGCAGCAGTTCAGATGGTGGAAATGCCTGGAGGGGCCAATGTGATCAGAACTCGGGCAACCCCTCTGCAGGGTCATACGATCATTTTGAATGAAGGAGCTGATCATGCAGTGAGACTGATTTCGGCCGTTACGAGCCAAGGTCATTTCCTGCTTTTTCCCAAGACCGAGGTCGGTCTAAGTGGCATGAAAATTAGCAATCACATGCCTCAAAACAGAAACTATGCAGTTGACCATGAATGGCCAACATTTAAAAGCAAGGGTATATGCGCAGGGATGTGACAATTCCACCCATCTATTTTTTTTCGGATGGAGATTAGAAATTGATGTGGTGACTTTGAGGAAATCGGTAGGATCCTTCAGGAGCTCCAGTGTTTTGATGTTGTAGATTAATAACTTTAGTTCATTCCAGTTCCACTCATCTAATAGTGAAAAGCTTCCAGATTATTCTAATATGTACATGAGTAGCATCTTAATAGAAAACTGGAGAAATGAAGCTAATTACTTGGCTGAGGAGCATATCTAGTTGCTTATGTTTAAAATGTAATTTTAACTTATTTCCCCTAATTGTGGTCCTTATACAAGGTTCAAAGAGCTGTACCGTGGTTAGGCAGTGACAATACCTAGCCACTTCCTGGTCATTGAAGATAAGAAACTGATCATATTGTATATTGCATGGAATTCAGAAGCAAAACATGAAATCTATGTAACACTCCTTGAGTGTGAGCAAATTGCAAGTTCAGCCAACAACTTGACAGGCTTAATATGATTAATTTCTTCAGAAGTATTTTTTGAAAGGTTGCATCCTAGGATCTCATACCTAATAAAAAAACAGTCAAGCTGTTCACCAAATTGTGGCAAGTTAACGGGATAATGGATAACAAAGTAGAAGGCCATAAAGCACATGCAGAAAAACGTGCATTAACAAAGCAAATTGTCAATAATAGGAACACAGAACATGCATGGTTTGACGTCGTATTTTCAACCAGATTTGTATGCGGAATAATTATTGCATAGCAACTTCTGGATTATTCTGATCAAATAAAGATTAAATATAGTAAGTATTAAACATCCAGTTTCCTATTCTAATGGTGAAGGTAATCCTTAACAATGCACTTCAACCTTGATAGTAAGATTCATATGTAGCTACCCTAGTCTTTGAATCAGGTTGCTCCAACTCGTCCATAAATCCTGATGTCATTGCAACAAAATCTTTCTTATGCAGACGCTCCCACACCTGAGCAATATATGACAACATATTAACAAAACATAGGTCTACTCATGATCTAACTAGCCAGAAACTCTTGGAGGAGGCAGCAAATATGTGATATCATGTTGTAGAAAGTTAAGAAGAGCCGGTCATGCAGCCACGCATTACCATAATGGGAGAAGAAAAAAATTAGGAGACAATAAAAGGAGAATATGATAGGTAAAATACAGCATCTCATGTATGTGGCTAATTGCACATCTGTATGCAGAAAGATAACCTCATACATAAACATGGCGTGTATTTCAATTTTAAATATAAAGCCAAGCACACAGTCTAAAAGTGCAAAAGGGGGAAAGCTAACCTCAAAATCCCATTCACCATACAAGTCTGGATCATTCTTGTCAGACCAAACATATGCATAAACAAGCAACTTCTCCGACTTGTCCTGCAACACGAAATTTTTATTCTTTTATCACAAGGACAAATAGTAAGTTGCTGTTTCTGAACTAATTACATTTCAGAATAGAATTCAAGCATTAATTTCAAAGTATAATCAGCAATAGTTTTGATCGAAAGGAATTTCCATATTGGTTTCAGAAAATATAGACATTCTCTCATGAGTTACGGACAGTTGACAAATAAAAAGGATAGGATATGTCACAAATGAAAACATTAAGTACCTTTCCTGATTTTAAAAAAAAAACTAGCTTCATTCATAATTATGAACAAGAATTACACTTCCTGAGGCAAAGAGATAGAGGACTTGACAAAAGGTGAATGAGGATGTGTGAGCGAAGTTTGAAATATTTGTGGCGATAGTCGATAGAATAGATTATTCTTTAAACAACAACTTCCATTCAACTTTAAGATGATTGAAGACGTTGTCCATGGAAGAGTAACATCCTGAAATTTGTCTTTAAGAAATGCATCTGACTTTGATACCAGCAACTTATCTCTGAGATTTGAAATGTCTTAGGAGTTAATACATGAGCTCTTCAACTCCATTTCATGGAAATGGAGCCAGGATGGAACGTTCTTGGGAGGATAACCTAGTGCAGGTTAGTTGGCATGGTTGTCTGGAATATCAAAGTGGACTTGCATCTGGAAGCTTAATCTACCTCTCAAACTGTGGTTAGTTGGCATGTTTGTTATTAAACAAACGTCAGACAGAGGAAAACCTGGCAAACAAAAGTGTGCAACTTGGCATGTCTTGTTGTTTGTGCGGAGGAAATACCTATGAAGCACCTCTTCTAAGCATGCCAGTTTACACTAACAGTACGGGAGTTATTGTTGACAAAACTTGGTCTGCGATTGTTTCATATCTCTTATGATCCTGGAGGAGCTGCAATGATTGATAAAGCCGGTTAAAGTCTTACATTGCTTGAGGTTGCGGTATAGATAGCCTTTAAATAGATTAGACAATCCTCCCCTTGAGCTAGCTTTTGGGATGGAGTTAGGTCCAAGGCTGATTTTCTAACATGGTATTAGAGCTAGGTGTGATTTAGAAATGCACGATGATAATCTGGACGATTAGGAATCAAAATACCTTTGAATTACCCATACAATATCACAAGCAGATTTTTTTAGGTAACAAACAATCTCATAAGTCACAAGCAGTTAGTTCCTCCCTATCTTTTCTTAGCAACTGCAAACTGTATTTTTTTCTTTATTGTTGCACAGGTATTCTTCTCTTGCATTGCCCCTCCCATTTTCCTTCACTGTATACAATTTTTTCAATATGATGTTCTTCGTCAAAAAAGCTAAAAAGCATCATTTAATTTCGAAAGCTTCAATGATTCACAGAAGTATGCTGTCATGTTAATCAGAGTAAATTATATAGAGTTGGTGTCCACAGGCAAGTCATATGCCAGAAAAACCTAAATGGTATGCCTTTAGTTGCAATTTTAACTCATCCATCAAAACAAAGAAAAATAGTTTAGCATGGAGCAAAATTGATCATCAGAATTCAGAAAGCACGTATAAGCCAGTGGAGCAGCAAAAAACAACTTGCAGTAGACTACAAGGTAAAAATCTACTATAAGGAATGAATTATAAGCATTCAGTAACAAATATGGATAGCATTTTCAGGAAGTTATAGGCAAAAAACTAAAAAAGAGAACATAATAAACATGTCTATCAGCAATCAGCATATATATGATATTTGTGTTAACAATATAAACCATTAGACACACAAGAAATAGAGAGGTAATATGTGCTAAAAATATAAACCATTAGACAAAAAGACCCACGAAAACGAGAAAGAGAGATGCAATGAAAAATCCAAACAATTTATGTCCTTGTCAAACAAATATGTCCTGTTTAATTGAGTATTAATTTTAACATTCAGAATATAAGGCGATAATATATTCAGATTAATGGCACTTAGTTTGTATTTCAAAAACAGACTTACTAGCAGAGAAATTTCAACATTTTTCCTTTCATATTCTACATCTTCAAATGCATCCAGGAGGTTCAATTCCACATCTGTAATGCCCAAAAAAACCTGTATACAGAAATTCATAGCTCAATTGACTGAGATCCATAAAATACACCAGATAAATATAAACATCATTATGATCTCGGAAGCAAGCAAAATAATGTTGTAGTTAAAAAATAAGAGAAAACGCTTTGAAGAAATGTGTTTCAGGATGTGAGAAAAATAAATTGTTCCATGATGCAGGAAGAGACACACAACAAGAAGGATTGACTTTTCAGTTTTCTCATCTTTTATTCTTTGAGAAAATATTACTCTAAGTAGCCTGTTTTTCCAAAGGGTCTAGCGTATTATATGGCCGGTTGAGCACTTGTTCATTAGATGAAAGACATAAATATTCTAAATGATAAATTAAATGGGGAAAAGATGAGACAATGGATAGTTGAGATTGACAGTAAACAGA
Source organism: Canna indica (assembly GCA_034359265.1). NCBI lineage: Eukaryota > Viridiplantae > Streptophyta > Magnoliopsida > Zingiberales > Cannaceae > Canna > Canna indica. Next base: position 15,101,798 of record CP136898.1, read on the forward strand.
GACAGCAACCAAGAAGCAATAAGAGAGAAGGCAGTAAAAGATATGCAAATAACTATGAAGAAAAATTATGCTCTAACCACACGCTCATGAGAAAACTTTCTGCCTCAGCCATGACCTTTTTTCAGTATATCCAAGCAGAAACTCTAAACAACAGCTCCTTCAACAATACCCCAACCACTATATAAGCTTATATGGCAAACTGGAAAGCAAAACTCTCAAGAGGAGGTCATTTGGTCCTTACCAATAGTGTCCTTAGTACATCACTCCTATATGCTTCCTATTTTTTGTGCACCAAAATGGATTGGAAAGGCAATAGATAGATGCACGAGATCTTTGTTTTGGTGTGTGGACAATCAAGTAAATGACTAAAAATGTATTGCCAATTGGGATTTTTTTTTTTTTTGAGAGAAGCCTGTATTCCATTCAAAGAGAATTGAAGGGTATTATCCTAATTGAAAGGTATAGGATAACATATCAAAAGAAAACAATAACTCGAAAAGAACAAAAGGTATCCATGAGTAGAGGTGGCAATGGGCCGTACCTGGGCCGGCCCAAGCCCGGGCAAGCCTGTTGCCTATCGGGCCATGCCTGGCACGGCCAGGATTTCTAGAAGGGCAGCCCGGGCCCGGGTCATGCCAGCCCGCCAGGCTGGCCTACGGGCCAAGCTTGGCCTGGCCCTGCCCCAGGTTAGGCCTAGGGTGGCGCCAACACGTGCCAAGCTCGGCACGGCCCACGTGCCCATCTCCTCCCTTGGGCACATAAGGGTTGTGCCTAGCCCGACCCAGAATTTTTCGGGCCGGGTCAAGCACAGCCCCAGTCGGTCCGAGTCAGGCACGACTCTTGTCGGGCTGGACCTCTACCGCCCATGGGCGGGCTCGGCCCATTGCCACTTCTATCCAAGAGTCCTCAAACCAGCATAGACAAACACATAACAACGTCTAACTAACTACAACACAAATTGAAAAAGGATGCAGCTGCACTAACAAACCAAGACAGCTGATGAACTTGATCCGTTGAAAACTATGGAATTCCTTTCAAACCACACAAACCAGCTCCAAACCAATAAAGAACGTGCTTTCTCCAGGACAACCTTCACACTCTCTCCACCCACAGCCTCCCAAGGCTGAAATCATAGAATGAAGTGAACCTTTCCCAAAGAAGATAGGAAGAGCGACCACCCAGTCAAATTAAAGGAGCGGTTTTCAAATAAGTGCAACTGTGTAGATCAAGGTTTAAAATCTCGGTACCGGTACCGATTTCGGTCACCGGCCAAAACCGGTACCGTACCGTACTGTACCGACACACGGTACGATGCGGTACGGAAAATAGCATACCGTTTTTTTTTTATAGAGTTAGATATAACTCTAATAATACATAATTGATGAATAAATGCTTAAAATTAATATTCAAATGTCAAATACATGAATACAATGTTTAAAAGCTATTTGGTACTGTATTAGGATTTTTCACAAATACAAGAGAATTACATTAGAATTAATATAGGGCGACACATGGTATTCATCATCTTAGTTGATGTTGCGCTACGTCTTATGTTGCGCTACACAGAGTCTTCGGCGGACCCTTTGGGTTGTAGGATTGTGTCGCCCTATATTAATTCTAATGTAATTCTCTTGTATATGTGAAAAATCCTAATACAGTATCAAATAGCTTTTAAACATTGTATTCATGTATTTGACATTTGAATATTGATTTTAAGCATTTATTCATCAATTATATATTATTAGAGTTATATCTAACTCTAAAACAAAACAAAAAACAACAACAACAACCCGATATCGCGTCATACTGGGCGGTATATACCCGGTATTTTCAAATACCGGGTATATCGAATACCAAAATCCCCAAAAACCGGTAAACCGTACCATTTCGGCCGATTTTTTAAACCATGGTGTAGATGATCCTCTTTAGCGATGCCACATAGTAGGCAGGAATCATCAATCACAATTCCCCATTCCAGAATTATGTCTCTAGTAAGCAGTCATCGACGAGCCCAAAGCCATCAAAAGATGGAAATCTTAGGAGGTAAAGACGGCTGCCATAAAAAACAATGGAACTGGTCTATGATACCTCGAAAGAATCAACAACATGTAGAGACTGCTTGAGAAGAAGTTGTCGTCTTTAGTCCATTTCCAAACGAAGACGTCGTCATCGACTAAGTTCTCCACTATCTGCAAGTCGTGCGCTAAATCAACAAGGCTGCCTGAATCCACGTAATTGTTGAAAGTGACATTCCATCCCTCAAACATCTCTTGGGCATTCATGTTATGCGCCTCAAGTATTGAGATGTGTGGGTGCTCCACATGTTGAAAAAATGCAGGTTACCTTAAGCCAAAATGTCCTCCTCCAGCCAATGGTATTGTAAGGAGACTAATTGAGAATGGTGGGCTCAGGATCAGCAATCTTCATTCTCACAAATTAGGAGGGTTTTGTTCAAGGGAAAGAGTTGTATTGGGTGTCATTGGTACAAATAAAATACTTAGAAGAAAAAGTTTTGGTATGAGCAACACAACCTAGGATCCTGGTCATTCATTTGGAAAGGAATTGCCCAAGCCAAACCTATGTTTCTTGCTGGACTCCAGTATTGGGTGGGATGTGGAAACAATTTTAACTTTTAGTTGAACCTTGGGAGTTGGGTGAATGGATAGACCCTTGAAGATATGTTTCCCGTCTTTTTTTTTTGAAAAGACGAAACCTGCATTCCATTCAAGGGCTATGAAGGGGTACAGGTATGTTTAGACAAGAAGGGAAGGAACAAAAAAAACGAAATAAAAGAAAAACCTCAAAGGACAGCAACCAGTAAAAATACATGCTAAACAGGAACAAAGATTAAAGAAGGAAGCTGTTGAAATTTCAGTCGATTGTGAGGTGGTGTTTCTGTTCTCAAAAGCTCGTGAATTTCTTTCTGACCAGATAAATCGGCACCATACTAGATCAATCTAGCTCTCAATGTGTCATTCAAGGACTTCTTTTTTCCAATTTCTTCCCAAGGCATATGTTTCCACTTTCCAGTCTTATATCAACTGAATGCATCCTCTTACTATGATAGATGATATTGCAACCATGGCTTTTAATTTCGGATGATACAATATGATATGAGTCGTACCTATTGATTAAGGACCTAGTTGTAAATATATATTATTTCTATGTACTTATTTGTAAAAATGGTATATAAATACTGGTAGAGAGGGCTCTATCGGGAATCTTCCTTTTTCCAAATCACATGGTATCAAAGCCTCTTTGAATCCCTAAAACCTTTTTTTCTCTCCTCTTCTTTTCTGTCCGGTTACTGTTTGCGCATTACTGTTCACGCGGGTTACTGTTCATCCGAGGCTCTTTTGTTCGCGAACCTTTTGCCTGTACGCATATCGCTTCTCCGTTTTGATATCTCCGCTATGCCGATTCCATCGTCCATGTCTCATGGATTTGATAGAGGACGACTCAAATGTACTCATTGTGGAAAGAGAGGTCTAGCACATTCGCAACAGTCATCTTCTTCTAATGGTATTTTGGGCAACCAACCTCTTCCTTCGGGGACTATCGTCAATACTAGTATTCATCCTGTAGATGAGCATTCTCGGTTTCTTAAGTATCAGTTTGCACAAAGCTCTCAGTCAAAGCAGTCAGTCTCTACTTTTACTCCTGAAGGTACTTCTACTGCGTGTTTGACACATACTACTGGTGCACACCCTTGGATTCTAGACTCAGGCGCATCTGATCATATGTCTGGTAACTTGTCAAGTTTCTCCAATTTAATCACCCATACCTCATATCCTAGTGTCACCCTTGCTGATGGTTCCTCTTCAGCAGTAAAGGGCATTGGCCATGTTTCACCCACACCATCCATACCACTTACGCATGTGCTTTATATATCTCAATTTCCTTTGAGTTTGCTCTCTATTAGCAAACTAACTCGGGATTTACATTGTTCTGTCACATTTACCTTTGATTCTGTTTTTATCTAAGATTCTCGGACTGGCAAGGTGATTGGCACAGGACATGAGTCTCGGGGGCGGTATCACCTGGCTGTACCATCTTCATCTGCCTTGGTGGTCGATTCAACTCCACTACAGATACACAGCCGATTGGGGCACCCTCATTTGCAGAATCTAAAGAAGATGTGTACTAGTCTTTCTTCCATTTCGAGTCTTGAGTGTGAGTCTTGTCAACTGGGTAAACATTCCCGGTCCTCTTTCCCACGTAGTGTCAATAAACGTGCTTCAACACCTTTCTCTCTTATTCATTCATATGTATGGGGGCCTAGTCGTGTTTCCTCCAAATTGGGGTTTAGATACTTTGTCACCTTCATAGACGACTATTCTCGTATGACATGGTTATTCCTCATGAAAGATCGCTTTGAACTCTTTCATATATTTACTATGTTTTATGCCGAAATAAAAACCCAATTTGGTATTCCTATTCGTGTGCTAAGAAGTGACAATGCAAAAGAGTACTTTTCACATGCATTTCAATCTTTTTTCTCCATGCATGGTCTCCTTCACCAGTCTTCATGTCCTCATACACCTCAGCATAATGGGATTGCAGAACGGAAGAATCGCCATCTAGTTGAGACTGCTCGCACCCTTTTACTACATATGGGCGTCCCGTTGCAGTTTTGGGATGATGCAGTTCTCACTGCCTGTTACCTTATTAACAGGATGCCTTCTTCCGTTCTCCATGACCAGGTTCCCTTTTCTATTCTCTTCCCACGGGACCTCTATACCGTCTTCCACCTCGTGTATTTGGGTGTACTTGCTTTGTTCATCATCTTTCCCCAGGCAAAGACAAGTTGTCCCCCAAGTCTATCAAGTGTCTTTCTTGGTTATTCTCGTCTCCGAAAAGGGTACCGTTGTTACTCACCTGAGTTGCGTCGTGCCTTTGTCTCAGCCGACGTTACTTTCTTCGAGTCCACACCATTCTTCTCAGATCAGTCTACTACACCTATATCAGTTGTTGAGGTCCTCCCTATTCCCATTCCATTATCCATTCATGAGGTCACATCTTCTCAGATTACCGATGACTCATTGCCGCCCCAACAAGAACCCACTAAGTTCTTTACTCAACGTGTTCCTCCTGCGGTTACCCAGGTCGCCCCTTTTGACTCCGCTGTTTGTGCCGATGCTTTACCGGTCTCAGATCCTCATGTACCATCGGATCTTGACATTCCTATTGCTTTAAGGAAGGGAGTGTGTAAGCGTTCTACATCTTATCCTATCTCCCACTTCGTTTGCTATGATGTCTTATCACCTGAATATTACGCTTTTCTTTCTTCCATTTTTGTTGTTTCTATTCCGAAGACTATTTCAGGTGCTCTATCTGATCCGGGGTGGCGCCAGGCCATGATTGATGAGATGACGACATTGCATTCTAATGGGACATGGGAGTTTGTTCCTCTTCCCTTAGGAAAGTCCACTGTCGGTTGCAAATGGGTGTTCACTGTTAAGACAGCTCCTGACGGTTCTGTTGACCGGCTCAAAGCCCGATTAGTTGCCAAAGGATATACACAACAATATGGAGTTGATTATTTGGATACATTCTCCCTTGTTGCCAAGATTGCCTCTGTTCGATTACTTTTCACCCTTCCCGCGTTTTTTGGTTGGCGAATGCATCAGCTTGGCATCAAGAATGCATTTCTGCATGGTGATCTTGGTGAGGAGGTTTATATGGAGCAACCTCCAGGGTTTGTTGCTCAGGGGGAGTCTACCTTAGTCTGCAAGCTGAAGATATCTCTTTATGGTTTGAAACAGTCCCCTCGTGCATGGTTCAGCAAGTTTAGCTCTGCTATTACTCATTTTGGCATGATGAGAAGTATTTCAGATCACTCGGTCTTCTTTTCCACCTCCTCTACTGGGAAACGAGTCATTCTTATTGTGCATGTGGACGATATTATTATTACTGGGGATGATACAGATGGGATACAAAAGTTAAAATCTCACTTGCATCAACATTTTCAGACCAAAGATCTAGGTGACTTAAAATACTTCCTTGGCATTGAAGTAGCTCGGTCAGGAGGAGCTATTTACATTTCTCAAAGGAAGTATGTCCTTGACATGCTACGGGAGACAGGCATGCTCGGAGTCCAACCGATAGACACTCCTATGGATCCAAATATAAAGTTGCTACCAAGACAGGAGGAGTCCTTAGCTGATCCGGGTCCATACCGCAGATTGGTAGGCAAGTTGAATTACCTAACAGTCACAAGGCCTGATATTTCATTCGCTGTAAGCATAGTCAGTCAGTTTCTTGAGTCACCTTGTGAGAGTCATTGGGAAGCTGCATTAAGAATTCTTCGTTATCTCAAGACAACTTCATGAAAGGGGCTTCTCTATCATGGTAGGGGTCATCTACAAGTGACAGGCTATTCCGATGCTGATTGGGCAGGTTCACCCACTGATCGTAGATCGACTTAAGGATATTGTGTTATGCTTGGTGGTAATCTGATCTCATGGAAAAGCAAGAAACAGACTGTTGTGGCTAGGTCTAGTGCTGAGGCAGAATATAGGGCTATGGCCCTTGTTACATGTGAATTAATTTGGCTTAAGCAATTGCTCGGAGAACTTGGAATCACTCAAAGAGAACCAATGAAGTTATTTTGTGACAATCAGGCCGCCATGCATATTGCTTATAATCATGTTTTCCATGAGAGGACAAAACATATAGAGATTGATTGTCACTTCATTAGAGAAAAAGTAAAATCCAAGGAGATAGTTATGTCATTTGTGAGTTCTAATGATCAGTTGGCTGATATACTAACTAAATCATTAAGAGGTCCTAGAATAACTTACATTTGTAACAAGTTGGGCTTATATAATATCTTTGCTCCAATTTGAGGGGGAGTATTGAATAAGGACCTAGTTGTAAATATATATTATCTCTATGTACTTATTTGTAAAGATGGTATATAAATACTGGTAGAGAGGGCTCTATCACGAATCTTCCTTTTTCCAAATCACAGTACCCATGGTTTAAAATACTGGTACCGGTACCGATCTCGATCAGTGATTGGTATCGGTATGTAACGGTACCGTACCGGTACCGTACTGTACCGACACACGGTACAGGCCGGTACGAAAAAAGCATACCGGCCAAAAAAATTGTTCTTTTTTTGTTTTTGCTGTTAAAAATAACTCCAATAACACATAATTGATCAAGAAATACTTAAATTTAAGATTCAAATGTCAAATACATGAATACGATATTTTAAATCCGGCCTCAAACGGCTATATCCCACTGTAGCAACGGCTCTTTTTAAGAGCCGCTACGTCATACCGGGCAATACCGCCAGGTATGACATCAAATGCTGCCCCGTATGGGCGGTATTTGATAAGATAAATACCGCTCATACCAGATGGTATTTACCGAGATACCTAGTATCGCCCAATACTGGGTATCTCGTATAGACGTATACCGATTTTTCAAAAAATCGATAAATACCGATCGTACTGAGCGGTACGGTACGGTATTTGAAACCATGGTCGTACCTACCAATTTTTCAACTTTTCGAGATCAGTATCATGCGGTTCACGAAAATATCACTCATACCACCTACCGCCTAGTATAGAGTTTATACCGAACATATCGGACCCGTATAGTCCGACACGAGCCCTGTACCGGGCAATACACAGCCAACAACTATTTTTTAGTCATTGAAATTTTCTTTTTTAAGTTTACCATGACATTTTAGTCATTTGGCCGTTTTTTGTCTTTTAATCCTATGTAAAGGCCTTAAACCCCTTATCAGATTTTTTTCATAAAACTCTGTCAAAATGAAGCCTAGATATTATGATGCACGCTACCCTTTAGTTTTTTAGACTTCAATTTGTATCTATTTATGGAACATCAAGTGTTGTAATTGAATTTATAGACTCGGGAAATTTGTATACTTTATTACAAATATTTTCAAGCATTTTAATGGTGTAACCTATGAATAGGATTTAAAGTGTGAATTATTAAAATAAAAGAGGTCGATACAGTCCCATCTGTATTGGACTATACCATGTGTCCATATAATACAATGCTACATATTGGTACATACCGATTCCAGCTAATTATCGAGATTGGTACCGGTATGAGATTTTAAACCATTATTGCAAATTTGCAAGTACTATTCACCATGATGGGGCCATCTCCTGGAACACTCACTTTTGATATATTATGGATATTCTGAGATACAATATCCTTTTATGAACCCATAGTGGTGTTCAACTCAATAAATCATGAATGAAAATGGTCACCAACGGTAGATATCCCATTAAAAATCTCTCTACACCATCCAACGAAATTGTGGCCTATGGTTGGAAAATATAGCATTAGTATAGAAAACCAAATTCTCTCTAGAAAAATAAAGATCTTCTACAGTTAATTTTCTTTGACAAAGTGCTTACATGTTGACATTTGCGGAGTTCTAATCAATGAAACTTGCATTCTTTGTAGCAATTGTGGAGTTGAGAGTACATTTTTGGCAGTTGCACCTTTGCTCAGAGTCGATGGAACCATCATTTTATCTAAAGCAATTCTCTCTTTATTCCCTTTGATTACTCACCAGTGGTCTTCACATGACTAGGAAATGAAGAACAATGTGTTTATGCTGGATTTGACAATGATCTACTCATAGTGTATTTGGTGGAAAAGAATAACAAGATTTTTACAAATGGGCAAATTATAGACAACATAATGGCAAATGTTACCTTTTCTTTCTTTCTGCATCGCAGGGAATGAATCTATTTTACTGGAGTTGGGTACAACTTAGAGATGTTTTTCCATCTCTACTTTCTATCTCTCTCCCTCGCCCTCTCTTTATATACTTCTATCTCTCTTTTTCTTCATCCTCTCTCAATCTTCCAATACTTTTGACAGATGATATCACTTGGCTTCATGCCACTCTTCAAAAAGAAGAACTAAGAACTATATAAACTTATATTGTGATCAAGTCCAAACAATGTACTAGCATATTAGTGGTGGTTATACACAGTATCATTACTTGAGAAAGATATGCTGGAAATAGATGCTTGATACCCACTCACTGTTCCCTGAGTAAGGACAGCCACCCTGAACTTTTTTCTGAAATAGAAAACTTTAAGCCTAGTGGTGGAGAAGACCTATAAATTGGCCTTGAAGTCCATCACAATAAATAAAAGTATCCTTGAGAAGTGCCCACTCAGAATTGAAAGGTTCTAGCAAAATAGGTAGGTAAAATATGCCAGATGTAAGAAATCACAGACAAGTACTTTTATAATATCTTTTCTTTACAAAATATTATAATTAACCTTTCTCTTTCCAATTTATATATACAAAGATGCTACAAATAGTGGTATGTATGTGTACGAAGATGCTATAAATAGGGATTGGACACTTGACCTTAAGCAAAATGCTTGAATGTCCTAACCATCAAAGCTAAGAAGTTGGCAGTTTTTCTTTATCTTACCTGGCAAGAGCATGCAAAAGGAAATAGGCCCTCCTAAATTATTTGTTTCTCACTAAATATGAGATATATGATGGTCTATAGTTACATGTTGGTTTGCACAATCCATCTAAGTTATGTTCCCATTTTCTAAAAGGGATCTAACTATTAGCATGCTGATAAAAGCATCACCATAATAGCAAGTATGTTTTATCTTCTCCCAAATGAAAGTCACTAGATTCAAAAAAGTTACAAGCATGTGCAACATTCATTGAAATTCCAAATATCAAAGACCAAAAAGAAAACCACAAAGTCCAATTAAATTCCTAGTAAAAAGTCTGTAACAAGAATCAAACAAACATCTATATTTGATGCGCTTAATGTTGATGCTCACACTAAACTATAAAAATCCCAAACTTCAAGAACAAGCAGTTCTTTTACATGCTAGGAAGAATAGGTTCTACAGCATTTCTTAAATCATTTCAGTAAAGAAACAATTTACATATGTATTATATAGCATAAAAGTATGGTAAATCATTTTTGCATTTAATTTCTCTGCTGAAAATCAAATTGCCAATGGTGTCATGAAGAACAGTGTTAAAGTTAGAAAAATAAAGCATCCATAAGTAGAAACCAGTTGATCGCTTTTAAGGCTGAAGATAGATTTATCATGAATATTACCTAAGCAATGTTATGCAGAGAATAAATTGTAATTGTAGCATTAGGTTAACTAGGGTTGAATAGCACACCTTGCCTGTGACCTTCTTATATTCTACAGGAAGGATTGCTGGATAAACACGCCCCTTTATGCTAAACCTGTGGCTACAAAATTGAACATCAATTTAGTGGAAACATACTCCAAGCAATCAATAGGAATCAAGAAAAAGATCAAGCCAAGTCATAAGAGGACATAAGTCACATAGTGATAAAACCTTTAATCTGTTGGAAATTCTCTGTAATAAACCCACAGGTTCATTTAAAGGTGTTTTTACATGGTCAATCCTTCAAAAAGAAAAATAATAGCATACTTCCTTACAATGAAACTGGATCAACCAAGTTCAAGGGATGTTTGATATTCAATGAAACTGTTGGAAATGACATTTGGTCTTTTTGGAGAGTGTTTGGTGAAAAAATTCAAAGAACTTTTATGTTCACCAAATGCCATTTATCACCCCAAAAGCAAATGCTAGTATTACCCAGCTTTTGGTGAACAGCTAACAACTGCCAAAAGGTTGTGCTAGAAATGCCCTTAATCTCTTATACGTCACCTCAGAAGATTAGAGATTGGATATCCTTCAGCAAACTTGCATTAAACCATGGATATTCACAATTGATGGGACTACATTAGTATATGAACCATTCGATGTACGATCTGATTGCAACAATTGCGTCGAAGTGGTGATTTAAATCTTCACAAAGAAGAAAACTGTGAAAAAACAATAAGGAAACAATTTTACGCTATAGCAAATTTTAGACATGCACCCCAATTTGATATAAAACCAGAAGGAACAAAGCCTCTCACATCAGACAACAATAAACCCTCCAGGCACTGGAATAAGCGACTGGGGGGGCAATCCACCGTAACATTAATAAACCAATTGAATTCAAGATTGCGTGAAGAGCATGGACGAACAAATCGAACGATATAAAACAATAACGAAATTGATGAGGAGGAAAAGGAGGAAGAGGAAGAGATATACTAATCGTTGAGGACGGCGGGCGAGGACGGCGGCACGCGCTTGAGGATTGCGCGCACCACTTCGTCGGCCATCAGAGTGCCGTAGACGAAGACGTTATGGGGAGCAGAAACGTTCAGGGAGGCGGCCATGGCAGCTCCTCTCTCTGCGCTCGCAGAATCTCCAACCGTTCGACGTCGCCCGTCTTCTCTTATGAGAAGGGCGCAAGGAATCGAATCGAGTCGTTACTTAAAAGTTATTGGAGGAGTTTCTTAGTTATTTTAAATTATTATTGGATTTTTCTATAAAAAAAATCCATGGCTTATAATTCGCTAATCACTGTGCTAGATGAATTGATCGTGGAACCGCGTGCTGTGTGTGTATTTTTTAAATAGGAAAAATTAATAAATCTAATTTAAATTACGATGAAATTATCGAATCTAACTTAATTTTTAATTTATATTAAATCTAACCTAAAATTTTAAATTAACATAAATTATATCTCATCTTCAAGTTGCTATTTGCGAAACTATTAGTTGTTGATGTGGCATCCCAGTCAACAACTAATATATTAATTTCTAATATTTATATACAAAAGTCAGCTGCAAAAATTAAAAAAATACACAAAATTCTAACTCGATATTCATCCCCACTCGAACTCCCCTATTACCTACTTACTAATATAACTTGATAATATGACGTGGTATCCTAGTCAGCAACTATAGCGGGTTGACAAATTAGATTACTAAGCGAGTAGTATGAGAGTTCGAGTGATGATGAATGTCGGGTTAGAATTTTGTGTATGTTTCTTTTAAATTTTTAGCTACTGATTTGTGTATATGAGTATTAAAATTCAATATAATAGTTGTTGATTAGGATGTCACGTCAGCAACTAACGATTTCATTAACAACAACTTGACGATATATGTGGCAATGGGCCGTGTCTGGGCCAGCCCAAGCCCGGGCAAGCCCGGCCACCTCTGGGTCATGTCTGGCACGGCCCGACTGCTCAAAGGGGTGGCCCAGCCCAGGCCTGAGCCGCCCCGAATTATTAAAAGGAGAAATATGAAGGTAGGCAGTGAGACTCAAACTATTGACTTTCACTATTTTTTTTTAGGAACTAACCACCACACCAAGATTAATTATCTGTTCTTATGTAATTTTAGTAAATATAATATATTACTACCACTTGAGCACAAGTAGGTTCACAGTCGGTGGGTAGCACAAGTATATAATTTTATTAGTCAACTGTGGGTAGCACAGTTGGTGGTAATATATTGAACGTTGCCTAGAGATCTAGGATTCGAACCCTAGTATGATCACATGTTATGATTTTCAAATTTTTATTTTTTAAAAAAGTATAATATATTATGCTCAAGCCTAATAGAAAACCAAGCCAGACTTGGATGCAGACCAAGCTAGGCCTGGGTGACACCAAGCCTTGCATGTGCCATGCCGAGCACGGCCCACATGCCCAATAGGGTGAGCCCAGCCCGCCCCTTGAGCACAGTCGGGCCGTGCCCGGGCCGGGCTCGTGCCGTCAATGGGCGAGCCTGACCCATTACCACATCTACTTGACAGTGGGATATAATTGGTGTTAATTCGAAACTTCATGTTAGAATTTATACAAATTAAAAGTTTGGTTAGATTAGTTGATTTTGCTATCATTTGAGTTAGATTCATCAATTTTCCCCTTCTAATATATACATACATTATTAATAAATAAAATTATTTAACAATAGTGTATTTTTTATGTGTTAAAATAATAATTTCATTCCAATTTTTTCTTTATATACACACATTATTCACCGATTATAATATTTTTTCTTTATTATATGTATCCTAAGTAGTACTACTATAACCACTATTTATCCCGGTGACACTCACCTCTTCTGTAGATAACAGCGTTAAACGAAGTTCGTTAATAATGTAATTTTTCTCTTGTATCCCTTATTGAAAAATCATTAAAATGTATGCATAAAATAATTTAATAAATATTTTAAAATAAAAATTTGAGAGAAATTATTTTATTATTTAATATTTTTTACAAAATTAATATTAGTTGAATGTGAAAATTAAAATATTAAGCACTCGTGGAGTGAAAATATAAGAGAATGAGAGTTAAATGATATAAGAGTATTTTTGTCATTTAAAATAAATGAAAATTATAAATATTTCAAAAATATCATTAGTAAGTATGTGCAGTGCAGACACTCCACTAATAATTTTCGTTAGCAATGAAGGTCTGCATAATCTTTTATAAATTAAACTCATGGGGGGTCACAAGACAAAATTACAAATATAAAGGATGTGAGTATAATTTTATTGAGAGGTCAGTGTAATTTACCCAAAGAATAATAGTACAAATTATTTTAAGAGCATTTTATCAGAGAAAGTCTTTTATTTCATTTATTTTGTTTTTTACATTGATCACTCCTATTATAATACAAACTAATCCCCCTTATGATTCATAAGAATCAAGACCATCAAAGAGTAGCAAGAACATGTAAAAGGTTATCATGATGTCCTAACTATGTTAGAGCGATCAACTTGTTGCGTAATTAAAACATAAATTCTTATTTTATATAATCTATCTAATAAATTTTGCTGGGTAATTCAAGAGCATCTAATCATATACAATGGTTTAATTCTCACAGGGTCAATTTTGGGGATACAATTTTCCAACCCAAAACAGTCCTGCGCGGTGCTGAGTAGTCCGCACAACTCTCAGCCAATCGTCTTCACTTGAATGTTAGAGGTTCATGCAACACAAGAGTAGGAACAGCAAGGTGAAGGAAAACCGTTTACTTGTATTATAGATACTTACAAGTACGGGCAAAAAACCTTCAAAATGTCTCAAATTGATGACTCGCCCACCAGCCTGGGGCTTGTGATCCCACTCAAGACTCTCTCGCTCACAATATGTTTACAAGAGATTACAATAGTTTACACACACTCTCTCTAAGACACTCAAGGACCAGCCAACACACAGCCAACCCTCAAATATGCAACCAAGGCCCCTACATATAGGGTACAACTCGAGCAGCCTCAAGGAATCACAGCCCTTGGATCAAAACATCATCCAAACAGCAGTTACAACCACTAGGAAACCGCCCAGCAACTGTCCCAACTTGTGGGAACTTTCGTAACCGATGTTGGGTCCAGGAACTCAAGTCTGGTTGTGACTTGAACCCGGTCAAGTCCATTTTGTTGCCTCCTGCAAGCAGCAACTGAGTTGGGTGCTTGCAACCCGTGCAGCGCCCGCGCGTGCCGAGTGCAACGCCCGTGCAATACCGCGTGCAACGCTCGCACACTGCAGTACAACATCCGCCAATGCTGTGCACGGGACATCTCCTCGCCACGGTTGTGCGATGCGTGCCCGCACCCAGCAATGGTCATGCGTTGTGCGCACTGCACCGCGCCAAGCTGCGCATAGGACATTTCCTCGCCACGGCCGCGTTCGCACCCCGCCATGGTCATGTGCCGCGCACTGCCCCACGCCATTGAGCACGCGGGACTCCGCTGCTCCGCAACATCTTTAAATGCCCCCGCCCGTGGCGGGACTTTCTCTCGCTACGCCTCGCCCCGGGCAGGAGTGCGCCAAGCCCTGCCCTGTGCGGGACTTTGCAATGCCCCGCCTTGTGCGGGACTGCGCCGTGCCCCGCCTCGTGCAGGACTTGCTTTGCTCTGCATCAGGGCGACGCCAAGTCTTGCTTGCGCCCATGCCTCCGCGCACATAGGCTGTTGCCCACCATGTCTTGCCCACGCCAATGCGCTGCCCGTGCCACCAAGCACACTGGCTGTTGCTTCGCTGTGCACTCGGGGCTGTCCTCGCTACACCTATGCCTCATGATGTGTAGACCAGCTGCTGCCCCATGCCTATGCCTCCAAGCACATAGGCTAATGCTCTGCATCAGTCATCATCCGTTGATGTCCGCCAAGCCATGCTCATGCCTCCAAGCACATGAGTTGTCCTTGTGCCGCAAAGCCCTCCACCAAGTGTGAACACCACTTGGGCAGTCCACGTTCAACCATCTCTGCACCATGGGCTGATTTTGTCCATCCCGGGATTTAGGGGTCTAACAAACCTCCCCCTCCCATTGAAGTCGACATCCTCGTCAGGATAGAGCGAAGATGCTCCTCCCACCAAGCTTCATCATTTGGGCAGCCCTTTTGTGTACTTTGCAACATACAAGTTCCTAGACAAAAAGAGTTAGTTTAAACAATATAGTCTCCAAGTATACACTTTGCACTCCATTGCTTGTGCTCCCCACTTGGAGATCACTATCAACAAGACAGCCGCCAAGTATACACCTCATGCTCCAAGATTTGGTGCTCCCCACTTGATGATCAATGGTCACACGGTCTTGATCTCAATGCCAACCTGCTAAGTATGCACTTTGTGCTTCCCAACACTTGTGTTCCCCACTCAGCAGCTCAAGTAGATGCCCCACACTCCTTTATGGTGCTTGCACTCTTCACTTGATTTGCTCTTGTTGGATCCTCATACAAGAGCCAACACTTCAATGGTCTTCATGGCTTTGATCAAGCTTTATCCTTCCTCCACCAATCTTCACCGCACAATCGAGTATACGCCTCGCCATCCATAGTGTTTGCGCTCCCCCACCCGACTGGTCAAGTATACTTCTTGTGTTCTTTTCGTAGCACCTAAGTTCCTCACTTGACTTCCTCTTGCTTATAGAACATGCAAGAGTTGACCACTGAATTTACATAGGCGAGTTCAATCAACATTAGCCTCATCGTAGTGCAGGTTTTAATACCAAGTTTAGACCTGAACAATGGCCAAGCAACGACCTAAAATACAGGACAAAGCAGTTTTCAACATCACAGCTCAACCTATAATCTGGTTTTGAAGTCTTGTCCTGCCCTTCCTCCCATTTCCATCAGGTTTGCTTTAGATCTGTTTGAGTGTCGTTAAACACCCAGCTGGTCGCATGCTTCTCGCCATGCGACAATTTGCAGCAACAAGGAACATTGGAAACTTTGGCATCGCCTTGGTAGCAAATGGTCCATCATCATGTGACCCATCTCTTCTGCTTCACCAAGCATTATGTATTTCCGATGTCCTGCACCAATACTCTGCAGGGCCATGCTTACACCATGGCGTACGCAAGCATCCATCTTTGGCTCCGCATGGTGCCCATGCCCGCACACACATGGGTACTCCATCATGAGTTGCTAAGTTCGCTTCCTCCCCACGAACTCTTGCTATTCACTGCTTGCACTTTGGATTTGTCACTTTTCTGTGATCAGCCACCATCTTCTTCTGGTGGAGATCTTGTCGGTAACTCCGCCGACATAACGTCTTAAAATTGCTCCAAGATGTCATGTTCAGACTTAGGAGTCTTTCAGCGTCCCTGTTGCCTCCCAACAAGTCTGTTACGTACCTTGGTGCGAGGTACATGGGCTGGTCCCTTGCTTACAAAACATACAAGAGACAATCAGTACAGTGCCCTTAGACAAAATACAAAAATCAGACCTCAAACATAGAGGTTTAGACTTGAGTACAATGGCTAAACAGTAGCCCACACACAAGACAACATAGTTTATATTTTACAAGGACAAACTTACATTCACTCACTGTCCAAAATATCTACCTACTGCCCACACCGAATGTAGGTTGTGTCTTGTCTTCAACTCCTCAGAATGCACCAGTTTGGAGTCTCCTCAAGTCTGCCCAAGTGTTGCCAAACACTTGGGTGGTCGCGCGCTGCACGCCGCGTGATCTTGATCAATTCACAGCGAGAAAGAACTCTTAATACTTTGGCACCTCGAGTCTTCTTGGTTTGGGGCAGTGGCTTGGCAGCACCTACAACATTCATTGATTCTTAGTTATTAAGAGTTCCCCCCCTTAGATATTGTGAATGGAGAAAACTACCGTTGGGAGAGTATTCCCCCCTTAGTGTGCCAACTCAAAAAAGCTAGAATCTAATTATGGATCCACTAGTAGCTTAGTACACATTCGGTTATGTCGTCAATAAGTCAGAGGTTTGATAATCGATTATAGCGCGCTTTTCATTAGAAGAAAACACACTTTCACCCTTTCACCAACAATTTTTTATTAAAAAAAGAATTAGTATCTAAACAGTAATGTGAACATTAGCCTCTAACTTTACAATATTTACAAGATCAGGGGGCCAGTCATGGTCCCAATTAAAATGTCTTTCAATCTTCCTAGCATACTTTGCTAGCCAGTCTGCAGCTTTGTTGGCATCTCTACCAATATGTGTGATAGTAATCAGCTCAAATTTCTCTACATCAATAATGATGTCATTAATAATGTTTTGAATATGCCAATCAGAATCAATAAATTTATTGCACATATCTACAATATTTTTTGAATCAAACTCAATATGAATTTTTTTATGATTGAGGAGCATTGCTTTATCAATAGCAAGTCTAATAGCTAAAGCTCCATTTTTCGAAACCGACTTATTTTGATTGAAGTAAGCAGAAGCATAAACCAAATTCCCCTTGTAATCTCTACAAATAGTAGCAAAAGACCCAACAGTACAATCCTTTGAGACAGAAGCATCAGTATTCCATTTAAAAACATTAAAGGCAGGGGGAAGCCAACTATATCCAGAATTAGGCACAATCTTATTTCCCTAAGACGAAGGATTATCCGCATAGTCAACTGTTAATGCAATGCCTTTAGCAATCATCGAGTAAATCGAGGATCGAGTCTGTTCAAAAACCACTCTATTCCGAGCCAACCAAATGGAATAAAATGAGTTAAAATAGAGAGCCACCAGAATTAGGGAATAATCTTGATTACCAACTCCATTTAAACACAAATTCCGAGCTAAATTAACAATACCCTTAAACCGCCGTTCCATTATTTCCCAAAGGATCCTAGCTACCTTACATTCCAAGAAGATATGATTAATATCTTCTGAAAGGCTACCGCAAAGGACACAACTGGGGGAATTAATGATACCAAAACGAAATAATCTTTTTGCAGTAGACAATTTTTTATGAAAAAGTTTTCAAATGAAAATTTTAATACGAGGACCAATTTTAGATTTCCAAATTAAAGCCCACTGATGAAGATTATTAGTATTGGTATAAACATCCCGAGAGATAAAATCGTAAGCGGATTTGGTACAGACTCGACCAATTTTTTCCGGCCACCAAATGAAATTGTCCTCATTGGGATAAATAGGAAGGGAAATCCTGGATATTTTTTCCGCAAGCAATGGGCCAAACAATTCATACAAAACAGTATAATTCCAAGTATTGTCAACCATAAGAACATTAACCTTAAGAGAAAGATCAATCAAAGCAGGGTTAACATACGTAGGTTTGAGCATTAATGGAACGTCAAAAAGCCAAGCATCAAGGAAAAGAGAAGTATTAGCACCAGAAGAAATGCACTTAATAAAGCCATATTTAAGCATATCAGCAGCATGACAAATCAATTTCCAAGCACCACTACAATGTTTATCACGACAACCGGCCCAAAGACTAAGAGGGTTATACTTAGCTTTAACAATAGAACGCTAAATAGAATTCATGTCATTAAGAAGCAAATTAATTTTTTTAGCAACTAAAGCACTGCGCATAAAGCTTTAAAGATCTAAGACCCAAACCACCATCAGCTTTAGACATAGAAACCTTCTCCTAAGAAATTAAGTGTAATCCATGTTTCTCACTATTAGAACTCCAAAGAAAATTCTTAATTATAGAGTTAATATTACTAAGAACACAATCAGGAGTCCAATTAACACATAAAGAATGAAGAGGCACAGAATTCAAGACATACTTAATAAGAACTATCCTACCAGCTTGAGAAATACTATTCCTCTTCCAATTATTCAGCTTAGCTTTAACTTTATCAACAAGAAAGTTATAATTGCTAGCATGCATGCTTCTAGGACTAATAAGCGTGCCAAGGTATTTAAAAGGAAAACTACCATGATTCATGTTAAGGCTTCTACAAATTCTACGACAGACAGATCTAGCAACTTTATGTGGAAAATAAATCTCAGATTTCATGTAATTAATCTTTTGATTAGAAATTCTACCAAAGATATGAAAATTTTTCTGAAAATTAAAAATTGATCTATCATTAGCTCTAAAGAAAACAAAAATGTCGTTAGCATACATTAAATGGTTTATAGCAACAACATTCTTAATTTTAACATAGCTAATCATACCACAAGAACCAGCATAGTTAAGCATCATAGAGAGCAAATGACTAACTAAAAAATAGAGATAAGGCGAGATGGGATCACCTTGCCTAATCCCACAAGATGCGTTAAATTTCTTAGACACAACACCATTGATATAGCAAGTAAAATTAGCAGAAGAGATACAAGCTTCAATCCATCTAATAAATTTAGCAGGAAAATTAAGCAATCTCAGCATATTAGAAATAGAGCTCCAAGAAATTCTGTCATAGGCTTTTTCTAGATCTATCTTAATCATGATAATGAGATTCTTACCCTTTGAGTTATGTATAGAATGCACTACTTCTTGAGCAATTAAAATGTTATCATGAATAGATCTTCCAGCAATAAAAGCAGACTGATTCTTAGAGATTAAATTGTCTAACAAAGGCTTCAACCGATTTGCAAGAACTTTAGTAAGAATACGGTAAGTAACATTACACAGAGCAATTGGACGAAAATCTTTCACATAAATAAGACAATTAGATTTGGGAATGAAAACTAAACAATTATCATTCCAATCAGCAGGAACTGATTCATGAGTATATAAGTAATTAAAAACAACCTCAAAATCCTTAGCAATAATATTTCAATAAGTTTTGAAGAATTCACCAGTATACCCATCCGGTCTAGGGCTTTTGCCCGAGCCCAAAGACTTAACAGCAGAAGCAATTTCATCTAAGGAAAAACTAGCAATTAAAGAAAGATGCGACTCATTATCAATAGTATTCATAGGAGGAATAAATCTATTTTCAAAGAAGTCTGGATCATGGTATGACCACAAATAAGTGTAATAATTAACAAAAGTATTAACAATATCATCAGTAGAAGAATAAATAACATCATCAACCTTAATTGAAACAATCAAATTTTTCCTTCTTCTGATTTTAACATAATTTTGGTAATACTTAGTGTTCTTATCACCCTCACTAAGCCATTTAGTCTTAGCAAGTGACCACCATTTAATTGCAAGTTGTGTATTGAGAGCAAAAACTTTATTATAAAGAACAGACAAATCAGTCATAGCACTATCAGATAAAAGAGCAGAACGGTCATTATCCTCTAAAAGCTTAATCTGATCATTAACTTTAAGAATGTTATCCTCAAGCCTACCAAGATGATGTCTATTCCAATAAGATAACTTACCACGAAGACAAGCAAGATTCTTGGAAATAATAGTAGCAAAAGAGCAATTATTACAAGAAATCCAATTATCATGAATAATTTTCCTAACCTCAAGATAATCAATCCAAAAATTCTGAAATTTAAATCTATTATTTCTAGGTTTAGCAGAATCCTTCATCATAATAAGAATAGAGCAATGGTCTGAAGCTATTCTAGGGAGATGGGAGACAGAAGTGTTACCAAACAAGCTAAGCCAATTTCAATTAGAAAAAGCTCTATCAAGCCTAATAAAAATTCTAATATTGTTTTTCCTATTGTTGCACCAAGTAAATTTAAGACCAGTAAAGCCTAAATCAACAAAGCCACAATTAGAAATGCAATCCCTAAAAGCAATGACATTTTTATTCAAAACAAAAGGAGACCCACCAGATTTGTCAAACTCATTAATAATGCAATTAAAACCACCCGCCATAAACCATGGAATACCAAAGAAATTAAGCTTGCCAACTTCATGAAAAAAATTATTTCTAACAACCGGATTAACACTAGCATAAATCCCATAAAATAGCCAAGGATGAGTGTTCCTTATTTGAACAATAACATTAATCATGCATGCAAAATTAGAAACAATTTTAACAGTAATAAATGAACTTCTCCAAGCAAGTAACAGACCACCAGAAGCACCATCAGAGCTAACATAAATACCATGCCAATCACTGCCCAAAGTTTCAACAAACTTAAGAGACATATAATCGAGTAAATGAGTTTCTTGGAGAAAAAACATACCAATAGATTTTTGAGAAATATTAACCCTTAAATAATCCTGGGCTGACCTTCTGCGAAGGCCCCTAATGTTTCAGCTGATAAAATTCATAGAAAAAACAAATAAGATAAAACCAGCAAAACAATTAAGGCAAATTGCTAACACCAGATCCAGAAGGAACATCCTTAATCACATCCATCGAAACCAAATTATCTTTAGCTTTAGAAGGCTCCTTATCAGAAGGGGGAATGAGGCTATGATCAAATTCAAAGTCAAAAAGATCTGAATCCTTCCTACTTCTTTTTTTCTTAGAACCCATAAGAGTATCAAGTTTAGAAAAGTTTTCAAGCATTTCAAACTTAGAAAATCTGCATAAATCAGAAGGCAATAAAATATTCTTATCTTTATCTTTCCCTTTCTTATAAAGAAGCTTAGGACCAGGGGTAGAATTAAACTTCATAAGAGAGGGAGTAACCTTCTCAACAAGACTATTAAAAGAAATATGTTTATTAGGTTTAGTCAAAATAGACTTACCCTTATCAACCTGAATGGGAACATGAACAAGTGAAGCACTGTCATTATTACTATGAATACCATCAAAGGTTTTACTAAATGGATTTTCCAAGGCAGACATAGACTGCTGCCCCACACTGTTAGGGAAATCCCCATCAGGATTGTGTTCTGAAGGATTTTCCTTAGTAGGGTCATTTTGATAAGGAATATCCCTAGGATAAAAGGGTTTCCTCCTAGATTTCCTAGTGACCCTAACCCAAGGACCATAAGTAGACTTAATGTCAGCCTTATCAATAGAAACACTAATTTTATCAACAGAAGCAGCTAAAGAATCAACAGTATTAATCGAATTAGAGTTATCCATATTCATATAGGTATCAAGAGAAGAAACAGTACATTCGTAATTCTATGACCAATGAAACCACATTTTTTTAAAAAAAAGGAAGTCGTTCATATCTCACAGCTTGAAACAAACCAATACTAGGTTTACCAATCCAAATTCCCTGTTTAATTGGTTTAGTAAAATCAATCTCAATGCATATATGAACAAATTTACCACGCTCCCAATTGAAAGACTGCTCATCAACTTTAATAAGCTTACCAATCAAAGAAGCAATTTTAAATAAAATAGAATTAGACCAATATTCCATCGGAAGGTCTGGGAATTGAACCCAAATAGGAGCAGAATTAATTTCCTCAGTTAAAGCTTTAAAATTAGGCTTCCAAGGCCTAAGATTGATCAAATTTCCATGATAATCCCAAGGACCTTCCGAAAGGACCTTAATAGCATTATCCTCCTAATCAAAACGAAACAGAAAAAAACCATTTTCTAAATCAATAACATTTTCAAGCTTAAAAGCAGATCATACCGTAAAAGCCCAATTTCTAAGCTGAAAATGGAGAGGAGGTTTATGCAAAAAACGACCAATTAAAGATGTAAACCAAGGTTTACGGATTTTTTGAAGTTCAAGTTCATTAAATTCAACAAAATCTTTGACATAAGCTTTTATATTCGAAAGCATCTCAACAGAAGAAAAGGAATCACGATCAGAAGATTTTGGTTTAAAAGATTAGCCCAAGAAATTTGACCAGAAACATGAATATCAGGACAAGAAATATTAATAGGAGGTTTACCGGAAGATAAACGAACAGAATTCACAGCAACAGAAGAGGGCTTAACAGTCAAAATACGTAAACCAGTAGCAGGAGGATCAGAAGTCTGGACCTTACCATCCAGATTGATGTTACCTTCACGAAGAAGAGTTGAGTGACTAGAAGTAGGAACATTCAGAGAAGGATCAGTAGTAGCAGCCTCGCCTTCAGAAGAGCTTAGAACATTGGTGGAAAACACCGTCTGCTTCCTTCCTTTTCCTTTTGTAGATTGATCAGAGGACAAACGACCCTCCTTAGCAGTGGATTTCTTCATTCCTGAACTTAAACAGAGCAGGGACAAGAAACCACAGGCCGAAAAAACACAAAGAAAAACTGCAACACCAAACAAGACCAGAGACCGAAAAAGTTAAAATGCGCACAGAACGAAGATAGTCACAAGTAGAACTAACGAAAGAGCCCGAAGGAACAAGGAGAAAAAATTGCAGAAGGCAAGGAACAAAGTCGGACAAAAAGCAAAAATAAGCTAAATAATATATAAAAAATCAGTAGACAAAGAGACCAAAAAGCAAAAAAGAAGAAACAAAAAGAAACCGTAACAAACAGTGAGAAAGAAAAAGTAAAAGTCAACAACCACTTAAGAACCAAAAGCACTAAAAGAATTAAAAGAACGATCAAAGCAAGAAGAAAAAAAGTCAAACAAAGGAAGAAAAAAGAAACTTAGACAGAAAAAGAAGACACAACAATCCGAACGATCTCCAACAATCCGTCAGAAACAAAAGAAGAAGCAGAGAACACAAAAAGAAAAGGAGAAACAAACACATCGAACTGAAAAGACCTCGAAAACACAAAAAAGACACCAAGAAAAAGACTCAACAAGATTCAAAGAACACTGCAAGAAGTAAGAGAAAACAACCAGAATACAAATTCGAGATTAAAAACAAAAACGTAGTAGGGTAAGAGATTTTACCTAGACTACAAGAACCAACGGGAGATCACAGATCAAACACCAATCGCCGCATGGAACGAAGCGCCAAGTACTTTGTCTCTGCAACGCACAACCAAATCATTACCAAACCAGAAGCAACGTAACGCTCTGATGAGGAAGAATCATCGCAAGCTCCACACAGTCGAAAAAATGGCATAAAAAGTAACAGGTGAAAAGATATAAGGAGAAATGGCTTGCACCACAAGCCACCCAAAATCACGTGCAAAGCACGAGATACTAGAAGGTTCCACCACGTATTCCAAGAGAACAGCTATTAGCCTTGCACCACACAGCACTGCCGAATATATCCCAAAAGATCAACTTCATGCCTTGCACCGCACGCCACCCAGAGCGCACGAGCAAAGCACCAGACAGACGAAGCTTCAATCGACGAAGCCCAAAACTCTTTGAGCCCAAGAAATGAAAGACTCCAAAAAGCCTACATCGGAGAGAGACCAAAATACTTTCACCAACAAATTAATTTTGTTAGTATTACCTACAAATATATTATTTGTTGGTATTACCAACAAAAATACCAAGTGAAAATATATCATTTTTTGATAATAACCAACAAATATATCTTTATCCGTTAGTAATACATAGCATAATATATATCATCAATTGTGGTTGAATTCTCAATTATGAGCAATCATTTGATTGGTCTCGATCGTGTAAAAAAATTCAAAATTGGTATCGATTATATCATTTCGTTAGTGATCCGGTGCCAAGTTAGGGTGATTCCAACACAGAGATTTATGAAATTGGAATTTAGAGTTACTTTGGTGCGTCATATCTGTATATATTGCAGGTGGAGATGATCATGCTGTCCGGTGATCTCACTAGGATTGTTGCCCATAATGGGTCAAGATCAATCCCAAAGATGACGAGTTTATGATGGTATTGTGGTAAGGGAGGACGTGAGAGTCCATATTTGGCCGGGTGGATCTTCCGGACGGAGCTACCTGACTTGGCTTGAGTTTGGCTCAAAGGTGTTGCTCGAGCATAGCCACCCTAGGCGGGGCCGCGTGGTTTAAATTTGGGATGAATGTTGGGGCGCTGCTTGTTCTAATTCGACTGAACTCAATAGTTTTAGTCCAGTCCAATTATTAGAAGTTTTCTTTTTTTAAAATGACTTATCTCTCCAAAAAGAAAAGTCATTTTCATTTGATTGAAAATATTTTTTATATTTTTTTTATAAAAATATTTTCTAGTTGACCAAATAGTTTTCTGTTATTAAATATTAAAAGTGAAGAAAATATTTCTTGAGAAAAGTGTTTCCTAAACAAATATTATCAATAAAAGATATTTTTCAATAAATGGGTTCATTTTAAGGCCCAATATATCTTAATTGGCTCAACCCATTATGCAACGCATTCCTCAAATTAACATTGAGCTTAAAATCCGTTTGCTCCACGGGGAAACAAAAGAATCAACCCTAAAGTCCAATTCTCTCTTCTTCCGTTGCCGTCTCCTCTCACTCCGTCCCTCCCTCCCTCCCTTTTTTACATTCCTAAATTTTGAATCCTCTATCTCCGCAGAGGGCAGCAGAAGTGATCGCAGCTTCTTCACCTGTACTTCACATCATTCTTTCTCTAATCTTTTTTCTTTCCCCCTCTCCGGTTCTCGGTTAGAAGTATCTGGGAAGAGTTTTCTTCATACTACGCCGTATTCTTTCAATTAGCATGCTATATGTGGATCAAGCATACTTAACCGTGAAGCTAATGCTGCGCGTTCTTTTGTGGTAAGTTCGTGTATCCACCTCAGTAATATGTTGATGTGCTTGTTTTCAAGGAAATAAAATTCAATGGCACTGTAGCTCCATTTGGGTCCCAATATATTGTGGGAAACAGTAGATTCTCGATGCATGAATCTTCTTCATGTGGATCTTCGCAAGATTGATTTTTGCTTATTTTTTGTGTTGCAGTTATATGGTGGTTTGATCGTTTTTCATTGAGGAATAACATCAAATACCTTACTCGCAAAGTGGGAAGTTTTGTTTCCCAAGTAGATTGCTGAAGGAAGTTATTATTAGGCTAGAATTTCTTTGTTGGAAAATGGACGAAAGCATACTCCCAGAAAAGAGGAAGTTGCCAGTACAAGATACTGACAACAATGCAGCTTCTGCTAATGAGAACACAGATTTGGAACCTGTTCCAAAGCGTAGGAACATCTCTCGCACATGTGTTCATGAAGTTGCTGTCCCAAATGGCTATACCTCTTCCAATGATGAATCCACCTATGGAACTCTTGCAAACCCTGTGTTCAGTGGCAAGATGGCAAAGACCTATCCATTTGAATTAGATCCTTTCCAAAGAGTTTCAGTTGCTTGCCTGGAGAGGAAAGAATCTGTGTTGGTATCAGCACACACCTCTGCGGGTAAGACTGCAGTTGCTGAGTATGCCATTGCAATGTCTTTCAGGGACAAGCAAAGGGTGATCTACACCTCACCACTAAAGGCTCTGAGTAATCAGAAATATAGAGAGCTGAGCCAGGAGTTTTCTGATGTAGGACTGATGACTGGTGATGTCACTATTGCTCCAAATGCGAGCTGCTTAGTCATGACAACAGAAATTCTTAGGGGAATGCTATATAGGGGCTCTGAGGTGATAAAAGAGGTAGCTTGGGTTATTTTCGATGAAATTCACTATATGAAAGATCGTGAGAGAGGGGTTGTATGGGAAGAGAGTATAATATTTTTGCCCCCAGCTATTAAGATGGTTTTTCTTTCAGCAACCATGTCTAATGCCACAGAGTTTGCTGAGTGGATATGTAATCTGCATAAGCAACCATGCCATGTCGTGTACACCGACTACAGACCCACTCCCTTGCAACATTATGTGTTTCCCATCGGTGGCTCTGGTTTGTATCTTGTTGTAGATGAGAATGAGCAGTTTAAAGAGGATAATTTCATGAAGCTGCAGGAGACATTTACAAAGCAAAAGACTCAGGCAGATGGAAACAAGAGTGGTGGGAAAGCAAGCGGTAGGATTGCAAAAGGTGGAACTGCTTCTGGTGGTTCTGACATCTACAAGATTGTGAAGGTACCTATTCAAAGGTTTCTATAAACATTAATAGCATCTGGTTTCCTTAAAATTTAACTGGTTTTTTGCATGGTAAAATGCTGATTCATTTACTAGATTAAGCTTTTTTCACTGCTGTATTTGGCTAAGATTCATAGCTGTTGTCAGATTCACAGGGGTGTAGACTGTAGAACATTATTATAAATGCTCTGTTGCTTCTCTGCACTGAAGTTGCAGACATGATCTCCAGCTTTTGAATTCTGACATTGAAATATTAACCTTATTGTTATTTGTCTTTTCTCTTCTACTAGAGCATAATTTATTAACTTCTTTGCTATGCTACTTACACCTAACATAGTTTGATGTTGTTGTCATTTGCTGTTAATTACCCATATAGCATTGCTAAATTGCTCATTCATTCAATGGAAAGTTCAATCATTCTTTTCTGTTCTTATATAGCTTCTTGGATTACCTATATCTTCCTAGAGTTTAAGTACACAACCATGCATTAAGAAAACCACGCGTTGTCAAAAAAGCATATTTCTAAATAAGAAGCTATTATCTGTTGAAACTACCAAACATCAGATATCTTTAAGCTATTCTTGTCTGAAATAGCAGATTTCTATATAGAAGCTATTATCTATTGAAACTACCGGATGTCAGCTATCTTTAAGCCAAGGAGTTATTTTTTTAGAAAGGGATGTGCCTGTGTTTATCTGTCTATAGTTATTTTGTTGAGAAAAGCTTATCAACAAGCTCTGACTGATGAGAAAGTGAATGAGAACTGGTTTGACTGAGCTCTCTTGATCCAACCCCACTATTCCACTTGGCTTTAGCTCGCTCACTACTCTTTAAAGTGACAGAAAGGCCTTGCTTGCAAGCTTCCTTTAGAGAAGATCTAATTTGCTTAGCATCAATCTTCTTTTAAATAGTAAAGATAGAAGTTCGCACGAGGAAAATCTTTCCCTAGGCTTGGACAGTCCAGAAACTAGTCTCTCCATAGTTGCACTTTTGGCATTCATGTTTTGATAATTTACTGACATGGTAGTTTGAACTTGCCAAGACATGTATATTGACATTGCAATTTTTAGTTCGCTCCTGTATCCTGACAAGCTTTCCCCACCACTATTGACATGACTTAATAGATGCTATCCTCTTTTGAGCCAGTCTATGCTAATTATGGAGAAAATATTCAAAGCTGTGTTATAAATAGTTCATGCTTAAATTTGCAAACTGAAATGTTGTAAAGCATTTGTCTGTTCACATTGAAATTGTATTCTTATTTCCCTAAAAGTGAAACATCAGCCTTTTCATACTTAATAGAAATCAAAGATGAGATTTTTCAAGGTATTAAATGGTTTTTCTAGCAGTACATTTCCTGTGTTTGATGCTCTTTTTGTTTTTTTTCTTACAGATGATCATGGAAAGAAAGTTTCAACCGGTGATTATTTTTAGTTTTAGTAGGAGGGAGTGTGAACACAATGCTATGTCTATGTCAAAGCTAGATTTCAACAACCAAGAGGAAAAAGATGTTGTTGAACAGGTTTTCCGCAATGGAATCCTTTGCTTGAGTGAAGAAGATAGGTCTTTGCCTGCTATAGAGTTGATGTTACCACTTCTAAAACGGGGTATAGCAGTGCATCATTCTGGACTTCTTCCAATAATCAAGGAATTGGTGGAGCTTCTTTTTCAGGAAGGACTTGTGAAAGCCCTTTTTGCTACTGAAACCGTATGTTTTGCTTTCTTAAATACTTGTTATTTTTTTATAACTTTATTTTTCATCTCTTTTAATACAACTTCTCCAAATAAATTGTGACTCAGTAACTTCTTATGTAGCAACTAGAAATATGCTGTTTGGATTAAGAGAATATCCATTGGTGGGGAATTCTGCAATATCTAGCTTACAGTTGTTATTTAATTTTAAAACATTTATCCGTTAATCATCACTATATTGAAGTGGATGGATTTTTGATATGTATTCTTTTTAATTGATTCACAGTTCGCTATGGGACTAAATATGCCAGCAAAAACAGTTGTCTTTACAGCTGTTAAGAAATGGGATGGTGATAGTAATCGGTACATCGGATCTGGTGAATATATACAGGTAAGAGAATTTTCATATTCAATTTACAATGGAACCAAAGAAAATTATACAGAATGCATGAAAAATGAATTCTAAAATATGATTAATATTAAAGAACAATGTTATTGCAATTAATAATTTCATTTCTAGAACTTTTCATGGTGTACTTATGAATTATTCTTTCCCATTCCATATTGTTTACTTGTATAGATGAGTGGAAGAGCTGGACGTCGTGGAAAAGATGAGCGTGGTATATGTGTGATAATGGTTAATGAAAAGGTAAAATATGCTTTTACAAACTTCATGCTATTTTAGCCCTTCATAAGTTGTTGCAGCAGGAGAAGCTTTAGTATACTTGAATACTTGAAACTACTCATAGAAAGTGTTGAAAGTGTTGAAAGTGCTTAGAGCTAATAATCACTCATAGATTAATCATTAATGGTAGCATAACAGATATCTTCCTACAAGCACTTAGGGGATGTTTGTTGATTTTAAAATCTACAAAAGAAAAATCATTATTTGATGAGTTAATTCTATCTGGCGTTCCTAAACTAACTAACTGTTGTGTAGAGCAAGGTTTAAAATACCGGTACTGGTCATCATCTCGGTCATTGACTAGTACCGGTATATACCAGTATTGTACCGTACCGACACACGGTACGGTCCGGTATGAAAAATGCATACCAGACAGTTTTTTTTTGTTTTTTGATTTGTTGTTAAAAATAACTCTAATAACACATAATTGATCAAGAAATACTTAAATTTAAGATTCAAATATTAAATACATGAATACAATGTTTAAAATGTGGACATGACGTCCGTCGTACTCTTACATATCTTGGGGATATACACGACTAAGGTCAACACCGTATGTTGGGATGTGTGACGACTGATTTGCCCTAACCCTCTTATGTTACGCTACGCAGAGTCTTCGGAGGTCCCGCTAGGGGTGTGGGGGCGGAGTCCTCGGAGATTTTTTGGGCCCTTTGGGTTGTGGGCCTGTGTCGCCCTATAAATTCCAATGTAATGATTCAAAATCCTAATATAGTACCCAACGGCTCTTTTTTAAGAGCCGTTGGATCATACCGGGCGGTATCGCCTGGTATGACATCAAATACTGCCCGGTATTTGCTAAATACCGGGCATACCGGGCGGTATTTACTGAGATACCCGGTATCTTCCAATATCGGGTATCTTACTACAGTAACCCAAGGTCATACCGGGCGATACCGCCCGGTATGATAGCAAATACCGTCCGGTATTTGATAAATTCCGGGCATACCAGGCGGCATGGTTTAAAATACCGGTCGGTACGGTACGGTAAGTCCGGTATTTACCGGTTTTTCAAAAAACCGGTATCCGAGATGCCCGGTATGGGTAAATACCAGGTATCTCGGTAAATACCGCCCGGTATGCCCGGTATTTATCAAATACCGGGCGGTATTTACCGAGATACCGGGCGGTATAGCCCGGTATGACATTTTGCATTGTAGCATAAGACCGAAATTTTAAAAGTACCGGTATACCGGTAAATACCGCCCGGTATGTACCGGTATACCGGTATTTAAAAAAAAGAAAGAAAAAGAGGCTCGGTATGCAATTTTCGTACCGGACTGTACCGTGTGTCGGTACGGTACGGTACCGGTACCGGTCATCCACCGAGATGATGACCGGTATCGGTATTTTAAACCATGCCAGGCGGTATTTACCGAGATACCCGGTATTGGGGTATTTCCCAATACTGGGTATCTCGTATACCAGTTTTTCCAAAAACCGGTAAATACTAATCGGACTTACTGCCCGGTACGGTACGAGATTTTGAACCATGGTGTAGAACATAATGAATAACAATGTAACATGTATTCATTACTTCCATTCTCAAGATAGAAAATTTTGCAATATGAAGGAACTTAATATTAGAAAAGAATGCTAAGAGCCTAATATATGTACTTTTTCTGTGAATGCTGGCCACAAGTTCTTATCTTTTGAATGCCTCTTTATAGTTGGAGAGCAGATGGTAGCTTTGGGTAAGACTAGGGATAAATCATTGTAGTGTTTATTTAATGCTCATTGGTATTTTGATTGTCAAAAATTATATTTTTGTCTTCCTTTCAGATGGAAATGAATGTTCTCAAGGACATGGTGTTAGGTAAACCTGCTCCATTGGTCAGTACATTCAGATTAAGCTATTACTCGATCTTAAATTTGATGAGCCGTGCCGAAGGTCAATTTACAGCTGAGCATGTCATTAAAAATTCATTTCATCAATTTCAGTATGAGAAGGTTGTCATTTATATTTCTAATTAATACTGAATTTGACTTAGCATTTCTCATCTTAGTTAGATAATTTGATTACTCAATTCAGGCATTACCAGATATGGGGCAAAGGATTTCTAAATTGGAGCATGAAGCTGCATTGCTTGATTCTTCTGGAGAGGTAATTTGTCTTAGCTGAAATCATTCTCCTCTTTTTCCATGTGAAGTAAATTTATTTTTGTAATAGCATAGGCTGAACTTGCTGAATATCACAATCTGGAACTTGAAGTAGCTCAACTTGAAAAGAAGATTATGTCAGAGATAACCAGGCCTGAAAAGATTCTTATGTACTTGGTACCTGGTAGACTGGTAAGTTGCAATTCGTACAGCATTAAAAGCAATCTTAATCATATTTTTTTGTATGCCAACTGTTGTTTTAGCACTTTTAGGAAGTGTAAGGTGTCTTTTTATATTCCAGTAGTGTTTTTCAATTAAGTGCAGCTTGAAGTTGTTTTGTTCTGTTCAGGTTAAAGTACGAGATGGGGGAACAGATTGGGGTTGGGGTGTGGTAGTAAACGTGGTGAAAAAACCCTCAACAGCATCAGGTTCTTTACCTCCTGCTTTGGCTTCTTCCCGCAGTAGTAGTGCTTACATTGTGGACACTTTGCTGCACTGCTCTCCTGGTTTAAGTGAAAGTGGCTCACGTTCAAAGCCTTGTCCACCTCGTCCAGGGGAAAGGGGCGAGATGCATGTGGTGAGTTGAAGCATATTGAAAGGCACTTATATTGGACATGTTCATGTTGTTAGCATGTTATTTCAAAATAGCCAATGAACTTGAGATAATTGAATTGTCTGGCCTGACTGATAATCATGTGAACATTTGTAGGTTCCCGTGCCATTGCCTTTCATCTCTGGTCTCAGCAGTATCAGAATTGCAATACCTTCTGACCTCCGACCATCAGAAGCAAGGCAAAATATTCTTCTAGCTGTTCAAGAGCTAGGAAGTCGGTATCCACAAGGACTACCAAAGCTGCATCCAGTGAAAGTATATTTCCAACTTGTTTGAGATTTTAAGTCCTCACTTTTATTTCTGTTCATGCTTAAGCTTAAGCACCTACCTTTTTCATCTCCTCAAATTGACCATAGGTATGATAATTCTGATTAGGGTCACATATTGATACATCTCTGCCAAAGTAGATTAGATAGCTTTCAATAGTTTGGCTATCAAAATCTCATAACAATAAACTGCAAGCCCCTTGAAGAGAAAACAGCCATCTATAGTCGCAGGGAGGAGACATCATTCAGCACATATGGCTCCGGTCTAAGAAAATGAATTAAAAACGTGACATGAACTGCTAATAAGCAGATGTAAGGATAAAGAATCAGTAGGATATTTGTGGACTGATGATGACCAGAGACGAGGAAAAAGATTAACTAGGAAAACTAAAATGTTGGATTCCTTTTTGGGGTACACATGGGGAGGACATAGCTGCCAGCTTTACAAGTAAATTTTGTGAGAGAGCTATATTATATTATAAAGTTTGGGGATGAAATTTTGGGTTTTTCCATTACATAATGTTAGGAAATGATGAATGCTTCCCATGCTGCAATATTTTTTTGTTCCCCTGAATTAACATTTAATAATCATTGGAAACTAACATTAGTTAATCCCATACTGTCATACATTGCTGATTCTTGTTAAATCATTTGTCTTGGTTTGTTTGTTTGGTATCTTTTCCAGGATATGGGCATTAAGGAACCTGAATTTGTTGACTTGTTTAATCAAATTGAGGAACTCGAGAAAAAAATATTTGCACATCCACAGCATAAGGTATGCTTTTACTTGCTTCTCTTGAACTTCTCTTCTATGCAGGATTTATCCAAGAATGCATGCTATATCATTTGGTTACAGTCAGGTCAAAGTGAGCAGCAGTTTAAGTGGTACCAAAGAAAAGCTGAGGTGAATCATGAAATCCAGCAGCTCAAGTCAAAAATGCGTGACTCACAAGTAAGAATAAGCGTTGGTTGATGTACATTATGCTAATGTTATTTTGTAAATGTGATCTTTTGTGTGTTTTGGTTCAATCCCCATTTTGTCAATGTAAGTTTTGGTCCCATGCACACTACACAAT
This sequence comes from Canna indica, assembly GCA_034359265.1. Lineage (NCBI taxonomy): Eukaryota > Viridiplantae > Streptophyta > Magnoliopsida > Zingiberales > Cannaceae > Canna > Canna indica. The sequence goes on from CP136898.1 coordinate 15,135,074, forward strand.
GAGAGAATCCATTATTATGTTCAAGCCCCATTATGATATTAATTTTGACATTGTGATCAACTGATCATACAATTATGATCACATGTTTGCATAGCAATTTCTGGCTCTAAACAAGGCTGAATCAAGTGATCATGCAAGTACTTAAAATATATATTGGAAGTAAATGAGTTTGTTTGCTTAGGTGGATATCTAACACTTTTCATTTAAATATCATATAGTTGCAAAAATTTCGGGATGAGTTGAAAAATCGATCGAGAGTTCTGAAGATGCTTGGCCATATCGATGCTGATGGTGTTCTTCAGTTAAAAGGTCGTGCTGCCTGTTTAATAGACACTGCTGATGAACTTCTTGTCACCGAGCTGATGTTTAATGGTGTGCACTTTGATCTTGGCATCTCTTCTTTTTTTAAAAATAAATAAATAAAACTGGTTGTAACTATTAAAGTGGTTGAATAGGTACATTTAATGATCTTGATCATCACCAAGTAGCTGCTCTTGCAAGCTGTTTTGTTCCTTGTGATAAATCAAATGAACAAATACATTTGAGGAATGAATTGGCTAAGCCTTTACAGCAACTTCAGGATAGTGCACGGAAAATTGCACAGGTTTGTGAACTTTTTTGCCCAGACTTGTACATAGATAAATCTACATGTATTGCATTGATGAAATGAACAATGCAAATGTAGATACAACGTGAATGCAAATTGGACATAGATGTGGAAGAGTACGTGGAATCAACTTCTCGGCCATACTTGATGGATGTCATATATTGTTGGTCAAAGGTTGGTACTTGCATTTTTGGCTTTTTTCACATGATGGATCCAAAGACAGACAGATCATTGGAATGTTTTCTTAATTTGTTACCAATGTTGGTTTTCTTTTCTTTCTTATCTGATTGGATCTTTGTTAAAGATATGACCTTTGACTTGTTTAATCTAGCTTTTGTTTGCATGAGTTATTATCATTTACCAGCTTTCATTTTGGTGGAAAGATTGTTGAAAGGATTGGAAGCTTTTCTCATTAAGACATATTTTTCCTATTTCCTTCAGAGATTGTTGTTGATACACTTGAGTATAGCAATTTTCTTTGCTTTTGTTCACTGATTGGTTTCTGCAGGGTGCATCATTTGCTGAGGTAATTGAGATGACTGATATTTTTGAAGGGAGCATAATACGCCTTGCTAGACGGCTGGATGAATTTTTGAATCAGGTTAATGCTACACCACCTTAGTTTCATTGAAATTCATGGAATTTTGCATGAGATCTGTAATGTCAAACATTGCACATACAACAGAGCAAAAGCAAACTTATAGATGAGAATTAGTCTTGGCAAACCATCTTGCAATAATGCACGTTTCGTTTCTAACAAGATGCCCCGAAATGTATGGACCAAACTTCCACCACATCTTGATTAAGAATTTAAGATAAAGAAATGCCTCCTCAATATTATAGTGTATCTCAAGAATAAAGATACTATAGCTAACATAGGAAAGTAGATATATTTTACCTACTGAAGCATTAGCTCATCAATTTTAGGTCTTCTGATGTAAAAAGGAATTGAATTGACATAATGATAGCTTGAAATTCAAGGAAAATGAATATAATGCCAAATGGAGAAACTCAAGGAAAATGAATATAAGTTTTACCTACCTTGCTACTACTTGTTGAAGTAACCATTCTCTTCCCTCATAAAATTTTGTAATTTCAAGAACTAAATAACTTTTTTCCCAAGTGGAACAAAAGGATGAGCACTCTTATAAACAATCAGTTTTATAGACATGCTGGTAGCCTGGTACCATGGTTTGATACTTATTATTGACTCAAATGTTCTTTATGCATATTTTAATTGGTAAAACATTCACGCTAAAAATGTATTCATTCACATGCAGTTCAACTCTAACTTCTACGATAGCATTATTTAGCCTTATATTTCTAGAGGTTTTGTCCATTAGCTTTCTTATCTTAATATAAGTGTGCCAAACATTCATTAGCATTGATAATATAAATGTAGAGGGCCTTTGCCTAACAACTTAAGATTTTAGGAAAGTTGGTCAACCAATTAAATTTATTAAGAATATAAATGTATAGATTGGTCTCTTTCTTATTGCTTAAGCTTTTGGGAAAGTTGGTCATCCAATTAAATTTAGCATGATATCAAAGCGAAGGACCGTCCTGAGTTCCAATACTCCTAACGTCAATATTAAAAAAAAAATCTCCCACCTCAATTAAGTCGATCCACTTGTTGGGCTTGGGTCAGTCTCCTCAAGTTCACCCACCAAGTGAGGGAGAGTGTTAAGAATATAAATGCATAGATTGGTCTCTTTCTGATTAGCTTAAGCTTTTGGAAAAGTTAGTCATCCAATCAAATTTAACAAAATTTAACTTCGTATTAGAGTGAGACGTCCACAACAGATGAGTTTGAATCTTGCCAATATTAGTTATTATATATATATATATATATATAAACAAGTTAAATTAAGTTAGTTCATGTGTTGGACTTGACCCAGTCTAGGCAAGCCTAGATTTGCTTGAAGGTGAGTCTTAAGAATATAAATGTATAGATTGATCATCTTCCTAACCAGTTCAAGCTTTTGAGGAAGTTAGGCAACCAATTAGCATGCAATTGCATATGATGAGTATTAGTGTGTTTAGTTGTCCATCTTATAATATGACGGGTTTTTTGTATATAAAGTTTTATTTATTCATCTGGCTCTGCTTGGTGTTTGTCCATGTTTGAAGCTTAAGGCATTGATGTTGGTCTTATCAGATTACATCTTCTGGTTGCCCATATCAGTGCGAAGTATGTGAATGACAATTGGAATAACCAAAACATATTTGTGAATATTTTGCTCATGCTCATCTACGGAGTAGTTTGTGGTCCACCAATCTGCACATCAGTTATGCATTTAGTGTATTATTTCGGCCAGGATTTGCTGTTAATTTTATGCTCATTCTTTTTGTCCATGTTTGTTGTTCCAGTTGCGTGCTGCTGCTCATGCTGTTGGAGAGGCTGATTTAGAAAAGAAGTTTGAAGCTGGAAGTGAGAGCCTACGACGAGGAATAATGTTTGCCAACTCCCTGTACTTGTGAGAGGATCTAGAGAATGAAGTGATAGTGACCAAAGGTTGGATTCTGTACAATGTTAGTAGCTGTTGAGTTTTAGCCTCAGTTCCATAGGCCCCATTCATTTTGTTTCTTTTGTTATTGGTTTTTATTCTATAAACAATATCTTAATCAAAATGCTGCAAGAGTCCAATGCTACATTGCTCAAGGATATGTATTTTGTAAAAGTCTCACGTTCCTTAAGCTTAAGGATATGGTTAAGATAGCCTCCCAAAAGTTAGCTTTTGGGGAGGAGTTAAACTTATTAATTTCTTAACAGATATTATGGAGAAATTAAAAATTATGATAAATTTGTTACAGGTCCAAAGTTATAGTTATAACAATTCGATTAAATAAAAAAAATTAATTATTTTTTTCAATATCAATTTTGATGATGTGACAGTTTGGATTAAAAAATAATTTTTTTATGCTGATATGTAATTTCGTGTCAATATATAATGGATATAATTGTTTTAAATAAAAATATATAATTTGTTAATAATTTTATAGTTTGTGATATATTCATTAATTTTTCATTAAGATTGGGTTTAACTTTTTGGATCGTGTAGTCTTAAATTTTTGGATTTTATGAACCATCAAACCCTTGTTTGGATATAATAATACGTAGTACCGTTAGATATGCAAACACAATGAGTTCTCCCAAATAAATGCTTCTCTTTTTTGCCAATATTGATTTCTCCCAAATAAATGCATATATTTTTTTTCAATACAAAAGTAAAAAAAACCTTATTACAAGAATTTCAATTATATTTTACTTATAGCAAAAGTAAATGCATATCTTTTACTTATATCGATGCATGCATCCATCGACATTATTTCAGTTAATATCTAGCTCAACAAATTAATTTCAACTATAACATGAGTTACATGACTGCGATCTAACTTTGTCGTTTAGCTCAACTCAAAGCACAAGATAGAACTTAACGAAATCATGGCGCCTTATTAATAGGATGGAATGCGATGGTGGAGTGCTTCGCAATATGCAAGCTGAACTGCCCTCCCTTCTCCGTCACGTCGATCTTCTCCACCCCCGGCGGCGGCACCATCTCGAACTCCTTCACTAGCTTCCCCACAATGAGGCCCAGCAGTGGCAGCGCCAGTATGATCCCGGGACAGCTCCGCCGCCCGACACCGAAGGGGATTAACCTGAAGTCCACCTTCCCGCCGCCGACGACCGCTTCCACCTCCCGCTCCTCTTCCAGAAAGCGCTCTGGCCGGAACTCCTCCGGCTTGCTCCACCACTCCGGGTTGTTCCCCAGCCACCACGCGTTCACGATCACCTTCGTCCGCTTCGGGATGTCGAACCCGCCGAGCTTGGCCTCGTCCAGGTTCATGTGGGGCACGAGGAGCGGGATCGGCGAGTGCAGCCGCAGCGTCTCCTTCACCACTGCCTGCAAGTACGGCAGCCGCGGCAGGTTCGTCTCCGTCAAGGGTTGGTCGCCGAGCACATCCCAGAGTTCTTTCCTGAGCCTCTTCTGGGCGTTCGGGTGGTTCGCTAGCTCTGCTATCGCCCACTCCATTGACCACAAGGTGGTCTCAATGGCTGTAGTGTTCGATGATCTCTCGTTAGGGCTTGGAAATCTTAAATTAATATGGCATTTAATTGGCATTGCAGAAATCATTGTTCACCTGCCACGTTTATGTTTTCCACAATGTAGATCACATTCTCGGAACTGATCTCTCCGGTCATCTCTGCTTCGAGGATGTAATCCATGGCGCACCTGAGCTTGCTGCTCCCGTCTCTCGCTGCCATCAGCTTCCTGTTGCCGGAGAATTGGATTTCAATTAGCGTTTCAAAGAGTTGAATTTAACAGCAATTAATTTGTGTATGTGTGTATACCTTCTTTTCTCCACATAGTTGTCATTGAAGAAAGCCAGTCGCCGGCTCTGCAAGTCGCGGCATTTGTTCAGGTAGCCCTTGAGGAATGGGCGGAGGATTGGGATGAAGTCGCCGTAGTTGTACTCGAAGCTCTGCGCGAGGCGGCTGCGCTCGGAGTTGAAGCGCGTCGCCTGCTGGAAGAGCGGGTCGGACACGGACTCGAACCGCGCGTCGAACATCATCCGGTACATGATGTTGTAGAGCATCAGCTGCAGGCGGCGGCGGACGACGATGCCCTCCGTCTGCGCCGCGCGGTCGGCGCGCAGGTCGCGCAGCACCATGTCCATCTCCTCCTCCCACATCTCCCGGTACTGCTGGACCACCTTGTTGGTGAAGAAGGGCAGCGTCATGATGCGGCGCATCTTGCGCCAGTGGTCGCCGTACTCTGTGAACACCATGTCCTTGCCGTTGTCAGTGAAGATGTCCCACACCAGGTTGCGCGGCCGCGAGCCGAACTCGACGCTCTGCGTGTGGAGGACCTCGGTGGCCAGCTCCGGGTCGGAGACCACCACCAGGTTCCGCACGCCCAGGCGCAGCAGGAACACGTTGCCGTACTTCTTCGCCATCCCAACCAGGTTCCGGTGGTTGAGGTCATTCCCCACCTGGAGCCAGTTGCCAAACACCGGGAAGGCGATGGGTCCGGGAGGCACATTGGAGCCGCCGGAGCCGAAGGAGAAGAAGGGGAAGAGGAGAATGAGCAGAGGAAGGGAGGTAACCAGGGGAGGTTGGTCAGGGAAGAGGGACTTGAGGAGATAAGTGGAGGCGAGTGCGAGAACGGTGAAGGTGGCCAACTTGGCCATGGAGATCGCCATGGAGGTGTTTGATGAGTTGCCTCACTGACTGTTGTTGTCGACGTCTGTGCCTGTTTGAAGATGGTGGAGGGAGAGGGGGGCAATTTTATACTAAGAGTTTAGGTGAGGGCGTTGATGGTTTTGCAGGGCAATCGATGGGCTGCGGAGGGGAAACAAGGTAGGAGGGAAGTCAAAGAAGTCGCTCAGATGAGTTGGTTGAGAGAGAGAGAGAGAGAGAGAGAGAGAGAGAGAGAGAGAGAGAGAGAGAGATATTAGTCTACTTCGTACGTAGTTTATTGGTGGAAGAATGGATTAGATCTACGTGGGAGATTTTAATGGGGATTAAGACAAACCTAGGCGTAGTTTGGCTGACACAATTTTTTTTTTTTTTTTTTTCAAGGAAGTTATATTTTTTTACTTTATTTGATTAACACGTTTCATGCATTTTGCAGAAAGTATAATTTTATCAGAAAGTATAATTTTTTGCAAAATATAAGAAGTAACTTATCTTACATAGAGGGACTTAATTTATGATAGATAAGTTGTGCTTCATATGTTGCATTTAAAAGAAAAAGATAATTATATTCTCACATTTGTATTTAATGGTAGACTTAATTTATGTTTTCAATATTATGAAATTAGATAATTCATAAATTTTTGACCTATTTATTTTATTTTAATTTATATTTGAACAAAATATATAATTTTTTATATTAATTTCAAATAAAAATTAATTTTTTATATACAATATATATTATATTAGTTATATATAAAAAAATTATATTATATTTTACTTATACGTGTTAAAATAATAATTTATAAATAAATTTTAATTTTTTCATATATTCTAATATATATTTTATTTACAAATAATTTTTTCATATACTTTAATTTATAAATAAAATATTAATTTATAAAAAGAAGGGTATATTGGTCATTTGATGGATACTTCCTAGGAAGTACTCATGTCAACCAAATATATTATGGGTGGAAAGTTACACTTCCTATCGAGTAATTTTTTTGTCAACCAAACACATTTTTGATACTTTCCAAAAAATATAGGTAGAAAGTTAATTAATGAGAATTACAACTTTTCATAAGAATTTACTTCCCATGTCAACCAAACGAGGCCCTAGTAAACGTGTGAAGTACAAAGAAAGGATTGAAGAAGTGGTGGTGTGAACGATTTGGTGGATGTCATTCTCCTTTCTTATGGTTCGTTAGGATACAAAGAGGAGAAAGGATTAGTAGAAAAAACTCATTACGGAACTAGGCTCCGCAGAAGTTAGGGGTGAGCAAAATTTACCGAATAATAAAAAAAAATGATTAATTGATTGAATCAAAACCGAATTAGCCGAATCAATTTTTTCGATTAATTTTTGGTTCGGTTAACAGCTAAAAAAATTTAAGAGTTCGATTTTCGGTTCGGTTTGATAAATTAACTAACGGTTCAATTAGTTCACCGAATTAATCGAATATTATATATAAGGTATATAAAACAAAATTGATTGCATATAACATTGTTTGCCTTTGTGGTTAGAGAGATATTTTACCATTCGAATTGCCTAGGTTTGAATCCTGGTGGGTGATATTATTATTATTTTATCTTATATATATTATATAGATATTGTTAGTCAAATATAACTCAATATTGTGGTTTGCTAAGTTGGTTAAAGTGGTAAGCATATTTGTCAAAGGGGTTAAGTTTGAATATTTGAAATGGTGTAATTTATATTTTTTTGGGTGAATTTGGTAAATTAACTGAATCAAATTAATCGAATTTTTTTGATTTGGTAAATGATTAATCCAATTTTCTTTCGATTCGATTAATTGATGGTTCGGTTCGGTTAATAATCGAACCGTTGCTCACCTCTAATAGAAGTTCTATGGACCCTCGCGTATGAGTAGGGGTGAGCAAAATTCCCTGATTCACCGAAATCGAATCGAAATCGATTTAATCGAACCGAATTAATTTCGATTTGGTTCGGTAAATTAACCGATGGTTCGATTAATTTACCGAATTAACAGAATATATATAATAACAATTATTTCAAATGTTGGTATTTGCCTTGGTGGTTAAATGTTATATTAAGCTTTTCACCCGCACAAGTTCAAATCCTAGTACTTTGTGATATTATTTATTTTACATTTGAGTATATATATAATATATGTTAGATAGAAATAAGTTTGCTAAGATGGTTAGAAAAGTAGAAATTAAAATAAGTTTGGCTGCCAAGCCCGGGTTCAAGTCTGCACATGTATATTTTTTTTTAAAAAAAATAGTTTTTTTTAAAAAAATCTTTTCGATTAACCGAACCGAAAATTTGATTAACCGAACCGAATTAACCGAATTTTTTCGGTTCGGTAAACGATTAAAGAATTTCCTTTGGTTCGATTCAGTTAACAGATGATTCATTTGAATCTTGTATCACCCCTACGTATGAGTGACTTAACATTTTTAAGAATGAATCTTGCATCATTAAGATCGAACCTAAAGTGGGAGTGCTAAATTGTTCACTCGTTTGCAGCATAAGTTCACTTTTATTTTAGGTTCAATTTTAATAAGACTAGATTCACTCTTGTGAGGGGCTCCATAAAAATTTCTATGGAACTTGGCACCATAGAAGTTGCACTCAATTAGGGATGAAGGGGGGGGGAGGATAAGGAGGGACGGGACGAAGACGAAGAAGAAGAAGGGGTGAGATAGAGATGAATGAGGAAGAGTAGTACGTTAATCTCATGTTCGAATAAGATAATTAAAAAGTGGATGGAGAATGATGGGATAATATATTTATTTATTTATTTTGGTAGAAATTTTAAAATGTGGGATGAGGAAGGATAATTTTAATGAAAAACCTTTTTAGCCTTCTATGCACATTTACGTATAAAATGAAAGTTAACTTGTTTATATCCTTTAATGATTTGTTTAAAACAATTTTTTTTAACAAAGATAAAAACTTACAATAAGTGATCATATTAGGGTTCGAATTTTAAATTTTTAGATAACATATAATATGTTGCCATCAACTGTGCTACCCACAGTTGAACTTTTTTTTCATATTTATTTATTTTAACTAAGATAGAAAATCACAATAGGTGATCATACTAGGGATTGAATCCTAGATCTCTAGACAACATACAACATGTATATTTTTTTTTTTAAAAAATCTTTTCGATTAACCGAACAGAACCAAAAATTCGATTAATCGAACCGAATTAATCAAATTTTTTTCGGTTCGGTAAACAGTTAAAGAATTTCCTTTGGTTTGGTTCAGTTAACCGATGATTCATTTGAATCTTGTATCACCCCTGCGTATGAGTGACTTAACATTTTTAAGAATGAATCTTGCATCATTAAGATTGAACCTAAAGTGGGAGTGCTAAATTGTTCACTCGTTTGCAGCATAAGTTCACTTTTATTTTAGGTTCAATTTTAATAAGACTAGATTCACTCTTATGAGGGGCTCCATAAAAATTTCTATGGAACTTGGCACCATAGAAGTTGCACTCGATTAGGGATGAGGGGGGGGGGGGGGAGGAGGATAAGGAGGGATGGGACGAAGACGACGAAGAAGACGAAGAAGAAGAAGAAGAAGGGAGTGCTAAATTGTTCACTCGTTTGCAGCATAAGTTCACTTTTATTTTAGGTTCAATTTTAATAAGACTAGATTCACTCTTGTGAGGGGCTCCATAAAAATTTCTATGGAATTTGGCACCATAGAAGTTGCACTCGATTAGGGATGAAGGGGGGGGGGGAGGATAAGGAGGGATGGGACGAAGACGAAGAAGAAGAAGAAGGGGTGAGATAGAGATGGATGAGGAAGAGTAGTACGTTAATCTCATGTTCGAATAAGATAATTAAAAAGTGGATGAAGAATGATGGGATAATATATTTATTTATTTATTTTGGTAGAAATTTTAAAATGTGAGATGAGGAAGGATAATTTTAATGAAAAACTTTTTTAGCCTTCTATGCACGTTTACGTATAAAATGAAAGTTAACTTGTTTATATCCTTTAATGATTTGTTTAAAACAATTTTTTTTAACAAAGATAAAAACTTACAATAAGTGATCATATTAGGGTTCGAATATTAAATCTTTAGATAACATATAATATGTTGCCATCAACTGTGCTACCCACAGTTGAATTTTTTTTTCATATTTATTTATTTTAACAAAGATAGAAAATCACAATAGGTGATCATACTAGGGATTGAATCCTAGATCTCTAGACAACATACAACATGTACATTTTTTTTTAAAAAAATCTTTTCGATTAACCGAACCGAACCAAAAATTCGATTAATCGAACCGAATTAACCGAATTTTTTCGGTTCGGTAAACAGTTAAAGAATTTCCTTTGGTTCAGTTCAGTTAACCGATGATTCATTTGAATCTTGTATCACCCCTGCGTATGAGTGACTTAACATTTTTAAGAATGAATCTTGCATCATGATTGAACCTAAAGTGGGAATGCTAAATTGTTCACTCGTTTGCAGCATAAGTTCACTTTTATTTTAGGTTCAATTTTAATAAGACTAGATTCACTCTTGTGAGGGGCTCCATAAAAATTTCTATGGAACTTGGCACCATAGAAGTTGCAATCGATTAGGGATGAGGGGGGGGGGAGGAGGATAAGGAGGGATGGGACGAAGACGACGAAGAAGACGAAGAAGAAGAAGAAGAAGAAGAAGAAGAAGGGAGTGCTAAATTGTTCACTCGTTTGCAACATAAGTTCACTTTTATTTTAGGTTCAATTTTAATAAGACTAGATTCACTCTTGTGAGGGGCTCCATAAAAATTTATATGGAACTTGGCACCATAGAAGTTGCACTCGATTAGGGATGAGGGGGGGGGGGGGAGGAGGATAAGGAGGGATGGGACGAAGACGACGAAGACGACGACGAAGAAGAAGAAGAAGAAGAATAAGAAGTGTTTAAAATAATTTTTTTAAACAATTTTTTTTAACAAAGATAAAAACTTACAATAAGTGATCATATTAGGGTTCAAATCTTAAATATTTAGATAACATATAATATGTTGCCATCAACTGTGCTACCCACAGTTGAACTTTTTTTTCATATTTATTTATTTTAACAAAGATAGAAAATCACAATAGGTGATCATACTAGGGATTAAATCCTAGATCTCTAGACAATATACAACATGTACATTTTTTTTAAAAAAAATCTTTTCGATTAACCGAACCGAACCAAAAATTCGATTAATCGAACCGAATTAACCAAATTTTTTCGGTTCGGTAAACAGTTAAAGAATTTCCTTTGGTTCGGTTCAGTTAACCGATGATTCATTTGAATCTTGTATCACCCCTGCGTATGAGTGACTTAACATTTTTAAGAATGAATCTTGCATCATGATTGAACCTAAAGTGGGAGTGCTAAATTGTTCACTCGTTTGCAGCATAAGTTCACTTTTATTTTAGGTTCAATTTTAATAAGACTAGATTCACTCTTGTGAGGGGCTCCATAAAAATTTCTATGGAACTTGGCACCATAGAAGTTGCACTCGATTAGGGATGAGGGGGGGGGGGAGGAGGATAAGGAGGGATGGGACGAAGATGACGAAGAAGACGAAGAAGAAGAAGAAGAAGAAGAAGGGAGTGCTAAATTGTTCACTCGTTTGCAGCATAAGTTCACGAAGAAGAAGAAGAAGAAGAAGAAGAAGAAGAAGGGGTGAGATAGAGATGGATGAGGAAGAGTAGTACATTAATCTCATGTTCGAATAAGATAATTAAAAAGTGGATGGAGAATGATGGGATAATATATTTATTTATTTATTTTGGTAGAAATTTTAAAATGTGGGATGAGGAAGGATAATTTTAATGAAAAACCTTTTTAGCCTTCTATGCACATTTACGTATAAAATGAAAGTTAACTTGTTTATATCCTTTAATGATTTGTTTAAAATAATTTTTTTTAACAAAGATAAAAACTTACAATAAGTGATCATATTAGGGTTCGAACCTTAAATCTTTAGACAACATATAACATATTGCCATCAACTGTGCTACCCACAGTTGATTTTTTTTTTCATATTTATTTATTTTAACAAAGATAGAAAATCACAATAGGTGATCATACTAGGGATTGAATCCTAGATCTCTAGACAACATATAACATGTTGCCACCAATTGTGAGATCCAATTGGTATTTGTTTAAAATAATTAATTAAAATAAAAATATAAATTTTAATAATCAAACTTAAGAAATACCAAAAAGATAAGAAAATAAACATGTGCAAATTAAATAATTTTAAATAATAAGAGGACTTTTTTGTTTTCACGAAGGACAATATGATATTAAAATATTTTGAATTTTTTTCCTCTTTATTCCACCAAAAATATTTGAGGGATTTAACGAGGTTTGAAGGAGTTTCTAGTACCTTCAAACCCCTCCCCTCGTTCTAAAATTGAAAGTTAAACATGAAATAATTAACCTATCACTTCCCTATCCATCTCTATCCCTCCCTATTCCACAATCCAAACAAAGCATAAAGATCAATTTCCTACCGAAAGTACGTAATAACACCTAAACAATTCATAACTAAAAAAATAAAAAAAATATATTAAAAACTCTAACTCAGAGTCTTTGATATTCAAGAAATATTTCAAATTGATAGCTAATTAATCATACCAAAAGAGTTCAGAATAACTAAATATCAAACTCTATTCCAAAAAAATAAATGATCATCAAAAGATTATAACATGAAACTTCAAGAAGCAAGTGACAACTCTGAGCCATACATTTTTATCTCTGGCTAGGTAATTTTTCACCCTTGCTACGGATCTAATACATGAAGATTTGAAGCAAATACAAGAAGATCAATGAAATGATGAGTACGATTTATATCAAGATGATAAGCATGAAGTTAATAACTCAATATGACATGAACACTACTATATGCATATATATTAACTCCATGTGAAACTCATGACATCAAGTGGAGCACACATGTAATTAACACAATATGAATGACACTAGCTAATCAATAGTAGTAATGAACAAGAGATTTAATTTTCTCCTTCACTTTCAGACGATAGTGATCCATCTTCCCTGCCCATGCAAGGTAAATGGCTATCCAAGGATAGCCAGCAAACACTACGCAATGCCTTTGATGTAATAGTGCATCTATGGATCATCAGTGTTCCTGCACAATAACTTCTTAAGATTTATTTAATGGGACGCAAAAGTGTCACTACCCAATAGCTAGCCTAAAGGCTAAGGGCTATAAATTAAATTATTTTAATTTAACCTACATATCATATAACCTCTAATGTCACTGTTATTGTGAAATATCACGTATTTTGCACATGTCTCTTCTAGTGCTGAATTGAATGATAAAATAAATATTTTTACTCTATGTTTATTACTACAGTTTGATTTTAATATTGGAAAAAAAGGTCAAATTTGCCTCTGAAATATTGAAAAAGGTGCAAATTTACCTCTCAACTATGTTTTTTTATCAAAATTACCCTCGACGTTACATAATTGGATCATTTATTATTGTAATAAGAAATCAACCAACATAATAGGGGTTAGTTCAAGTCGGATGGGTCGAGATTTGGTATGTCTCGATCCTGTCCCAATTTTGAGTCGGGACGAAAATATGTGTCTCAATCTTAGTCCCGAATATGAAGCATCGCAATTTTGTCCCCATCTCGTCCCGATTTTGAATTAGGACGGGATTATCCCCAAACTTTCGGGCCGGGTCGGACCAGTTACTAATAATTTAATTTAATTTAATTTTTATTTTAGTAATTAAGAAATATCTTTTTGAATATTATTTTTGTTTCATCTTTAAAATTTATATTTCTCAAAAAATTTACTAAAGTATTTGTTCAAATTCTAAGATAGAAACCAAACTTGCAGAAATCATGCAATGAACATAAAACACGTTGTTTGAGCACTATATATATTTTATTCAAGGGAAACAGGCAAAATTTGCCTCTAAAGTATTAAAAAATATGCAAATTTGCCCCTGAAGTATTGAAAATGGTGCAAATTTGCCCATAAAGTATTAAAAAGGTTTAGATTTGCCCATTTAAATATGTTTTGGGCCAAAATTGCCCTTGTCACTACATAAATTGCCACGTGTCATTTTTCATCATGACATCTTATGTGGCCGAGCTGCACTTGCCACGTGGGATTCCGTTTGCTGACGTGGACTTCCGTTAACGAGAAGGACAAAAATGATCCAATTATGTAACGTCGATGACAATTTTGGTAAAAAACATAGTTGAGGGGCAAATTTGCATATTTTTCAATACTTCAGGGGCAAATTTGACCCCTTTCCCATTAATATTTAGTGTTTCTCAAATATTTAATATCGTCATGAAAACTCTTGCTGCATCCCTACTTTTTATACGACTCAACATTCCAATGGTTCCTACTTCTTTTCATTTTGGTAAAGCACAAACTATATACATGGGAGGCCCAAGAGATATTATGACCTAAGACAAAATCTTAAGATGAGGCCGTTTGGGCCTAATGGACGGGCTGCTCTTGGGCCGTTGGTCTTAATTGAAGATAGCATGAGCATTGTTACTTAATTAAAGATTTGCATGTATAATTACTCATTGACCTTCTTTTTTGTCAATTGATGAAAGTAAAAATATGCCAAAATTCAAATGTCTATTTAATTTGTTTGACAAGAAGATGCGTGCATGTGTAGGGATGACAATAATACCCGTTTAAGCGGAGACTTGTGTGTATTTATCCATTTATGATTGGTATGGGGGTTAATATCCTATCCGTGAGAATTTCGTGAGTAATTTTTCTTACCCATTTATTATATATGACAAGTACGAATATTATAGTACCCGATCCCGCAGGTATCTATTACGTGTGAAAATAAATAAATTTCAAAAATACCCCTTATACATATACTAAAAAATTCTAACCTAATCCAATTCCACCACCTCCACTACATTGTATTTATATTCGAAGACCTTAATAAAATGTTATAATTTATTAAATGGATACCCGCCAATATCCATGGGAATCCGTCCCTCCGTAGGAAATTAAATGAGTATCCATTTTTGATACCCATGGAGAATTAAACGGGTAGCAAGTACCCATATATTTCGCGAGACGGGTAGTGTGCGCGTAGGCCCGT